>OX377614.1:51938664-53168664 GCA_947397855.1 Thelaira solivaga
CACACTATTAAGCATTAGCATGAAAATAATTTTTAAGGCGTATTATTAAATAACTAAACTACAAGCAAGTTGGAGAAACAAAAAAAAACTTTACGTACGTATAACAGAAACTAAGTTTAATTTAAAATTAATTAAATTTTATTTTGTAGACAAAAATTTTATTTAATAATTAAAAGTGTAAGTTGAAATTAATGGAAATTTTATATGAAAAGTACTCAAAATATTGGGTGTTTTTCATAAAATTTTTTGATTGCTTGTACTATAAAAACAGCACATAATATGACAAAAACTTTTAATGAATTTGCTTCTTTGAAATGCCTCTTTTTTTTGTTAAGTGAAAATAAAAAGAAAATTTATAAATCTTCTGCAATGCAAAGAGAAAGTATTAAAATACATGAAATTTGAAGGCCGAATTAAGAGTGGCGTTGTCGTTACAAATTCGACTACAACAACGAATAAACTCATTTACTGTAATAGTAGCATAACTCAAAAAATGTGTTTTTTGTAAGTCAATCATTTAAGTTTTTTTTCTTACTATGAAACAAATATTTTAAACCCGCTTTCTTTCAGTATAGAAATTGCAAACTTTTCATGTCTGTGAAGTACGAGTCCATAACCAAAAATTAAATCTTTTTTTAATTTCAACAGAGTAAAAAAAGTTTTTTTTAAATATTTCTAAACTCAGAGAAAACAAAAAACTTAGGCTGGTATTGAAAAAGACTAATAACGACTTCAAGTAGAAATTATGACAAATTTTTCATACAAATTTGTCACAATATCAATTTCAAGTCCTCCTCAAGACCTCTCATGAAATACCACTAAAAGACACTCATATTACCCGTGCTCTTGTATGGCTCAGAGTCTTGGGTATTCTCGCCAGCAGATGAAGCTATACTTGACGTATTCGAGAGAAAAATATATGAACCAATTTGTGTTAGGGGGGACTATCTGCATTGTATGAACCACGAGCCGAACACTAATTTGGTGAGGCGCATAAAGGTGCATATTGCTACAGCTAGAAAAATTTTTTATTTACGATCCCAAAGACGTCCGAAGCTCCGCTTGAAAGATTAAGGCCGACATCATCTCACAGATCTGAACGTCACAAATTGGAGAAAATGCACAAAAGATCAAAGCACATGGATAGCCAATCTTACCTCGGCTGAAGAGCTAAATAGCTTGTAAATAGCGAGTTAAAAATAAGAAGTTGTTTAAGCTTGAGATCGAATAATAATTATTTACTTTTTTATCGATATTTCGCTCCAACTATATGTGGCTTCGTCGGCATATAATTATAAATTAAATTAATCAAAAAGAATAGAAAAATAATATTCCTTCGATACTAGAAAATTGTGCGGAACGTTTGAAAAAAAAAATAATAAAAAAAATAGTTTATAAAAACTTAATTCTTGGTTTATTTGACCTTTTTCTTTTTAATTAAAATGGCTATTTTATTAAGATTGAGATCTTATTTTATAAATTTATTTTTATATCGCTATTTCCCTCCATTTTAAAACAATTTAATTACAAATTTATAATTATATCCTGAAGTTGGAGCGAAATATCGATATAAAAATAAATTTATAAAATAAAAGCTCAAGCTTAATAAAATAGCCATTTTAGTTTATAAAAGCAAAATATTAAAGGCTTATATTTTTATTTACTTCCTAAAAATGCTTAATCTCACAAACATCTACATATATGCTATTTTAAATGACAAAAATATTAAGATTTTATTGCAATTTGCTTTAAAGAGTAATTTTTCCGTGACGTACCAACATATTTTTATATCTCCTAAAAAGTGTTTTTCTTTGCTTTTGTTAAGCTTTCTTCGAATCCATCTAAACTGCCAAAATATGTCAAGTGTCAAGTTGGGGTGCTTGTAATGTATAAGATTATTTATATTTCATGTTATTGTTGTGTTTTATGCTGTCTCTGTTTAAATAAGAATGTTATTGTTGATATTTGCCTGCAGCATAATCAAGTCTCATTTGAAATTTTTGCTGCTACCACTCACTCACTAACTCACTTATTCTTACGTATTTTATTTGTAGCCACAGTTTTTTCTTTC
Source organism: Thelaira solivaga (assembly GCA_947397855.1). Taxonomy (NCBI): domain Eukaryota; kingdom Metazoa; phylum Arthropoda; class Insecta; order Diptera; family Tachinidae; genus Thelaira; species Thelaira solivaga. The sequence continues at coordinate 51,940,736 of OX377614.1, forward strand.
TTATGCTGATATTGCTGTTGAGCGACGCACTGTCTGTGTGTTAATTTTTTCAAATATGAGTAGAGTATTTTGACTGCTTATGTGATTTTATTGTGATTATTTATCATTCACAAAGGAAAACAATTATTGTTTTATTATTTAGAACACTTGACATGTCTTGTTTGTAAATAAGGCAGGTAAATAAATTTAAAAAAAAATAAAACAAACGAGAGTATTCTTTTACCTGACACAGATTTTTCTTATTTGTTAAGGATAACAGACTCATATTCTCAAAAAGTTAGAATTTATTGAAGCTTAAGAACTTATTAAATATTAACTTTTTAACATTTGAAAAAAGGGGGTAACTTTAAACCCCAATTTGGCATTTGGCAAGATGTAAACTCACAAAACGCCTATTCACGTGTACGCTTTGTTGATTCCCTCTACCATAATGAACGGTCAGAACCTTGTTATTTTGATAAAAAAAAAGTTAGATTTTATTGGTGAAAAAAAATTTTTTAATTAGTCCAGTTGTTATTTTAGCATTTATCCATTACAAAAAAAAGAAGAAAAATATTGAAAAATAAAAATTAAAATATTCAAATCTTCAGCTTGAGTAATATTTATATTAAAAAAAATCTTTCCTCTCTATAATATTATCATACATCACTTAATCAATATGCCGTCTTACATAAAAAAAAAAAATTAACATAGCTACTCTGCATTGCGATACGAAAGCTAAATGTTTTGCATTTGTTCTGTAGTTATCGCAAGACATTTGTGTGTATAAAACGACGTTGGCATGCGCTTACGTATTACAAAGCGGTATACTATCAGAGAAATGCAAGAAATAAACCATCAAACACATTAAAGATTCGATTTCGTACCTTTTTTTGCGCATCGCAAAACAGAGTAACCCCCTAGAATTTAAAAATAATATTACAAAAAGCCCATACATTTTGTTATTGCTTTTGAGGCCTCTCCTGTCAAAAGGTATTTCAGGCGGTTGAACTCAAGTATGCCAGAGCGAAAGGAAAAAATTTTATTCACTATTGATCTCTCCTTTCAACAGAATAATTTAGCTGGGGCCTCAGTGTCACCTGATTTAGACTTTAAAGTCAACGTTATCATATAATTTTTTCATAAATTTTACTTTGAAGTCTACTTAATTTTTTTTTTTTTTTTTTTACAAAAATAAAATTAAATATTTTAATACACACATATTGCAGAATTTTTCTTTATAACGTTTTATTTTGGTTCCTCTTTGTTTTATATCACTTTTGTAGGTTCACTGCTGTTAAAAATTAAATACAAAAATCTCCCTAAAGACATTAAATATGCGCTTTTAACTCTTATTTTATTTTCAGTTTTAACCTACTGCTCCTAGAAGCTTAAATATTACGAGTACCTTAAAAAAATATCTACACTTCTCGTTGACGAAAATCCATAAAACTTTTATCCGCAACAGTGTTAGTAAATAAAATGGTGCTCTTATGAGTAAATCTGCTTGTTGGTGTATTTAAGTTTCATTGAATTTACAAAGTTTTTTGGCTCTGTCACATACACATACGCATTCAATTTTATTATTTTTATGCTTAAAAGCATAATTATTTTATTTTACGATTGGCCAGGATGGTTATTTTGATTTTTGGTTTATATTAAAGTGGATTTAAAAATGAAATAAAAAATGTGTTTTTAGTTGCAATCGAACAGACAAGAGACACATGCATAAATGTTTTCTATAAACACATACTACCACATAAGTATTATGATCGTCGTTTTATTTTTCCCTCTGAAAATTTACAAATATTTGATCATTTTCAAATAATGTTTGAGATTCCTCACAGTCCAACATAAACTGGTGCGGCAAGAGTAGCGTTTTTTAGTGCCCAGTATTTATGTTAAAGCGTCTTCCCTAAATAAGAGAATGTTAGATTTTCTCTATTTTTTACTTATTGGAGTGAATTCTATCTTTACTTCTCTTTAAATCTTATCTAATATCTTAAGTTCAATATAATTTTCTCTTAACCCATTCATATAATTATATAAGTGTAAAAATATTTATCAACGTTGCAAAATAATTATTTATAAAATATTAGACTAATTATTTAATCCGTTTTTTTTTTTCAATCCAAAACAATTTAACTACAATGGTAACATTTAACTTTTGCATCCCTTACTTTTATTCTATATTTTCTTTTTCTAGTTCTATAGGTTGGCAGCAATTGCTGTTGATATTTTATTTTCTTTCAATTTGCTTCAATAATTCATTTGGTTAAACGTATTTTAAATTTAATTTATTTCAAATTTAATGGTTTTTGCTTAAAATTAAAAGATTATGAGTTTTTCTTAATTCATTTTTTTATAAAGATTGGGAATAAAGTAAAAGTGTATAAAAATAATAAAAAAAAATTTTTTTTCGATGTTTCTGCATCGAGATCAAGTGAATCAATTTGTGCCCAGATTTGACTGGCCTACTGCCAGGATAGTTTACCATCCGTTTCTATGATGCTGCGCCATGCAGCAATTTTCTTGTGTAGCCGCTCAATTCTTCCACCTCTCCTGTGAGGTGGTTTCTGTGTCACCTGAATGCTGGTGAGTTTTTCTTCTATTCTCTTTTGTTGGCGCCTTTTGTATTCTTCTATACTTATTGCCTTAGGGTCTGCTGCTTTTGGTAGTTCCTCTTTGGAAATGATTTTAGTGACCAGATTTGGCAGGATCGCCATGTTATGTTCGGGTGAGTGATAATAGAGTAGTTTAAAAAGACCTCCCTGATAAGATTGCCGGCTGTTAAGAACACCACTGGCAGAAAAAGTTATTTAAGGCCATGTGACTGCCTGTTAATATCCTAAGAAGCAGATGAATGCTTCTTACGTTTTAAATAAAAATATCAGCCAGTTTCAAAGCTAAGAATAAATGTTTCTTTGTTAACAAATTTCTCATCCTTATATATATACTAACAACGACGGGATAGATCCTTTAATACTAAAAAAAAAAATAATAAAATCAATAAATTAAATAAACAAATACTATTTTGGATGGAATTTGAGTGAAAATATTACAATATTAAAGTGATTAAGAAAAATATTAATATATAGTTTTCGAGTATGATAATAAAACAATAGTAAAAAGGACTTTTGGTAAATTTCATCAGCCTCCTCAATGAAATCTAAGCGGCCGATTTTCTCCATTTTGTACTTATTGGAGTAAATTCTATTTTTACTTTTCTTTAAATTCTTATCTAATTTCTTCAGTTCAATATAATGTTATCTTAACCTATCCATATAATTATATAAATGTAGAAATATTTATCAATGTTACAAAATAATTTATAAAATTTTAAACTAATTTTTTAGTCCAAAAAATTTTTACTACAATGACAACAACTAACTTACATCCCTGGCTTTTGTTCTTTATTTTCTTTTTGTAGTTCTATAGGTTGGCAGCAATTGCTGTTGACATTTTATTTTCTTTCAATTTGCTTCAATAATTCATTTGGTTAAACGTGTTTTAAATTTAACTTTAATTTATTTCAAATTTAATTGTTTTTGCTTAATATTTAAAGATTTTGAGTTTTTCTTAATTAATTTTTTTTTATAAAGATTGGGAATAAAGTAAAAGTGTATAAAAATAATAAAAAATTTTATAATTATTGTTTTGATTTTCGATGTTTCTGCATCGAGATCAAGTGAATCAATTTGTGCCCAGATAGTTTACCAGGATAGTTTACCATCCGTTTCTACGATGCTGCGCAATGCAGCAATTTTCTTGTGTAGCCGCTCAATTTTTCCACCTCCCCTGTGAGGTGGTTTCTGTGTCACCTGAATGCTGGTGAGTTTTTCTTCTATTCTCTTTTGTTGGCGCCTTTTGTATTCTTCTATACTTATTGCCTTAGGGTCTGCTGCTTTTGGTAGTTCCTCTTTGGGAATGATTTTAGTGACTAGATTTGGCAGGATCGCCATGTAATGTTCGGGTGAGTGATAATAGAGTAGTTTAAAAAGACCTCCCTGATAAGATTGCCGGCGGTTAAGAACACCACTGGCAGAAAAAGGAATTTAAGGCAATATGACTGCCTGTTAATATCCTAAGAAGCAGATAAATGTTTCTTACGTTTTAAATAAAAATATCAGCCAGTTTCAAGGCTAAGAATAAATATTTATTTACAAATATCTCTTATATACTAACATAACGACGGGATAGATCTTTTAATACAAACAATAAATAAAAATAAGTAAATTCCAATTGAGTGGAATTTAAGTGGAAATATTACAATATTGAAGTGATAAAGAAAAATATAAATATATAGTTTTCGAGTATGATAATAAAACAATAGTAAAAAGGACTTAAATAATAACGGATGTTGTAAAGTAAAGTAAAGTATGACTTATTGAATACACTACAGCTGTTTGAATTAAGTTATCGCTGTGCTTACCCGACTCACCAGTTTTGCAGATTAATTGCACTCAACAGTGATCGAAATTTCATTAAAAAAAATCTTGCAATATTTGTCTAAATTAGTTTACATTCCTTGCACGCTATTGTCTTTTACTCAAAATGTATAGAAAAGTGTAAGTTGTATTACAGTGTTTGTTGTCTGACAGTGCCTGCTTTAGTTTTTAATTTGCTTTAGCTTAAATTTAATTTATTTTAAAATTTTGTGTTGTGGCGCTATTTCTATTTAAGCCTCAAGCTTGTAGTTAAAACTAAAGCTTTTTTGCCCAAATTTAAAGTTATTTAAAGCTTTGTTCTGGTGGTGTCCTATTGGTTTTGAGGATTTTAAAGTATGTAAGAGCTTATGAGTCATAGTGGTTGCGTTTCGTTATATTTCGTTTCATTTCCTTTTTTGTTTTACTTGCTCCATTATTGTAACATATTTTCTGGTTTATTATGAGCATTTTGCTGGTTTTGCCTTTACCACCACCTGTGTGCTTTTACCATACCTGATTCCATTTCTTTGCCAAATTAATTTCTATCATTAAATTTGCACTTAAACATTAAAAGGAGTAGTACCTTTTCGTTTTTATTTTGGTTTTAGGGTTTATTTTTCTTTTCATTTTTGTAAGCAAACATTTTCTTTTTTCAGTTATATGCAAATCAGTTAAGAGTTTCATTGTATATTTTAATGCCAGTAAATTCTCCTTTTTTACATTTTATTGTAGTTTTTGTTGCTTTATATTTGCTGCTTTTGTGTGGCTTTTAAAATAATTTTTTTTTTTTTTTTACTAGTTCTTTTTTTTGTGGTTAATTTGTTTTTCATTTACTCAAAGGTTGAAACATTTAAACAATGTAGCCAGTTATTTTTTATTTATATTTTGTTTTATAAAACAGAACCAAATTACATTGTAAAAGGGGAGAAACAGTTGTAGGTGTTCCTGCTAATTCTCCAGAAGAAAAATAAATTGTGTAGTTCGTTTAAGTAATATTTGTATGAGTTTCTAATTTTGAAATTCAAATAAATTATTTAATTAATTAATTATTATTTTTTAGTTTTCCTTTTATTTCATTTCAAAGAATTGAAGTTTTTATTATTTAATCTTTTTTTTTTTTGCTGGTTTTTTTTTAAATTTTTTTTGTCTTGTTTCTTTTCGGTTAATTTTATCTTCTATAAAATGGTCTCGCAAACATACACACACTTAGTTTAATATTAGTAGAGCTCAATTTCTTTCAGAAATTTTCGGATTACATAGAAAAGCATTTACTCTAATGCAGACACTATTTGTATAGGGTTGCACAAATGAGAAAACAATATCTGAAAATTTGTCCGATAAGCAGTAGAGTGAACTAATACCCGAAATTTTTGTTTAAAAAAGAAAAACAGCGACCTTGGGCATTTTCATTTAGTTCCTGTTATTATACATGAAAATATGTGTTCGTTTACAACATAAAAGAACAAAAATAATAAATTTTCTTGCTTCTTGTTTTTCGTTTTAGTTTTGTTTTTATAATACAAAACGATAAATAATGACGGTACTTTCTGTAGCGAAACAAAAAAGTTATAAGTTTTTATAAAAATCCAATCTTAAACTCTCTTGGGTCTTTCGAAGTGAGGCCTCCCCGATGTTCCTAATGTTTCAGTGCCGGACAAAGGCAGAGAAACTGTTCCACAGTTTCCTGCTTCTAGCAATCACAAGTTCTACAGTTGTTATTTGATGGCAAACCTATTATTGATACCAAATCTATTATTGCTGCCACCACATTCCTCAACTAGACTGCAGCGTTCGTCTAGCCAGTTATAGTCGGAAAGTTACTGAATAATCGAATTCGATATTCAGTAAATATCGTTATACTTGTTTTTTCGATACGAATGTTCGTATTAAAAGTTGCTGAATCGCGCTACAGATGAGGGTCACTAAATCGCATATTATTTTAAAATCTGGGGGGTTACTCTCTATTGCGATACGAAAGAAAACGTATCGCAACTCAATGTAAAAATCATACAGATGCGAATGGTTTTTCTTTCGCATCGCAATAGAGAGTAACCTCCCTGGAGGATCAGCTTGAGCTTAACTTCGGAAAGCAATACTTGAAAAAATTAACTAGTTTTGTTTGAAGCAGCAATTGGTTTAGGTGACGGACTCGTCTTCCCTTACTGTTATAGTTTTCTTCTTTTCTTTGTCCTTCTGACTTCTATTACTTTGACAACTTTCTATCGATATCATTCTTCACTTTTGCTTTTATACAGATATGACAAGAAGACCACATCACAAGACGCCTTGTGTCATCTAACCTAACCCCACTTATATTTCCCCCTCTTCAAAGTGAAAGCAGATAAAATGCTGAATAACATTTTTTACTTGATTTTTTCATTGTTATTTGCAAAGCACAAATCTTATTGCTCTTATGATACGTACAAGTACCTTAGTTCCCTCTTACAGTTTTTTATAATAAGACGTTCATAGTGAAAATGGGGACTTAAGGCAACAGTGAACGAAATGTGTAATATAAAATTATCAGCAGGTATGAATGATTCTAATTCTGTGCGCTGTTTACTTTTATTTTTTGAAAGGCTTACTTGTTAAACAACTAAAACTGTCAGTAACTAAATTTAATTTTTGTTAAAATCAAATCAATCTTTAAAAACTTTCACTTATTTCACAAACAATTTAACTGACTGCATTTGTAGACACAACTTTTAATATCATGGTCTGTCATGATTTAATGCCTTCAACAGCATCTCCTAACAATTTGTTTTTTTTTTTCTATTTTTAACTTACGTGCTTATTTGTTAAGAGTAAAACTTTTAAAACGTTTGCAATAATTTGTTCTATATTTTTTTCTTATATACTTTTAAATATATTTCTTTTGAAATCATAATAAAAATTGACAACATAATGTCATTTAAAATAAAGTGTCGTTATAAGCTATAGGGATCGATACCAAGAATTTGTAAAAGTTTTTCAAAATAAAAATCTCATGAATTTAATAAGTAAATGTGACCTTAAAATGTCATTGCACAGTGGGTTTGCTTACAAAATAAATAATTAAAAAATTGATTGATATGAAATTTGTGCAAGCAAAAAAATTTATTTTAAAAGAGATTGATAAATAATATTTATGTGCCAAGAAGAAAAACAATCATTTATTTCCTGTCGCAATTACTCAATAACTGTATTATTGTAAAGAGTGATTTTTTTGCTATTATCTTTTTGGCAACACTAGTTTTGACAGCTCACGCACGTTTTGTATCTTGTGTCACTGTCAAACATCTTCAGTTTGGTCTATAATTTAATCATGAATCGTCTTACAAACGAACAACGCTTGCAAATTATTGAATTTTATTACCAAAATGCGTGCTCTGTTAAGAAAGTTCATCGCGCGCTTCTTCCATTTTATGGTCAGTTTAATCGACCTACTGAGGTTTCTATTCGGGCTATTGTAACAAAATTTCGCACCAAATTTACATTGTTGGACATTAAACCACCAACACGCTTACGTAGAGTGCGAACTGAAGAAAATATCGCAGCCGTATCGGCCAGTGTTGGTGATGACCGTGAATTATCGATTCGGCGCCGTTCGCAGCAATTGGGCCTCTGTTACTCCGCTACGTGGAAAATTTTGCGGAAGGATTTGGGTGTGAAGCCTTATAAGATACAACTGGTGCAAGAATTGAAGCCAAACGACCTACCACAACGCCAAATTTTTGGTGAATGGGCTCTTGAAAAGTTAGATGAAGATCCACTTTTTTATCGAAGAATTGTGTTCAGCGACGAGGCTCATTTCTGGTTGAATGGATATATGAACAAGCAAAACTGCCGTATTTGGAGTGAAGAGCAGCCAGAAGCATTGCAAGAGCTACCAATGCATCCACAAAAAACAACCGTTTGGTGCGGATTATGGGCTGGCGGCATCATTGGGCCGTATTTCTTCAAAGATGATGCGAATCACAACGTTACTGTGAATGGTGAGCGCTACCGTGCGATGATAACAAACTTTTTTTTTGCCCAAAATGGAAGAGCTTGACTTGCATGACATGTGGTTTCAACAAGACGGTGCCACATGCCACACAGCACGCGAAACAATGGACCAATTGAGAGGCGAGTTCGGTGAACAGTTTATTTCACGCTTGGGACCAGTCAATTGGCCGCCCAGATCGTGCGATTTAACGCCTCTAGACTATTTTTTGTGGGGCTATGTTAAGGCTAATGTCTATAGGGACAAGCCCGCATTGCCAACATTATTCGTGAGATACCGGCCGAAATGTTGGAAAGAGTATGCCAAAATTGGACTAAGCGGATGGACCATTTGAGGCGCAGCCGCGGCCAACATTTGCATGAAATAATCTTCAAACATTAAATTATATCGACCCAACTATCGATCCAAATAAATATTTCATGCATTTTTCTGAATTTTATGTGTTTTTTTTTTTAATTTCCGATAGTTCTTATAAAATCACCTTTTAGTTTAGGAATGGTGGGGCGACATATTGCACAATTAATCAAATAGCAATGAAAACAATACCGTTTGCTAAAATCGAAATAAATAAACTGTTGATTTTCAGAAGTAGTAATCCTCTAAAATCACTTAATCTGGGGGGTTGCTCTCTATTGCGATGCGAAAGAAAAACCATTCGCATCTGTATGATTTTTACATTGAGTTGCGATACGTTTTCTTTCGCATCGCAATAGAGAGTAACCCCCCTAGGTATTTTTTTGCCATATTTGCTACAGGTTTATTATTCAACTAGCTCGGACAACCCGCTCATTTACCTTGTGAGTTAGCGTCCTTAGAGTAAAGAGAGCGGTATGTATTTCATTTCAGAGAATTCGTTTGAAAAACAGACATTGAATCATTAAGAAATTCGTCTTTTAAGTATTCTATTTTGAAGTTGGCGTAGCCAATTCCTTTAGATTCTGTAGGAAAGCAAAAGATATGTATAGGTTTTTGTAATGTGTTTCTTATGACTCTAGGCTTTATTATAATAAGAATTACCAAAATGGTTGTTCCATTTATACATATATCTAGTTACTAACTATTTATGGTTAATGAGTATCAGTTACAGATTATTTGATCTTATTAGAATAATAGAAGGTTGCCATATATACATAACATCCCCCTTTTTATAATGTTTAAAAATAAATATATAATATCTTCGATTTTACAATAGTAATAATTTTTTTTTTTTTTTCGATTTTACAATAGTAATAATTTTTTTTTTTTTTTAAATTTTACAGGTTTTATAATGTTTTACAAATTTAATTTTTTAGGTGGTATTACTCTTCTCCCGTATCTTGAAGTATAAATTCTGTTATTGTTGTTATTAACATTATTATTATTATTATTAATATTTTCATTACAATTTGTATTAGAATTCTGAACACCAATCGGAGTTTCAAAAGTATTAAAATCGTAATATATATTTTCATTACCAATTTCTAAATTGTTTGTATTGTTTTTATTATTTATATCTTTACTATTAGTAGCTATTTTTAATATGTGTTGCCTATTCCTTCTATAGACTACACCTTTTTCATCCTCTATTAAAAATGATCTTGGTTCCTTGCTTTTCTTTAAAACTTTTCCTTTAAACCACAAAGATGTTGGATTCTTTTTGAAATAAATCGATTCTCCAATTTCTATGGGCTTAAGGACAATAGATTTTCTATAATATTTTCACAATTAATTGCATTTACTTTTCTGATTAAGTTTAACTTGGATGCCATTTCCAAACCCAATATATTGTTGCATTTCATATCTAGTAAGTAAAAATCAGTTTCGTACATTTCATTATCAAAAATGAAAGGTAAATAAATTTTGCCTACTACCGGTAATCTTTCACCACTTAAAGTAAATATATTATTATATACCTTATAATTTATCTTACTTATACCCAACATGTTGAAAGTATCCATAGACATCAGATTCGCTTGAGATCCCGTATCAACCTGGCAAGTCACGGATTTGCCATTAAGCTCTATGTTGACGTTCCATATGTTGTCATTGCTCCTTTCTTTAGTTGACCCAACAAACAGCATTTCTTCTTGCACAACGTCATCCTCATTGACAGTCTTCACATATTTCTTCTGATTATATTTCTTTATATTGCCTTTAAACCAACACATTTTAGCATAGTGGTTTATTTTTCCACATGTATGACACTTTGCACCTTCAGCTGGGCATTTGCTTTTGTGTACTTGACCACATTTCTTACACATAAAAGCCTTTTGTTGTTTTCTGACAAACTGTTCACTATGTTGTTGTTGTTGGTACTTACTTTTGTATTTTATATTTTTGTTTTGCTGAATTGCTGCAACCATAACCTCATCTGTTTTTTCATTCTGTATGGTGGCCAAATTTTCTTTCGCCATTTCAATACTTTTGGCAATTTCTAAAGCTCTCTGCCATTCTATACCTCCTTCACTCAATAAACGCTCTTTGACACCCTTATAATTTTCAGCTAAACCACAAATAAATATGTCCTTAACTAGGCTTTGGCGCAATGTGCCAAACTCACATGTATTGCTCAAATTCTCTAGTGTAGTTGCATACTGTGCAATGGACTCTTCTGATTTTTGTTTACGAGTGAAAAATGCATGCCTTTCCATCGCTAGGTTTATTTTTGGAATAAAATGGGACTCAAATTTTTTCACTAACGAGGCATAACTTACAGTATCGATATTCTCGTTGAAAGAATTAAAAATCGGTAGACACTGAGGACCCATATGATGTAATAATATCGCTACCTTCCTCCGGTCCGGTTGTGAATATAAATTGGAGGCTATCATAAAGATTTCAAATTGTGTACTCCATTGTTTCCACTCTATCGCAATATTGTATGCTTTTAAATTAAATGGCGGCATCGTTGAGGAAAACATAACCTCTTTTGGTGAGACTTCACACGCATTTGCGGGCACATTTACAGGCACGTTTTCAGGCATTTTGTTTTGTGACAGCCGGGGCTAAACAAATTTCACTTTATTTGTTTTTGACTCAATTAAAACTTTTTGTTTAATTGTTTAATTATTTAATTGTCTTTATTTAATTTTTTTTTTCTTTCAATTATCGCCTTATTTCTTTTTATATTTGACACACCTGACACCATGTAATGTGTTTCTTATGACTCTAGGCTTTATTATAATAAGAATTACCAAAATGGTTGTTCCATTTATACATATATCTAGTTACTAACTATTTATGGTTAATGAGTATCAGTTACAGATTATTTGATCTTATTAGAATAATAGAAGGTTGCCATATATACATAACAGTTTTAAGCAAATAAACAGAAAAGAGCTTCGTTTTCTGCCAGATACCGTCATCTAGAGCCTATTTCACTTTTTAAAATTTTTCATAGTGTTTGTGTTTATTTTCGATCAGGAGTGCTCATAACGAAAACACAAAAGAATAATAGCAAAATTGGCCAAGTCGTTCTCGAGTTTTGCGGCAACCAACACCTACGAAAAGATAAAAATATTTAATTTAAAAAAAAAGTTTAAGGCTAATTAAGGTGTTAGCTAATTTGCTATGTGAAGCTAGATTCCTGCACACAGTGACTTCATTAGCAATCAGTAGACGAATGAACTAGCTAGCAACAGATAACCGTGACGTTTAGTAGTATCAGGGGCGGTATCTTTGAAGTAATTAATTAAGCAGATTTAAAAAGCTTGATGATGCGACTTTGGATGGCAGAATTGAAATAATGCAGATCTAAACTTCTCAAGCGCTCTTCTTTAAAAGTTGAATTGAATTGTTAAGCTCGTGTAATTCATTTAAAAATATATAGAGCCAGAGTTATTTTTCAAATTATTTATTCCAATTTTTTTTTTATATTTTGCATTTTCATTAAGACATTATTTTAAATGTTTCGGAAAAATTTAACAAAAAAGCTGCTGAAATATTTTGTTATGTTTTCATATAAATATAAATATTTAAACTTTAATATTAAATGAAATATTGTTTTCTGTGTGTGACTTTAGTGAACTAGTAAAATAAAATTGACTACTTATCATGAAATTTTTCTTGTCCACATTTTACAAAAAGTGGGGCGCTGAGCCCTTATACAAGTGCGCATATAAATGAAATTGTATAAACTTGTCAATGTGTGTTTGTATGGCTGAGTAAATGACGGCAGAGATATGTATTTTGCAAAAGCTTTCAACAAACAAGGATTCAATGAATTGAAATTGTACACCATGGCCAGAGTTGTTGTTCCTTTTTTATCTTTTTAATTTTTTTTTTCATAAATTTGTTAACACTGTTCAAATTGTATTTTTATATATATGTAGCTATTTATGTATGTATGTGTTTGGCAACATTTTGCTAGTAGAAACCTGACTGGATGGACTGGCACTACTACGTGCCAGTTGTATATTGTTAACAGATCTCAAGGGATTGAAAAACACAAGAAGCAACAAATAAAATATATAGAACCACACGAAAAAAATATATATAAAACGACTAGAGAGAGAGGAAGAGCGAGAAACAAAAAACAACAACTGAAATCCTTGTTTAAATAAATTCCATAAATGTATAAAACTAAGTTGTCTGTCTGTTTGTCGGCTTGTTAGTCTGTCTGTCAGTTAGTTGCACGATGTTAGAGGTGTGGGTAATGTTAGATATAATGTCATAACAAAACTTGTATAGTGTTACAACTTGCTGTAGGTAATTTTTGTTATAAAACTTTCTCGCACACTTGCTCCTCTCTCTCTCTCTCCTCTCACTTCAAGTCCATTTTTCTTTTCCCTTTACTTTTCAGTATTGAAATAATTTTTTAACTTCAATTTAAAATTTGTAGTGCAAAAGCCTAGTCTAAAAAATGATGCCTTGTTGGATGTTTTATTTATTTAACCATTTATTTTTTTAGTTGTTGGCATCTTTGTTGTACTTTCGTTCATTTCTGGCTGACTGTTTCACATTTTTGTTTACATAAATTGCAACTGTAAAATAAATAAAATAAAAAAGTTTTTTTTATTGTGTTAAATCTACCAAATAAAGAAACAAACATACAGAATCTGAAGGAATGAATGAGTGAGTGCAAAACCAAACATACAAATGACCAGCTAATACAACTAAATGCCATCCACAGAAAACAGAAAATTGATGAAGGACGGTGTTGTTGTTGAGTATGATGACGATGATGATGCCATAGAACTGTTTGTGTTAATAATACTTAATAACGATGATGATTATTATGATGATGATGTTGTTGATGATTCTGTTAATAAGGATTGCAATACTAACGTCTAACTGTAGTAAAGCTGCAAAGGACATATTGAGCCGACATTAATGTAAATAAAGAATACTAGAGCAGACCAAAACATACAAAAAAAAAAAAAATAAATAAAAAACAGAAAAAGCAAAATCAAGATCCAACAATGAATGGAGAGCACGTTTCTGGAATATTTGTTAAATGAACTGTAGTCCATTACAAACACATTGCACCCAGTTTGTTAAGATGTGAATGCAAATATATAGAGTAACGCAAATAAGCTTGGACACAGACATGCACATACATAAGTATGAGTGAGTGTATGTATTATTTTCATTAAATGGTGAATATAAAGTTGATGAACTAAATTCCTGGACAAATTGTTATTGGAGTGATAACAAGTAATATGTATGCTAATATTGTTATTTGACTAGCATGCATACATACACACATACATACATAAGTATGCATGTATTTATATGTATATAAATGATATGTTTTGTAGAAAGCAAATATAAAATATTTGCACAAAAAAAAATTTCAATTTTATTTAATAAATGAATTTTATAAGGAAAAAGATGTGCTGCTCTGATTGCATCATATTCAGTTGGAGAAGATAAACAGACATGCAAATTAAAGTAATAAAAAGATTTCAATTTCAACAAAATAACTTTGTTTTTTTAGGGAAATTAAATTTAAAAAAAAAATTTGTTACGTTAGATTCAAGTGAATTTTCTCATTATTTCTATTCCTTCTTTTTCTTTCCATGTCAACAGATATAAAAATCGTTATGAATTCGGTAGTATTTTGGTCGATCAAACTTAATAGATTCTTTAGAAAATCGTAACATTTGGTTTGATAGTCTTTAGTTGCAGCCCCAAGTTTAACGAATATAGCAAATATTTAGTTCTGTGCGATTTACAGAAAACATACAATTGGATTATTTAGAAAATTTTTAAGAGAGCAAATTTTCTAGACGATCCATGATTCACTAGCCTACACAATCTCACGATGTTAGTACAAAAAAAATCGAGAATAATTTTGTTTTATTTTAACAAATCGCTGCAAAAAGACTACGTATGTGTCACACAAAAAAGTTACAAAGCAACACAGTCCTGTCAAAAAAATCTGTTACTGATATTCACCGATAGATTACGAGTATAAATCTTAATATATGATGTGGGTCTTTTACCGCCTGTTTTGTTTAAACTAGATGATTTGGGGAATACGAAAGTCGTTTTAAAAAATTATTTACGACTTGACTAAAAATCAGTATTAAACAGTTACTTTTTTGTGCAAGCACGAACACTTAATTGGTCTCATGAGTGATGTCGGCCCAGCAATTTTTTTTATTAAGGCAAATATGTTTTTCGTTTTCACCCCTCCGTACCGGTACCGAAATAAACATTTATTTTTATCTCCTCTTTTTCCTTTTCTACACGAATCAGAGAACCTATGTGGGCTCATGTTCATCTTCTACCTAGGAGTGCCTAATTCAACCAAATTTAATCTAAATAGAGTCTACGACCAGCACATTCTTTTTCAAGACTTCAGTTAGTTTATTTCTGTATAAAAAAATAATTTTCTGTTTGTTTGTTCGCTATATAAATATTTGTTTTCCAGCGGATTCTCTCTACTCCAAGGAAGGTCGCCGTATACTTTTTGACCGGCCACGCTCATTTTAAGGGCGATTTTTCAACCACTTTTGCCAAAGATACGGGCACACATATTTCAGATTGAAATTATGCTTTGAAATATTTTATTTATCACTTTAGTTGACGTCTCTGATAATAATGCTAGCAAAACATGAACCACTTTATAAAGTAGTGAATGGCTGCATTTATTTGGATCGATGTTTTAGCAATTAAAATTCTTTTTGTAAACGGTTTTTCCTTAAAAAATTGTACATACGCTCTCTAATAATACAAACTGACGTTAGGAGATTAATTAACGTTGATTTACTAAGACAAAACTTGAACGCGAACTTTAATAGTAGAAACCACTTGGAACGGCTAAGTGCGCTAGTTGATGGATTAACGGAGCACTGTACTTAAGGTGTATGTACATGCTAAGAAGCTTGGTCTGCTATATAGCAATTTTGATAAGCTTCTCTATCATTTTTAAAGTGATTCGATACTAAGAGATTCTAATAGATATACCAAAGTGTTTGGCTAAACGGTTTCAGTCACTAAAGTGACTTGGTTAATCACTCATTACTTATCTAAATTAACCTAATCTATGTCAATATGCGCAAAGAAAAAATATGTTTGAGTCAACCATATTCTGGTGGAAACATAGTATGATTAGATTTATGATTGCATCTAACCGTATATATTTTTAAATCAAACATTAAAAATAGCTTTCAATTGCAGATGTTGCGGTTCAACCCCAGGTCAGGGCTAATTTTTTTTTTGTTTTTTTTTTTTTTTTTTTAAATACATATTTTATATAAATATTTTTAAAAAAATTTTTAATATGAATTAAAAAAAAATTTTAATATAAATTTTTTTGTATAAATAAAAAGTTTTTATTTCATTGGCTTTTTCGTTCCAATTTATATTTATTTATTACATAATACACCGGGTTTAAATTTATTTTCTTTAATTTTATTTGACTCTACCAGGATTCGAACTTTGGTTAAGAAGCATTAACTCGCCACTTCAGCCACAAAGCTCAGTTGAGTTTGAACGATTAAGTTTTTGTTTTACATTCACTTTATTTATATGGTTGCCGAAGAGACAAAATAGAAAACAATTTACATTCAACCATATATTTTCATTATTATGTTTACTATAAACATATTTATGGTTTCAGTTAAAATTTTATTAAAAATAATATGATAATGATATGTTTGATCCATGACGGTAAATATAGTATGGTTAAAAATAACTAGAAACATGTTTATCGTGATTAAAATAATGTTTACATGCTTCAAATTAATAATAAACAAACTATGTTTGCGGTAACCATATTCAACCATCTTTTTTTCTTTGCGTGTACCAGGACAATAATTCTTACAGACTTATTTATAATAAAAAGATGATAATTCGTTAGCCACTTGTGCTAACGAGCTGCTAGCAAGAACACTGATATGTAATATAAACCTTTTTTATTTAATCACTTTCTGCAATATATGTTATTTTTTTCATAATTTTTTGCTAAAAAGTCGCTACGAAGAGTTTAAAATAAGCTTTTTGTGATGGATCAGAATCTTAATTTTCACCTGAAAAATTAAGAAACTGGAATAAATAGATTTTAAGATATTTAGTCTAACAATAAATTGGTTTATGCAAAAAGGGAATTGCACTTTTTGCCCTATTCCATAACATAACATCCATTTTATGTTTTGTTAAAAGAGCTTAAAATATTAATAATTAAAAACATATTTCCTTAAAGGATAGATAAAAAAGTGTAACACCCTTCAAGTCATATTTATGTGGCTGCTTATTGTTGTAGAAAAACTACCAAGTAAAATCAAAAAATTTAGTTTTTTAAACTTTTTGTCCTACTTAAATCGCAAAACAAATTAATCGTAACCCCTTCGTAATCATCTTAGCCTTTATGTATAACCACGATTTACTGCCACATTTTTTCCAAAGGAAAATCAAATAATTTTACTTTGCTACTCTTTAATAAAGTTTCAATGACTTACACATTAGAAAATGCATCTCCATCAAATTGTTGTTTAATAATTTTATAATAAATGATTATTTTTTTTTTTATTTACTTTTAGTTTGGTTAATCAATCAATGCCGAATGCAGGTCAAATACGTATGAGGCTGCGAAAAGCTTTGAGTGTTTGGGAAAGTAACTCTAAGCTGACATTCCGTGAAGTATACAGTGATCAAGCAGATATACAAGTACTATTTGCCAAGTAAGTACCATTCAATAACTTAAACTCCAACATAAAAACAAGAAAATATAAAGTTTTTTTTTTTTTTTATTTCCCTAAAGAAAAGAAAATACAAACTCACATATAAACTTTAATATAAAATAGAAATCCATAAACCAAAAGTTGGGTGTAAAAACTTGCGTACAAAACACAGCATGAGAAAACCCCATAAAAAATTGGAAAAAGAGAAAAACACATAAAATAGCACTAAACCCAAACGATAAAACACGCACTGAAATTCCTTTAATCATGTACTAACACAAACCCATAAACGACAACATGCACCTGGTTACCTACCACTACCACTGAAAATGTTTTTATTTTCCCTTTTTTTTTTGAAGAAAGTAGTAAACAAAACGATAAGAATGTGAAATAAAAACTATTGCAAAATTGCACAAATCTCAATTTAAAATAAAAGTGAACATTTAAGAGGACTTACGAACGAACAAAAAAAAATAAAGGATTTTATTTAAGCACATATAATTTTTACACTCACACTCATTCATTCATTTATGTGAACGCATACCAAATGCATCGATAAACTACACATTTACGCACTCCTCGTTTACTCATATACATTTATTACAAATAATCCCAAGTTATGAGGGTTTTAGGAAATAGAAATGTTTTGGGCAAACATGCTGGTCTTACATTCTTTTTTCATTTTCTATTTTATTTATTTATTAAGAACACTAAGGATATCAAAAACATTTTTGCAAAAAATTTACAATGAAAATTAAATTATGTAAAGAATAGTGTCAGGACTCCTCTACGCCTAGCAGCAACCAATGCGGGTTTAGGGATTCTCGGTGGGTCCCATCTTAAAGAAGAAGATTAAACTGAGTCTGAAACTCTCCATGTCTATTGCTTTTTTTTCCTATTAAGAAAAGAACTTGCTTGCAGTTATGATATTCAAGTATTTTATTTGTGCCAAAAAACATTCGCAATATATGTATTTACTAGATCTACACTTTAGACTACATTAGCGAATTCGGGTTACTACAACTAAGCAGTTTGCTTATCACATCTGAATTACTAATTAGCAACAAATTTATTTCTCAACTTCTCTGTTGTTTTCTTCTTTGTACTTACCAAAAAGCTTTGTAGTAAACTCAAATTTATGGCAATTAAAAATGTGTCTAAAAGACTCATACACCTTAGATTGGCCCTTATCGATTTGTTGAGTTTCTACAAAGTACAACAATGAAAAATTTGGGATATACATAACACAACTTCTATACTATATTGAAAGTTTCAAATAAGAACTTGTGTTAAGTAATAAAGGCCGAGTTTTGAGTACATGCCGTTGACTCTCATAATTAGTTTCGTTCATATTATATTAAAAATTTCCGAAGTTTCTTTAATTGTCCGCAGAAAACAGCCAAGGTCTAGGCTGAAATCTATCCTGCGATTTAAAGAAATTACTTTTCTGTATGCTTTTTTTTTCATTTTTGTTTAAAAAACTATTTAACGAATTGTCTTCATTATAGTCATTTTGAAATTCGCCTTCATCATTTCAGGAACTGATTATAAAGTGTAAATTTACTAATAGAATATTTAATCATTTTGTAAATTACATTTCCACACTTTTATCTCTCTCTCTCTTTCTTAATCATTTTGTTCGTTAACAGTTTTCCAATATTAATGATATAAATTACCATTTTACTGCTTACAGTTGCTGGGGAAACTTATTCTTTATTTTTCTTCTTTTTTTTCATCATTTTCTTTTTATATTTACAGACGTGATCATGGTGATGGCTATAAATTTGATGGTCCTGGTTTGGTTTTAGCACATGCTTTTTATCCAGGTAGTGGACGTGGCGGAGATGCTCACTTTGATGCTGATGAAAATTGGGCTGTTACATCAGAACCATTAAATGAAGAAGAAGAGGATAGAGGTAAGTAATTTCAGTTGTATTTGTATTTGTAATTTTATTGCTTTTAGATTAAGACATAAATTTAACAAAAGCAAAGAAATCTGTGTTAAAAAAGAAAACAGTGCGAAAAAATTAGGTAATTATGCAACTAAAGAACAGTCAATTTCATTAGTCTAATGAAACGTTGTCAGTGGATTAGTGCCATGTGGTACCTTAAGTAAATTCTATATTCAAGTTGGAATTAATAAAGCTAATCCCTTTAATATTTGTGCAAAATTTGGTTTTTGCAAATATGTTGAGATTCAATATGTTCAGGTCGTGAGTGTCCTTTTTAAATTGCCCAAATTTTTGCTTGCAAACCCCAAAAAGCAGCTCACAAAACTCCGAAAAAAATCTGGCCACTTTAACTTTATCTATCAATTATTCATGTGTTTGTTGTTTTCGGCTTATTGACATTTGAACAATTATACGCAGCGATGTTTGCTCAAGATATGCATATTCTCCTAGGTCACTTTTTAATTCTTAAAAACAAAAATATTTTCTTCGTTTAAAATTTCCAAATTCTTTTTCAATCTTCATTCTCAGTTTTCACTTGTGTTTTGGTTTCATGTTTGCACGTTTGAAAAAATTCAGTTGTTTCCATTTTCATTTGAATTTTCATTCATTAATAGTTCTTTAAGTCAAAATTTTTTTCAAAAAAAGCTCTAAAAAGTATTGATTGGGTATCAAGTACCCAAAAAAAAAGTGTTCAAATATACCAGCAACAACAATTTAAAAGAGTTCATATGGGTTTAAGATTAAAAACAAAAATTATTATTTTCTCTGTTTGTTATTTTTTTTTTTTTAATTCACATATAAACATCTGTTTAATGTAATTATGCAGAAAATAAAAATGCATGTTTGTCAGTGCATATACACTCGTATTTAGTCTATTATAAACTAATTAATTACATTAGTACTAAATAAATGCAACATGATAACGTGGTTTTCAGCGAATGAGCTGTGGTTTTACAATCTACTCCAACAAACAAAAACTGATGGATAAAAGCAGCAGCTATAACGATAACTAAGAGGCAGAGAAAGAAATAATACGCATACGCACATAACAAAAACAATAAAAAATTTTATATTATTATACGCAAATTTACATCACACAGATAAAATAAACATATTTTAACCGCTGCACAATGAAGAAAAGCTTATAATCAGGACAAAGGATTTTCATGCAAATGCATGTTTTTACAGAGTAACTTAAAATCAATTCTGATCAAGTACTTTTTCGAATTCGAGAATAAAATGACGTCAATTTTTTATTGCATATTTTGTTATAAATACATATTTTTGGGGCACAATTTGTATTCAATAGTATGCACCGGCTAACAACCTGTAAAATATTTCTCAAATAAAAAAATCAGACATTTGTGTAGCATTTTTATGTACCATATTCTTCTTCTTTTCTTTGTATGTACTTGCAAAGTATATATGTATGAATGTATTTTGTCATTCCAGTTCACTACTTCACAATAATGTTGATGAACAATTTCCGAATCTTAAATTCATCAAAACAGCCAATAAGTAAAAATTACTTTTATAACTTTTTTTATTAATATTGTGGCCATTTTCATGTAGAAAGCCATCAAGCCGTCTAGAAAATTTTGTGAAAAGCACTAGGGGGTTATTATGTATTTCGAAAAGACTTTCGAAGAGAATTTTCAATTAAAAAAAACTAATTATATAGAAAACTAAAAAAAAAATAGCATTTTTTAAATTACTCTTAAAATTGTTAATACAACTCTTATGGATTTTCGAATTAAAAATTTTTTAAACGAATAAGTTACAATAACAAAACACTATTCATCACATTTTATTGTGTTATACCCCATTGTGCTTTCATTAGATTATTTTTAATGTGTAAATTATTGTGTATAGACTTCTAAACAATTTACTAAGTATGTGTTTACAACATATGTTTGCAGATAATAATACAAAATTCACAAATTAATTTTAGAGTTTTTAAATGAAAAGCAAATGTGTTTACAAAAAAATTAGTAAGTTGCATTTTCTGTGCTGTAAGCTTTTTAAAATGATATTTTATTTCAATTAAAAGTTATTAAATTTATGCATTGATTATGTTGTTTTCTCCAGGCCTTAAACCCATATGACTGCAGTTGCTTTTAAATTTAAAATTTTATTTTTAACTCGCTTTTGAGAGATTAGTATTCAGCGTTTAATAAGCAGAGCATCTTTTAACCATTTTCTGAGGGTCCTCCTTTTGAAAATTTTTTTTAGAAATGAATATCTAGTATTTCTGTTTCTGAAAAGAAATTTCTTAGTAATTTCCAGCTATTTATTATTTATGTGATGTTTTTATAACACAAGCGATCAACTCGTCTAAAAATTAATATTATTTTATTTTAGCAAAATTAATTTTTTTTTTTGAACCATATTTTCATGTAAATGTCCCTAAGGACTTTAGCAAGTTTTTTTTTTTTTTTTGTTTAATTTAAAATACATTTTAATTTTAGTTGGGTTTTGCTTTAAAATTTCTCTAAAAAAAAGTTATTCAAATACTAGGGTAAATTACATGAAAATATAAATTTAATTTGTAAATTTTAAAGAGTCCATTTGAATGTCTAAATTCATTACACATACGCGTACTCTATAGTTGATTGTGGTTTCCACTTTTGTGCAATAAATAAACCAAAATTTTAATAAATTTACATTTATGAATGTTTTATGAGGAAACATACAACTGCATACACACATAAATGTGACACTTAAAGCTCATAATCATACAAGTTATGTATCATGTTTATACAAAATAGATTTCACTAATAAATTATAAAAAATATTGGTAAACATTATTGTAATATGTTACAATTTATATACTCGTTAGCTTACAATATGCCACGATTAATGGTCATCAGACAGTCAAATTGAATTTTTTGGGCATTTTGGTTAAAAATTGAATAAATTAAAAAGTAAAATACAATATAATTTGGTTGGTAGTCCCTTAGACGATTACTTGTTTTTTTATTTAGTTATAACCAGGGGATACCGCAAATATGATGATATTTTCTCCCCATGTGTGACATCTGCAGAAATAAATTAAACATAAAATTAAAATGTAAAAAAAGGCACATACCAAAAAGCTAAATAAACTATTTTGAAAGTCACCCATATCTGCAAACATGAGTAATATCTATATAAATGAAATTCATTTTCTGTTTACTTGTTTGCTATACAAATTCTTTTATTTCAACGAATTTGTCTCTTGATACGTATAATTTCAATGCTCTAAGGAATGTTACCATATACTTTTTCACGACCCACGCCTACTTTTCAACGATTTTGACTCATCACTGCTTCGTACTTTATTTAAGTCTGAAAAGCCTTGAAATATCTCACTTGGCGCCTATGCTAATAATGAGCCATTTATAAAGTCGTGAATGGCTGTATTTGGTTGAATGAATTTTTTTAACCATTAAAATCCTATTTGGTAACTGATTTCTCTAAAAATTGGTACATACGTTATCTATACTTTAAGGATACTGACTCACATAATATTGCTACCGGTGCAATATATAAAAATATTTTTAAATTGTTGCAGCACAACGTAAAATCACAGACCGCTGGCACAAACACTTGTTTGCGCATACATGCTGTTGTCGTCTATAATGTCTGCTCAACCTATCTCTCATAGAATGAATTTTTTTTCTTCATAGTCTATTGCATTTATTGGTCGTGTGTATATTTTAAAGCTTAAATAGTTTTATCAAAGCAAATTTTTAAAATTTATTTTTTTTCTTCCTCTTTTTCTATTGCTTTTGTTTACTGGTCTTCAATTATTAACAAACTTCTTACATAACGATGTAATCAATTATGATATTTTCTCCTTACATCTGGTTAAGGAAAATATTAAAAAAAAATTAAAAGATGTCCTTTGGGATACAGCGATTTTCAACTCACTCAGTGTTTTTTTTTTTTTTTTCTTTTTTTTTTTTTTTTTTTTTTAAATCAATAAGA
Source organism: Thelaira solivaga (assembly GCA_947397855.1). Lineage (NCBI taxonomy): Eukaryota > Metazoa > Arthropoda > Insecta > Diptera > Tachinidae > Thelaira > Thelaira solivaga. The sequence goes on from OX377614.1 coordinate 51,964,155, forward strand.
AATTTATCTGAGCCACACAATTTCCCCTTAATTGTTTCATTCTTAAATGAAAAATTTTTTTAAATCATTAACGCAAATATATCACTTAAAATATATAAAAAAATGTATGTAAATTTGAATGAGGAACAAAAAAAATTCTTTAATACTTCTTTTATATTTAAGCATTAAACTCTTCATGGTCTTAATCATTTTTTACAGACATCGTAAAAACAAACTGCTGTCTTTAAGAAGCTTATGAATCTACAGCATTTTATCATTGTTTCTCATTCACTCACTATCAGTCATCGTTCATTTTCCGCATTGCTGTTGCCAATAATGAAAAGCAATGAAAATAAAATGAAAAATTTTTTGTGATAAAAGAAAGAAACATAAAAATCCTTTTGATTGATATTTTGTTGACTTGACTATTTATGTGATTAACAAAAAGTGGTAAATAGATACATAAAAAAGGGCGAAGCAGCATTTTTTAGAGTTTCTTAAACTTCTATTTCATCAAAGTCCTATTTAAAAATGGAATTTTTTTTCTTCTACAATTGGCTTTAAAAATATGTCAATGACTAAGTCTCAACTGCTAGTAAAGGAAAAGAGGTGCAAATTTACTATTTAGTAAAGCGAGAGAAATAAATCCAGCCTCGGGAGTTATAAACAGCAGAAGTAATAAGCAGGCATCTTAAAGTCCATAAGGCCTGCCAGACTTCCTTTTTAAATTTTCTATCATTACAGATAGGACTTCTATTAGAGGGCTTTAAAAAGACATCCATCCATACAAGTTATAATAACAGGTTATGGAGCGAAGTCTATTATAAGTGTTTTTCTGTTTTACGTTTTTAAAACGCGAATGTCAGTTTATTTTGTGAAAAACGTAGCAATAGTCCATTTTTATGTTGATTTATGTATCTCAAATTTTATTGTCGGGAATGTCAGAGTTACTGGAATAAAAAAAAAATATTCGCTTTTGTTTTAAAATAAAAAAATAATGGAATGTGAATGTTATAATTTATAATAAATTAAAATCAAATGTCGTTTGTTGGTATGGCATCACTTGAGAACGGCAACATCGATTAAGCTAATTATTTTTTTAAAAGTTCGTAATAACCCAACTTAGGTTTTTCCGCAAAAGCAAAATTTACCTACTTTTTTTAATTATCTAAAATTGGAGAAAATTCTATATTTATATAAAATATGTATTTAAAAAAATAATAAAAAACTAAAAAAAAAATTTACCCCTGACCTGGGGTTGAACCGCAACATCTGCAATTGAAAGCTATTTTTAATATGTTTGAATTAAAAATAAAGGGTGTTTTTTATAGACGTATAGAACTTTAAATTGCAATAAAACAACGATGGATTATTCGATTGACATGACTTTTATTTATCCGAAAGATAATCTTGTGGCATTACATTTTAAATATGATTTCTGGCATATGACCGCCACGGCTAGCTCGGATGTAGTTCAATCTGGACGTCCAATTTTCGATGACTTTTTCCAACATTTGTGGCCGTATATCGGCAATAACACGGCGAATGTTGTCTTCCAAATGGTCAAGCGTTTGTGGCTTATCCGCATAGACCAATGACTTTACATAGCCCCACAGAAAGTAGTCTAGCGGTGTTAAATCAAAAGATCTTGGAGGCCAATAAGTCAATAAATCGATTGTGGCACGAGCTGTGTGACATGTTGCGCCGTCTTGTTGGAACCACAGCTCCTGGACATCATGGTTGTTTAATTCAGGAATGAAAAAGTTAGTAATCATGGCTCTATACCGATCACCATTGACTGTAACGTTCTGGCCATCATAGTTTTTAAAGAAGTACGGACCAATGATTCCACCAGCTCATAAAGCGCACTAACCAGTCAGTGTAACGGTGTTACGACATACACTTGAGGATTAGCTTCACTCCAAATGCGGCAGTTTTGTTTGTTGACGTAGCCATTCAACCAGAAGTGCGCTTCATCGCTAAACAAAATTCGCTTATGAAAATCGGGAACAACGGCAATCTCGTTTTGGGCCCATTCGACGAATTTGCATGCGTTGTTCAGGCGTGAGTCTGTTCATGATGAATTGCCAACACCGAGCAACCAGAGATGAAACTTTTGAGGTTACAATTTTGAAAAACAGCTTTTTATTTTGAGTTTGTATGTAAGAGACAGATATAGTGTTTTAATATTACGAATAAGAGAAAATAAGCAAAATGAAAAATTTTTTGCTTTAAAAAACATTAATTAAAAAGTTATTTCCATAATGAAAATGCACATGCCGAAAATACTTATATCTACGTTTTTTGTTATGAAGTATGGAATTTAATGTAAAAGTGGTAACAAACACAAATTTACATGTTTTAAAATTCATGTTTACGAAATGTAAATAATGAAAGTGTAAATTTTTTAGAAATACCTGAGCAAAACAAAATAAAAATTTTGAGTTCGTGCAAAAAAGACAGAAAGAAAAAGTATACTATATCTGCACTCTGACACCTCTAGTTGCTCGGTGTTGCCAAACTAAACTGAGAATAAATCACTTGACAGCTGTTAAATCGGTCGCCATCTTGAACAATAATGCCAACTTAAAGTTCTATACGTCTATAAAAAACACGGTTAGATGTAATCATAAATCTAAACATACTGTGTTTCCACCAGATTGTAATTGCCTCAACCATATTTTTTTTGCGTGTGGTGTTTATTTTTTTCAATTGGTAATGGAATTTTTGTTATTGTTTGTGTTTTCGTATAAAAAATTTAATATGAAAAATAAATGTAAATGTATGATCATTCAAAAATATGTTCTTTATTCTCTTTTTAAATATTTTTACACTCCCTGCCACTTGAATAGGACTCTCCCTAACACAACTTTTTTCAAAAAGGTTTTAGTGTAGCCATGATTTTACCAGCCGGTCAGTATGAATTTTTTTGCATTTTCATGTTCTAAAAGTGAGATAATGCTGCGATTGAGTTTTTGTTGAACTCAATTGGATCGTTTACATAGCAGAGTGGGAGTGGTTATGGTGCGGGGAGCTATATCCTGTTATAGTACCTACGATCTGAAATTTTTATTGAGCACGAAAAACGCTAATTGCTATATTGGAGTGCTAAAAGAAGAATTTCCTCACTTTAAAAAATTTTTTTGGAAGTTGACAGTGACATTCCAACATGACATTTGATTTAATTAAAGCCACAATTTGAAACTTTCCTAAATGTGTCATCTTTTTTGTATTGATTACATACTTTTATTAACGCCCGATGAATGTTTGAATTATGTACTAAAATTGTGATTTTTTTTCATAATAACGAATCACCAGCAGTAAAAAATAGTGTTTTATTGTTTTGCTAGCGTTTGTTGCCTTCAGTAACGATAAGAGAATTTACAATTCGCTTTTTTAATGGCTACAATCAAAATTTAAATGGATGCAATTTTAATATCATGAAATGAAGTTTATATTTAGTATGTCTATAAAGAATTACATTAAATATCTAGTTAAAATTTTTGCTTCACCATCTTTATTCAATAGCAATTGCCAAAAATAACTTGAAATGTAATATTTTCAATAATAAAAACCTGAGTTTAATGGCAGCACCAAGTAATAAATTATACGAGCAGTCAAGGCAGTAGTGCATTGCAATGATGAAATTTAATTATATTTTCTGTCTTTTTTTTATATCTTTACTAAAAATTTAATAATAACATTTTCACAACATGCAATTTATAACCCAATTAAAGCAAACAGTTTGCACAGATGAATATCAATTTATTAATGCTGCATTGAACAATGACCCATAGAATAAATGGCCAATATATCCAATAACCATGATTTGTTAAAAATGAATTTTGGCAACAATTCACAATCCCGTATTTACATTGAATTCTAATCATGGACAGTAAACCAACCTACAATTGATCACATATTGATGAAATATGATTAAGCCAAAATCAAATTTACAAATTTTTGAAGAAAAACAACAACAAATAAACAACTATTCTACCTGCCTGCTAACAATAAACATGATAATAAGTAATTTGAAAGAAAAAAAAAATATTGAAAACCAATAAATTGCAGCCAGCTAAATCGCAACCCAAATACCCACAGAATAAAATTACAAAATTACAATTGCAGTTACAGCTATAAAATAAGGCTGTATGTAGGTATGTGTTAAGTGTTAGATGTGAGCTTTGCAATAGGCGGTGGTGGTATAAGGCTTCAAAAATTCATTGACAACCTCGACATAGTCGTCGCTTTTGTGATTGTTGCACTGTGTGATAATTTTCTGGGTAATCATTTAAGCGACGACTATGTCGCGATTGTTAATGAATTTTTAATGGCGTGTTGTGAAATGGGCTTTAATAAAAAGTTGGACTTTTTCTCAGACAATCTGGGCCAGTTGAGCGATGAACAAGGCGAACATTTTCACCAAGAAATGCTTGCCAAAATAAAATAAAAATTATTTGAGAATATTGTTGGTCACTCCGACATCCCGTTGGAGTCAGTTAAAAAAAACTGCCAAGCAAACATTTTTGAGTAAAATGAGTAAAAAATGTATTTATGGAAAAAAAATTTTTTTTAATAAAAAGTTTAAAAACTCAGTAAGTTCTTAAGGGATCTAATACGCTGTTTTTATAACACAAGCGAAAAACTCGTCTAAAAAATGTTTATGAAAAGTGCTCAATATTTTGAGTACTTTTCATATAAAATTTCCAGACCAGTTGATCGCACGTAAAATATAATTAGGTTTTACTCATTAATGAAATTATTTTGAAGATAAATTCAAAAGTTGTACGCTTCCTTAATAAAATACTGTGTAAAAACGTCTTCAAAGTTGAAAAATGCCAAAAAAAATTTGTTTAGTTTAGAAATACTTATAGATTTCTCAAATTTACTTAAATGATATAACATTCAAACGGCCTCAATGTTTTTTTTTTTTTTTTAAGTTTTTCAGGTATTTCTCAGGTATATTTTTTGGTCTCACAGTGTAATTTTTCTATTATTATTATAATCCATTTATTTAGTGTAAAGTAAATTGAGCACGGTTTGGTATTTATTACGCTTTTACTATTTATCAATTCTTCAAAATTCAAAAAAAAAACCCAATAATCCCTTTCATTCAACATTCAATAGCGGATTATATGCAGTTCATTATCTCGCTTTCTTTAAACAGGCACCGCAAATAATTGTAAAGCAAATTTAGTCTATTTGCTCATACTCATCTGTAATTGTTCTATACAAAGGATGTTTTTGATACTTAATTAACTGCTAACGCTAATTTTTATACAGGTATGCAGTAACTAAAGGTGTGGAACACAGAGTCTAAAATGGACATGCAATTTGTGTCCAATTAATTATGAAAGAAAATAAAAATTCTAAAGGGTGTTTCATTTATAGCTGTAGGAAAAATTTTATCTCCGACGGTAAATAAAGCACTAGTAACGATTATTATACGGGAAAAATTCAAATAGTATTTCCACAATTTTTAGGCGCTTGACAACAGTCATCGCTAATATTTAAGGGCATAAAATTTATGGCACACAAAATGATTTTATTCTTTAATGATTGATGGTTGGCGGTTATGTGAGTGTAAAATACAAAATTAAAAAAAAAAAAAAAACAAAAGGATAATAAACTATAAGAAGGATGATTGATTAAACTACTAAAAATGAGTGGTAATAAAGCAAACAAAATACATATATTTGTTTTTTTCTGCACAATAGGCAAATTAAACTGCAAGCAAAATTTATCAAAACAACTCGTTTGTTTAAAAGATTAAAAATAGAAATATTTTTTGCATTAATTTCCATAACTTAGATTTACTTTTTAAAAAACTATTAAAAAATATTTTGTACGCGTGTTTTTTTGTAGGTACTGATTTACTTAATGTTGCTGTACATGAATTTGGACATTCCCTTGGCTTGGGGCATTCCTCAGATCAAAGAGCGATAATGTTTCCTTGGTATCAAGCGTTTGAAGTGGGTGGTGATTTACCAGATGATGATCGTACTGCAATACAAGAACTCTATGGCTCCAAAGTTAAAATATGGGGCTCTTTTGTACCTCAAACTAGACCCACAACAACCACCACAACTACAACTACCACAACAATGAGACCTTTAGTTTATCATCCACAAAATAAATATCCCATTCGTCATTATCCACAAAACAATCCATATCCTTATCATCCGCAACATTATCCAATCGATCGGAATAATAATAGACACCATCATCATCGTCATCAGCAACAATATCCATATTATAATAGCAATAATACACCTTCCCGAAACTATCCATATCCAGAACATAGGCCACTAGCAACAACAACAACTAGTATGACAACAACGACCACAGCAACATGGCGTCCCAGAACTCAACCACCAACACCGCGAACACCGCCGAAGCCCACAAAACGTCATCCCACAAAACCAAGAAAAACAAAACCCGACACCTGCATGACCTCATATGATGCCGTTTCAATGATACGTGGCGAAATGTTTATTTTTAAGGGTCAGGTGAGTAAAAATTTAATAAAAATAATGAACTTGGGAAAGTGCCCTTCTATTTTTCTTTTTTTTCTCACGGCTTACAATTTTTTTTTTATTACGTTAGCATGCAAAGAAAAAATATGGTTGAGACAACCATATTCTGGTGGAAACAAAGTATGATAAGATTATGATTGCATCTATGTAACCATGTATTTTTTTAAATCAAACATGAAAAATACCTTTCAACTGCAGATGTTGCGGTTCAACCCCCGGTCAGGTCTAAAATTTTTTTTTTTTTTTTTTTTTTTTTTTTTTTTTAATACATACATTTTTATATAAATAATTTTTTAAAAAAAATTTTAATATGACTAAAAAAAATTCAATATAAATTTTTTTTGTATAAATACATTTTTTTTCATTGACTTTTTCGTTTCTATTAATTTGTATTTATTTATTACATAATACAACGGGTTTGAATTATTTTTTCAATTTTATATCGAACTTGAGAATATTCAGTTAAGAAGCATTAACTCGCCACTCAGTTTGAGTTCAGTTTGAATGATTAAGTTTTTGTTTTATACTGTGGAATAGACAAAATAGAAAACCATTTACTTTCAACCATTATGTTTACTATAAACATATTTATGGTTTCCGTTAAAATTTAATTAAAATAAATTAATAATAATGATATGGTTGATCTATGACGGTAAATAACTAGAAACATGTTTATCGTGATCATAATAATAGGTCTGATTATGAGTGTCGTTGTCGTGGCGAAAACAGTGATATGTGGTAACGCCGGCTATATGTTTTATATGGGCTTATCGTGAATTCGACTACAACAACGACACTGGTAATAAGACTGAATGTTTAGATGCTTCAATAATATTTGTGATGACCATATTCAACCATCCGTTTTCTTTGCTTGAGGGTAAAAAAATTTTTAAATTTTAAATTAAAAAAAAAAAATATTTTTATATTAAAATTTCTAAAAAATTTTCGTTCAGAAACGCATATGTATATATTTTTTTAAAAACTAGACATTGAAAATTGTTTTCATGAAAATTTAAAAGTGCACTCTACACCAAGCATTGCAAAAGAATGAGTAATTTTTAAGAAATAATGCAAGTTTCCCAATCTGAAAAAAAAATTTCCCTGCTGCAAGGAAGACTTACACTTTGCAAGAAACAAATGTTCGTTTGTGTTTCTCTGCCGCCTTTGATGCAACTGCTGAAGTAGTAAACTTTAAATAAAATCGAAAGTTGCGCTTCGGTTTTAATAAAATGTCTATCGTTTTATTTATAACTTATGAGGATTTATGTCTGTGAAAGAAAACTTTCATTTTAAAATTTTATTTTTTTTTTATTAAACGAATCAAACTGAATATTTTTGGTTTTCATACTAAAGAAATATTGAAATAAATGATTTCACTGCCCTGAAGAAAATTTTGAAAGATAAAAGGAAAACTGTTATTTACTTGCATTTGTACCATATTTGCCTAATTTTACCACCACTTCGCCATATGGCAAACTGGCCTGTTCAGATAAATGTGAACGAAAGTTTCTTTCGCATAATTGCATAGAAAACAAAAACAATACAAGAAAATTAGTTTTTGTTTTCAATACAATTATGTGACAGAAACTGAACAGGACCTAATTTTTTTCAACGCATTTCACTAAAAATTTAATACATACAAAACTCTATATTCAAACTATGCGCCCGACTTAAAAAAATATTAATTAAAAATCAAAGTAAAACCAGGCAACACCGGATAGGAACTGTTAGTATTCCAATACACTAAAATAAATTGGTTAAAAATCCTTCTCAATCTAAAAATAAAATAACCTGCATATATATTGAGCTGTTATTTTTGAAAGAAAAATTGTTTGGCGATAATTTTAGTAAGATACAGACACCATCTTGCTTAAATAAAGTTTGACTCATTCTTTTAAAAGTGTACTTATAACACTTTCAAAAACAACGGCTCAAATAATCTGCTCTTTGATGAATTTTTTCACATTTTATTTTTAATAATAAATTAATTTTAATTTTATCATGTTAACAATTTTTTGCACAGTATCTCTGGCGTATTGGCGACAGAGGCCTGTATCCAGGTTATCCTACCGAAACTAAACGTTTATGGACTAACTTACCTGAAAACTTTAATAAAATCGATGCTGTCTATGAAAATCGTCAACGTCATATTGTGTTCTTTATAGGTAAAGCAATAAATTTTTAAAATACATTTAAAAAAATGTGCTTAAAACTTTTCTTATTTCATTTTTTGTTTCAGGTCGTAAATATTATGTATTTGATTCGGTTACACTGATACAAGAACAACCTCTAACATCTTTAGGCTTGCCAGCCTCCCTCGATCATATAGATACTGCCTTCATATGGGGCCACAATAATCGCACATATCTATTTAGTGGCACCTTGTATTGGGGCTTGGATCGTGAAACCGGACGTGTTGAATTGGATTATCCACGCAGTTTAGCCATATGGGCTGGTATAGGCTATGATATTGATGCTGCCTTCCAATATACAAATCGTAAGACATACTTTTTTAAGGGTACCGGCTACTGGGAATTTAACGATGATCTTATGCGTGTGGCCCATTCTCGCAAGTTGCCTTCAGCCCATAAATGGATGAAATGTCCGCGAACATCAAATAATATTAATGATGATGAAATAACGCGAACAGCACCGTTAGTATCTGAAAATGATAAGTTGGATAATAATTTAAGTAGAGCCTATCATGCTAGAGGATCTGTAATAATACTAATCATATGTTCTATTTCCAGCCTATTATGGAGTTAGATTTGTAATAGAATTTTAGTTAAACATTACATAAGTTTTGTAAGAAATTAAAAAAAAAGAAAAAAAAGAGTGAGAAAGAAAAAGAAAGAGAAGATAAATGTGAGCATAGAAAGCATGACAATTAAACACCAACATAACATCGTACCACATCTACACACAACATACAAATAAGACTAAAGATGATCTTATAAGGTAATTTTACGAATTGCATATTTTAATAAGTATATAACAAAATAACAAATTTATATCATAGAAAATAATTTCCCTGATTAATTGATGGAAATCGATTTCAAAATTATTCAAAAAAAAAAAAAAAAAAAAAAAAAAAAAAAAGTAGACATTTGGTATTCAAATTATAACCAGACTATTAACATTAAATAGGGCAAATATATTCTTTTGATATTATTTAAATTTATGTTTTAAAAAATTACAAAAATTAGGGCATTCACACTTCACTTAAAATAAGTAACTATTATTTAGCGTAAAGGCTACGATACACTATCTCATCTAAATAATTGATTTATTCACATGAACTTCTAAAGAATTTCTTTGCTATTCCAATAAAATCATAAAAATATTTACAGCCTCATTCAAAATATGGCAGCTCGTTAGCACAGAATTTACTTACTATACACATTCTAAACTTTTTCCAATTAGCTGCCAGATACCTGCCAGCGAGCTGTCATATAGTGCTAAAAGTCAAAAAAAAAACTAGGCAGCAATAAAAAATATTTCTAAAATTCTATAAATGAAGAAGTTTTATAATGCAATCATAAATACACAAGATACATAAAAATGTCGAGAAATGTCTAAATGGCGTTTTCTTTTCTAATAAAAATGTTTCATATATTCTGCCATCCAACAATATTCGTGTTCTATTATCAAAAAATCACTTCCAGCTGCCCTGCCATAAACTAGTATGTAACATCACACTCAGTGCGAAATTCCTATCTTCCTAAAACTTCTAGTATATTTAAAATATACTTAACCAATTTTTTGGAATAAAAAATTTAAAAAAAAATGTACGAAGTTTTTGAAAAACTCATTTAAAGTTTTTACTACCGGTATTGGAGTTAAAATTTGTTTTATTTTCCAACATTAATTTTTCTTATCAAAATAGAAAAAAGGTCTATGAGAATTGCGAGCGTGATATTTTTTTGAAAATTTTTTCTAAAAAAACGGCTTTCAAATAGCATTATTTTTAAAGGCCCATAATTTGCAAAAAACAAAAAAAAAAAAACGTCATAAAATAAATATTACATTTGCTTTCATACCCACTAGAGGTATAATTAACCCAAATATAAACAAATTCTCTACGACCTCAATTTGTTTCCGCTATCCGCTTCACGTGAAATGCCCATAGCTAACAATATATACACAGAAACTTAAATCTATACATACATACTTTGTATATGTATTAATCGTAATTTTAATTTTAAATAGATGTTGTAATTAAATTTAGTTTAAAGAAAATTGTATGTCTTTTTCATAATGCAAAACGTTTTCGTCGGCTTTCGTGTTTGAATAGCCAAACTATAATAACAACTGTTTGTTGTCTTAAGTTATAAGCCCACGAAAACATTTTATATTGTGAAACAGCTCTTTTAAATTAATTATAAAAATAATAATAATAATAATAACAATCCCACACATGTATTTGTAAATACATAAGAATGTGATATTATTTTAAAATAAATTAATGACATCACTATTTCTTTTTTCCTAAATAACTAAACAATAATAGAAAAAATTTTCTATTATTTAACTAATTACTACAATTAAGGCAAAAAAAAAAATACACCGATATAATATTTTCTACACAAATTGTTAATTAAACAAAATAAAATTTGTAAGTGAAAAAAAGAAAATTGTGAAAACGAAAACTGCAAACAGCTGCCATTAAAAAATAAATTTAATAATTCATGGTATCATTTAATGTATATTAAAAACAAGCTTTTAGTTTGAAGCTTATAAAATACAATTGTGAATAAGTCTCTTATGTAAGCCATTTTCCGAGGTACTCAAAAATATACGTATGAACGTGAATGTATATAATGAAGCTCATTTCTTACCTTCCATCTATGATCTCAAGATTGTAATAGGAATTTGCTTTATTGATTGAGTAATTCAGACTAATATCACACTACTCAAACATTTAACCATTATTGCCTTAAATATAAATATTAAAAATAATCAAGTAAGCAAGCAACAAAACAAAAATAAGAAAAATCATTATAATAAATTTTGTATTCTACAAATTGTACAAGCGTTTTTTATTTAAAGCCCCCCCAATATATATTTTTAATGCAAATAATACTAAGAATATTTACTTTTTACATAAAAACATACTTACATAATAAGTTTATATAAATTAATATTTAACCGCTAATTTATTGTATTGTAATTTACACCATAATTAAATTAAAACTATGTAATTATTATTATTATTATTAGTATTATTATAGTAGAAATTAATTCTAAAATTAAATTTGTTAACGAGCAAATTTGATAAAACCTTATAAAATTGGCTTAAGCAAAGAAATTTATATATGCTTACCGAAAGATTTTTTACGTATGTTTACCTTATATATCATTGAAAAATATAGTCCCGAGTTACTATCACTTCTCAAGAACATTTATAATATTACGCTATAAAAAAACTTGTGAAAAAACTCTGTTTAATTTCTTTACTTAAGCTACATATAACATAGTATATTTAAAAAAGAAAAAAAAAACGTTTTTATTTACCCAGCGGCTCGCCGTTGACAGATTTCTTCGACTTTGTTTTCTGCAGCTGTCGCGTAGTGCATACATATTTTTTTAAAGCACACCATTTTGGTATTGTGCATATTAAACTTTTCACAGTAATTAAATAAATTTGAGAAAATTAATATAACTGAGTGGTAAATAAGTGCAATAAAAAAGACAAGACGGCTCGATTTTGTGAAATAAATTGTAAATATTCCAGTGTTAAATTTGTTTGCATATAATATTCCATGTACACATGTTTACATACTATTTTTTCATTTCAGAAGTACATTGTGCCAATTTGCATATATTGTGTGATTGTGTGTATCTAAAAGGCGAGCCGGTGTTATCTGTATATGTATTTTTGCTGGTGTCTAAAGCAACAGGTGAAACTTGTCTTTTTCAAAAATTTTTCCCCAGCAGCAAGAAAGTCACAAAGGATATATATGGCAGACATGCAGCCAGAAATACAAAATGTGGACCCGAGTAAACCTAGTGTCAGTGTTTTACTCGTTTCAATTAGAGAAAAACCACAATTAACTGTAGTGATATAAGGAACTTGTCAATTGGAAGAGCATCAAATAATTAATAATTACTATACGAGCAAAGACCGAGTTACAACTTAAGTTGGCGCAGATACATAATAGAACTAACAAGTTAGTAAAAAATCAAAGTGCAAATGAAGTACTAGAAGAAACAGAACCCAAAATATGATGTGTGAAGTGGTTTGGCATTGCAACTACTCCTTAGCCTGCCAGTGGGGAAAACTTATAAGGAAATTATGAAAGTAAGTAAAATATTGATTTAGCTTTATGTATATGAGTATTTACACAACTTTTTTTTATTAAAGGTTCACATAAGATGTTGAGATGTTGGGAGCCGAAAATGCTGATTAACTGGCTTTGTGGTAAAAGCTCCCACGTTGAAAAAATAGTGGCATATCTTTTAAATTGAAAAGCACAAGGTAAATAATTTTATTTGACCTTTTTAATTTTGAATTAAAATAGCAATTTTATTAAGTTTGAGATAAAAATAAATTTGTACAATTAGGACCTCAAGCTTAATAAAATAGCCATTTTAATTATATTAAGATTTTGATTTTTTAAAAAGCTAATTTGAAAAGTAATAAATTTTTTAAATATAGATTAAGATTACAATGAGAATGAGGGAAACTTGCTAGCAATCATGGAAGTATTTAATGGGTACATGCATATGCAGATGCACATATAAAATTAGAGCACACGTACGCGTACAAGTGTCAATGAAATGCAAATGGCAAATGACAAATGACATTGCGGAAGAGCAACATCAGACATGAAGCATGAAGCATGAAACATAAATTTGGAATACATACTCGTATTAAGGTAAGTGAAAATTTGTGAAGTTAAAGGTAGTTAATATTAAATTGAGTAATTAAAAATTACATTACAGTGTATTAATGGATGCGAAGAATGAGAAGGAAGTCGAATTTGGATTCTCGATAAGCAGTTAAAAGCAAAACTAAAACTAAAACCAACATCAACATCAATGAACTAAATGTGAACGAGTATATAAATTTTGTGCTTGTGTATTAGTGTGTATTTTTAATTTAGTATAGTATCATCAACCCTAGCACCGCACCATTATCGTTATTGTGACTATTAAATGATGTGGTGTGGTGGTGTAGTGTTGATGTGTTAGTCTGATTGAATTGAATATTGTTATTGATAAGATTGATGAAGGTGGATAGTAGTATGGTTAATAAATGTCTTGTGGTAAATTCTTATAATTCTCATTCAGTCTATAATAATTTTTAATAAATATCAGAGAATCTATAGGGAGGTCGGTCGGGGATGGTGGGGGGCGTAGGCCGCGCAGCGGCCGACAGCCGCCGAAGGCGGCTGTCTAAATAGAAACAGCCGCCTACGGCGGCTGTTTCGTACTATTCAGCCGCTTCGCGGCTGTCAATATAAATACAGCCGCTTTGCGGCTGTCAATATAGAGGCAGCCGCTTTGCGGCTGCCATACACACACACGCACGTTTCATGAACAGCGACTTTTATTCAGACAGAAATTACTTTTCAATTGATTGATTGATTTTTGCAAGTCAGTCAAATTAGTGTTGGCGTCATCAGACGGGAATGTTTACTATTTGGAAATGTTGTTTATTAATGGACTTGTAAAAATTTATTTATAAAAATTGCTGTCAGCACCACGAATCGAACCTGGGACCCTCGGCTACTAACACCAGCTGCTTTACCAACTCAGCTACAAGGTATTGTTAGACGCGGCGGTGTGAATCTTAGTTTTACTAATCTCACCGTACTTTCTATGTTAAATAATTTGAAATAAATCTTTACTAGACACTCTGAGTACGTAACTCTTTACTTACATACTGCCATTGGCAGGACAGAACAAATAGCAGAATTGAGTTATACACGTCAGATCAAGTTTAAAAAATTTATTCATAAAATTGCTGCCGCCACCACGATACGAACTTGGGACCCTTGTCTACTAATACCAGCCTCCTTACCAACTCAGCTACAAGGCATTCTTGGCGGTCGTGCTGTTAATATTAGTTTTACTAATCTCACCGTACTTACTATGGTAAACAACTCGAATTAAATCTTCAATAAACACACTTCGAGTACAAAACTCTTTACTTACACATTTACATACTGCAATTTGTATTTGTATTTTATACTATTGTTTTGTTTTCTATTTATTTATTTATTGTTATTTCTACTGACTCCTTTATAATTTTTTCTCAGAAATTAAACCGTTGGCTAAAGAAAAACGTCGACTTTAAGTGATTAGTTTCTTAAACTTACTATATATGTAGCTCAATTAAAGAATATTTAAAATATTTTTTTTTACTTATTTTCATGCGAAATATTTATTGGACATTTCACGTTTTTTCCATTCAAATGATTTTTATTCAACTTGGATGTGGCATTTAACTGGTAGCATTTCTGTTGAAAACATCCCAACGTAAGTTACTGGTTTCTCTAAGTGCGCTGTTCGAAAACCGAGGACTGTTTCATTCTATTATTTACCAAGATAAAAGCAAAAGACCTGTTTATCATCAAATTTATACTTGACCGTGTTTATTCAAACTTTAAAATAAAGCGTTTTTACTGATTTTTATTTCTTTAACTTTTTATTTTGTATCTCTTTTTTGCAGTTATTTGTATAAAATAGATAAGAATTTCAGTTAAATTGCCAAAAAGATATCTTAAAATAAAAGAATTATATGAAGAAAGAAAATGTTGTTTTTAATTGGTGTTTGTGTCAATATAATTATTATGGGGGTTTGTTATTGTGTTCATATTAGTTAAAATTTAGGGCAAAGTATACCGAACATATGGTACCTCAACATCTTCGCCTTTATCATCGTTGCAACAAATTTCAAAGACCAATGAACGCTCGTGTCCTTCAATACGTCTCTTAGAGACACGACGTACTACTTCAGACATTAGTAGAGGCAGACGTTCGGCACACTTGGCTTTGGGCATGAAGAAAGAAAATAGCATTGAAACGCCTGCCGATAGCATAGTGATTTTAAGTTTTTCGTTTTGTTCAAAATAGTCTAAAAATTCTTGTAATGTCATTTCTCCTGGCACTTCGAAACGATCCCATAAAGTCCACTCTTTACCATAATAAGTGTTCTTAACTGCTGGTAGGGGCTCAGAAAAAGCAATGAATGGCAAGGCCAAATTAGCAAAACCATTTTTAAATTTTGAAAGATCTTTATGTCTGTTGGCGCGTAGCACGGAAGGAACGAAAAGTATAAATTAATCATTTAACATAAAAAATATAAATGCGTAAAGCACTTACCCTATAATTAGTTTAATAACTTCTAACACAGCCCAGCCTGACACTAGGGAGGTGGTAGTAGCAATAGCCGGCATGATTTTCCCAGCAATCAATTTCGACTTGTGACGATCAGCATGTGGAATTTTATAATTCGATGCCCTTAGATTTGAAGCGGCTACTATAAAGTCCATGTGCAAGTTATTGTCGTCATCCTTCTCAAATTGAAACGGATTAATACTCAAGCTAGATTTGTCCAATGACTGTAATTCATTGAGAATTTTATTAACCCGGTCTTGATCGACTTCCGATGAATCGTGATGATTGGCTTCAGCTGCAGCGGCTTCATTTGTTTCGATCTTAACACCTGAACGTGGTTTAAATTCAGGAACCTTAAAACAAAAATAAAAAGAGGTATTACCAAAAATTAGGAACTGATTGTTTTTTATGCTTTTGCATATTTATGTTTTTGATTGTTTGCATTTTGCTTTTTAAATTCAAACGTATCGAACGTCATAAAAAAATTTAGTTTGTAATCGTGCTTCGAACATGATTTTATCAGTTATGCAATTTTTTTTTGTTGAATATATCACACACACTGGTTTCAGCCCTCTGTAGCAAATATTATGAGAGTTCTTACCTTAATTTCATATACCAGACAGGCAACTATTTCGCGATCACGAACTTGTGGTATGCCATAGACCTCAGCGCGTAAATTAGCTGTAGCAAAAATAAAATCCAAATGCAAGGGATCATTTATATCAAATACCAAAGGAACGGGACAACGTTTAGGACCAGACCAGAATGGTGCTCCACTGGTGGTAACTTGATCTGGTGGAAAATTATACAGTAGTTGTTTAATTTGATTAGCATATTGTTCTTCAAAATAGAAACGAGCCCATTTTACGCAATCAGAAAATCCTTCAGGCTTGTCATCGACTAACGCTTTCTGTGAAATGATTCACGTTTGATAAAAAATTTAAGATGTAAAATCGAATGTCTTACCTTAACAGATTCTAAAATCTCCAAAGGTTGTACTCCTGTCAGTTTGAGAGTACGCTCAATAAAATTAGTGTCTGACACATAAAGTGCAGCGTTTTCAGCTGTCTGTGTGAATATGCCCTCGAAACAGTCTCTAGCCCACTGCAGTGTGTGCTCTATTGCATTGGGAAAATTTTTCAAAGTACAAATGGGAATACTCTTTTCAGGGGGATCTTGCGATGAGCTGTATGATTCAGTTAAGAAGGGCACAATCACTTGCACATTGCCCATTGTTCCGAGAGTGCCAGACTCTACTAAGGGAATGCGATTGAAAACGCATTTGCGATCCATATAAATACGGGCATCAACATTATCCAAAGCATTTGTTACACCATCCAATTTTCCAAAGAAATCTTCGGAGAATACTTTTTCAGTCTCAGGACCAACACGCAGTTCGTAGGCCGTTATTTTTGAATCAGGATTCATTCGTTTGATAGCTGCAGCAGCTGTTTGAGCCTTGGGCTTCTGAACATCTTTTGGGCGGAAGAGAAACTGACGATTCAAATTTGATTTTTCAATGAGATCCATGTCAGTTATGAACAGTTGACCGTTGCGTACGCCGGCGCCAATCATGGCGAAATTCTTTATTAATTCACAACCAATAGCACCAGCTCCAACAATGAAATACCTAAAAAATTTAATTTTAAAGAAAGATACATTTTAATGGTATAAATCGCTTACTTGATGTCTCCCAATTTATCTTGGAATTTTTTGCCGAATATGGCAATTTGAGCATCATATCTAGAACCAATCGGTTGGGCATCTGCTTCCTCAACTCCATTGTCGGGCAAGCATTCAATAGCGTCATAGTAAAGCCACTGATAAATAGGTGTAAATTTACCACTGCATGCCTTCAAAACTTCTTGAGCTACTAAACCACCCATAGCTGCATCCATTGGACAAGTATTGCCAGAGCAAATCTTGGCAAAGGTGAGCACTAAGCTTTCAACAATGTTTTCATCAATTGATTTGCACAATTGCAAAAACTTCTGGGCATCTTCCTCATTCCAAGGCCGTGGTGATTTTCCACCGCTTGCCACTCTAAACTGGTGCAAAGCTCTGAAAGCAACATGTAATGTTTGTGGATGTTCAAATTTAGCAAAGTCGGATGTTAAAAATTCAGGTTCTTTTTCTGCAATTTCTAGTGGCTTAAAACTGATAGTTTTAGGCATTTTCACTTGTGTCACTATGCCACCGGTGATATAATCACCAAACTTACTGGTATCACCGATACTAAAAGTGTACGGACCCAACACGCTAATCTTTAAAGGAACACAACCATTTAATTCGGTCATGCCCTGTACTTCGGAAAATGTTACATAATCGCCATCGTTCAAGCCGTGACGTGTCTCATCTAAGCAAGTGACAACTCCCTGTGAGTCACGCGTTACACTAGCAATCATTGTTGACACGGGCTGAGCACCATCTTGATCGTAAATCGTAAAATTTTCACCAAAATCACAGAAAACCTTGGCAAACAAACCACAAGTTTCAGCAATAATTAATGCGATATTGTTGGCGTGCGTAATTTTAGCAATGCGAAGTTGCTCTTCATAACTGGCATTAGTCAATACAATAACACGAAACTGTTTGATAAAATCTTCAGTCAATTCACCGGTGTATGATTTAGTACGAACATAATTGTTTAATTCCGACAACTTATTGCTCGTTGCAGTAGCACGATTTTTACCAATGTCCGATTCAGAGAGGTAAAATTGTGAGGAGAAGTCATTTATCTAAAATATAAAAACAGTATTTTTTTTACTAATAATTTCTTATTGTGTGTTTGATATTTATTTATTTTTTTTATATTTTATACACATACTCATATTCTATAAAAAAAAAAAAAAAAAAATAATTAAAAATATTTCACTTTTTTGTCTTTAATTTAAATTAGGCGAATCCATACTGAGTTATAAGAATGATAGATAAAAATTGAGTTCAATTGGAAGTTTTATTTACATTATAACCGAAAAATAGTTGTGTATTACATCATGGACAAATAATAGCAAAATAAATATAAGCAAACTGCCTTAACTCTTAAATAACACAGTAATCCTAAGTTTTCATGGGATACATACGGCGACCAAAAGAGAATCGATTGAAATACTTTTATTTAATTAAGAATAATTAAAAATTTGTTAGTTTAAGAAATTCGAAAGTGTCTCAGCAACTCCTACTGAGATGACACTATTTTTTGTTTAGTATTGAGACATTTTATTTTGTTCACAAATTTAATTTTTTTTTTCACTGTCATTCATTCTACTGACTAGGTTGCATACTACGCCCATTGCACAACTAAATTAATGCATTTAGTGATAAGAACCAAACTAAATTTTGTATCAAGACAAAATCATTACATAAATAAGCCTTACAGATAGAATTAAAATTAGGAGTGGAAACTAGTCACCGCGTTACTTCCTCTTATGAAATTACATACCAAAAATCGATCTTGATTTCCATAAATACTATTTACAATACCTGAGTCTGCAGGCTTTAGTAATATAATTAAAATACTCTCAATCACTAATAACGAGAAAAATTTACTACAAGCAAACGTTAAAAATTAAAGGAAAACATTTCAGCTTTCCCTGGATTCTTACAGCATTCTACACGATTTGAAAACAACCATCCATTAATCAGGCAGTAGTTTTGTGATACCTTAATGTAATACTCATTACTTTAAATATTTATATAATGGAACGTGCTATTCATTTTGAAGTTCAATCTAATTTGTTTACCAATATAAAACTGAAAATAGTTTTAGATAGTATCTTTAAAACCTCCAAAATGATTGAAGGGTTAACATATAAGACTGCCATATTAATAAACTCGACATCAAATCATTGTAACTTAACGAAACTTTTGAAACATCTGGCAACTCCAAAGAAAAAATTAACCGAATTAAAACAAAAAAGGGGGAGAAACGCTAAGAGGTAAAGCATATGTATACTTGCATGGATATGTCTGTTTGTGTATGCATTTTTTTTTATGGAGAACGTATACAATGACACAACAATTCTTTTTTTCACCTTTAACAATGGCTTTTAAATTTTTCTTGTGAAATTATTTCACTGATGATTAACAAAATAAAAAAAAAACCAACAATTTTGAAGTCAATTGAACTCACGAATTTGTAGTTTGTAAGATAACGAAATAAAAATATAAAAAAAGAAGAGGAAAAATGGGAGGGAGAAAATCCTAACCAAACAAAATATTTTCATTCATTCTAGATTTTGCAAATGAAAAAATCGATTTTGAATCACTTTTTCAAAGAAAAAAAAATTGTAAAGTCTTATAGCCTTATAAACAAATCAATAAAAGTTAATTTTGTTTTATAATTTTAACATTAAAAACTTAAGGAGAGCGTAACTTACTGTGCAATTTTCGGTATCATGTAAAGTTATGGATTTAACACCACCCAGAATGACATTCTTAGAAATTTCCAAGCCCAAACCATTTAAACCGGACAATAAAATGTCGGAATTTGCCATGCGACGCATAGCATCATGACCCAATACATACAATTGGCGCGAGTATAGAGATTCATCGATGTCATTGCCAGTGGATGATCCGGCAGATCCACCAGCATTTTGGTTATTTGAAGCCATTGGTGTTGATGCCGTGTTGTTAGTACTATTCGTTGTGGTATTATTGGTTGTCGAGGATACTGTTGAATTATTAGCGTTAGTTGCTTTTTGTTTTGCTAAAGTTGAATTAAATTCCACTACCGAGGATAACTTTTCTTCTTTTTGTTGACCAACAATACACGAGGAGTTTTTCTGGTCACCACTTGAAATTTTTCTTTCTTTATCCACTGCTGACGAAGTACTAATAATGCCGCCGCTTCTGCTACTACTCTCATCCGTTGTTGAAATAAATGAGCCGGCTGCGTTTTCGCTACTTAACGAAACACCAGAGCAGGACGACGATACAAGGGAGCTATTAACACCTGCTAACTCTTTCTTTCCAACAACACTACTAACACCGTCTCTGCTGCAGCTGGTTGCACCAACAGCGCTGTTACTGTCAGCGACTAATGCAATGTTGTTATTTAGTGGGGTGCTACTGGTGGAGGTTGGAGAAGAGTCGGTTGCAAGCTTCCGCTTCTTGACAGCTGGGGGCTCAAGAGTAGAAGAGGAAGCTGCTTGTCCAATTTGAGAGCTCGAAGACATCTGTTGTTTTGGAAAATGCACTCTATTGAAGCACTATATAATCATGAACTTTTTCCTTATCAGTTGACTGACTTTTGAAATCAGGAACAAGCAGCCACTCAACTAATACCTTGCTTTTGAAAGTTTTGTCTTTTACACTTTTTTGTTGCGTTTCACCGTTTGTTTAACTCCACTACACCACACACTATTATTTCGAAAGGAAATTTATTTACGACGTTTATTTGCTATTCAGTTTTCCTTTACTGTTCTTTCTTTACCCAGAACAAAGACGTTAATTTTTCAACTATTAGAATAAATGAAAAAAAAAACTATTATGAACCAGAAATATAAAGCAACAATTTCTATTTTTAACATATGAAGCTTTAATAAATTTCATCAATTTCCTTAAATTCAATGATTTTTTTCTATTTTACTATATTCACTTTTGCTTTTATTGCACACAAAACATTTGTAATGCTTCTTCTTCTACTACTGTCTGCTTAATATTTTTCTCGTTTCACATATTTTCATAAATTTATACAACATATTCTAATTTATTTAAAAATAATGTACTTTGGTTAATAATGTGCATCTTATGTCGAATCATTACCTTTAAAATAATATTATTTTTTATATTATTGGATTATTTTCTGAAAAAACTTTAGAAGTCACTTCAAAGCACATTTATTATGTTGCTTTGCAAAATCACTACAAAAATTTGCTTCTCTTTCCTCGTGCCGCCGGCGTTTGTTAATGACAGAATTAAAATAAAGATTCGTTAAGTTTTTACTTTTTTTTTTTTATATTGTGTTTTGTTTTCGTATTATTTCATTTTTTTGCACAAAACAGTGTTGTCAATATTGCGTCTCACACTCAACAGAAAACAAATTTTCAAATCTGAAAAATACATAACAACATATGTGCATGATATTTACAACTGTATATGTATATGACAATTATATATGTGTTGAAGAAAACGAATCTCATTTATAATTTTTACTAATCCAATTATAAGTTCAAAGTTTAATAATCAACCAAAGCAAAAATTACCACCCACACAGTTAATATACATACAACCAAAACAACTACAGCAAAAAAAAAAAAGGAAAACATGGATACACACATTAACTTCCAAAAAATTTACATACTAAACTTTTCTGAAGATCTGCTAGGGACTCCAGAAAGTTGATTTCAACATCCACACGGACGGACAGATGCATGGACATTGCTTATTCGACTCCACTATCCAGAATGTACGGTGTAGAAATTACACACGGAATGACAAACTTATAGGTATATTAAGTTATTAGAAGCATTAGGTGCAAGCGCTAAAAATGCTTACAACAAAAAAGTAGCTTACGTTTTCGACAAATAACAAACACAAAAGAAGAAAGTATTTGATATTTTTAATAATTCTGTTTTTGTTTTTTTAACAGCTTTTTTAATTCTAATAAAACATATATAAGATATATTATAGATTTATTTAATTCCCCCATTGTGCAACTTCTGCTAAAAGAACCCTGATGTTCATTCATATATTTCTATAAATTTTCATATGGGCTCCATAAGTACTAAAAGTAGTAAATATATTATTCAAATAGAAGTGTTACGCGCTCTTCATGAAAATTTTTCATAAGTGGCGGAAAAATCGGTGAACATTCATTATCAAATGCAATAAAAAATATTTCTTTTTAAATAATAAATCAATAAATGAAAAATAATTAAATTTAAAATTACATTTAAATCATCAATCCATCAACTCACTTCATCGTGTAATGTATTTAAGCAAGTGTATAATGTCTTAATAATTAATAAATTAATAAATGATTCAATAATCTGGTTATGCTTCTAGCGTCTATTAATTGAAAGTAATAATCTTGTAAAACAATTTACTTGTCTTGCAAAAAGGGTGTTGCACTGCTCGCTTTGGTTATTGGCAAAATATGTGCTTTATGGTGCGCACGTTATTTTTTTAAGAATTGATAAAAAACTCAACACCCTTTTCGTAAAACCAAAGCACACTACATATGTATATGTATATCGTTAGTAGAACCATTTTCGGGTCTAATTTTGTATAAAAATTTATGTGTTTATTTGATCTAATATTTTGTATTTAAATCTTAAAGAAGCTACACATAGTTCAAGCAAAATATAGATATAAATCTAAATAATTATAGTTCGAACTTAAGCTTGAAAGAAATGTCCGTTTCAATTTATATAATAAATTAAATAAAGAAAAAATTTATTCACTAACTTATTCGTATTGTTCATTTCATTCATATTGTGTAACTTAAGTAATTTTAGATACTGCCTGATTTTAAAGATAATTGAAGTGGCTTTTACCTCTTTGCTAATTTTTTTTAACGATTTATACATATATGCGGGTATGTTTATAAAAGAAAGAATGTTTTTCAATGTTGTAGACTTATTTAAACTTCGAATTTAATTGCCCATCCTAGAATGTGTAAAATTTCTCTAAATTATTTTGAAATATTAAATATTGATCGCTCTGTTCTTCACTGGTTAAATCTTGGCAGGATAATTTGAAAACTGAAACCCCTGTCCGATACACTCACGACATGTTGCCTTTAATAGGCTAATTAACATTCCTATTGTGTACACTTAAAAAAAAACCTTTTTACTTTTGCATATTAATATTATTGTTATTATACTCGTAGTTAATTGGGCCATATGAACTGTTCAGTGAAAGCTCACCTATTTTTCTGGGAGAAAAAAACGGATATCACAGATTTTAAGAGAAAGCATTCTGAGGTTTCGTCATGTAAACTACAGAGCCCGCATTGGCTGATCCTAATATTTCCTATCGCACACTAGTGATATCTAAAATCACAATTCTCGTCAGAATTTTGAGATCACTCTTGTTGAGTTCTAGTGCCTTTTGGGATAAAATGTTTCGACTGTCTGAGGCAGCCTTTGACTCCAAGTTGTAAATAAATTTACAGCTTACAAATGTATTTTAATGAAATGGCTCAATTTGTTTATATCATCTGCGGGTACCAAGATTCAAAACAAAATTTAAGATTTCTAATGAATTTTTTTAGAAAAAAAATTATAGAATTTAAAAAAAGTTTTTTTTTTTAAAAACTGTAAATATTTCAACTACTACAAAGCTACTAAAAATTGATTTTAACCTAATTTAAAGGATATTTTATTCCCGATTCTTACATGTTTTTATAAGTTTAATCGGAGAGCTAGTTCTCCAATTATTGCAAATTATATGGCGTCCCCTCTTTTTTTTTTCTATATGACGATATATCTCGAGCACTACACGCAAGATTAAAAAACGATTTATAGCGATTGGAGCAAATTTCGGTCTGTCTATGTATATCTAAGATTTGTGATATTACAAAAATCACGCCTCCAAATATTTAAATTTTAATACTCAAAACTCATAAAAGAAAACATAAATGTGTTTTGATTTCTGACAGTGTAAATGAATATGCAGTTGTGGCAATATAAAAATTCGTAAAATCTAAATGAGGTTCGCATTATTAATAGTTGGTCGTTTCAATTAAGTTTTCACTGGTGGTTTCAAGTTATGGAGCAAACTTGTTTGGAGAGATTGAATAAAATTTTCTATATAACCGAATTAATGGCCGCCATTTGTGGTGTCAATGTATTGAATCCAGATTTTAAATTTTCTTTTCATACCTGGGCTGTAATATTTGCCATCAATGCTTACTATGCCGGTACTATTTACACCATTTATATTGGTTTTGTGGTGTATAAAGACTGGAAAATTCCGATGGAATCGCTTTGTTTGGCTGGCGCTGGTGTTCAGGTAAATTTTTCTTTTTTTATTACATATATATTATTTTAAGAACCAATATTACAAATCACCAAGCATTTTTGTGGCCTTCGGCTTTTGATGAATCCTTAAAGTGATGTGGCCTTTATTTTGCCTTAATGGAATATCGAAAAAATATGCATATTATAATTCTTTAAAACTTATTTACAGGGTTACGTTAAATTTCTTACAGGCGTTTCTAAACGCACAATTTTAATATTTCTTAAAAGAAAATTAACAAGAATCTATGAAGAGTATCAGCAAGATGAGGACTTTTTGCCAATTCTAAAATATCGTATACATTTGACAGAAAAAGTTCAAAAGATGTTCATGGTTGTTTATGTTATTACCGTTTTAGTCCTCATTGGATATCCACTAATGCATAACATGTTAACTAATGATAAAATTATGATCATGCAATTTTATTTACCTGGCATAGATAGGCATACTGATGCTGGTCATTTAACACATATTGTCGTGCATGGGCTCTTAGTTTTTTTGGGAGGTTTTGGAAATTTTGCATATGACATGTTCATTGTCATTTTCGTAATACATTTGCCTTTGATTAAGGATCTGTTGAAAGTAAAATCTAAGAAACTTAATAAAACACTGCTTGAGACAAGCAATCCAAATAAAACGATGCCTATGCTAAAGGATATTGCAGAATGGCACCAATTTTATAACGAGTAAGTGTTTATTTACATTGCAGCAAAAAAAAAAAAAAATTTGAAAGAGAAGGGTTTATTATTGTATTCACAGCAAAACAGGTAACTCCAAAGGTTTATAAATAACACAGGCCTACAATAACTTTGGCATCGCCAAAACTGAAACTCAATAACCTGATTCAAATTGTATACTATTCTGAATATCTTCTAAACTATTTGACTGGTAAAAAATTTATTAGAATCTTTATATGTTTTTGTAAGTTTAACGAGAACTAATTGCAAATTACTAGTGTATGGCGTAAGGTATATCTCGAAAACTTCACAGCGATTAGAGCTTACTGCCACAGATATTCACATTGACCATGAAACCTCAGGCACCACAAACAATGTAAAATTTTGTAGGCCTGTGTAATTCATAATGAAAAAGAAAATAATTTTATTTTCTATGTCAATGCAGCTCTTTTCAATCGTAATACATATTCCCAATAACAGTTCTGAACACTCTATCTATACAAATAAAATTTCTACATAAAGTTTTAAGTTTTGTTGTAATAGAATAATTTAGACATGGTCATTTAAAGATAAAAATTTTATTGTGCACAGCCGATTTCTTAAAAATTTACTTTTTATAATCGTAATATTTGCATGAAGGTCGCAATATATTTTTAATAATTTAAATTAGTTCTTTAAAATTATATTTTTCAACAGATTTCTCTGAACATTCAAATATACAATTTCTTTACATCAATCATTATAACTCATAGAGTAAAAAGCTAGCCGAGACCAAGTAGGCCAGCTAGTACTCATAAATAATTTTGTTTTTAACTTGACAGGAACATCATTACGTTTTTCATATAAAAAATATCATAATAAAAAAATAAAAATTTTTTAATTTATTTGTAAGTTAATTTGACCTTTTTATTCTTAATTAAAACGACTAGTTAATTATATAAATTCATTTTTATATCAATATTTCGCTCTAACTTGCGTAGCTACTTCAGGATATAATCATAAAATATCGAAATATCTCGATAAAAAAAAATTTGTATAATAGGACCTCAAACTTAATAAATTAGCCTTTTCTTTTAAAAATTTTTTTCGTCATGTTAACTTATAATTAAAAATTTTATTTAACAAAATTGTCATATTGATTAAATTTTTAATCAATCAATCATATTTTTTTCATTGATACATAATTAAATTTATTAAATCAATTATAACACAAAAATCTCGCAGGTATGCTGAAAAAGTCAATAAGGCCTATTATTGGATTATTCTTGTGGAAATTTTGGCATCAGTGATAGGCATTTCGAGCACATTGTTTGCCATAGTTATACGTAGTTGGCCAGCAGCATTAGCGTACTTAATTTACAGTTTTCTTATGCTTTATTCATATTGCGGGCTTGGCCATTTAATTGAATTATCGGTAATTGCTTTTGTTTTTGATTTCTTTTGCTAAAATATTTTGCTCGTTTCAGAATGATGAAGTCATCGATTTGTTTTATGGAGACCTCTTGTGGTATGATATTTCATTGCCAGAAAAAAAATTTGTTCTTTTAATGTTGAGGAAATCGCAAGCACCAATTACACTCACTGTGGGCCAAGTTATGCCTCTGTCTATGAGCACCGCATTACAAGCAACAAAAGCTATTTACAGTTATTTGATGATGCTGGTGAATTTTTTAAGCACTGGTGAAATGTAAAATTTGAAAAATGTACTCGTCTTAATAAAGTGACAGTTGAAGTTAAAAATGTTTCATATTTTATTTTTTTGCTTTTTCTATTTTTTGTTTTTTGAAAGTAAAGAACAAATTCTAATTATTGACATGTGATGTGTTATTTACGAGTATATCATCAATATTCAAGAGTAATCATACAGAACCCTCATATTGGAACAGCTCCCATTGAGTGCTTAACTGTATCTGTTAAACCCCTGACAGACATACGATTTCTACATTATATTGGTATTGTATTAAAATACACAATAAAAGATTTGGTAAAAATTTTAAAAACAATTTTACTACATCTGGCTTAGTGATAAAGCAGTTTTGATTCTGTATTGTTGTAGACTATGAAATAAATAACGAACTTTTGAAAAAAAATTATTTCGCCTTTTACTTCTTATATTGAAACGGTTAAGCTACCCTTTACAAAAAGTTTAGCCGCGTTCTTGCCCCGTCCTCCCGTGTTTAGTAATTCTTAGACTAAGGCATAATATAAATAAAATCTGGTTTTTGATTAGCTGTTTTTACTCGGTTTTAAAGACTTCTAACTAACCCACGTTAAAGTGAGCGTGGCCGATCCTAGAATATATACAATATATATTCTTGAAATATATTGATTTTAGGTACCAAATTTAAAAAAATTTCTATGTTGTATAGCCTATAAAACTGCCTGCTAAGAAGAATTTTTAAAATCTGTTCGATAGTTTAAATGTTGAATTTAATAAAAAAAAACATTTTTGCTTATTAAATAAAAGCTTAATAAGCAGTTTTTCTATGGAAATTTGTTTAATAAGCGCATATTAAAAAAAATGTTTTTTTTTTATGAATTTATCCTATTCGGCGGTCACCTTCATCTGGGTAAGCAGACATGACCCAACTGTAGTGCAGATAGCCAGGCAATGGAAGGGCCGATACTGTCAGGGCCAAATATCAACGTATCTTTCGGTCTGCAAAGAGTCACACAGGACGTGCAATATAGCAAGAATGATCTGTCCCAGACTAGATTGCAATCGCAGCAGAGATTAACCTAGGCTCCGAAGAAGTTGACGAATGTGGTAGAGGGCACCAAGTTTCAAAGAAATCTGTGTTAAAAAGAAAATTTGAAGCTTACAAGCAAACAATCAAGCAAAAAATTTTACTTTTATTTATATAGATGAACTAATTAACTCTATATTTTCAATATGAAAACCATGTGTGTACTATGAGGGTATATAGTTGAAGCCACTTACAATCCGAGTTGGCCCAAGGTCAATTAATAAATAAGCTAAGTTTCGAACAAACGTTTTCATATATTTTTTATCAATTTTTTTTAAGTTATAACAGTCTTGCACTAAATGAATGAAATGTAAACGTTGCATGTCATGTAAAAGTTGCTTTTAATTACATTTTTCAAGCTACTAAAACCCCTTTAAAATATACGAGTATATGCGGGTGTATATATGGTTCTGTTTGTCATATACAAACGAATATGTCTACAACAAATTGAATTAAATAGCTGAAATTTATGTACCTTTGAAATTAAAGTTTTTGTTTTAATTTCAGTAATAGAAGTGCTAAGATTTTCATTGAATTTTGTCAGCTGTTTTTTTATAGTGAACGTAAAAGTATGATTAGTAGAAAATAATTTTTTTCTTTTAGAGAAAAGCACATGATTTTTATTACTTTTTGTTCGTTATTCTTGCGGTCTGCTGTATCTAAATGACCACTATTAAATTCATGGTAATGGTTAACACCGCAGTTATTAGGTGCTCAGGAGAATTTTCTTTTTGTAACTAACACAAAAATTACCATAAATTTCAATACAACTAAAGGACATTATAACTGACCATTTGTAGCGGGAAAATCAGTACGAGTTGAAATTTTGTATTGAGTGCACAACAAAACGCATAAAAAAGATTTCTTTAAAAAAAAGGATATAAGAATAACAAAGAATTTTAATAAATAAATGAAAGACTGTTATTAATATCATCCCTTGTTTATTATTTTTATACTTTTAAAATTAATAAAAATTCTACGTCATAATTACAAAACAGTTTTATTTAGACTTGATTGCTAGAACTAATGCCAGTATGCAGAAGGGAATACACAAAATATAAAATGTGTGTGGAATACTTAATTAGTATTTTGCTTATTGTACTGATAAGCAGTATAAAAATAATGTGCAATTAAAATAGAAATAATGGAAATTATTTTAAAAAGAAAAATAAAAATTTTCTTAAACAAAATTTAAAAAAAAAATGGTTACTCGCGCTTCAAGTGTGCCACAACTGAATAGCAGTGGCAACAGTAGCAGTGGCAGTTATAAGGGTTCCAGCGGTGGACGAACTCGTCATACCAATCCAAGGGGACAGCGGTCAACTGGTGGAAAATCTCTTACACCAAATTCACGTAATTCTGACCAACAGCAAAGTCGAACCATTGGCCCACGTTCGCGAAGTCTTATAAATGGTATGCGACGTGTTAGTCCTCAAAAACAAACTGTAGGCAGCTCGGGATCTAGAAACACCCCAGTTTTTTTACGTTCCCGACAGAATGAGTAAGTCAAAATTTATGTCAATTAGCTTAAAGTCCGACACTTATTTTGTTAACATAAAATTTATAAAAAAAAAACACTTTAAAGCAATGAACACATTTCTTATTTATCCTTCAGTAGTTAGTGATGACAAGACTATTAAACATTTTCTCTGTCAGTAGGTAAAGTTAAGACTTTATAAGTCAAATATTAAGCTTTTGGTTGGAGATTATTTTAAAAATATCAATAAGTTAACTATGAACCCAAATTTGGTTCCAAAGTTTTAGACAAAATCTGGTTACTTGTTAAACAAAATCCTAACTTTAACTATGGAAAGTTATAATAACGGGCTTAAATAGAGAAACTAATTTTTATGGGGTATTATATTCTTTATATTTGCAAGGGAAGTATTCATGTTGAGGCTTTTTAGTTTATCTTATAAGTATATCCTAACTGGAACCTTATAAAATCCAAGTGAGTTGGTGTATGACTGATTACCTAGGGAAAATAACCTAAATTAACCTAGCAAAACTTATTAGCATGTACATATTACATGATATTCTTATGCCCAAGTAGATCTTCAGAGGATTTTTCTCAAACTCTCTTTGAAAATATTTTAAGATATTTGTCTCAATCAGAAAGCAAAAACTAAAAAATAAATTTAAAAAACTATGTAATTTCTGATTTGTTGTCATTGTTTAATTAGTGATGAACAAATCATGCAATAAGTTCAGAACTTGTGCTGCATTCTTGTTGTATTACTAGACCATAATAGAAAGTAACATCGATTTCTAATCAACATATAGAAAATAGATTTTCTTAAATAATTAATCATAAATGTGACATTTTACCATTTAAAAAAGCATATTAATATGTTTATTGAATTAACATATTAAACATGACTATTGTAACTGTCCATATTTTCAATCTCATAAATACATATATATTCTGCTCCTAAGTCTATTTTCTTAACAAAGAAATTGTTTTGAAAACTACTGAATACAACCCCAAAGCCCAATTAATAAATCGTTTTATTTTTTCTTTCTAACAGCCACAACATTCATAAATACATTTCATTATCGTGTATAACATTTTACACAATATTGAATTGTGTATCAAATGTTTTGCCATTAAATATTTAATATTAAGAAATGTCAATAATGTGTTTTCATTAGGATAAGTTAATATTCTATTGTTATTGAAAACCTATAGATACACACTTATTTGCTACTTGTCCTTTTTGGCCTTCAGCAGATGTTGTTTTTTTATATTAAAAAGAATATATAAAAATATTTAGAAATCCATTTAATTTACCATTGATTGAAAATTAAATTTTCAAACTTTTTTAATGCACTGTATTTACATACAGACATACTATATATGAATACCTTAATCGTGTTAGTTCATAACCACAAGACTCACACTTCCATAACTCATTATATTTTGTCTCTATTTGCCATTTAATTTACATTTTAAATTTTGTTATAATTTGTGCATAACAGATATTCGTAAATAAAATTAAAGGAAATTTATGGAACTAATTAGCAAATGGTATTATTATTAATAATATTATTATATCCTATGGCATAATACTACCGCGACCTCTAAGATCTATTAGACAGGCCAGTTGCCAACTTAAACAATAGAAGGTGCTTCAGCAATCTCCTTTCAGTTAAGTTTTTTGAGGCCAGTATATGTGTAATGAGAGAGCAGATGGACATTTAACCAAAGTATATAATGAACCCTTCATTATCTGTCAAAGATTCGCATGCTCATACAAAATGCGTTTTGTACTGAAGTTGGTGGCAAAATAATTGTTTTTTTACTTTTGTGTTGTTAATGTTGATCAGAAATGATATTTTAGCTAGTTTTCTTGTGAATCTAGCGTTTTTAATTCTATTTTTTGTTTATCTGTAGTGAGTTTTATTAAACAAGATGATTAACATTACTGTAGAGAATACTTAAATGATGGGCGCTAAAAAACGCTACACTTGCCGCTCCAATTTAGGTTGGCCTGTAACTCTTCTCACGAACAAAAGCATACTTAAACAAACATGCGTTAATGAATCCTTCATTATTTGCTTTTCACACCTCCAGTTGATTCACAGTTTTATTTCTTTTGATTTAATGTCCGTTCTCTCTCATTCCACATATATTGCCAGTATTTCGCTGTCTCGGTAGCTATGTTTTCGTCTTTCTACAGCTTCTGTATTTGAGTCTACAGTATTCTGTTAATAGTTTAGTGTAAAGTTTGAATACATTTTTATTCAACTCTGCACTAATACGTTTTGTTTAAGATTAAGGAATCTGCAGCATGACAGCATGACCTTGTTTTTTTCCCCTTTTCGTAGTAAGTCATTAATAAAGTTATTGTTAATCTCGAAAAATGGCTAAGAACATATAAAAGAGATATCCGCACCCTTTTTAGTCAAATAGTTAGCCATATCATTACGTACATGCCCTTCATATCGCGGTCTCCATACAAAAGTAAGCAAATTACTTTCTGGAGTAGCATCCAGAAATCTAAAGCAATTCCAAACCAACCTCAATTAAAAAGAAATAGCCTGCTAATGCATGCAGAGCTGTGTAGCTATGCGGTACCACAAACACATGGTGCTAAAGCCGTAAGATATACTAATCTGTGAGCCTATAACTTTAGAATTTTTTTACATTGTTGCAGCAAATAAATAAGCAAGTTTATATTTGCAAGTCTGCACAAACATACTTGAAATGGCTTACAAGCAGTGATCTGTGGCTTTTGCAGCCTTTAGTATTTATCTATATGCAACAAAAAACTCGACATATGCAAAAAAAAAACTCCTGCAATATTTTTCATGTCTAAAATTAAAAACATAGTGCTTGAACTGAAACTAAAGCTGTAAAACAGTTTTGATAATATTTCATATTAGAAACTTTTATCACTTTGCTTATAAAATTGTTTTAAAGTAACTTAGAGCTTTTTTTGAAAACATGACGCATCATCCACTTGGTTAAATTTCAGCAATATTTCTTGAAAAGTTCTACAATGCCTTATCTAAAGAAAAGACCACCAAAGAAATGAAATACTCTTTGTTACAGTTGATTTTCAGAGAATTTCTGAAGAAGACATCAACGAAATATTAGAACTAAATATATTTTTTTATTAAATATTTTAAGCTTGAACAATATTTATCAAAATAAAAAAAAAATATTGGAGGCCAGTTAAAAGGTATTTAAAATTCGACCCAAACTGAATATTACCAATTTTGTTGTTTATCTATTGTGTACTTTTTTTTATTATTTAAATCATGGAATAATAAGCCAGCCTAATTGGAATAATAAGCAAAGAATAATCTAAATAAAAAAATCAATGAAAATCCAAAGTATTAAAATATGAACCAACACACAACATACAAGTCACGCGATTAAATATTAATTTTCATACAAACATAAAATTGTGCAAATATTTACCATTCAAAATTAAAATACTTGGGGTGTTATTTTCAAAAATGAAGTTAACTTTACAATCTGCCAGATTTTTCGTACGAGTTTCTTCTTCCCATCTCAATTAATTAATTTTTAAGGGTTAATTTTCTCAGTTGCAGTTAATTTGTTCAAAAATTCGAGTAAGAACAAAAAATTATTAATTTTAGTTTTTTTTAATATCAATTTAAAAAAAAAATTCATAAAACTTTTTAGGTTCTATTTTCTTTTTGTTATTACAACAAAAAAGTTATTTTCTAGTCTGAATATTTGCCTCAGCTCAATTGAAAAGGCAAACAATTTAAGTTCACTTGATTTCTAATTTGAGTTCTTTTTTTTTTTTTTTAGTAAAAAATTCATTTAAAAAGCCACATGGTCTAAAAGCAGCTTAACTTAAAACTTCCCATCTAGCTAAACTTGTCTTACCTATTTTTGTATTTAAATAATAATTCATAGCATAAAGACACGAAACCTTTACCAAACGATGCCATTAACAATTAACGTTTGGCATTTAACAGAAGAAAATATAAATATTTTCAGATTTTCTTTTTTTTTCCAATTTATATTCCTTGATTTAAAAAATACTATTTATTTTATTAATTCCCTTAAATTATAAGGTAAGAGAGAGAAGAAGTTTGAAGAGCAAATGCGTCTTAGACCTTCAGCTCAATAATAAAAAATTAAAAAATTTCGATAGAAAAGTTGATTTATATCGTATGCCACGATTTAGCTATTGTTCAATTTCCTGACAAATCACATGTACTCGTACATAAAAACATTAGCTTTTGAAAGAGAAAATTAATAGAGAAATGGAAATTACGAACTTGAGTGCTAAATAATAATCATAATATTACAATCTTAATGAGATCGATCCAATTTTGAATCTCATACTTGCTAAGACAACGTCGTGGTGGAGAGGTTTTCCCGTTTGAGAGTTTATTGCCGTAAAAAAAATACACATAACACATGCACTATAAAATTTAAAATATAAATAAATAACAACAATAAAACACCTTATATCTTTTTTAATAATTTATTTAAAGAAATCATGTGGCTTAGCAGAACAAAAAAAAAACAACTGACTCAAAATACAGGTAACCGTGAAGAAATAAATACATTTTCTATGTAAGCATTTCAGCGTAGAAGCTTTTTGTCATGTCTGCTGAGATTCAGAACAATGAAACAATGAGTCTTCTTGTCTGCTTGCTCATTCTTACGTTTAACATTGTAAGGCCTGAATGATGTTTTTGTTCTGAGTTCTAGGGCTATGAAAGTAATATCCCTGTCCTTTTTAACCACATAGTCCGCATTACAATCCCGGCATAACCCAAACCAATTTCGATTGGTAGGAATAACTTGCTAATGCATATAGAACTGATTGACTATATTTCCGGTGCCACAAAAACATAGCTGTAAGGCGTATAAAATAATTTTAAATATGAAAGCTGTCTTTCGTATTGAGTCCTACTAAAATTAAAGCCCAGCACTTCCATCATTCAATTTAGACCGATCAGTATATCAGAACTTTTTGTTCCGCTGCAATAATATTACACCATTCTCCAAGTTAAGCGTTATGACCACTTCAAAACTCTTGGAGAAATTCAGTGTGCTATCTATCCTATCAGAGACGGCAACACGTAAAGGGTGCCAGACAGATTCTAGAATATTTATATGTTCACTCACAACGCCTGAGTAGATTTAAAGAAATTTTGGTAATTGCGAAAATACTTTAATCTGTTGATGCTAATTTTGAACAAAAAATAGAATGAATTTTAGTAACTGAAATTAATTTTATTAAAAGTGACTTGTATCACTTTCAAAAATAACAGCTCATATATTTCTTTTACTAAGATAATTAGTTTATGCCTCAGTGATTAATAGTTAAGTGGACGTTCGTCTTTGAAGTTGGAATTATTAGTATTTACATGTTTGAATTTTTAATGGATGTTTTTTCTAACCTAATCGAAGTCTGCACGTTTTTGGCAGCACAATCCCAATTCACTGTTTCTCATAAAATATAATATAGATAGTAAAAAAAGTGTGAATGATTTTACTTAATTTGTATACGAGTCTTATGCCTACTACCCTCAGCTGTACTTCCTCTCATTGCCTACATAAATTGGTATTTCCACTTTAATATTTATAACTTTCACCCTATTTTTTTTTTTTTTTTTTTTTTGAAAATGACAAACAAACTTTTCGATACTAATGACACAAATTTCCATTTCTTTCCTTTTTTATTTAGTTATTAGTACTGACTACTACCATAATTATTATAAATTGTAATTGTAATTGTAGTTTTTTTATATTGCGGAAGGGAAAGCTTATAAGTATATTAATACGTTGAATAGTACTTGTAAAAAGCAATGTTACAACATATTAATAATTTGGGTTAAACAAATTAAAAAAAAAGGAATTGTTGTTTTTATTATTATATTTAGGCTATTATTAGACAATAAAAATAAGATATTTTTTTGTTATTAAGCCGATAATGGGTTGCTTGAAATCATTTAATTTTGGGAAAGAATTATAGGCTCTATGCTTAACAGTCAATCTAGTTTACAGTCCATGTAAGTTCAACTCTTTATTAAATCTTGATCCATATAAGCAATGCTTATGTTTCTTTTATTTTTCAAATTTCATAAAACGTGAGTAATTATAATTAAGATCCTCCTAAAAATAACCATCATCAAGCTGTAGGAAGTTTATTTACACATAGAGAAAGAGAGTTTTTAATTTGAGAATTTTTGAAAGTATCAGTTTTTAATCGTGCTTTGAACATGATTTAATCACGATTGTTTTTCACAAGATTTTTTGTGCTTTGAATAAATCACACACACCCGGTATAGACAATAAAATGCTTAGCTTATATTAATTTAAGTTGATTTATTTAAAAATGTGAAAGATTTTTAAAATTTTACTCTTTAAATATATAATTTTAATGTGAAAATAAAAATTATTATTAATGCAATTGGTTTTATGTCCGTCCAGAGAAGCAGTAGACCCTGGACAGAAAAAGACAAATAATATACAGGAAACAGAGCCGTAAAAGGATAATCTATTTTAAAAAATAAAATGAATTGCGATTTTTTCCAGTGAGTGAAGATAAATCTGCCGGAGTATATTTATATGTTTTAACGTAACAAGTTACGTTTTTTTAGTATTTGTAAATATCTTTTCAGTCTTTATGATATATTTATAAATATGTTTAGGAGAAATATAAGTGCATGGGTATAAATATGCTTTAATATGTTGACTTCCCAAGAAGATTACAAGATGGGACATATATCATTCTAAAGGGAAGGTTATCTAGATTTGTAATCTACTCAGAAGTTACTTTGGACTCTTTTAAAAATTTTGTTGTTCCCTAATACCCCAGTACGGTTGTTCTCAAGGATTTTAGCAGTTTTCGTTTTGCATCATAAAATAAAAACTAGGAAATTATCTGAATATGTTAAAACACTAACATAAAGCTTAAGCCCTACAGATTAAATTCCTTTTTAATTTTGGTAATTTTCAAGGGCAAAATCGGGAATGGTATATCGGCAGTGGGGAATGGTGAAAATTCCTCAAAGCAACATCACTAAGGTATATGGAAATTAAAAAAAAAATTTTAAATAGTCGACATATTTATCTTCAGTCACTTGATTTTTTCAGGAATCGCAAATAATGTATTTTATTTTACACCAATGACTCAAAATTAATGGAAAAATAATAAAATAAATGTATTAAGTAATTTGCACTTCAATCATTATTTTAAATACCCAATAGCCCGAATCACTGGCAATGTTTTATATTCAACAATGATGAGTATGATGACATAGTCACTTATTTACTTTTTCAAATTTGTGTGAAGTCCTGACGTGCAACTGAATTTAAACAGATATTTTCACCCACGTGTTTGTTATGCGTGTTTTATTTTTCTTTTAGTGCGTACACTTTATAATCAATTCTACATATAGTGCGTTTGAAAATAAAAACACAAAAAAAATTCAAGTTAAGCACGTAATAAAATAGTCCTTATTTATGCTAGGATGAAAACGGAACTTTTTCCTTTAATAACTTACACCACGATTTTGACGTCTGTTTGTTATTAGAAAAGACGTTATGATTGAGATTGTACAAGCTGGTTAAATGCTGTAGTGTAATATGCATTTTAAAATAAAATTTGTATATGCGTGGGTAGGTAAAAGAAGTTAATGAAACTACAAAGTGTATTGTAATAAATATAATTTTATGCCACAATAGTGCGATTTACTATTAAAGCCCAAGTTGCATTATAATACATTTAATTTGATTTTGTGGAAACAAAATATTAAGAAATTCGCTCTGTAACAATGAAAACCAACGAGCACAAAAATAGCCAGACGCAAAATAGAAATTTTTAAAATGATAAAAGCCGATCCCTGCTACATAATAAATTTGAATGTACAAAAAACATGCAAAAAGGTTTAAACATATCGAATATTCGAGTCTTCTACTTTCGTTTCAATTAACATCAACCGAAGTTTCATTTAAATCGACTTTCTTATGCCAAATCGTACATAAATTTTGAGACACGAATAATTAGTTTCACTTTAGTGTTAAAAAACCAGCAGATCGTATAAACAAGCAACTCGTTTTTAAATCGGTTTGTTTTAAAATGAATTTAGAAAAAAAAAACAAGTTAAAAATAATTTAAAAAGTTTTCTTTTGCCCCCAGATTTTGTAAAAACTTACAGTACAATTTTAAAGTGCTTCCGTCATCATTGAATACATTATTTTTGGAATTTTTAACAGAAGAAAGAATTTAATAATTAAAATAAAACGGGTAAGCTTAGTATTTATTCTAATGAAGCGAAAATAATTTTATATTAAATTAATTAATATTAATTTTGTATTAAAATTATTTGTATTTCTTCTGTTTATTCAAAATAATTTGTTGCAACACGAACATTGTTTTGTTTTTTTTTATCTAGAAATGTAAAATTCATGACACATGCTGTCCTGTAAATAATGATTCTTAATTTTGCTAAGGATAATAAATAACATGAATTTGAAAGCATATATTTTATTAACAGTTTCGAAACATTAAAATTCTCAGAATGTACTCGTATACATTTGCATACATAAGTGCCACAAACAAAATAAAATACACAAGTTCAAGTTAAAGTTAATTAAATGAGTTCAAGGAGCACACGCACACATCCACACAAACACACGTATTTCAAGAATATTTTCTTGCCTTATAAAAATTTAATTGTTATTTTCTTTTATTCAAACAGAATTGGCAGCGCTGATACATTAGAAATAGTGGCGTCTAAGTCAACGGGTAGTGAGCCCTCAACACCAGAAGATAACATAAATGTGGTGGTGAGAGTACGGCCCTTAAATGAAAAAGAAAAACGTGATAGACACGGCTCTATTCTACAATTTCCTGGAAATGGCCAAATTATTGTAAGTAAATTCATAAAATTAATATGAAAACTAAATGAGTGAAAACAATTTTCAATTTTAGATTGAATGTCATAATTCAGCTAAAAGTCGTAATCGTGAAAATGTGCGCGTGTTTACCTACAATGTTGTTTTCGAGCCAGGAGCTACACAAGAGGATATACTTGATTACTCTGGTATTAAGCGTATAATTGAGATGGCAATTGAGGGATTTAGTTGTACAGCATTTTGTTATGGCCAAACCGGTTCTGGTAAAACACATACATTAACCGGTCCACCTGATTTAGTAAATAACATTTAAATAAAAGTAATAAATAGGGGGCTAATTCTGGTATTAGTGATTTTTTAGTAAATTTCAATTCGAGAACAATTAATGTTAATGATAACAAAGTTTAACAAAAGGAATTATTGTAAATTTATATGATAGTAAACTCTAAGGGCTATAAATTACTTTTTTAATCTTAGCTGTAGTTTTACGTGTAGGATTAAAAAAGTAGGTATATAATTTGAATCAGGGTATCGAATATACTACAAATCAGTTAAAGTTTTGGTGTCACTAAAATCATTGTAGACCTGTGTAATTTATAGCCTCTTTAGCTTGAAAGTAGAAAAGTCTCAATTTCTTTATAATTCCATGATCCATAAAGGATAAACAAAATCTAAAAAGCAAAGAAATCATGCCAGAATCAGTCCCTACTCTAGTTGCTTGTTTAGTTAATTTAACTTTTTTTTTCTTTTTTTTTTTGTTTCTGTAGTTTATCGGTAAGCCAAATCCCAAAGATCGGCGGCATGGTTTAATCTTCCGATCGTTTTTGTATCTCTTCCAATTGATCAAAAATCGCAAGGACATAACATTTGTTTTGAAGGCATCCTTTATGGAAATCTACAATGAACGGGTGAGATATAACGTAAAACTTGTGACACTATTAACAAGAAACTAACGAGATATTTTATATAAAGAAATGTCTTTAATTTAGCACAGAATAAAAATAATTTAAAGGACATTCTTTTAAGATTATTGATATCTATTTATCAATACATAAACTATTAAATCGACATATAAATCGATAAACGTCTTAAGTTAATTTAAAAAAATTTAATTGAAAAAGCAAAAGGCTTTCTCAATATAAAATAATAATAACTAATATTTTCCTAAATGTTTTCAGTTTAAGCTCTAGTTTAAGAACGATAAATTGATTTTGATTTTTTTTATAGCTTAGAGTTTCCGAAATCATATAACGATATAAAATTTTGCGACAACTCAGTAAAACTGTCAATCAATCATATGAAATACATATACAAATTTGAATAAAATGGCTATTGGACTAGAGCTACTTCAAACTGTCTAAAATATTTTTAAGCTCTGATTTCAAATTTGTCTTCCATTTTTATTTAACTGGCTCTGGTTTCCTATATATACAAGGTGGGCGAAAAGAAGTCATCTGATGTTGTTTGGCTCTCATTTTTTTTTCTAAATGAAAATGAAATGTGTGCCGTTGCTCCGTCCTGTTGGAACCACATGTCCTCCAGTCCTAATTCGTTCTATTGCGGTAGAAAAAACTCGGTTAACATGGCCCTATAGCGCGCACTGGCCACTGTAGTCGTTTGACCAGACCGATGACTGCTCCAGCGTCAACAGCGCACCATGCAGTTCTTTGAGCGGGTGTAATGGCTCCTTGTGCATCACTCGTTAATTTTCGGTGCCCCAGAAGCGATAGTTTTGCTTGTTCACGTACCCGCTGAGGTGGAAATGATCCTCGTCGCTCATTATGATTTTGGACGAAAAATCGTCCACTTCGATTATTTAGCGTCCTTGGGGAGTGTATCCGTGGCTTGTTCACTTGTATTCTACATCTGTCTAGTTCACAAATGTCAAAACAGATTTGACATTGGCCGCCATTTGCAAAAATAAGAGCATCTTCCAATAGGGTGATTTCTTTTAGACCACTTTGTATATATGTGAATGGTCAGTTGTATAACTTGAAAAAGGTATTTTTTATTTCATTAAAAAGAACATAAAATTTTGCATTAAAATTATTATTTTAAAAAATATCGCAGAAGCTGTGAGGAAAAAAACGTTTTTTATGCGAAATTTAGCAATTTTTAATTTTCTATAGTAAGAAACAAGAGAAAGTAAAAATTTCTGACGACCACTAAAAATCAATCTCAAAAAATTGCAACAGGAAAAAAGGTACCAAAACACAAAAAACGATAGGTATTTTTAAATTATATTTTTCAGGAGCTATGGGCTAGGAAATGTTTACGAAGAGGCACTCATGGTACCGAAATATACACTCTTTTAGATAGCCAAGCTTTAATAAGATATTCCTTCTAATAGCGATTGGTTTGGAATTGCTATAGGCTTTTGGATTTTATTAGTTTAGTTATACTGTTTTGTAAAGTGACGTTACAAACTTAAGTTAACTTAGCAGACTAACGTACACTTTGTATGATACCATAGTCATACAAAATTAATAATTATAATTCTCATTAAGTACGTAGTAAAAAATATATAAATCATCAGGCTTGATAGCAAGTTGAGGAGCAGAGTTTTTGTTTCCACACGAACTTTGCTCCGGTAGATGTTATCATCCTAGTTATTCGTATTATTTTATACTGTAGTTAGTTAGTCGAGGCTGAAGCATTTAACTCGACGGAGTATTATATTCGTATTATTTTAATAAGCGTTCGGGGACCGAAGTATTTATCCCCGTTCGAATCTAATTGCTTAACTTTATTTTATTTTATTAGCGTTCGGGGACCGAAGCATTTATCCTCGGTCGGATTTAATTATTTAAACTTTATTTTACCGCATGGTAGGTAGTAGTCGGGTCTGAAGCAATTAACACGACGGATTATTTTATTCGTATATCTAGAGGACTGTAATGTCGTAAATACATAGGAAACAGACCTTTGTCGACCCTAGACAGACTGAGCATACCCCAGCTGGAAAGTAAACTACGTTACAGTTTTATCCCCGTATCCTAAAAAATTAACGTAGACTTTAATGTCTACGTAAGTCTGTCAAATAAGCCCTTAATAAGCACATAATATTTTTTATGAATTTGGGGGTTATAATACTAAAGTACAGTAAATACTTGATATTTGTTACTTTTAACACGAGCAGTTCTCAGTGTCACAAAAAGCAAATTAAAGTACATAAAATATTTACACATTTATTTACATTAAATAACATACATACACACGCGTTCATACATACTTGTAGATAAAACTTTTTTTCAATATGCGTGGAATTTTAAATTATCTTACAATCTTCTATTTACTTTGGCAAAACACGCCCTGCTTATTTATTTAGTGTGTGTTGATTCAAAAAGAGCTAAAAAAAGAATGAATACTTTTTCCCAGCTTAAACGTGTAGCAAACCAATTGTCAATATCAGGTGTCTGTTAGCAGGACGAAGGCGAAATAAAAATTAAATATTTTACATGGGTTAATGGGATCAATTTTATTAAATTAATTTTTATTGATTACAATCGATAGTTCGCAAGGTGACTTTGGGAATTGCAATAAACGCACACATATATATGTTGTGTTTGTAAAAATATTTAAAAAAAGTAATAATAATTCAAATTTCAAAATATATACTTATTACGTGTGTCGTTCTCGTAATCGAACTTACGACAAACGTATGGCCGGCGCTACCACATATCTTTGTTTTTGTAGCAACAACAACACTAAAAATTACGCGATATCAATCGAAATTTTAATTTAAACCCTATTGAAACTTTATTTTTATCGAGTGCCGTACTTTGGACCATAGTCTATTAAGTATTGTTATGGCATAATAAATTAAAAAAAAAAATTGTAACACAAGGAAAGAGAAATTTTACTCATCAAAGAAGACCAACAAAAATCTAAACCTCTTAATCTGACAGTGAACTAAACAAATGCTAAACCTTTTAATTCCATGAGAGTAGAGGTCAGAAATCATAACTCTCTGTTTAGAAAGGAGGCAATAAGAAAAATGACTAAAAACCGAGTGGTAAGCTAAAGAAGGGTCAAAGAGGACATGATGAATAGAATTTAGTTAGTGTGTAAATGCAGTTACAGAGTACGTAGGAGAGATATTTGAACGATTCCGTAAATACGGTGATTCACATCAAATGAAATAACTAGGAGCACATTTGAAAACCAAGCCCTTCTAGAAATTTACGTGTATATGCTCGTACATTAGATATTGCGCCGCTCTAACCAACTTATCTTAAAGATAGCTTTTAAATAATTAATTAAAAGGTTTATTTATGTTTATAGGTAATCGATTTACTAAACCCTGGTTCGGCACGCAAGCCTCTGTCAGTGCGGTGGTCAAAAAAGTCTGGAGGATTTTTTGTTGAAAATCTTTTTACAGTGGACTGTGAAGAATTAGATGACTTATTGGCCGTGTTGGAAGAAGGTAGGTCTATAATATCTCATTACAGTTTTTCTTTTTCTTTTCCAATGCATTATGGTTCACTAACTCTGAAATGCATCGAAATTTTGTACTCGCTTAACAAGTAGTAATTACACTTAGTAATTTACACTTTAAGAAACATTTTTGCATTAGAATTTGCTGTTACTGTAAAATTCTTAAAAGCCAGCAAGAAGAACGTGTTTTTTTTTTATTATTTCAAAATACAAACGCAGTAGCTACCACTATCATATTAATTTTTTATTGTAGTAACAATTGCATTTCTTTGCAACCCATCAATTTATTATGTAAGAGGTCAATTTTTCATAGACAGCACTGTCATGCAATTGTTTTGCACACGTCGCTGTTTTTATGGAATAGGAAGGTGTAAAAAGGGGGTTTCATTCCTTTCAATAACCCGTTCATAATTAAGGTCGC
Source organism: Thelaira solivaga (assembly GCA_947397855.1). NCBI lineage: Eukaryota > Metazoa > Arthropoda > Insecta > Diptera > Tachinidae > Thelaira > Thelaira solivaga. The sequence goes on from OX377614.1 coordinate 52,007,624, forward strand.
TAAGAACAATTAATTTTGTACTCTCTTCTGCTCTCTGTATCAGAGATAGAAAATTTATTTTGTTTTAATCAATTTACATAATAATAAAAACCCTTTTTCTTTCATATTCATAAGCACCAATAACTTTTAATAATTTCGTAACATTTTAATTTTTTAAATTCTGTATTTTTTAAGGCATGCGGAATCGGGCTGTAGGATCTCATGCAATGAATGATCATTCCTCCAGATCACATACTATTCTTACGGTTCACATAATATCGGAACAACAAACTGATGGTGGTGTATTCTTGTCGAAACATGGAAAAATCAACTTTGTTGATTTAGCTGGTAGTGAACTCACAAAAAAGACCATGAGTGAAGGCAAAACCCTGGAGGAAGCCAATAATATTAATAAAAGTTTAATGGTATTGGGTAAGATTTTATAATTGTAACTAAAATAATTTTAAAATATTAAATGTTATGGTCTATTATTTAGGATATTGTATTGCTTCACTAAGTGATAGTAAAAAACGTTTCGGTCATATACCCTACCGGGACAGTCAATTGACGAAATTATTAGCCGACAGTTTGGCCGGAAATGGTGTTACACTTATGATAGCTTGTGTCTCACCAGCCCAGTACAACTATGCTGAAACATTAAATACATTACGTTATGCCTCACGTGCAAAGCGTATAAGAACTAAGCCTGTTATTATGATGGATCCCAGAGAAGCTTTAATTCTCAGTCTAAAACGAGATGTACAATCACTGCAAATGGAAAATGAGCACTTGAAGGCAGCTTTGAATTTACATCGTAACTCAATTGAGGAAGTTGGTATCGAGGGTCCAGAGTTGGTAGAAATTCCAACAGATCATGGTGGTCTTATACCCAAAGTAGACTTAGAACGATTACCCGAGTTGGATGGAAATGAATTGGCTGAATTGGTTAAATTGTACATGCAAGAAAATGAGGCGCTGCGACAAGAAAACAATCATTTGTTTACGGTACGAGAAACTATACTAAGGGATCAAGAAATTGTGTGCCGAGAAAATGAACGTTTGCTTAAAAAGTTGGAAGATGTTAACAAGTAAGTTGCTACTTATGGCGTTAGAAAACGTCAAAGGGGAACAGTATGATAAATCAAATTAAGCATTCTTTGATTGCGAAAAATAAGATTCGGGAATATATATGTTTTAAGCTTTACATAGTGAGTAATTTATCCAGCGAAGGCTGACAATAACAATTGTAGTAAAAATTTAATTTTCAAAATTAGTTTTTAGAAGAGTGTAAAGAAAATAATTAAGAACCTTAAATTTTGATATTTTTTGTAAATGTTTACGCTTTTAAATCACTCTCCTCTTGTAAATTTTTTCAAATATAAATCTATTTAAATACAGACCTGTTATGAATATTCCCAGGAAATTTTTAACAAGAAACAAGAGTTCCTGATAAGTGCTGTTGATTTGTTTTCAATTAATATTATTTTGGAGTGCACCTTAGACTAGTGGGTAGTGCACCAACCTCACAATCGGAGAATCGCAGGTTCGATTCCTGCCTAGACCTTGGGTGCTTGGCTGTGCATGTGGATTTTAAAAAAATATAATAGAATTTCTGTACAAAAAAAAATTTTTTTTTATACCTTTAAATTACGTATTTAATTGCGTCTCGTGAAAATTTTTTTAAAATGGTTTGAAATATCAAATAAAAACAATTTTGGCTTTAATTATAAAAGCAGAAAATAGAAAACTTAAAAAACTTCCGGAGAATTTTTATTCATAATTGGTCTGATAAACAAATTTAATTCCATTAAAACGTGTATATCTCTAATCGAAGCTTATTAGTTTAATTTCTAAACAAAAAAAATTTATCAGAAAGTAATACATTTTTATACTAAATAAAAATTTAAAAGACTGATACCCCTGAAATCATAAGATTATGTCTTTCCAGACATTAAGAAAATTATTCATATTGAGAATATAATTCAATTCAGTTATTGGCCCAGAAATTGAGAAGATAGCTGATATCTCATGTGGAGCAAGCGGTAGACTTTAATTTTTTTCTCTTGCATTTTTTAAAGATTACTCGCAAAAATCTCAGTTTATATTTCTCTTTTTTAAAAAATAAAATAAATTAATCAGAGTTACTTTACTCACTGGCTCATTGTTCCATTTTCAATTTCTCGTTTTAGACTGAGACTAGAGAATGAGAATAATTTGCTGAGACAATAGAATCGGCAAAATAATAAACTTTAAACAAAAATTTTTTAATTATTTTAATGTGGAAAACGTTCTGTAAATTTGAATTTTTTTTTTTTTTTTGTACTTTTTGTACCTTATTAAACCTGTTATGTATTTAGTTATATGCCCTAAAAAATAATTCTATTTTTTATTCATATTTAAATTTAAAGAGTTTGTGTTCGTTCTCCTCTAATACCTGCCAGGCCAGCAATATCTTCTGCTTCGGGTAGTGAAACAGCAGGAACGGAAATCTGGTTAAACCCTCAAGACTCTCACATGGATGATGAAGTATACATTTAAATATGTAGATAAAATAATACCACTGATGTTATTCCTAACTTAAAATTACTTTTAGAATACCATGAACCTACAAGGACGCATATCAGAGAATAATGATAAACGAACTGATGAAGAACAACGGCAAATAGATCAACATCGTATTGCTCGTAACATTCTGGATATGGCTAATAAATTTCCTAACAAGGCTTCAGATGAAACAAAAGAAATAAATAATAATAAAAATCAATTAAAAGCTCAGATTATAGTACAAGATGATCACAATTCTCATACCAATGACTTAATGCCAGAGTAAGTTTTTAATGCACATTTTTATGCCAATATGCATACATACAATTATATAAATTTTGTTTCTTTTCAGCATGTTAATTTAAGAAAATTAAAAACATCCAATAAAATTGTTATTTTAAGAAAATATCTACATACGATACATGTGTATGTTGTTTCTATGTAGTTCAATAAAAGGTTTCAATTAAAAAAAATAATATTAATAATAAAACTTATGTATAATATAATATATTTTTATGATGTATTTGTACATAAATATATATAAATATATATATATATATATATATATATATATATATATATTGATAAGTATGTAGCATGTAAAATGCTTTAAATTGAAAATAAAAATTTATTTATTTTAACTCACCAATACATCAATGGATTAAGACTTTTTCCTGAAGATATTTCTGAACTGGTTATTGTCAATGACGAGTGCAAATCTGTAGAAAATAGTGCGTACTTTATAAGTGCGTTAAGATAAATATGCCGAGTTAAATATGTTTTAAAGTAGCCCGTTAAGGTTTTTAGTGTTTGTAAATATCTTTTCAGTACTTATGGCATATATATCAAATACGTCTTACGTCATTAAATATTTCTAAAGTTAATGTTAGTATTTATGATATATTTATAAATATGCTTAGGAGAAATATAAGTGCATAGTTACAAATATGCATAAATACGTTGATTTCTCAAAGAAGTTACTTTGGATTATTTTAGAAATTATTTGGAAATTTTCATATACCCCAGTTCTGTTGCTCTGAGTGATTTTAGCCACTTTCGGACGAACCATAGAAGATTACGCGATGGGACATTTATCATTTTAAAGGGGAGGTCGTCTTGACTTATAGTCTACCGCCCAAATACTCAGGAGTTACTTTGGATTATTTTTAAAAATTTTTTAAATTTCCATATACCCATTAATCTTGCTGTGAGGGATTTTTACCATTCCCTATTTGGCAGAGGTACCATTTCCGATTTTGACCTTGCCAATTAATGAAACCAAAAAAAGGAATTTAATCTGTAGGTCCTAAGCTTTCAGGAAGTGTTTTAATATTTTAGAAATATTTCTTTGTTTTTATTTTATGATGCAAAAAGAAAATTGTAAAAATCACTCAGAGCAACAGTACTGGGGTATATGGAAATTTTCAAAAAAAATTAAAAATAATCCAAAGTAATTTCTGAGTATTTGGGCAATAGATTACAAATCTAGACAGCCTCCCTTTTAAAATGATACATGTCCCATCCCGTAATCTTCTACCTATGGTTCGTCGGGATGTTGCTAAAATTTCTCAGAACAACAACACTGGGAAATATGGAAATTAAAAAAAAATTTACATAATCCAAAGTAATTTGATAAATATGCCATAAATACTAAAAAGATATTTACAAGTACTAAAAAACGTAACGGGTTACGTTGAAATATATTTAACTCGGCATATTTATCTTCACTCACTTGTACTTTATTACGTAATAAAGTACGTGTTATTATGCTAAACTTGTACTTCACACACACATATATTTATATATACTCGTATATACTAGCTGACCCGGCAAACGTTATTTTGCCATATGAATTATTTCTAGAGTATGAAAATATATCTTATTTATTTGAAGCGTGTGCGTACGTGGTATATGAGTGAAAGAGGCATGGAGCGCTGTGAATTTTTTGAGCCACTCTTACCTCTTAGGGGTAAAAAATTAGTAATAAACCTATTCTCATACCTACTGAATATTAAATTTCATCATCCGTTTCGGACTTTTATTTATTTCATTTTTTTATTATATCTATATATAAATATGTATGTATTTAGGTAAATCCATATACATATATAGGTATGCCGTTTAAGACATCAATAGATAGTATTAGTTAATAAACAAAACTTACCTTGTATTCCATATACGAGTATGTATTTATATCAAGGATGCGAGACTTTGTGAGGGCCCTATCGTTTTGTTAAATTTTTATTGTATGCCACTGCAGAAAGAATTTGTATTTATGGCCGAGATTTTACACACAAGTTACCCATATATATATGTACATATATATATTTTATTTATATTATTATTTTTAAAAAATGGTGCACTTAATTTTCCTTGTAAACAAACACTTACACCTGCCATAGATTCGTCTGAACTTGTGAAAACTTTAACTTTCTTATTTAACTTAACTTTTAGTTATTTTTTCTAGGATAAAAGCACATGTTAATCATATATATGTAACAAAGTAAGGCGTGCAATAAAATTAGCGATATTTAAAGTAGACTACAAGCAAAGGCTATAGATATACTAAGATCAAACACACTGCACATTAATAATTTAAGAACTAACCTCAATTATAAAATAAGCAAGGCGAATTGGGATTTTGTTATTAAAGATCAGCGCTGCCAACTTATAAGTTTAGAAAAGCATGGAAATTAAAAAAAGGCTTTACATATATATTTACAAGTTCATTGCAAGAATAAAAAAAGTAAAATGGAAAATCTTTTGTTTTATTCAAAGATAGCAGTGCTGGATAAATTTCGATAACTTTCAAAGAATTTTATGATGACAGCTTATTTCATTAAAAATTAATTTGTTGTCACTAAATCATTACTATGCTTTCACTTTGAATATATTTTCAGAAAATAATTAGGAACAGTTGGCAGCGCTGCTGAAAAGACGACGAAGTGAATTTTTCTCATTTGTAAGCAGCGATTCTACATTCTTATAAATAATGTAAAGCCAAAAACTATAAAACATACAATGTGTTGTCAGTAGCAAATTTTTAATATTAAATACCATCGCCAAAGTAAAATAAACTCTTGATTTCAGTCAAGCCCTAAGTTACATATAATCAATTTTTGGTTTTACATTATTTATAAGAATGTAGAGCCGCTGCTGTACAATTGGGAAAAATTATTCACTTCGTCGTCTTTTTAGCAGTGCTGCCAACTGTTTCTAATTATTTTCTGAAAACAAATTCAAAGTAAAAGCATAATAATGATTTAGTGACAACAAATTAATTTTTATTTCAACTAAACATTTATGCAGAGACATTTCAAATTATAGAAAATAATTTTCTCTGCACCATGTAAAAAATATTTTTAATTAAATAAGCTGTCATCATATGCATAAAATTTTTTGAAAATTATCCCAATTTATTCAGCACTGCTATCTTTGAATAAAACAAAAGATTTTCCATTTTACTTTTTTATTCTTGCAATGAACTTGTAAATATATATAACGCCTGTAGTAAATATATTTGTATAGCCTTTTTTCATTTCAGTGCTTTTCTAAACTTATAAGCTGGCAGCGCTGATCTTTAATAACAAAATCCCAATTCGCCTTGCTAATTTTATAATTGAAGTTAGTTCTTAAATTATTAATTTGCAGTGTGTTTAAGAGACAGAGAAAAAGTTAAAGCTTAAGTGCAGTATAGAAAATAAGAGTCAAATAAAAATAAAGCAATATAGTTTTCATAAAGTGAGAAAAATTTAAGTAAATCGCAAGCATCACTAGATAGCAATATAGTTTTCATAAAGTGAGAAAAATTGAAGTAAATTGCAAGTGTCAATAGATAAAGGTGTGTTGTCTCGTAATTTTTATTAAAAAAGAAAAGTAAAGGCCTTTCATTTTTTTATAAAAATTTATGTAAAGTAAATTTGTAGTGCAGTGATTTTTAATAAGAAATTATCTGGTCAACAAAGTGTATATAAATGAGTACCTCATAATAATAATTCTAATAGGCGCTGCTCGAAATCATGTGCGGTGAGTTCGATTCTGATCTTCGATATCAATTGCAAGCGGTCCGGAAGGTGAGTTTCTTTTACCACATGATACTATTTCTATATATATATATACAATAACTATGTATATATGTATGTATTTCAAAAGTTAAAAAAAAACTAATTACACATAGTGTAATTATATTAAGTGGACGCAACTCGTCAGCTGTTTTTTCTTTACATTTGTTTTTTGTTAGACTTGAATAATAATTTTTTTTTCATTTTGCTTTGCTTGTTTACGAAATAATATTTTTGTAGTACATAGTATAACTCATAACAATATAAATTTTATTGAAAAGTGGTTTTGAATGTAAAATTTTTTTTATTAATTCTTATGCCAAATTTTGTGAAAAATCTTTTAAAAATCTTATTAGAAAGTGTGAAGCAACTTTATTTAAGTGCTTATAAGAAAATTTATTTTAAGAAACGTGTTGATTCTGTGCCGCCAAAGCTGTTATATGCAAATTTTTTTAAGCATTGTGGAAAAGAAATTTATTGCCTGCCCAATTATTTGTGAAAAATCTTCTAAAATTTTTATAAGAAAGTGCGTAATTACATTTCAAAGCTTCTGTTTGTATACACATGTGCATGCGAATTAAAGGGTATTCTGTCATAATTACTAGTTATATAGGGTGTCCGAATAAAAACGCAAGATTTAAATTTGGCGCCATTCGAAGTGTCATTGTTTGACATTTGAACAATTGTTATTGTTTGCTAGTAGAAGGTACAAGGTTAGTAAAAAATGACCATGGACAGCGAAGGGAGTTCGTTAATTGGGTATTGGAGAGACAACATGAAAATGCTGATTTTGCCGATAAAATCTTCGTCAGTGACAAGGCCCATTTTCATCTTGATGGCTTCGTCAATAGGCAGAATTGTCGCATTTGGGGTGAGGAAAATCCTCGAGTGATTCACGAGAAGCAAATGCATTCTCAACGTGTCACTGTGTGGTGTGGTTTTTGCGCTGGAGGAATCATTGGACCTTTTTTTATGAAAATTAGGAAGGTCAAGCGCAAACAGCCAATGGTGTTCCGTATCGTGAAATGATAACCAGTTTTTTCTTGCCTAGAATTGAAGAAATGAATGTGAAGGGCTTGTGGTTTCAACAAGACGGCGCCACATGTCATACAGCCAGAGAAACAATTCAATTGCTACATCAGTCATTTATTTAAAATTTAAATCTTGCGTTCTTGTTGGGACACCCTTTAATTTCTAGTATCGTTTTTATAGCAAAACAAAAAGTTATTTACATACATTTAGAAAATTTTTTCGACGCAATGTTATTAGTGCATGTATTTTGTGGAGAAGCAGAAATTCAAAATAAAACATTGAACATGAATATGCCTTCAACTTTACAAAGGCTCAATCTAGGGTAACGTCTTAAGTATATAATAAAACAGAAGTTGCTGGCACCAGATAGGTATATTGTTTCTGAAATTTAGTTAATGATTACAAATTACCAACTAATACGTAGTATGTATAATAATCCTTTGTTTCAAGATTTTCTTATAGTCGCTAATTTTAAGTTCATATGTACATTTTTTATTCAATATTTCGGTGATAGGTGTGCATTCTTTCGGTTAGTTATATCAAATTGGTTCCTTTGGATAGCATGTCGTACTCCATTTACCTACATCTTAGAGATATTGCTTGTTTTGTATTTAATATTAAGTTAAACATAAGTTTTTCTGGTTTTATTATTTATAACTTCTCTCCAGCGCCCCCAGTTGTGGGAATGATGCCATCACAAAATACGACATTTCATTTTCATTCGAAAATTTTTTACAATTAGATCGCACAGTAGCTTATCAATTAGAGTTGATGTCTTTCAAAATTTTTTTCTAATTAATGATAATCTAAAAAGCAAATATGATTCATTCGTTTCAATCTCTGAAACTAAATAAAATGTGTCTATTCCTTTTACCAAGCATTTTTTTCATTTCCGTATTAGTTAGTTAACCCCAAAAATAACAACACTTAAAAATTTCTGTTCATTATAGACTTTCAAAGAGTAATGCAAAATGTTTGCACATCTTCAGTTTAATTTCTTTTTTATTCATTTTGCAAGTTATATTTATTCTGTATGTATTTTAAATGAGTTTTATTATTCCTTTAATAGAATTTATATTAATAATAAAGTTACATTTAAAGTATATATTATTTTAAATATTCAATATTATATAATAATATCTGTACTATTATAAACAGATACATATCTTACAAAAAATAAAAAATACGTAATATTTCTTTATTTGCATTTATTATATTTTTTTAAATAAAATGTATCAATTAAAAAAAATTTATTTAAGATGGAATATGTTAAAATTTATAAAAATTTACCCTTTTATAAAAAAAAAACTAACGTCGACTTTAAAGTAAATTTTATGAGAAATTTCTAGCCTACGTTAATTTTTTTTTTTTGATTAAAGGGTCAAATGATAAAAAAGAAAGCTAGTGAAAATAATATTTGATGAATTATTTTTAACAAACGATTACATTAAATGTAATCATTTAGTAACGAATAGCAAGTTTACATTTTTAAACACATTTTGTTTGCAAATAGTATTTATATATATATATGTACGTATGTATAATATTTACAAATAACTTATTTTATTTAGTATGTAGATCCAACTTATATTATTATTATTAATTAAATTTTTTTTGTTAAAAGAAAAAAATTAAACATGAATATAAATTATATTCCCAGAGTTCAAGTATTATTTTTCGTTTGTAATTTAATCAACACATTGATTGATTCTTTTATAATACACTACTAAATAAATGTTTTATTTATTTCAAAATTGTTAAAAATTTAATCATGTTCTTTTGTGTTTGTTTAAATTTTAATATTAAAATAGAAATAAAAAGATTAAGCTAAAAATCAAAGTCTGTTGAATTAGTTAATAATTTTATCATATACATAATAAGCGTAATTTGGCGTTTGTTTTATTAGTGTTAGAATATCCTAAGTTATTTTATTATATACTAAATCCTACGTAACCACAAATAGAATTTTTAATAAGGTTGAGCTACTCCATATTCATTGATTGGAGAGCACATTGAGCCACAATTTGCTCACAAATTAATTAATAATTATTATTACATTAAGATAATAAAAATGGGAATAGATGTAGGATAAGGAGGAGGAAAGTTAGAAAATATATATTCCTATAATATTTACATTTCTTAAAAAAGTTGAGCAAAAATGGCATGATCGATATTTACACTAGACATTGGCGAGTTGTCCGACTACAGAAGAAGGATATAGTTCTTCAGAATATTTTGGCCGGCATTCGGCACAAAACCATTTACCCTGAGGAGCCACCATTATACCGACACATTCAAAATGAAACCATTCAATTAGACAATTTTCACCATCGCAAGCTATCATCTCCGATACCTCATCGTAGGGACAGCGGCAATAACAATATACAGATTCTCCTTCTCTTGGTTGTCTTGCTCCGGCTGGTGGCCGTATAGGATAGCGTATATTGTTGGCTTTGAAGTATTGTAGTGTGGCAAAGTCTGGATTGGGCAAGAGCGCGGGGGGTATTCTATGATTGAAGGCTGTGGTCTGCGGCACAGGTGGCGCTGGTGGTTGTGATGGCAACACTATGGGAGGTGGGGCGGCCGTTAATGGTTGGTTTAAAGCGTAAGAATTGAAATTAGAATGCCCCTTTAACATGGTATCGTCGTCATCACTGCTTGTGTCGTCTGTAGTATTATAATTTCCTGATTTTGTATAAGAATTTGTTATAGAAGTACTTAGGCCTATCTCGGATGGTCTAATTTTTAGTGTTGGAATAGGAGGAAATTTATTTTCTGCTTTAGCATCCTTTTTCTTAGAGGTTTTTTTGCGAGCTGATTTCTCCTCGCCAATTATTGATGTTTTAGATTTCTTTTTGCTAGATGATGAGCTCATTGCAGTAGTAAAAGTGTTTCCGGTAAAAGCTGGGGTTTTTGGTGTTCTTGGAGTTTTGTTTTTGTTATTAAATATACTCTTCGACGGAGTAGGTAGATCTTCTTTGCGCCACGTGAGCTGAGGCGGTGGTTGAGGTTTAAAAGCTCTACTGCCAATCATTAAAGGAGGACCATTAATAAGATTTTCATCATCACTTGTATAACCATAGAACTTATTGGGCCTTCTTTGGCGTTTTGAACGTTTGAGGGAACCATCAGCATCAGAACAACTGCTGCCTTCACTCATTCGATGCGAATTGCCGTAGGGAGCCATTGTTAAAGGTCTAGGTGTTAAAGTGCTTTGTTCTGTGAGAAGAGCAGGCGGTGGTAAAGCGTAAATAGTCTGCGGTATATTATTCTGAGGCATAGTATATAAGTGAGCTTGTTGAGTATGATGCGAATTTATTACTGAGTTTATAAGAGTTGTAGTAGGAGAGGAAGAACGCTGAACTACAGAAATACTTGGCTGATAAGCTTCACTAACAGCCTCTGCAGGCTGAATTCTCTGTTCAGATGCTGCAATATGATTTGTGTGTAAACCTTGAGCTTTGCAGGAAGATTTACGATCACGTTTTTTCTTTTTAACTTTAACTTTTGGTTTTTCATTAGCGGTTACTTCTTCAGGTAGTGAGGGCGTAGATGGTCGACTATTTTCTACAATGTCATAATTGTGTGAGGGCGAAAGTCTTGTTTGCGCTATAAGCTGGGCACGTTTTGCAGCCAATAATTCGTTAGCCAACTTTTGTGGATGTTCATCATAGAATTCTTCATCAGTTTCTGACTCGTTTGTCTCCAAATCACTCTCATAAAATAGAGGCTCTTTTGGAGGAGATATTGGTCTCTCTGTGACATTTTCCGTCGCTTCATCGTCTACATTAATAACCTCACTAATGGAAACTGAAAGTTTATGTTGCTTTATAGGTGACATACTTTCACTACGCTTTCGCAGGCGGTCACGTTCCGATTTTTTACGATGTCTTTTACGAAGTGAATTATTTGATGCCAAGGATGAATCGCTATCTTCTGAAGATGATGATGAGGAAGACGAATTAGAGTCTGAAGAAGAACATGAACAGTTTGAACCACAAGAGCAGCTTGAATCAGAACTTGAGCTTGAACCGCTAGAGGAAGACGATGCATCTGACCTTCTAGAAGACAATTGTCTTGGAGATTTGCTTTGCTTTCTTTTAGTTGGTGATGTTCCGGGCGTAGTTAGTTCAGTTGAAGGTATTTTGAAGTCGTCCTTAGCTGCTTCAACTTTCGACTCAGATTCAGGAGCGGGAGGAGGAGGAGGTGGCAGAGGGTCTGGCTCAATTTTGCAATAGTCATGATCTGAGCACGCTACATGTACTGGTTTGCGTTTTGGCTCTTTATTTTCTTCTTTGGTAGCTTTCAAACGCTCTAATTCTTCCACTGTACTAGAACCTTGCTGTGTTTTTAAAAAATTTTTCCAAATTTCTAATACTTGTCCCGGTTCTACTAACTCTGTTGATTTATTTTCTTTTTCCTCGTTTTCGGTTTCGGAAGGAGGAGATAAATTTACTCGAGGCAAAGCGTCTATTTCACTTTTTGTTTTTGAATCAGAATCTGAATCGGAGTCATCGCTTGAGTCTGACTCGGAGAGATTAGGGGCTGTTAAATTTAAATCCTCCAATAATTCTTTAGAGCGTTTGCTCTTTTTACGTTTCTTACGAGGCTCACTTGAGCTCGAATGTTTGTTTTTGTCTTTTACATCGTCATTCTTAGAATCTGTCGTTCCACTAATTTTAATTTTTTCTTCGGTATTTCCTGTTTTTTTGGACAGCTCGTCAGCTGCTTCTTTGACCAGCTTTTGAGAATCCACTTCAGATTCATCTAAGGGCTCCTTTTTTATCTCCATTAACTCCAGTTTAACATTTATTTCTCCTTTTTCCTGGCTTGTATCCTCAGTCATACCAAACTCGTTCTCCTTATTTTCTGAATTTTGTAGATAATTTTCCTTTTCTGATAAAGCATTTGACGCTGGCACCTGATGTACTAGGGCATGTTTCAGCAAAAGTTTTCGGGATATGAATTTTTCTTCACAATTATCTTCTATACAAGGATACCTTAAGTCTCCGCTGTGTAAACGTTTGTGCACTCTCAAATACATTGCTTTGGAAAAACATAAATTGCACACTTCACACACAAATGTTGTAGGCGGTATGCAGAAATGATAAACATGTCGCCATTTCTTTTGCAGACATTTTTTACAAATTGTACTTTCAGTACCATGTTTCCAAAACAAATGCTTGGTTATATCTAATTTATTGCGGTATGCAATGCCACAGCGATAACATAAATGATGTAGTTTATGCTTCCACACATGTGATGAAAGTTTGCTTTGATCTCGACAATCCTCTAGGCATACATCGCAAGCAAAATGTTTTTTGCGCAAATGAACCATGAGGCGAAACGGAGATGGTATATTATCTAAATCACAGAGACAACAGCGAAACTTGACATCAAATACTGAAACCTTATTGGGCACACCGGGACATATGTGACACAATATCTCGCTGAAACTAAAGAAATTTGCTCGACACATAAAACACAAAATGGCTGTACGTAAATGCATTTTACGATTGTGCAAATATAGTTCTTTATGAGTAGAAGTTACAAAACGGCACTGAAAACACTCAAATATGCGCTCATTCAATTGATGGGTAAATGCTCCACTCCCGTAAGTGCAATAGCTAGTGGAATTAAAGAAATGTTCTTCTAATTCGGGCAGAAAACTTTTTAATTTTGTGACTATAGTGGCAGGCAATAACTCTTCGGCCGTAATACTATCAACTGAAGCCGTGAATCTATGATTTCCTATCATGTGCAACACTAAACTTTTGCCGTTTACCGCTATACGACGAGCATGATTACAGTACAAACACAGTGGATAAACTGTCTTCAAACATATCCGAACAAAATCAACGATTTCATACTTATCTAAAGGTTTATCTAATTTCATATCAACTGTAACAGTATCCTCATTTGCCACTTCAATACCATCAATGGGATGTATTTTTTCTACTTCCACGGTTTTCTCATTGTCAGTTACTTGTATATCTTCCTCTTGCTCTTTATTGCCACAAACATCGATTTCAGTGTTTGCTTCATCTTCAGCTTCCTTTTCTTCAATTTGCTCTGTATTTTCGGTGTTTGTTGATTTCGTCACGTTTATATCCACATTTTCTGGTGTTTCTAATAAATTTTCTTTGGGTTCAATATCCTCAATTTCTGATTTATTTTCGTCTTTTACATGATCTTGTTGAGGCTCTATGGAAAGCGATGATATTTCTTTACATTCACTTTGCAGAACTATGTTGTTGTTAAGAATAGATACTGAGGCTTCAACGTTAGCTATTTGATTGGTTTCCATGGATTCTTTGCAGGATTGTTCTTTTATATTTTCGCTAATTTCATTAAAATTTTCACTGAGTAATGGACGTAATTTATTGCTGTAAAAAATATAAAAAAAAAGTTTAAAAGAGATTATATAAAGCCTCTATCCATAATCTATTGAATATGATGTAAAGTGTAAATTTTCAAAATTACTTGAAATAAATACGTACTTTAATTTTTTATTTTAATATTAAATTAATTTATTTTAATATATGTCTATCATTATTATTTAATGAAAGAAACATTTAAAATTTATATTAAAATAGAACGTAAACCAGTTGCAAAAGTTAGATTTTTAAGGATTAAATGCATCTTTATTGATGAAACCATAATAAATAAATGATAAACATAAGCATACCAAATAATTGTCTGTGTTGGTTGTGATGTTATAGTCTCATCGATATCCATCATATCGCTACCAATAGTGTCACGGCGCTCTTGTGAAGTCTCCAATTGTTTTGGTGGTGGTAGGAAACCTAATTGTGGTTGAGGCGTCTTCTGAAGTTGTTCCTCCCCACTTTGTGATAAAGTTGAACGTCTGGGGGTAAACCAACGTGAGTTGGGCGATGCTGGTGGCGTTGGAGACCAATTTCGATCAGTAGTTCTTATGCTCGATTGTGACACAGTTGGCTGACGTGGCAATGCGAAAGGTTTATTGTGGCGGTTAGAAGTTTTCTTAGTCCGTTGTATATCAAGTTTAGTTCGCTCTATTTCCTGCATGATGCGCACAAGATTAGAATTTGGTTCGTCTAAAGAATCATCATCGTCCATTAAAACAGCAGACTTGCTTTCTCCACTTTCAACAACGACATTATCTTGTGAATTACCAGCTTCCGTACCTGTTTCTGTGGCTGATGTACGTTCGAGCTCTGCATCTTGAGAGTTGCCAAGAGTAGATTCGGGAAGCAATAAATTTTTAGAGGATTCGGCAGCACACTCTTTTGTTATACATATTTTTGTAGCTGTAGTTTCATCACTTATTTCAGTTTCATTCTTAATCACTTTTTTATGACTCTCCTCTTCATCTTGATCATCTTCAACTTCTTCATCGTCACTATCTGAGGTGGACAAAGCATCATCTACAGATTTTTGGAATTCCTTTGGAACGCGAAGCTTAAACTTGGGCACAACTAATTTAACAGGCTGGAAGGGTGCCACTATTTTCCCTTCCTCAAGCTGTTGATTAGGTGGCAAGTCCGGTTCCAATAACGTATCTGACATTTTCGTTTGTATTCCAAAGCTCGTATTGGTTGGTTGGTTTAAATTTTCTTGTTGTTTAATTTGTGCAGGTGGTATATGACTTATATTATATGATTCGTCAATAACCATATTACTACTACTATTACTATCTTCATTATGTATAGAGCTAAATGTTGGTGGTTGCTGTATTTTCTCAGCTTGCCCACTATCACAGTTTAAATTGGAATTGGAATTTATGGTGGGATTAACATTATGTTTACTACTAGTTATGGGAGAAACATTGAAATCGTTTCGGTTTCTGAAAAATAAAAATAAAAAAAAATAAGTTAAACATGAAAATGATAGAAATGAATTTTTAAAGTTAATACCTTTCATGAGAGTAATGTGGTAGTGGTGGTGGCGGCGGCGGTGGTAGTAACCGTTCTGAAAGTTGTGTAAGTTTTTCCTTTTTCTTTTTCAACTTGGAGAAACGCTTGCTATCCGGATTGGCTTTACACTGATCTGTATGGCGACCTTTTTGGCCACATAGAGAACAAGGTTTTATAAACTCGCTACAGTCATGTTGTGAAAACTGTTCATTTTCTCTAAAGATATGTTGACAAGAGCAACACATGAGAAATCGTGATTCCAAAGCATAGCCCTCCATTACTGGTATATTGCTACGTAGAGCCTCTTCAGAATTAAAATGATTTTGTTCCAAGTCATGTTTGATTTCTAAATGCAGTGCCAACTTTTCAGCTGAAGGGAAAAAACGTAAACAATACAAGCACATATGACGATTGTGTTGTTCGCGTATGTGTAAAAATAGATTCCAATTTTCGTGAAAAGTATTACAAGTGGAGCATTTATAATAACGTTTCTTTGTACTGGGAACTGCTGGCTGGTTTCGTGGTGCAATTGTTCCATTTGGTTCTGTTAATGTAGGTAGTTTAGTAGCCGACAAACTAATTGAGGTTTTAAGACTATTAATAGGTGACTGTCTCATGGCTGGAACTAGCTGGGAAATAGTTTGAGTTGCCATTTGACCCATTGAAAACAGATTGTGAGAAGCTAAACATGTTATTTGATGTTCGGTAAGAGCGGCAAAGTTATCAAAACTTCCTGTTTTACACTTGAAACATAAATATTTGGTAACGCCTGTTCCTGGTGTAACAGGACGACTTATAGGTTGCGTAGATGTTACTGGCTGAGGTGCTAGCAGAGCTGTTTGTTCAGCTGGAGAATAGCTTACGGAATTTGCGTTGAATAATGAAATATCTGTGCAATTTATTGCTACATTTGGAAGTGCCAAAGGTTTTTCTAACTGTTGCAACAACAACGATTTTAAAGGTGAAGATGGTAAATCTGATCCATTGGAAAGAAAAGAACTCTGAAATGAAAACAATTATTTAAAATATATTCCCCAAGAAATTTTGTTGAAGATATTAATTAATGCATAGATGTACGCACATATAAACAGACATAATAGTTTGTTGTCATTTGTAAATACCAATTAATAGCAACTACAAATATTTGAAAGAGCAACTTACTTGTTCTTTAATGTTTTTTAAAGCTACGACAGTTTCGACTTCGGGCGTTTTATCAATCTGATCATTTTTATCAGCAATTTCTGATGTATCCATGTTCTCATCGTTATTGCAAAATTCATTGAATCTTTTAATTTCTTGTTGCTCTTCCGTCACTTCTTCATTTGTTTCCGTTTGATTGCCAATTTCTTCGTATAAATGAACTTGTTTTGGTTGAGGACCTGTTGATTCACCATCGTCACTTACATGGGAATATTTTCTTTTTAAACTAATTTTTAAGGGTTTGATCTTCTCCTCTTTAACATCGTCCATAGGATGATCAATTACTAAATGTTGTGAAGATGATGTTGAACTAGAATAAGATGCTGATGACGCCAAAGAGGAGCGGCTTGCTTCTTCTTCATGAGGGTTTGTATATGACTGTGATAACAATAAACTTGATTTGCTAGCCATATCATTATCATGTCCTTCAAATTCTCGGCTATTTTCATTAATTTTTAAATCGTTTTCATTTTCTATGCCATCTATCTGATCATGACAATTTGTTGTGTCTGATGTATGCAGCGCTAAAGAATTTGCTTCTTCTATTTTATTATGGAAACTACTTTGAGAATCTTCCTTTTGTGGTAAATTAAATGAAGAATGCTGTTGATTCAATGTATACGTGATATTTGTGTCCAATGAAGTTCTTCGTGATTTCATTACCCTTGTGCTTTCATCATTTTTAAAGTAGCTGTCGTTAGAATTCTCTATATGCTTTCTTACACTGTATTCGTTTTTAGTATCCCGATCTCCATTTATTTTTAATAACGATGTATTGTCTTCTTCATTTCTATCTTCTTGTGAGCAAGCGTTTGATATTATATCATTGCTGCTTAATGAATTATCTTGAATTAAATTTGTATTTTGTTCTTCACTGCAGTAGACATTTTCATTGATTGTATGCAAGATATCTGTTGTTAAATCCGATAATTTGCTTGAACTCTCTTTTGCTTCATTAACATCGTCATTATTGTACTGATCTTCATTACTAGACGATCTTTCACTTTTTGGAGAATCTATTTTAGAACATTGTAACCTTGCAACATTAATTTCTTTACTTTCTTCTCCATCACTTTCAATTCCTTTTTTATTGTGTGATTTTGATGGTGGAGATGGAACATCATTTCCATCATCACTATTAGTACAATCACTCTGAAAGTGATGTTCTGTCCTAATATCACTTTCTTCTTTCTCAATTTTCTTTTCGGAATTTTTATCTTTGATATCACAAGTTTCTGGCAAATCATGATGTGATATTTTTTCATAATTTTGTGACAGATTTTTTACGCTTTCATTCTCGCCTTCGTTCGATTGATTTCGCGGAGATTTTTCATACTGAAAGCTCTCTTGGCTACTATCATCTAAATCAAATTGATATAAAATGCGATGATTTTCAGTGTTGTTTCTAAGCTTTTGTTGTGATATAATGTTCACGTCTTTTTTCGAGCGTTCATTGCCGACGTCGCAAATTTGTGTTGTGATATTTCCCACTTCCTGCTGGTACTTTTCTACTTCGGTATGTGATTCATTATCGTTATTATCTATTCCCAAGCTATCTAAATTTGATTTATTTTGATTTGGAAAATTTTCATTAGATTTAACCGCATCATATTTTTCTACATTTAAATTATCATTTGATTTCAATTCTTCACAACGCAATTTTTTGGAATTAGTTTGTGTATTATATTTAGACATCTCTACATCTTCGTCGTCACTTTTTAGTAATGCTTCCTCCTGTTCTATAGAAATAACATCTGTGGATGTTTTTGAATTTTCGTTAAACGCTAAATTATTATCGCCTTCATTATGTGATTCCAATAATTCATCTTCTTCAACTTGATTATATTTATTTAAAATTATTTTATCATTATCAGCAACATCTGTCATATCATATTCTTCATCTTCCATATCTTGTGGTTCTGATTGAGAAGACACTTCCACCTGTTGTGCTTCATTATGAATTTGTTTACTTTCATTGAAATCAGCATCGAAATTATTAGTATCCATGTGTTCTTCGTTCTTATCATTTTTACTATTTACTTCGTCCACAATTGGTACTTGCACATTTGTGGTTTCAGTTTTATTTTCGTCTGTGAGTTTATATTGCAAATGATCAATTTCATTTATATTTTGTTTAATACTATCGGAGTTTTTTGTTTCTACATCTTGGCTAGATTGTTGTGAATCTTTTGTGGTAGTATTGTCCAGAATGTTTGTTTCTTTTATTGAATCTGTCTGTGCTAGGTGATTATTAGTTGCCATTATTTGTTTGCGATCTCAACTGAAACGAATATTAGCAAAATTAAGTTTTAAATTATATACATCTATTCTAGAGAATGTTTTTAATTTAAATGTATTAAAACCTTCATACAATAATTAAAGTTATTTAAATTAAGATATTAAAGACTTTTCTTGAGTTTAATGATTATAAATTATTTATTAGTTGTTATATGTATTTAAAAAAATGCTTACAAAATGTAAGTAATACCAAAAACTTGCTAAATTTTCATTTTATAAAAAAGCTGCGAAGAAAAAAAAAACAACCAAATGTTTATAATATATACTATATACACTTGATTGTGTTCTCTAAGATATACATACAGCTACTTAGTTTTAGATATTAAACGTTTGAATCATTATCTTTTTATTGCATCATAAAGTAATCTAAGCGGATTTGCTATCATATTCCTTTTGCTGCATTTTTTCCATAACCATTCGCATAGATGTAAATGAATTTCGGCAGATAGCTCATAATAGTGAAAAATATTTTTTTTTTAGCAACCAAGAGTTGTGGATTCCAAATATTGAAAATAATATTGATGTGAAATATTATAAGTGTGGTTCCGCATATGTTCAACATAATCAAAGAAAACTAACACGGAAATACGTTGTACATATTTTTCTTTGGAAGCCCATCACAAATTGGCAGATTTTATCTTTGTAGCCTTGGAACAGTCTACATATATTTACCATAAACAATCATTATTTCTTTCAATACGTTTTTCTATTTAACTCATACTACAAATGTGTCATTTAGTTCAATTAAAATTAAAAGCAATGTTAAGCTGTGAACTACAGGGTGGGCCAAAAGAAACCAAGGGGTGTAAAAGTTTAATAACTTTTTTGTTTATTAACTTTTTTTTATTTTTTCTTTCAGATTATATAATATACAAAATGGAAATTTTTTTACACTAAGTATGAAAAATGATGTCTCTTAAATGACCACCGTTTTCAGCTTCGCACTGATGGGCTCTTTTTAGAGCATTTTCCATAACATCTTTCAAAGCTTGTGGCTGTAGCGTTCGAATTTCTGCAACAATGTTTGCCTTGAGTTCAAGGATTGTCTTTGGCTTGTTCACATACACTCGCTCCTTCAAAAAACCCCAAAGAAAATAGTCGGGTGCTGTCAAATCTGGCGATCGCGCTGGCCAAATAATTTCCGAATTTCGAGAAATTATTCGCTCTCTAAAAATTTGACTTAAAAGTGCCATTGTGTCTCGGGCAGTATGGGCAGTGGCTCCGTCCTGCTGAAACCACATACCAGGTCTGTTTTCAAGAGCAGGACGTAAAAAATTTTCTATCATAAAACGATACCGCTCTTCATTTGCGGTTACAGCACTTCCATCTTCATTCTCGAAGAAGTAGGGCCCAATGACATTTTCATATGTGATCCCACACCATACTGTATACCTGATGGGGTGCAATTGTCGTTGATGAATGGCTCTTGGATTTTGAGAACCCCAGAACCTACAGTTCTGCTTGTTAACAAAGCCATTCAAATGAAAATGAGCTTCATCACTCATAATCAAATTTTCAATAAAGTTGATTTCATTTCTGTTTCATGTTCTGGTTCTCTGTTCAGTTGTGAACCTCTCCATTATAAATTCTCCAAGTGTTGTCTATATAATCTGAAAGAAAAAATAAAAAAAAAAATTAATAAACAAAAAAAGTTATTAAACTTTTACACCCCTTGGTTTCTTTTGGCCCACCCTATATTACGTTTAATAAAAGAAAATATTACAATAACACTAGCAGTGCAAAAACAAAAAGTTATACTTTTTAAAAACTATAATCCAGTTTCTATAAATTAATAAATAAAAACATTGTGAAAAAATAACTATTCAACAGCGGCTTACCATCGCTTGTTATATAGGCTTCGAGTTGTTTGCATAATTTTTTTATACCTATGTACACTTATATGTTAAAAAATTTGCTGGGAAACGCAAATACATGTGTGTACAATGTATATGCAAACTTAAAAAGACGAAAAACATGTTTGAAAAAATCAGAAAAAGATAAAACCAAAGCAAAGAAACAAAAACAAAATATCACTTTATAGAAGCACCTAATAAAAATACGCGCCTTTTTTCCAAAATAGCACATATTTATTACCAAAAAAGAAAAATGAGAATATTTATCTAATACATGAGAAAATTTACATAAGTTTGTTTCACTGAAAATAAATGACGCATTTACCTTCAATAGCTTTTTTATTACATATTCAGGATTTTATATTTATCAGAACTGTTTACTGTTTTTCCATGTTTTGTTAGACAAGAAGTATTTAATGTCGATTGTTTTATGATTTCTGGTTTTTGTCTGTCCACGTATGCCAGTGGCAATTGCTGGCAAAGGTTTTTATTAGTAGAACAAAACTGTAGGCACGTTGAATAAGACAACAAACAGCCTTTAAATCTGCACACTCTGACTGTCACAGACCAACTAAATTGAACCACCAACAAGAAACGAGTGCGCGTCGACAAGCCCGAAAGTCTGTCTCGCCCAGCGGAGTCTGAACGAAGCAATAACAAAATATAAGACCACGGACAACCGAGCGCGCTCTACGTTAGAGGAGACACCCTCTTATTCAATCGTAGAAACAGTTTTCAAAATTTTATTTGCATATAATATTAATTTCACAACAATTCTTAAATATTTCACTGTAAACGTTTGTTAAAAAATCGTTTTATTTTTGTAAATAATTTTTGCGTATCAATTTATTTCTTAATGTGATTTCTCTATACTTTAACATAATTTTGCCAAAGCACACTTTTTCTTCCGTATTTCTTACAAACACGCGATCTTTGGACAAAACTTGAGGCGTACACATCAAATCACTTTTTTTCAGTAATTCTTTATTTTCTCTAAGATGACTTTAATTGAATTTAGTAAAGAATTGTTTAAATAATATTTTTATTGAAAATTTGCAAAAATTAGAACGGTCTGTAGGGGTTTATTTGAAATTGAAAAATATTTTTATTCCACAAACAAAAAAATTTGCTGAATTTGTTGGCGTTAGCCATTTTTATTTATTCAACCATGTACTGTGTTGCAATTTTAAGTAGCATTAAAAAAACAGAGTTGTATTTTAGTGCGTACAGTTAACTTGGTTGTAAAAAGTGTAAATTGGTTATAAATATATTATTCAGCTTATTTTTTTGAGAAAATTTAGTGATTCCGTAATATTCGAAACAAATTTGTTATAATTAAATCAATATTAATTTTATAGGAGAAATAAACTTATGAAAGTTGCTTTATTTAATGTTACGAAAAATGCAGCAATGCAATAAAATTGGGTAGGCAGTGTTGGCAGCCGTGATTAACGCGTCATTTTTTCTCCTGTGTGTAACCTATATACATTTGATTACGAAAAAATAAACTCCTCTTTTTTATATTAAAACAGAAACAGATTTGCTTGCTTGTAATCTCTATGTGTGTGCATTTATTTTTTTATGAATAAAAAAGTAAGAATTTTTCAATTATAACTGAGTTTTAAATTACGAGCTGTGATTGATTTGGTTAATTTAATATATAGGGAAAATTTGTGGTGAAATAAAAATGGGTAAGTTTTCAAAGACTATCGTATATTTTTAAAATGGCAAGACGTGGTTTATGCGTTTGCTAAAAATATGTTTTATCGTAAAAATTCGCCGCTTGGAAAATTTCCACCTAATGTGAGCAGTAAAATATGAACTGTTATATTTTAAAGTGGTATAAGTCCAATTACAAAAATCGTAAGAAAAATATACCATCTGACTAGAATTAATGCTCTCATTTTTTTTAAAAAAGTGAACTTATATAAAACTTTCAAATAGTATATATATGATCTGTTATTCGTATATGGCGATATTGATCAAACAAGGTTTAAATATTAAGAAAACCATAATTCCATAATTTTATATAAAAAAATGTGACCGGTTTTAATTTATCCATTTTGTATTTTCGTTTGTAATTTCTACACCATAAGTGTATCACCCAATAAAGTATATAAATATTTATAATCTAGATTATTATAGGTAGTAAAATCTATTTAGCGATGTCAGTCTACTTGGTTGTAACAGGTGACGCAAAAGTAATCCTCCTATCAGAAAATGCTATAAATTTTGCGATTGGCCCCTAATGTCAGTTCTGTTTTAACATTTGTGTAGTAAACACATGCGCAATACACGTTAATAAACAATGTTACGCTACACTGCTCCAGAACGCGGAATATTGGTGACTATTTATTTGACCAATAATCGGTCGGTGACTTTGGCACAACGTGAATTTCGTCGCAGATTTCCTGGCCGTCCAACGCCTACTGGTGAAACACTGCGAAGTTTAGCCGCTCGCCTCGAAGAGACTGGCACAACACGAGATGCTGCTAGGCGTGGCAGACCCCGGAGTAGCCGTTCTGCAGAGAATATTGCTGCTGTAGCCCAGGATGTCATGGAAGCGCCGTCGACATCGACCAGACGACGTGCCACGCAAATGGGTATCAGTGGACGGTCTTTACAGCGAATTTTGGTACAAGATTTGAAGATGTTTCCGTACAAAGTCCAGACGGTGCATCAGCTGTTAGCTGCTGACGGCTAATCGCGTCTAACATATGCTCAAGCCATCCTTAATCACCACCAAGAGGAAGATGATTTTTCATCAAAAATAATCATGAGTGATGAGGCCCATTTCCATCTTAGCGGGTACATAAAAAAGCAAAATTTACGCTTCTGGGGCACTGAAAATCCGCGTGTAACCCACGAAGAGCCATTACACCCGCTCAAAGTCACTGTATGGTGTGCTGTTTTCGCTGGAGGAGTCATCGGACCTTTTTTCTTCCGAAGACGTCGCGGGTCAAACGGTTACTGTGAATGGTGAGCGCTACAGAGCAATGATCAACGAGTTCTTTTTGCCGCAACTTGATGAATTGGGATTGGAAAACATGTGGTTCCAACAGGACGGTGCAACGGCACACACTGCACGTGCCACAACCGATATGCTAAAGGATGCATTTCCCGGGGGCCTAATCTCCCGTTTTGGCGATTTGCACTGGCCAGCAAGATCGCCTGATTTGACAGCTGCAGACTTCTTTTTGTGGGGCTTTTTGAAGTCGCGGGTTTATGTCAACAAACCTCAGACTTTTGCAGCTCTTAAAGACAATATCCGTCAAGAATGTGAGAACCTATCGCCGGAAGTTTTGGCCAAAGTGATGGAAAATGTCATAAAAAGGGCTCAAATGACAATCAACTGTGGCGGCTGCCATTTACATGACATCATATTCTCGACTTGATGTAAAAAAATTAAAAGACCAAATAAAAATAATCCACAAGAAGAATCAAAGTTTTCATTTTTTTTTAAATTACAGCCAAAAAACTTCGGAAGGTTATTTTTGCGCCACCTTGTATGTGTAAGTGTCGAATTTACATTTTTGAACTCCCTAAAATAAACTATATCCCTAAAATAGCAATTAACGTTGTTTGTCTGTTGGCTTTTCTCACTTAAGTTTCATTTTTCGTTAAATTTAACATCAAACTATTTTGCTATATATTTTTGTTTTTTGCAGTATATTCTATTTAATATTCCACATTTACCAACCTAAAGATGGTATGTAAAGGAATATAAATAATTTTAAGATTATCTTATAGGTTTTTTTTTCATTATTTAAAAAGAAAAGCGCAAGTAGAGAGATCGAAAAAAAATTGTTTTGCTTCACACTTATTCGTTTTTTAATGGTTTTCGAAAGTTTAACAAATAGGTTTTACTACGAGACTCATTTTACAGCTTAAATAAAACAATTTTGTAGTAAATTTTTTTTTAATTTTCAAGCATAATATTTGTTTTCAGTAGAAAATCCTGTAACAGCAAATATTGTGATTTTTTGACATACATACATAAATATACAGTTATTGCAATAAGTATTTGATTCTTGTTTTTATTATTATAAACTTAATTAATTTATTTATTTGTTATCATCGCTTAATGTCTCATTTAAGTTTTAAAACTAGTTAAAGTAAACGAAGAATTTTATATTTTTAATACAAAACACATAAATATTAATATTATTTCACACAATTTACTTTTTAATTAAATTTTAATTTTTTTGCATTTTCGCCCACAAAAAAATTTGAGTAAAATTGAATTTGAAATTGCATATTGAAAAGTGTATTTATTTAAATTTTTATTGCTTTTCATGGTTAAAAGTATTTTTAGATTAGGCAAATATTAAAAAAAATGTAACCGCTGCATTTGGAGAACGTCATGCAAAAGATATGCGTTTGTCATTTCGTTTGTAATTTCTTCAGTATTCACTTCTGAGGCAATGAAATATGTACATGTTGGTAAATCGATTAGCGACATTCGTCGGTGCATGATTGCATTGAAATCAGTTTTTTAAGCTATAATATTAACTGGTGGGTTCTGTATATCGAAAAAATTTTTAAAAATTAAAATATTTCTATTTGTTCTATTAATTCGTTTTGATATCAATCGAATTTAAGTTCAAATTTTTATTTAAACGTCAAGTCTAGTTTTCTAAAAGGTCGCGGTGCGAGTATAACCCTTGATAATAATAAGTCTAGTTTTTGTGTTACAAAATTAACAGACATTGTTTGGTATTGTTAAAAAGTACTTCTTGTGATGATCCTACAAGTTTGATCTAAAAGTTGGTTTTATTCATCGAACTAATCTTAACACTTAGAGAGAAAACTTGCAAAAATTTCAATCATTTTGTATTTTTTTTAACTTAAACGTATTAAATTGCAAGTTATTTTAGTAAAATTAATAAAAAAAAGGGTTGAAATTTTGTGTGTTATTTGCTTTTTTCATGTTTTTTTGTAAGATAGTAAGCCATTCGATTTACTTGCGACAAGTTTGTTTATTCGGTTTTAAAAACGAATAAATTTATGTGAGTTTGCTTAAGAGAATACCAAAAAATTATTCCGGTATCGATTTACAGAACAGAGTCGACTTACTATCAAGCTTACTCTTTATATCTAACAAAAATTTTAAGTGTACTTAAAGTGAATACGTGCGACAGTTTTTTTTTTTATTTGACAAGTCTGTCCGATTTTTTAATATTCTAAAAAAAATTTTAAAAATCACTAGATGTGCCCGGTTTTTCTTGGTCCCTTACTAATATTATAGATGCGATAGATGTTTGTTAGTGTTTCACGCAAAAACTGAATGTCTCCCAAGTTTCGCAGAAATCAATTGAAAAATAGAATTTTAATTATTAAAAATCCCAAGAGTTAGCGTGTCCAGTCCAAAAGTAGCCTATGTGTTATTCTGATGTAAAGTTTCATTAAAATCTCTTCAGTAGTTTTTGCGTGAAAGGGCAACAAACAGCCATACATAAAAATTTTCGTATAAGGATATACAGATTTTCTTATAAATGGGATCGTACGACTGTTTGGGATACTGTGTTATAGGTCTTACAGAAAAATTTTGTTGGTCACTGTAAGTGGAAAGGGTATATAAATTCGTGAATCAAATTCCGTGTGTCTGCCTGTGTAGGTGTTGAAATATACTTTTTGAAGGCGAAGCGAAAATATAGTCATATGTTGCTGTCGTCGGGTCTTTGATTAATGTTCTTAATTTGAATTTCTTTATCTGAAATTAAATAATTATTTCAGCATTGAGTGTTTTTGTCGAAATCAATATTAAGCCGTTTCATGGGAAAGTTTACTTAAAATTTGTAAAATGACTTTAAAGAGTTTATATGACGATATGTTTGTACAATTAGTATATACATACATACATACGAGTAACATCCAATACGGCAGAATATAACTAAATCCAAGTTACGGCACTCGACAGCGATAGAAATTTCAATGCAATTTAAATGTATATTTCGATCGATATGGAATGTAGTAATTTGGACTCTGATTTGAGCTAGATTGTATTATTGGTTACGCTTATTACTTTTTTTTTAATATTTGCGGAGTCTTTACATGAAAAAAAAAATATTTCCAAAAAAAAAGAGAAAAATGAAAACAAAACTTGCGTCATTACCTAAAGCTAGAGAATTAATAGAGAATTTAAAAAATAGGGATTATTTATAATGATTATGACATTTTTTTTCAATAATTACGACCCATAACACGATCCAAATCATTCCAACTGCATGAATAGTCGATTTGCAACAAACCCTTTTTGCTCATACCGAATTTACTACTATAAATTCTACTGTAGAGCGAAGAAGAAGGGCGACGTCCTAGGGTTTGGCTGCCAGTCATGTCAGCGTTACAGCCATAACAGTTGGAGTTGGTGCCATAAATTTGTTGTTGAGCTTGTGACAAACATTCGTAACAATCGGATACACTACAGCAAGGAGGCAATGTAGAATAGGGATTGCAATAGTCGTAAGTTGGTGGCATTGGTGGTGGAGAGGGAAATTCAAGTTTGGGAGCTGGTTTTGAAACTCTTCGCTGTGGCTTAGCACCATAATTGGCCATTTTACGCTGCAGTGTCGTTGTGTGGTAGTCATCACCAATAGAGCTGCGCGGTTCAGTTGAGGATGACGAAGAAAGTCCTGTTTTAAATAAAACAAACAATTGTGTGTGTGTGTTTAGAAAAAATTAACAAATAATATAATTTTACCTTCAAAGCCGGTGTAAATATTTTGCTCAACATCTTCCAAATTGAGAGCATTTTGAAATTTTTGCGCCATATGTAAAGTCATGTAGTCATCATATTTATCAACTCCTCCAATATCGTAAAGGCCACTGGGACGTCGTCCTTGCAATTGTGGATTGCAACATTCCAATGTACATTGAAAATGTGAGGAACGTCTTCGATTACGTGGCATAGTGCTTGCCATTCGAGGAGGTACCTCAACTCCTTCTCTTTCGTAATAATAATTTGAATGTACAGGTTGCTCTGTAGGACTAGGAGAAAGTGAATAATCTTGAGGCCGTGGAGACAATGGCTGTTCAATTTTCCTAAAAAATTATAATTGAAAAGAATTTTTTTGAAAATTTTTAATAAAAAATCCTTAAACTATTGGAGTCTTTAGGAGTATCAACATGCATGAAAATAAAAATGTAAAAAAAAATATTTGTAGTGTAATTTGTGAAAGTGGTGTAAATCCACTTTTAAAAATAGTAAGATGGTGTCTAAATCCTACTAAAATTACCGCCAATTTTTTTAAAAGTGGACTTACACCACTTTCAATAATAAAAGCTTTGCCGTTCTCTGCCAACGAAGCAGAGTTGTAAAGGAGAATGTTAACTAGTTGTTGCTAGCAGTTTACGAAGAAATATATAATAATAACGAAATACAAAGAGGAAAAGCGCTTAGTGTTAAACTACAGGAATGGTGATTTCTTCTGTCAGATCAATCAGATTGTTGCTGGTTCGTTCTACTTCATCATATGCTTTGATTATCACAAACATCTAATAATTTGTTGAATTCCAGCGCAAAATACTTGATTCCACAAATAAATTAAATAATTTTTTGGACGATTTTACAATTTTAAATACTTGAGCAGTGGTTTGTCATGAATCCCACTCTTTCCGAGACGATTTTCAAAAATTCAATATGGCGTATTTAAATTTTAGATTTTTTTTTTTCAAATTTAGCATAAAATCAATAAAGTAGAGAACTGCTAAGAAGGCAGAGTTAGGAGCTTAGCACATCTGTTTGAAAGTAGAATCGGAGTGATTTTTTTAAAGGAATTCTTAGTTGTTGTTTGTGTTTCGCACTTCTTGTTGTTGTTTGTGTTTCGTACTTCTGACATAATCACATATATTTTATTTATTTTAATTTTGCATCAACCTAAGTACGAGGGCGGATCAATAAGTCCATGACTTTTCGAACTTCCCTCGTAGTTATATGAAATGCAACATTGTTCCCATCAAGTACCACCTGTTAATAGACTACTGTGAAGTTTTGAGTGTCGTCATTTAGCGTTTAACAGCTGTTCAAAACATACAACCTCATGTATTTTTCTAAAAAAGGAAAAAAGTTAATTTCGAGGGCTCATTAAACATTATTTTTTGCAAAAAAAACCGTCACTCAAGAAAAAGCTCGATAAATACTATTTGGACTCTGCACCATCAATTTCAATGGTAAAAAAGTGGTTTACTGATGTTCGTTGTGGTCGTACAAGTACAAATGACGCTGAACGTTCTGGACGGCCAATTGAGGTCAGTACACCAGAAAATCTCGAAAAAATCCACGATATGGTGTTGGCCGATCGAAGAGTAAAAGTGCGGGAGATTGTTGATGCCATAGGCATTTCATATGGCAGTATGGTTTCGATTTTAAATGATCAGCTGGGTTTAAGAAAGTTGTTTGCAAGATGGGTGCCGCGTTTGCTTTTAATTGACCATAATGCATGGGTGCACACGTGTGCAGTCTCAATGGCAAAACTCTATGAATTGAGCCACGAATTGGTACCTCATTCTCCGGACTTAGCTATTAATAACTACTTCCTATTTCCAAACCTAAAGAAATGGCTCGGTGGAAAGAGATTTAGCTCCAACGATGAAATTGTTGACCAAACAAATGCCTCGAAAAATCCTATTTTTTCGAAGGGATACAAAAACTGAAAAAACTGTTGGACTAAGTGTTAAAAGGAGATTATGTTGAAAAATAAATTTTTGTTTTGCAAAAAAAATACTGTGTTTCATTCAAAAAGTTACGGAGTTATTGATCCGCCCTCGAGTTTGAGATCGTTTGAAGTTGGACAGCTGAACTAGTTGAAACCAAGCCTGTTATACAGAATCTTGAAAGTTTTAAATAAAAACTTGTGTTACTTAGTAGGGATCTATTTTCAGATCTTTTCGTTTGTATTGACTCCAGGGAAATCAATGCCATTCCCAAAGGGTCGATATAGATCATTTTGAAAAATTGTGTATTCAGATTTCATGTGGTGACTTTTTCAATATTTTTACTCACTCGTCGTAGGTGTAACATAAATTAAAAATTTTACAAATAGAATGCAAAATACTTACTTTCTGACATAATCATAGTTTTCTAAATCCCATGGATCTACATAACATCTCTGAGATGGCAATAAAGTTGTACTGTAAATATCTTCCGTATTATCAATTGTATAATATGGCGATTCTTGTGAATCGTAAGAGTCATTATATAGTGCATCTTGTGGTAGCGGATGTTTCGGACCGCGTCTTCTGGGAGTTGTATGACTATGTTCGCGCATATTGTCTTAATCAAAATCTGTAAATATACAAAATTGCATATTTTTGATTTCTTAATTTTTTTTTATTATTAACATTTTGCAATTTGTGTTACTTGAAGAAATAATAAAATCTTTTTGTTTTTTTAAGTGTAATGTAACCATGAGCGTGGAAAGATCAATCTAAGTCATACAATTTACTTCTAAAGGAACAGGGTTTAAAGTCAGGGTGATTTAATGAAAGAAATATGTATAAAATATGAAAAAAATTAAGGAAGAAGAGGTTATAAAATTTCGTATAAATTGAAGAAAAAAAATAAAATTTAACTGTTTTTATGTTGGGAAAAGTATTACAGTTCAACTGTTAATTAAACAGTGAATAAAAATTGATTCAGAAATTAATGCTTTGTTTTTCATATTGATCCCTGTCATGAATAGTTTTTCCCTTGTAATTTTTTCTTCAATTTCACATAAGTATTTGTAATCACGAATAACTCCCATGAAAAATAAATTTTTTAAGTCATTCAATTGAGAATGATAACATGAAAAAATGTTTACTTCAAAAAATTTCCCCTTATCGTAAATAATTATTTCCCATAAAATTGTTTCACTTAAATTTTGCTGGGGAATTTTTTTTGTTTCGGCCTAAAATATTGATGTGGGCACCATTAATACATCCCACAACAGCAGGTATTACAAATTTAGGATCAGTCGAATCATGAATGTACTCCCAAGGAAAATTTTGCTTTTTGGGAAAAAAATTCCCTAAATCAGAGAAAGAGAGAGAGAGAGAGAGAGAGAGCTTTCTATATTAACAATGGCAAACATTTTATTATTTAATTATTTAATGATAAGAGGAAAGAGAAAATTAAAAAAAAAAATTTAAGTGAATTTTTATTCGTAATTTGGTTGAATGAGTCTTGGGCTATAAGTCTATTCTTCTTCAGACGCAGAAGAACATTGAATATTTGTAAAAGCATTTTGCCTAATATAGATTGTGCCATACCAACTTTATAATATCTTGCTACTCTCTTTTGGTATTCTCCCTCTGGAAAAAATCTCAAACTTGACTATCGTTTTTTAGAAGACGTTAATCACTTTAAGTTAATAAGAACCCTTTATAACTATAACGTTGTTTAGATCTAATACAAAAATTGATTGAAATCAACTTTATTAAATTTGTCACTTACAGGGCATCAAGTAACTCCAAGGGGCTATTTTCCTGCGCCTGAATTTATTTGTTTTGAATTAAACAAAATTTTTTCATACTCAGCTTTTTATAACAATCAAAGTGAGCTGACAGCTTATAAAGTTTTCAAGATAGCATTTTTCACTTCGAAAGAAACAAAAATCTTGAGGGAAGAAATGTCTCACAAGTTATTCTCACGATAGGGATGATTAATTATTTTCATAGCCAGAAGTAGTGAGTGGAATACAGGTCTATTAGACTGGGAGTTTTAGGTTTCTTTTTTGTCTAAGCAATAAGTGTCTAATTCCTTCAATATAATTGTTGACTCATCTATCATTTTAAAACATGATCACCTAACTGAAAATGATCGGTATATAAAATTCTATATTTGAAATTTTTTTTTTTTTTTTGTAAAATATAAGATTTCGTATAAAGCCGAATATAGGGCGCTTATTTGTTGATTTTGCTTTCAGCTTGAAAATTGAAATTTACATAAATTACTCTTTTATTTTTTTTTGTTTAACTGATGTTGCATAGTGTAATCAAAGATAAGAACTTCTCCAGTTAAAGGGTGACTTAGACTCTGCAGATTTCTGCCAGCTACTGCAAAGAATAAAATTGAAAATTTTTTATTTTATATTCCTTTTTAATATTATTCTTTTGTAAAATTTGCATAAATTTCCATTTAAATTTATCCATACTGCAATAAAAGCAAACTCTTCATACAACTGCATGGAGCTCAAATTTTTTAATATTCATTTATTTCTTAAGTGACTTTAATTAAATGGAAGCATAAAGACTTTTATCAAAGCTTATGAAATCTAGTGTTCACCAGTGGTTACTTGATATTTCAATGACGTGTCTTGCAATGACTATCTGCAAATAGTAGGGTGGCTCTGATAGTGATTGTGTTCAAAAAAATCAGAAAATCAGTGTTACAGCTTGAAATGTTTTTAAGAGAACGAAATTAGGACTGTGTTATCGAATTCTGGTTGCTACAACTAAATATTTTGATTAGCTCAACTGAATTTTTGATTGAAAACAAATTTAGTTCTCCCAACCGAATTAGAATTAAGAGCGGGAACAAGTCACCTGCTCACTGCTGCCAAAATAGACATATTGTGACACTATGCTAATGTGACAAATCCCTTTGGTCCAAATTACTCAAGTACAGTGACACAGTATGAGTTCTGCTGTCTTTTCGTCTTTGTTACATAACCTGCAGAGGTCTGCCTTTGGTTACCACCCTAATGTATTCAATCAATTTAAAATACCATACATGACGGTAAAAATTATTTGTACTTTTAAACAAGTAGAAGTGAATAACTTGATATACATTGTTTTAACAAACACTGAGAAAAACAATCAAGTTGATAAAGTTTTTTTCTTTTGTTTTGTTTTGAACCTGCTATTCTTAAGGGCGTTTTGAGTCTAAGGGAGAAAAATTTTATATCATCATTATTTTTTTTTCAAGAAGATTAACAGGTAACTTGTTTGTTATACAATTATTTGGTTAAGGATTCATTAAGACTTCCAAACCGTTTGAGCTTGTTTCTCAGTTAACAAAAGTTCTATTGATGTAGATGAGAATTAGCACTCATTTCTGTTTATATTTGCTATTTGATGTATCCAGAAGAAGGAACAAGATTTTGTAAAGGAACTCCGGCCGCCCGGATTCGATTTTCAATTTATCAATTTATAGACTGGTTGGTTAATTGATTTGCTTGGTGATTTAACGGCCTAGACAAAATAATAAAGTAATTTAGACCCACCCCGTGGCATTAAGATATCTGAGAAGATTCCCTAAAACCCTACCCTCGATATTCTATTTAGGCCGTCCATAAAATGTGCTCTGAGAAATTTGTGTCTCAAGCTAGAAGAGACAAAAGATACTCTTTGTTCTACATTAAAATCGTGCGATTTAATCTTTAAAAGCGTTTAATTGAAAGTCGAGCGAAGTTGTTAAATCAATTATTAAAATGCTTAAATCCTTCAAAAGAAAAGGGAATTCAATTCGTTTTTTATTCCTCTGAAGCCTGTGATTTCCCATGAGCTTGAGTAAACCTATAAATGATGTTAGTAAAATATTTCCGGTATTGATTTTTTTGGCTCCATATTTTTTAGCAAATTTTAGTTTTTTTTTTTATTAAAATAAAATGTTAAAGCCTTTTGAAGAAAAAAATCTGCTTAAAGATAATAATTTTGCTCTCAAGTGTAAGTGTGACAAAATACGCTTATAAGTAATTGAGCGTGGCTAACAAGCACTTTCTATTATAAAAGGTGATTTTATAAGAACTATCGGAAATTAAAAAAAAAAAAAAAACACATAAAATTCAGAAAAATGCATGAAATATTTATTTGGATCGATAGTTGGGTCGATATAATTTAATGTTTGAAGATTATTTCATGCAAAAGTTTGGCCGCGGCTGCGCCTCAAATGGTCCATCCGCTTAGTCCAATTTTGGCATACTCTTTCCAACATTTCGGCCGGTATCTCACGAATAATGTTGGCAATGTTGGCTTCCAGTGCGTCAATCGAAGCGGGCTTGTCCCTATAGACATTAGCCTTAACATAGCCCCACAAAAAATAGTCTAGAGGCGTTAAATCGCACGATCTGGGCGGCCAATTGACTGGTCCCAAGCGTGAAATAAACTGTTCACCGAACTCGCCTCTCAATTGGTCCATTGTTTCGCGTGCTGTGTGGCATGTGGCACCGTCTTGTTGAAACCACATGTCATGCAAGTCAAGCTCTTCCATTTTGGGCAAAAAAAAGTTTGTTATCATCGCACGGTAGCGCTCACCATTCACAGTAACGTTGTGATTCGCATCATCTTTGAAGAAATACGGCCCAATGATGCCGCCAGCCCATAATCCGCACCAAACGGTTGTTTTTTGTGGATGTATTGGTAGCTCTTGCAATGCTTCTGGCTGCTCTTCACTCCAAATACGGCAGTTTTGCTTGGTCACGTATCCATTCAACCAGAAATGAGGCTCGTCGCTGAACACAATTCTTCGATAAAAAAGTGGATCTTCATCTAACTTTTCAAGAGCCCATTCACCAAAAATTTGGCGTTGTGGTAGGTCGTTTGGCTTCAATTCTTGCACCAGTTGTATCTTATAAGGCTTCACACCCAAATCCTTCCGCAAAATTTTCCACGTAGTGGAGTAACAGAGGCCCAATTGCTGCGAACGGCGCCGAATCGATAATTCACGGTCATCACCAACACTGGCCGATACGGCTGCGATATTTTCTTCAGTTCGCACTCTACGTAAGCGTGTTGGTGGTTTAATGTCCAACAATGTAAATTTGGTGCGAAATTTTGTTACAATAGCCCGAATAGAAGCCTCAGTAGGTCGATTAAACTGACCATAAAATGGAAGAAGCGCGCGATGAACTTTCTTAACAGAGCACGCATTTTGGTAATAAAATTCAATAATTTGCAAGCGTTGTTCGTTTGTAAGACGATTCATGATTAAATTATAGACCAAACTGAAGATGTTTGACAGTGACACAAGATACAAAACGTGCGTGAGCTGTCAAAACTAGTGTTGCCAAAAAGATAATAGCAAAAAAATCACTCTTTAAAATATTACACATGTTTGTAGTGATGTGTGGCTTTCAAGAATGCTGGTGCAGCCCTTTAATTGAGCGTGCCTGTGAATATTTTATTTGATTGTGTCGAGGTTATATAAATTAAAAAAACCATATTTTCCAGTTGGATTCCACTCACTCACGTCCTATAAGGCTGTACAAGTTAAACAAATTATATTTCTAACGAAGTGGTAAAACATTCTGCACTCTAAATAAACGAGTTGATCTTCTTGATGCTGCAGATCTCCCAAAAAGACGTTTTTCCTGCCAAAAGGGCAGGATAGCCTTTGAAAAGGGCTTTAATGGTCTTATCTTAAACTCTGTGGACTTGAGGCTTTGATTGCTGCTGAGGCCCCCAATGAAACGCAAAAAAGATTTCCAAAAAAAAAAAAAAAACTGAAATTTGAAAACTGTTTAACTACAACTTCTGCGAGTGTAAAATAAATAAAAGCGAAAACAATACTTGTGCGAGTATAATTTTTTTTTAGTAAAACATCACTTGCAGCAGTCAATATTAACAATGACCATCGTCATTGGCCATCATCATCATCATTAGTGCTTTAATGATCGATACAATAATGATATTGTTGCCAATAATTATAAAGTTGTCTCAATTTATTGATCATGATTGTAAACTTTAATACAGAAAATCAGTTAAAAAGAGTTTGAGCTTAACTAACGTCTAGTTTTTGCAAATTGGCACAGTTATCGTAGTAGCATAGCTCCTGTTGCTTGTTGTTTCTTCCTGTCAATGCATGTATGTGTGCATTTATATTTCAAGAGGAAAATAGAATTACTGGTTTATGTTTATGCTTCGGAAGCATATTTTGCTATCTTGTATTTTCTTTCTTTTTTTTTTTTGTACTCTTTTTTTTTCATTGTTGTAGATATTTTTTTTTAAGCGGAAGATATTATTTTATTACAGTCAGGTTGAGCAGAAGAAGAAGAAAAGCAACAATAATTTTTCACTGATAAAGAGAGTTGGAATTACGCATTAACCAGCCATGGCCTTAGATAAATAATTTAATGTTTCATTTTCACACAATTGCATCAATATGTTTATGTTTCTGTTTTTGTTTATTTTTATTTTTATATTATAAATTTATAGAGAGTAAATTATTGCCAGTATTTGTGCCGTAACCTGTTATTGATCTTGAATTGAGTTGCTTTAAAAGCTAAAAATATTTGCTTTTTTATTTCTTGTATTAAAAAATATTTATTATATTTTGATTGCTGGAAAACATATACGGCGTAATTTTCATTGAACTGGATTTTTTCTAACATTTTCTTTATGTAATAAAATTAAACTTGAACTTAACTTGCAAAAGCTGGATTTCCATATAATTTAAAAAGAAATTACACACAAAAAGTTGTGTAATTTTCTTTTGTAAAAATTACGCAAAATACATGCTGCGATATACTACTTATATGGGAAAGTCCTTAATGCTTTAAGAAAAGGGAATATTTATTTCTTGATTATTTCCACGAGTCCAAGAAAGGTTTCTCATAATTATTGTTTAATTAGTGAGAGTTTTTTTTTAAATGAATATCTAAAAAAAAAATCGAAATGCTGAAGAAATTGAAGATTACAGATAAAAGTACTTATAAAAAGTACTTCAAGGACGAGAAAAAACGTTGGCTCGAGTCTTGTTTAATAAAACACACTATTTTATTTACAAAAATTATATACAGGGTGTCCCAGTTGAAGTACACTTTTTCATCTTAAAATAAAAACATGTATTTTTTGAGAGATCTCTGATTTTTTATTGGATTATAAAGAAAACAAAGTTCCGATGAAGTAGGGAATACAATATGCTGCCCAGCAATTCGTTCAAGGGACAATGGAGCCAAGTGACATCAATGCCAATTTTTTGAAAACAGTAATTTTTTTCTGATGAAGAGCATTTGCATGTGAATGTCTTTGTGAAAACTCAAATTGTCGAATTTCGGGCTTAGAAAATCTTTATGAAATCCACGAGCAACAAATACACTCACAAAGAGCCCATAAGGCCGAAATTGTGCTGACTGTGAACGCATTTCGTTACAGGAAAATGCTAACAAAGTTTTTGTGGCCTCAACTAAACGGCATGTATCGGGTTTTTCAACAGGGACGCTATAAAAGTAGAACGACAGGGACAGCAAACGATGCCATATTTCTTGCCGCTCTTTTGACATTTCTCTTCAGTAAGGTTTGCCATTTCATGATGGAAAGATATACGAGCCAACAACTGTAGAAATTATTAAAATTTACTACCGAAATTCAGAGTCAGTGGCCTCAACGTTAAGAGCGATACGTTCAATTTATGGTCGTCTTAATCGTCCTAGCAGATCAACAATTGAGCGTCTAGTGGAAAAATTTGAATCCACAGGCACAGTACAAAATGTTCCCGTGCCAGTGAGACAAAGCAGTGCCCGTAGTGTCGAGAATATTGCTGAAGCTGAGGCTTCAGCTGAAGAAAGCCCAAATGTGTCTCTCACACGTCGTTCTCAAGCGTTGGGCATCTCTGTGACGTCGTTGTGGCGAATTTTGCGAAAAGATCTTGGTCTACATCCTTACAAGATAAAATTGAAGCAAGAACTGAAGCCGCTTGACCACCAGAAGCGTCGTATGTTCGTGAATTGGGCTGAGCAACAACTTGAAAATGATTCGGATTTTCATCGAAAAATCATCTTCAGCGATGAGGCTCATTTCTGGCTGAATGGCTTCGGTGGCGTCATTGGGCCGTACTTCTTCCGGGATGATCAAGACCGGCACGTTACTGTGAAGGGGAATCGCTACCGTTCAATGATAACCGAATATTTTTGGCCCCAATTGGATGATATGGACTTAGAGGACATGTTTTTCCACAAGCCACGCAGCGAATGTCACAATCAATTTATTGGAAACCAAGTTTGGAGAACGTGTTATTTTACGAAATGGTCCAGTCGATTGGCCGCCTCGGTCGTGAGATTTGACGCCGTTACACTATTTCCTATGGGGCTACGTCAAGTGGTCTATGCCAACAAGCCAGCGACGATTGATGAACTTCGTACGAATATCGAACGTGAAAATGCAGCAGTATCGGCCGATTTATGCTTGAAAACCGTCGAAAATTGGGTTCAGCGTCTGGACTTCTGCAAGCGTGCCCGTAGTGGCCATGCAAAAGAAATCGAGTTCCATACATAATGGCACAGGAATAAAGAATTTCATTGCTATCCAAAACCGTTTTTGTTTTATTTAAAAAAACTTTTGTAGCGCTCTTATTGAAAAACGCTTTAGTTTCAGCAAGACGGTGCTATCTGCAGTCCACGTGTGAAACAATCGATTTATTGTAGCATGACATATAAAAATGCACTCTTACTGGGACACCCTTAAAATAATTGCTCTTAGAATTTTCTCTTACTAAAATGTAAGTACAGAAAAAACAATTAATAATTATTTGTTTTTCTTCAAAACATATCTATATAAACCTCTGTTTAAAATAATTACTTTTCCATACTTGAAAAGTGAATGATGTTTCGCAAATCCTATTAAAGTGAAATCTAAGTTAATTTTTTGTTTTGCAAAATTAAAGTTTTTTGCTGTTTTTCTAAATTGTGATTTACTTAGAATATGTTGTTTTGCTCTTGGTAGTATTTCGGCATCGCTATGTGGACATGGGGTCACATGTGTCCAAAATTTTATTTAAAAAAAATATTTTTTTTATTTTTCTTTAAAATCCTTTTCTACTCCTAATTTGGCCAAATATATAAATAAATTAGCTGCTTTGTATTCAGTGCGCTTATGGTCCTGACAGGGTTATAGAGACATGTTTGTAAAGCAAGTGAATATAATTTATTATTTGGAATTTTTTTTATCTTTTAATTTTTTTTTTCTTAAGCCCGCCCCTGATTTATATCCATCTACTTAGATTTTTGATTAATTAATTTAAAGTTTGTTATTATTGTTATTGTTGTTATCATTTTACATATTTATATTATTGAAACAGAACATAATTCCACTTAGTTTATTTAAAAACAACGGAAACGGATACTTAATAACACAGATATACATCGTAATGCAAAATTAATACTACAAGTTGTAAGCAATAGATACTAAATGCTATCGTACACATATAGGTGCATTGTACTCGTCTACTGCGAGTTGATTTCATTACAAATATTTCAAGTTCAATATCTGTTGTGTTTCTTAGTAAAACTATAATTTCTAAAAAAAAAAAAAGAAACAACTCGCTTAAGTTAGTAATTTATTATGTGTTTGAAGCCAAGCAAGCATTAAGCTTAAAAGAAGCGTTAAAAGTGTTTTATTGCTAATGATGTCTATTTGAAATGAAAACAATAGCTAAAATTATGTTTTTAAGGGAAATTTTAAGTTTTTTAGTATTTGTAAACATCTTTTCAGTATTTAAGACATATTTATCAAATACGTCTTATGCCATTAATTATTTCTAAATATGTTTAGGATAAATACAAGTGCATGGGTAGAAATGTGCATAAATACGTTGATTTCTGAAGAAGTTTACGGGATGGGACACATATCATTTTAAAAGGGAGGCTGTGTAGACTTGTAATCTATTGCGCAAATGCTCAGAAATTACTTTGGATTATCTAATTTTTTTTTTTAATTTCCATATAGCCCAGTGCTATTGCTCTGAAGAATTTTAGCAATTATCGGATGAATCATTGAAGATTAGGAGATGGAACAAATATCATTTTAAAGGAGATGTTGTCCAGATTTGTAATCTGCCGCCACAATACTCAGAAGTTACTTTTGATGGTTTAAAAATTTTTTTTTTGAAATTTTTATATACCCAAGTACTGTTGCTCTAAGTGATTTTGGCAATTTCCTTTTTGCATCATAAAATAAAAACTAAGAAAGCTTAAACCTACAGATTAGATTACTTTTTGGTTTCATTAATTTGCATGGGCAAAATCGGGAATGGTACCTCTGCAAAATGGGGAATGGTAAAAATCAATCAGAGCAAGAGTATTGGGGTATAAGGGAATTTCAAAAATTTTTTTTAAATAATCCAAAGAAACTTCTAAGTATTATAGCGATAGATTACAAATCTAGACGACTTCCCCTTCAAAATGATATTTGTTTTATCTCGTAATCTTCAATGATTCATCCGATAATTGCAAAAATTCTTCAGAACAACAGCACTGGGCTATATGGAAATCAAAAAAAAAATTTTTTTTTAACTAATCCAAAGTAATTTCTGAGCATTTGCGCAATAGATTACAAATCTAGACAGCCTCCCTCCTGAAACTTCTTCTTAAAAATCAACGTATTTATTCATATTTTTACTTTTGAATTTGTATTTCTCCTAAACATATTTAGAAAATAATTAATGGCATAAGACGTATTTGATAAATATGCCATAAATACTGAAAAGATGTTTACAAATACTAAAAAACGTAAGGGGTTACGTTAAAACATATTTAACTCGTCATATTTATCTTTACTCACTTGGCAATATTTAATAACAAATTAAAAGCTTTTCTTGGTAGAATTGAGATGAAGATAACACATTTTCTCGTATAAATTCCTACTAGTTTTTGAAATATTCTTTAGAGTTTGAATTAATTTTCTTCTTGAGCAGTGATGCTTAACTAAATTAAACTGAAGCATGTTGGCAAATCTTATAATAATGACAGTCATTATGCGTACTTACTTTTCATTTAATTTAATAAATTAACTAATTTAAAACAACAGCAACAACAACTACAAAGAAAGGAAATCTAATTAAGAGTCATTAACTAGCAAAATTACTTGCTTTCCCTTATTGTATTAAAGGCATTTCCTAGACTAGCAAGTGAGCGAGCAAATAAATAAATTAATTTAAAAAAATTATTTAATTATAAGTAAACATGAATTAATAAATATTTTCATATGCATATGAAATTCCTGTTTATTGTATGCAAATTTCTTTTTAAACTATTTAATTATGTATTAACAAAACGTTATTCAAACCTGTTGATCATACGACACACATGTCCACAGCAAATTATTAGGCAAATCAAGACAATGAACTTTTTTAGTGCTTCTTCGTTTGCTCCGCAGTAATGTTTCTTCATTAGCGCATTTTTTTTTTAAATTTGTTTAATGATTAAGAAAAAATATGAAGAAAAATTTAATTTAATACGATATTAGTCCACATCATTAATTATGTTTTGTTTCAGTTGCTTTTTGTTGCAAGTTCATTAGTCTACAATAAATTCACATACAAGTAACTGACTGCCTCATTAAATTCTCATGTTGTGAATGAATGAGCAAGGAAATAACCATTAAAATTAAAAAAAAAAAATAAAAACATAAATAAGAGCTTCCTAAAAGCAACAACAAAAAAGTAATTTAAATAATATAAAAAGTTCACAGAGTTTAAAAAATAATCATATGATTTCAAAAAAGCTCTTAATTCCAAAAAATTCTAATTCGAATCTTTGATTGATTATGATGCACTGACTCTATTCCTGTGAAAAATTTTTTACTCTTACTTAAAAAAAAATTAACATTCTTAGAGTGAAGCTTAAACTGATAAAAAAATTTTAAAATTGTTGCTTAAACTTTTTTGCTTCTCCTGTAATTTCCCGCAACGTTCATTGGCTATGTAAGATAGTGGGTCACCTATCTAATTCTGTAGAGTTGTAGTATGGTGAAAGGCTCTAAGTACTATTACCAACAGATCCCGATTTGAAAGAGTTCTCAGATACATGCCCACCTTGAGACAATCAGTCTTTCACCTTCTCTGCGAGTGCCTGGTTTCTATGACTTCGAGACACATATTTCTCGGTGCACATCTATTGACTACTTGAGATATTGGGAGTAGGGTTAGGGGACCTGCCCCAGAGTGGCATTACAACGTAGTCTTAGCGAGTAGGTGGTTCAAAACAGAATCTTTCGACTCTAATTGCAGGCCGGCAGACCGCCACTAGAGAAAGGAAAATCTGTGGTAACAAGAAAAAATAGCTTAAGTCGACTCAAGTTAAAATTTATGTATTTTCGCAATTAACTCAATAACTTTATTATTAAAGTTTACGAATGTTAGGACGATATATTCCATAATTAACTAGATGTCAACGAAAAAGTCCTCCGTTTGTTAGAATGACAATAAGTCTATTAGAAAAACTTTTACTGCTTTTAAGGTTATGCGGTTCTTCCATGCTGCTAAAGAAATATTGCCTTTGTTGAAATTTTGTTCCACTTTTTTAAATTTTAATACAATTTGGCAATTGAGTTAACGATTTAATTACTCAGTCAGATCTTTAGATTCTTATTGTTCCATATATGTCTGATGAACACAAATAAGCAATCAACTCTCTACATAAAATATGTTCATTTTGTGTGTTTTTTTTTTTGGCTTACTTGCATTGTTAGCTAAAATTGTTAATCACTGAAATGGTTACAACAACTATTCTGTTGTTATTTTTAGATTCACGTGTGAAAATGTAATAAAAACTTTATTAAATTGTTCCCTGATTTTTTTTTTGTGTTTTTGCATGAATATTTTCTTACATCTTATTCGTTTTAAAAATAACAAAAAAAAAAATTTATATTTCAACATAAAGTTTCACTTTTTTCCAAGCAACTGTTGAAAAGAAAAACCTTCATGTTGGCGGAGGGATGATTACCGCTGAAATTGATGTTTTAGCAAATGATTTTCATGTTTCTTGGCATGTTCTTGAATTCCATTTTTCATATTGTTTCGTTTACTCAAGACCATTAATACACACATACGCTACGAGTGTATGTGCAAACATGTTGAAATTAAAAATAAAAATAAAAATTTCTTTTCATGAAGACTGTGATGCAGGGAAAATTGTTTTTGTTTTAAAAATTGTATATCTCTTTTAATTGCTTTAGTTTTTATTTCTGTTTTTAATGTTTATTCACGCTTTGTTTAACATTGATTAAGTGTTTTATTATTTTTATTTATTTATTTTTTACTTAATAGTACAATTTATTACTATGATGAGTCCGATTAGTTTTT
This sequence comes from Thelaira solivaga, assembly GCA_947397855.1. Classification (NCBI taxonomy): domain Eukaryota; kingdom Metazoa; phylum Arthropoda; class Insecta; order Diptera; family Tachinidae; genus Thelaira; species Thelaira solivaga. The sequence goes on from OX377614.1 coordinate 52,050,486, forward strand.
CTTTGCTGTTTTGTTTTTTAGCAAATTTTAAGTCATGTCTAAAATGTCCATTTAAAACTGGATGGTCTGGCTGGGCTCATTTTAAATTGTCGTGCCAAATTTTAATTTAATTTTTAGTAAATTTGTTTTTAGTTCGTTACACTTTGCTAGCAATTAACTTATAATATACGAAGGAGGTTTCATAATTAACATAAAAATTCAAGTATGCTCTGCAGTGTTTTTTAAATATAAAATTTGCTGTCGTTTGCAGTTTACATTTCATTTTACTGTGACTTTATTTTCCCAAATTTTATTTGTTCTTTACATTTTCCTTATTTTTAATATTTCATTGGATTTTTAATGAAATTGTAATTTTTATTATAAAAAAAAAAATATTTTTTAATTAGAATCACAGGGTTGCTTTTAATCGTAATTGAATATAATTTCAAAGAATAATAATTAATTTTTGCTGGGTTTATCATGCATTTTTAGCTGCTTCATCAGCACATTTTTATATCTTCATCTTATTGCTGATAAAGTAAACAAAATTTGAGTAAATTTTTTGTTCCATATTATTGTCTGAATAGCACCTACTCTAACATCTCAAAATCAGCTTTGTCTAGTTTTAATATTATATATCTTAAGTTGTGGTGTTTAAGACCACAGTTTTCGATCTGAGATCAGTCATATGACACTGTGATTATTGTTATTGTAAATTAGGCCATTTGTACCGCGATCTAGAGAATATTTTGTGGAACCCCTAAGTTCACTGTTAAAGATTTAGGCTTCAGATGAAGCTAATTGTTTAGTGAGAGCGCAACTTATTTAGTTGGAGTCAACAAAGACCGGACAATGAAAAATTACATGTTCTGACCTGCATTGGCTGATTTTAATATTTCCTATCCTACAAAGGTGATATCTAACATTGCAATGCCCGTTCAACCCTTTGGACTCTCCGTGCCCTCTGGGATATGCACCTCGATAGCGTAGTAAAACGTTTCGCTTGTCTGAGCCTTGTCAATAATTCCCAATGTTTTGAGAGTTGTGGTTCGACCCAAGAACTAGTTTTCTTCTTAATAGTCCCCTATGCTGGTGAAATAGCCTGCCCGCTCCTTCTCAATGTGGTCCTGATATCCAGGCAACAAACCTAAAGTGACATTTGTTATGAATCAGAAGTTCGTTCAAGGATGACTCTGGTGAGCGTAACGCCAGTAGTGCAGCTTTACTGCCTAACATATAGGTCTTCCTCTAGTCCTTCTCCTTACACATTCCCTAGTTTTTTTGAAACTTATAGAGATGTTATGTACAAGTTCTTTCACCGATTTCCATTATTGTAAGAACTGTGACTCGAACGAGTCTTCTTTTTAACAACTTTTGAATTTAAAAAAGCACCAAAACCAAGAAAAAAAACGGTTATTTAAAAAGCACAAAATTTTGAAGAGGGAAGTATGGATCCATTTCTCTACATGCGCACGACAATTTCTTTCGTACATTTTCATTCAAAACAAAAACAAAATATGAAAATTTGTTTTTGTTTTCAATACAAATGTACGAAAGAAGCTATCGTTCTCACGCTAAGAAATAGGCAGTAAGTTTTTATTATTTTTATAGTTCTTTTTGAACTTTTCTAACCGTTCACATTACAAAATTTTACTTTTTCTTTTTTGCTAAAAATTCTCAACTTTTTTAAATTTTTTAATTGTTGTTTCACTCACTCTCTCACAAAATACAATAAACCAGAAACAAAAAAATTCCTAAAACACACACACAAATTATGAAATAACAAAATCGAATTGCCGAGTACCGACAAGTGTGTACTGTAAAAGTAATAATTCTCTTCCCTTCAACCCGATCATCTACAAGACAAGAGTTGCGAAAGAGACTTGCGCAAGTCACTTGCCAATTGTGAAAAAGCTCTTATGTTATTATTTATGTTTAATTAAAAAAACTCCATTTTTTGCAGACTGTGAGCCTCTCAATTTCAGTGAAAACTGTTTTGACAAAACAATTAAAAAATTCATATGTTTATTATGATGTCTTTTTGTTTGGACAACTTTCACACAAATTTAGTGTCCTTGACAAAAAAACATACCAAAAACAGCACTAAAAATTTTGGCCGTAGAAAGTTGACAGCGCTTATTTCTAATTAGCCTTGACAGACTCCAAAGAAGATTTCACAAAATGTTGGCAATATGCTTTTGATGCCATTTAGCATCCAATTTAAGTGATTTTTTTGTTTAATTGAAATAATAAAATGCCTTCAAGCAGATTATTCGTTAATACTCTCTAATAAAGTAATCGATTTGTTAAAATTAGATTAACGCATAAACACATCTGTCTTTGAGTTTAAATAAAAAAATTTAAGAGGAAATTACAAATAAACTACTTCAATAGTGACATAGTGTTTGCTAAGAATAATTTTTATTTCCATTTCCTATTTTATATTCTGTAAAAATATCCAACAATTATGTAACAGGCTCTTCCGTTCAGAATAAAATATTTAAAATGTGTTAACAAATTGCAAAGTTGAAATGCCTCTCCTGCAAAATCACGGTTATTGAATTATGACACTATTAAAATAAATGGACGATATAATGAAACAAAGACCTCTAAATATACAAATGTAGACATACTGCATAATACTGCATTATTAATTAATTAATTTCTGCACGATTGCTTAACTAATCAAGACATACGATTTCAATATCAGTTTTATATCAGTATGTACTCGTAATTGAAAAGCCAGCATTCAGAGTGAGGCGTGCTTGAAAATAATTTTTTATGTTATGGAAAATACCAAAAAAAAAAAAATTATTAAACTCGAAAATTTCATAAATTTGCTTAAATGGAATAAATTTTTATAAACTTTAAATAATATTAACACCTTTTATTTTTGGTTATTAACAAATGCAATTAAATTAGTCTTACCAATCAGCCCACCACACACACACACACACACGCATACAAATAGATACACAAACTCTTAATGAATAAACTTAAAGGTACAAATAATATTTTATTAATTATAAATGAATACATGATATTAATAACAAGTTAAGTTCGGTGGTACCGAATCTTATATACCTTCACTGTTGTAACCAAATATTTATATTTTTAATAAAGGGCTGCACAGGCATACTTGAAAGGGCTTACAAGCACTGTTTGTTTTATAAAATATTACACATGTTTGTAGTAAAGTGTGGCTTTCAAGAATGCTTGTGCAGCCCTTTAATTTTTAAATTCCCACAATTTTTTTATATATTAAAAAAATAATGAATTGACAAATATTATTTAAAATATTTTCTTTGATTTTTATTTAATTCTGAGAAACTTAATTAATTTTAAGTAACCAAATGCAAGTTAACGACAAAAATAACACACAAAAATCCAACCTGGCATTATCTTTCTATGGCAATGCTATTTCTATTTATATTCTGCCCAGCAGTTCTTTTAATAAACAAGTCTTTAGCAAACACACACATGTATATGTATGCTTGCTTTCCTTAATATATATCTTCCATTGATTTTGGCTGTATTTTTTTTACTTTTCTCGGCCTCCACTGTGGTTAAGGAGGTTTTTTTACTTTAAGCAAAATAAATACAACAAAAATTCGCTCAGAAAAATAATCCAAAAATAGAGATAGTCCCTGATTTTCACTCATAGTTCCGTTATCAGGCTGAATTTCAATAGCAACCTGAAGACAGCAGCAACTGGCAGATTGTTAAGTTAAACTTTTTTAATGTTGCCTACTGACTTCAGAAAGTTAATTTCAGCGACTACACAGACAGACGAACATTACTAAATCGACTCCGCTATATACTCGTATATATACTTTGTAAGGTGCCACATGTACGCTGTAGAAGCTTTAAACGAAATCACCCTTCTTACTTCTTTTTGAATTACCCCACCTTGACGTATCAATATACCAGGGGTAAAAGGATGTTTCCTGAGCTATTACGGGCTTGAACCTGGCAGAATAACAATCTTCGGAGTCCAAACAGTGATTCTCTACACTGGTAGCACGATAACCGGTAGTCCCATTGACTAGGCCTCATTGTTGGGTTAAGAGCTGATGCTCAGAATACAATTGAACGATGAGTATTCGGAGTCTGTGGACCTCACTTCGTTCTAACCATACGGGGTATGATGGATGATGTTCTAGGGACAATATCCCTAGTTCGTTGTTCGGTCTGTGGACTTCATGCACACCCAACATGAAGTTGAGGCGGAGTCTATGTATGGTGAGCTCCCCTTGATTTCAGCACATGTTTTAGCTCAGCTTAACTCCCCTAACAAGGGCAGTAGTTATAGTCATAAATACCACCCGTGATGCAACCACGATGAGGTTAGGCCCTCATGCTCACCTAAATCATCCACTCTCATACCGTTTTTACTTACAGAATAAAAAAGTATTCTTATTTTGTTGATCAGTGGGGCTACAATTACTTCCTGCTGCATGCAATTAAACAAAATAGTAACCACAGGCGATTTTGCAATCATTATAAATCTAATATTTAGTTTCTATTGAATATAAAGCAAATGAAAAAAAGCTATAAAAAATAAACAATTTTGAAAAATTGTAGGTTTTCTACTTTTTTACCAACCATTAATACGTAAACAAAAAGTAAAATTAATATAAAAAGCGTTTTAAAAGAAATGTTTACACAATCTCCTTTCAAGGTCATTAGAAAATCATGCAAGATGAATATTTTATTTTGGTTTTTATTGTAAATCTATTAAATGTGATTATGAATCGTATCGTCATTAACGTTTCGTTGACCTAGTCATAAAAATTATTGGCAAATTATTCAAGACGACAAAATTATAATTTTAAATCCAGATTTTGTTTTCGATTTGTTATTTAATTTTGATGAGATTAATAAAAAAAAATTGAGAGACAAATTGCTGTGCGTTGTTGTGTGTGTGTGTCTTTCCAAAATGTTACTTTTTAAAATAAAAATTCAAATCAAAAATTATGGGAAATCATAAAGATAGTAAATAATCTAGCAAACCTTATCGTATATAAGTTTTATTGGCTTTTCTGTAATGAAAACCGTATTCGAACAGTAATTTCCTCCACTCATAAACTAATTGGTGGCTTTTTTCCAAATGAAACAAATATTATTTATCACTAATAATAATTTGTGTGTATGAAGAAAAACCTTGGATCATAGAAAATGATTTAGAGTCGAAGAGAAAAATTAACATAAAAAAAAAAATTAAAATAAAATGATTTTTTATTTAATTATCTTAATACTTTTGCCTGTGTCTGCAATAGAAAATTTATCTCTTAACCCATTACAGGTCATGAGTGCCATACGGCACCCAAATTAGTCTCATGTTCAACATGTTACAAAAAATTAATAAAAATTTTTTTTAATTGTATTTAGTGTTCAGTTGTAACTTATTTCTGTAGAATCATTTCATGTGCTTCACAACTCATTAACTTAGAAACTGTTGATAGTATAACACATTTTATTGCAGGCTGTCTGCATGACAACTAATGGGTTAAGTATTTATTATATTGACTGATATACATATCATTCACACGATAAAATTAATTATTTAGTCAATATATTGTATTTGGCATTAGCATAACAACAAAAAAAAATAGAAAAAATCTGTAAAATCGGTTCATAAATAGCTGATAAATAAGCAAAATTAAATTATATCAGCTGATTGTTTTTGTTTAGCAACGTTGCCATATGTCATTGCAAATATTTATTGAGAAAATCTCAGGCTTAGTTTGGCAGCTTTGGGTTTATTTTTGTTTATAAAAGAACTTTAGCGCATGGAAGAATTTTATTAGTAAAATCTTTGCTTGAATATCGAAAACAAGTTGAACAGGATATTCCAAAATCAAAAGCATATAAGTCCTCTGATTTGGTTCCTTTGTGATACTAGAATAATAGAAAGATGGCATAGAAAGATAGAAAGAGATTAAAGAGAGAAGTAAACAGGGAATCAAATTAAGAGCAAAACCACAGGTGAAAGAAATGCTGTCTTTCCGAAGCCTACTAACCTCTAGAATCAATAGCGCAGAGAGCCTCCGCATGTAGAGCTCTTCAAGGTGTTCTTCCTGGGCAGAGATATTCGGGAAGATTTTTTTCCCTACCTCTTCTTGACAATGTCCACATATTATTATTATCATTATAGGCTATGATCGCACCACGACCTTTAAGATCTAAATATTGTGCAGCCCAGTAGCTAACTACAATTCGAGACTCTTTACGAATCTCATAATTGTTGTAGTACTAATCTTGCTTAGATTTTTTGGGACCAATGACCCACCACCTAAGCAGCTTATTCTGCGTCTTGTGCACACATAGAAAACAAATTTGTTTGTCAGAACTTCAGTTGCCATTATCAATTTTGTAGTTGCAATAAACGAAATTGGATACTAGTTCTCTTAACAGTTTTTTTGTTGATGCATAATCAAATTTCGTTTATGCCAACTGCATTTTTTAGTTAATTACCACTTGGTTGCTCACAGCTGAAGTTGTTTTCAAGTGTATAGTAGTCATTTGATGTCAGTCCTATTTGCCTGCCATAATCAGCAAATTTGCAGTGAGCCGTTATTGCTGCCTCTACTTTCCTCAATTGACCTGTAATAGATCACTGGTGTGCCTGTGATGTAGTTCTCGCTTTTTCGCACGTTCGGGCACTACTACTGTGGTATGTGCTGTAAGATATTTTTAAACTGCTGCTTACAGAGTGAAAGAAGACAACTCAACCCTCTCTTTGCAGGTTATCTGCCCAGCAGTTCTTTTAAATAATAAACAATGACCCCCTAACCACATGTGAGTAACTGTGGAATTTCTTGCCATTCTATTCAGATGTGGTAGGAATGGCCAGTAGACATGCGCATAAGGATCTAATTTTAGTTTCACCATCAGTATAAAGGAAAATATGATGCCTTTATTTATTTAGGTGTGGTTTCACTTTGTTGAGTTTTTGTAAGACAAAAGTATTTTAGAAAGAGTAGTTTGTCATTGATATAAAGTTTAATGATTTAATTAATTTTTTTTCCTTCTCTCTACATTCACACGTATTTGCATGAGCCCATTGTCGTTTGTATTTCTCATTTAATTTTTTTTTTTTCAAAAGTTACAGGTGAATACAGTCACTCGGAACATATTTTGCTGTTTAATAATCATTTCCTTTTGAATTAAAATATCAGTTTCGAATACATTTTACCTGCAGCAATTTTTATTAAAAACTTTTTTCTCAACGTGTTCAAATATTTATTTCATTCTTGTTCATTATTTTTTTTTTGTACTTAGAGCAAAAAAATATACAAATCATCTCTTGCAGTTCTATGATCTTGTATTACGCATTCACGATTTATGTGAGTAAAAGTTTTTAATTGGAAACCATTCGAAATCCTAAATAAAAATTTATTTTGACACACCTTTTAGCTTTCCTTATGCCATTGCCAACAAATACTCGTAAATGCAAACAAAGTCTTTGTTTTGTTAATCGTGTTACATCACTTTTCTGCTTTTGCATCATTTGTTTAGATTCGCACATTCAATGATCATCATGATCATGATGAGATGGCTAATGTTATAAAAACGAAAATAAATCAAAGAAATAAATAAATAAATGCTGGTTTTGCAAATATTTTTTCGTTTCGTCATTGAAGTGATTGACTTTGAGTGTAAAAAAAAGTAATAAAAGTGCGATTCATATTTTTATTTTTTATTTCACAAAACAAAATGTTAAAGCTGATGTAGAGGGATTTGTGTGTGTGTGTGTTTTTTTTTTGCATATTTGTTTGGGTTGAAATTTATAATTAAAATTCCATAAAAATGAACGCACAAAATACTGCCATGATTTTTATGCAAATTATACGCATATTTTCAGCTTAAACGATTAATATTTGATTACTTTTGGTTTTTTAAGGTTGAAATTTAAAACTTTTATTATCAATTAAAGTTTTTTAAAGCATTTTATACTCTAGTACTGCACTACATAAGTATTTATGTAGGTCATTATTATAATTATATTAATTATAGAGTAAAAATAATATTGAAACTCTTAATAGTGAAGGTGTCAGCAATATAAAAAAACACCTCCTGAGCAATATTAAATTTTCTAGTCCATATTTATGTATGTATGTGCGTAGATAAATATATTTTAAACAATTAATTTCATTGCCAGTTGGCTTTTAAAAATCATTTCGCTTTTTATTTCTTTTTTTATTTAAATCAGACTTTGATAAAGTAGTGATTGTTATACGTTCTATGCTTTCTCAAAGGTGCTCATCAATTAAATTACCAGCTCTTAAGCCCTTCAGGCCTTTTGTTATTTAAATTTCTTTGTTTTAAATTTTCTTTTGTGTAAACTCCACAAAATATTTAAATGTAAACGCCATGTTATTATTCCAATTAAATGTCGCAATTAAATTTAAGCATGTGCACCAACTGAAACAATTTTGTTGCAGAAATATTTAAATAACACAATCTGAAATGACAGTGTATCTTGCAGACTTTAGCCGGAAATATTCAATCATTCAATAAGTTAGGCAACATACCTACATACATTAGGTGAATTCATGGGATAATTGAAACAGTTTTGCGAACTGCTACGCAAAGTGAAATATTATTTTACGAAATAGAATCTTCCATCAATTAGTGAATTAAACAAAACTCAAAAATTAATTATTTTAATTAAAATTATTGTTACATTGAATAAATTTTTAGTTGACTCAATTAAGCAACATTTTTTAGTTCCATTAAGAACTTTTCATTTTAATTAAATATTTAATCAAATAAATAAATTAACGCGGAAATCGTATTTTATCTGTTGAAAATTCTTATAGTCCAACCTAAATTCTTTAACGCCTAGAATTTATGTTAAAGTGTCATAACGCTCTGGCGGTGCGTAGTAGTGTTAATCATCTTATTAAATAAAATTCACTAAAAACAAACAACAAGAGAGTTAAAAACGCTAAATTAAAAAACAAGCTAAAATGTCATTACTGGTCAACAATAACAAAAAAAAAACAATTATATTGCAGCCAACTTCACTATGCTCTGTAAAAATTGGATTTTCCAACCGTTCAGGCATGCTGTCGAGTTAATTCGGTATGTTCCATACATTTTGTGTGGGCATAAGCATTTTTGTCACACCAATTTAGGTATGAGTATTGGAAAATCCTATTTTGACAGCGCGTTACGTAGCAAAGTTGCCTGCAAAACTATTTTTTATTTATTTTCGAAGAGTAAAGCCTTTCTGATTATGTTTTATTTGCATCTAGCATTGCTATCTCAATTTTTGGGCTTTATTAAACAAGATAATTTAACATATGTAATTCCAGCGCTCTTGTTTATGGTATTTCAACATAAACACTGGGCGCTAGAAAACGATACGCTTGCCGCGCTATTTTAATTTGATGTAGAAGCTGTTTTTCTCATATCAACATCGGATATGTGGCCTTATAACTCCCGGCCCAGCACTGGCATCTCTCATTTTGGAACCATCAGTATACTAGAATTGTTTTATGATATTTTTTGCATTTTTTCTCCCAGACGACACTTTAAAACTCCTGGAGAAGACCAATGTTTTATCCATTCTCTCAGAAAAGGCGAGACTGTCTGATACTTTTATTTTAATGTCGTTTCCTAGAATATTCAAAATTAGTCTTCCTAAAACAAATAAATTCGCTGTCAATATCTTGTATGTCGATCCTCGTTATTTGAATTGTGATGGGGTTGAGAATGACGAATAGAGAACGCTGAAAACATGACATAAGGCACATTGTAGTGTATAACCGGCAAAGCACGTGTTATATTTTTCATTTGCCAACACCTTATGACACTCATCTTGCGAAATTCATAAATTGAATGACATTGAAACAGTTTTTGTATCAATTATCCAAAATCTTCAAAAATAAATAAATATAATAATTATCATAATTATCAGCTTATATTGTCATAATGAACATTAAATGGGTGTAAATTTCATTTTCATTTGCAAGAAATTTTTTTTCAATTGCTTGAATCTACACAAATACTCATACACTTTATTTAAATTTTTGTATTATTTTATTATGAGTTAGCAAAAGTACACACATACTCGCATTAAAAATTTTATTCTAATGAGGTTGACGGTATAAAATTTTTAAATTCAAGGTGTCACGTCTGACAATTTATTTAGTTTTTTTGGTTTTCAAAAACAATGTCTTTAGAAAAAGTTACAAGTCGAAATGGAATTGTCTTTAAACAATTTCTGTCCCATTAAACGTGTTGAAATTTATGCTGAAAACTTAATTTAAAAAAACACAAAACCAAAAATTACAATGGATAAGAAAAGGAAAAAAAGATTTGCATACACATTTAAAATATTTTCAAGTCCATTAAAACTGCATGAGTTAAAATATTCGTAACAAAAAAAAAATACATTTTGGCCAACTTCTAAATATTTTCAATTTACCGTAATGGTTTGCAACTGGTTTAATTTTTATTAAAATAAAGCAGCCAAGTTACTTTTGGTTTTAAAACAAAAGTCACTTAATGAACTTCATTTTTTAATGTAAAATTATTGTTAATTGTTGTAGACAAAATAAATTTTAAAGTTTATAGGTTTCGTTATTCATGTCGTTTTTAGCTTCAATAGTTCCTACCCTACTTAATTTATAAAATGTTTAATATTCATTTATGAAAAGGTAAATGCACTGGGATTTTTTGATGTTTTAATTATGGAAAAATGTCAGCGTATTCAAAAGCTGTTAATTGCCAGATTTAAATTAAAATATTTATTTGCATGTCCGGTTACAGGTATTTCACTTTACACCAAAGGTATTCACACTAGCCAGAAATTTTAGAAATTTTTTTAAATATAAAATTGAAAAAAAAAAACAAAAAAAATTTAACTACAAAACACTAATTAAAAAAATTTTGGTTTCTGTGTCTACCCATCTTCTATTTAAATACCGCAATAAAACAATAATTTTTGGACTTGAATATTTTTAAACCTTGAATGAGCCTGAAATGAAAGGTATTAATGAGAATGAGATTCCTTTTATGCACTCAAGTGCTTGAGTTGACAATCTGCATTATTAATTGCTTGAAAATAATAAAAGAATAAACTTCTATTATTTATTTTTTTTTTTGTTTTTTCGTATTAAACTAAAACAAAAATATAAATTTAAATACAAATTGTATAATTAGTTGTATAATAAAGTGATTTATTCCATTCATTCTCATACACAATAATAAAACATGTTTGACACATTTACCTTAAAATCGCCCATCTTCAAATGACCGTGAAAAATAGACAATACGAAATGAATCTTTAAAATTTTTGGTTTGTTAGTGTGTTAACACTTCAAAAACTGTTTCAAAAAATTTTCTAAAATTTTTAATATAATTTTTTAGTAGATCTATCAGACTTACTTCAATACTAGAGAAAATGGCTCAAGCTTTTAATGCGCTACCAAACCATTCAAAAACGTTCGATACTTCTATAGGATAATAAAAATAAATATTAAGAAAAAGCGGCTTTATTTTTTGAACACTCTTGATATAGATTTTTTAAAATCTTAAATGCTTTTTTTGGACGGACTTAATTAAGCTAAAGTAAAACAAAGATAAATACCAAAGAATTACAACATTTTGTTCAGCATTGACTGGACTCAAGCGTAATAATTATTGTTAAGAGTGCCACGTAGACTAGTGGGTAGTGGGTCGCATATTCGATTGCTGACTAGACCCTGGGAACTGATGGTATAATTGTACACTTAGAATTAATTTCTCATACAAAATAAATAATTGTTGGTGTAATTAGTTTTGAGGATGCAATAAAGAATTTAATATTCCAAAAAATGTAGGTAAAATAATATATTTTTGAAAACAACTTAATAAAATTAAGTTTTATTGTTGCTGTTAGCATCACTTCCCCCTTACATTTTTATTAAAAAGTTATTGTATTGTTTGAGTATAAACATCTGATCTACTTTGTGATAGAAAGGTATGGCTATTTAAAACTCAGCAGACCAAAATTAAACTTATTTCTTTTTTCTTTTTGTCATAAAATCTATAATAATTTTAAAGTTATAAAAGTACAGTTTAATTAAATTTTATAATTGTGTGCTTCTGCTTAAATACAAAAATTGCCAACTAAAATAATTTAATTTTTACGTGCTTTAACTTTCAAAATAAAAATTGTTTCCTTATCTATATTCTTGAATGCTAAAAGGTAATATTTTGCTTTATATTTAATTTTTTTAAAACTTTAGGTTGCCAATTATTTATTTTTAATTTAATTTTTTTTATTAAAAACCATAAAGAAGTTAAGTGTTACATAAAAAAAATTATTTCCTCACATGCCTCACTTGAGCAGGTTTCTGTTTAATATTTACAATTTTATGTTAAAAATATAAATATTAATCATTTCGTTAATGCAAAATGCTAATAAAAAATTTATGTATGTGAACCAAAACTAAAACTGCACAGCATCTCTTTTATTTATTTATTTTCATAAATTTCCCACAACAAGTTTGTTATTTTACTTCATTTCTTTTTCTCTCTCTCTCTTTTGCAGCAAATATAACATGAACAACAAGAAATTACTGCAACGAGTTGCTGTCTCAAGTCTTTTGATTTAAAAGAGAGATTCTTCATACATGCTATGTAAGTACATACACACAAACTTTATTACAAATAAATTAACATAAATAAACATTAAATCATTTGTTATCTTCAAATAAAATAACCCACATAAAATTCTCAGTATTAAAAAAAAAAGAAACAATAATAAGCTTCTTCTTTTTAAAACTAATCGCAGAGGTTGCGTCTTCTTCATTCACTATGAATGCAAAAAAATTATACTTTTTTGTAGAATCGAGTACACAAAACCAAAAAAGACAATTTGAAAATCTATTTAAAAAGCAAGTGTAGTTTATATGACACATAAAGAAGAAACCCACATTAAAATTTCATATTGCGTAGCCCCTTTGAATTATCTTCTAAAAAACAAATTTTTTTTTCCATTAAAGAGGAATAGCTGATGAATATTTACTATTAAACTCAAGTATTTGATTTTAAAAAGGCGTTATTTGTCATAAGTACAATTAATGATAAAGCTAACACACAATTCAGTAAAATATATCTTCCCTCAATCCATTCATTCATCATCGTCACATTAATTATGACAAATCTTTTGAAAAAGAAAATAAAATCTTCTCTTCAACAATACTTTACCTTTAAAAATATATTTACGTTTATTGAATTTAAATGAAACTTTCTTCAATAGCATACTTTTGTTTCTTATCGAACATTTAAATCTAGTAAGTCTGTTGTTCTGAAGAAATTCTGTTTATACACATTACAAAAATACAAAAATAAAAGCATTTTTAATCACCTGCTTATTTGAATATGTATTCCAAATATCAGTCGTTATAAATATACGAGTAAAAACTGTTTGCTTAAAAATTGCTGTAAAGGTTTTGCAGATAATTTCTTTTCCCTTGCATATAAATTGCACATTTAAATTTCATATACGCAGCACGTATTCATAACTTTTATTTATAAAAACAAATTATTTTTCTTTTTGGTTACTGTTGTTCTGCTATCAACATATTTGGCGGTTTATAGCGGTTTCCGTTTAATAAAGTTTTCTTTTTCCGTTTTTAGCCAGCGACACAATTATTTTGTTGTTGCTTTGTTTTTCTTTCTTTATTTTTTGTTTTTTCCATTTACATACACTTACTTTTAAATTAAAAGTATATTTTGTTTTATTTATTTTTGCCTGAAATGTTTTAATGCATTTAAAAAAATGCCTTAAGGCGTATTCGCTGTCACACAACCGTTAATCATAAAGTATGTTCAAAAACTGAATATCAAAATTTTGTACAGCTGTTTAATTTAACTGCTTCAAACATAGCCAAGTTTGAAGTTAAGATGTTGTGTATGATGTGCAAGTTGGTTTGATATTTGCCTCTGCCGCTTTGGAGTGTCTGCACAAGATAAATTTAAAAGCGAAATTATTTCAGTGTCGCGTGCCAAAAAAATTTCAATGTGTTTTATTTAGATTTTCTTTTTGCCGAATTATTTAAATAAGTTGGTTGTAAAAATGTTTAGTAAACTTTTTTTTTATCAATAAAATTTTTAAAATATAAAGATAGTCACTATCGAATCTCAATTACAAAGGATCGGTGCTAGTTAAAAAAATTATGTATGAATTTGTTTTTTTAAACATCATATGTACCGCGATCCAAAGAATCTTTTGTATAGCCACACACACAGGGTATAAGCAGGAATCGAAACATATGACCCTCAGATTCTGAGTTTAGTACACTACCCACTAGTCTAGTTACTTTAATATGACAAGAAAATGAACTCTTAAGATTCCTGGACAGACAGTCGATACGGGCAAGCGCTAGTCAAAGGGAATCTTAACTAACCATTAACGTATTATGACAGAAGTTATTCTGAACTTCAGTGGAAATGATATTGAGCTGTTGTAGGCTCAAATTTCACATGAACAAAATTTATGTAATACATCATGACTCCTGGAGATTTTTGTGTGGTAGCACATTAAACGTCGAAGCTCATTCTGTGTATTTTACCATGGATTGGAAGACCCAGAATGAGCTACTCAGGCTCCAAAAAACCTAGATAAAGTGAATCCCTTAATAATTACTAGATTCTTGAATAAGTCTTGGATTGTTTTAGTAAGGAAAAGTTCGCGTTGTTATTATATGATGATAATATGACAATACCCTACAATGGGAACAATCGATACCAACTCAACACTTCGCCACATGTAAGTGAATTGATTAAAAAAATGATAGTTTGAAATAAAGACTATCACTCATGTTCTACATGCCATGAAATTGATTTAAGTTAAACTCAATTTAATTATTTGATGTTCTGCATAATTTTTTACATATCATTTAATTTATTAACTTCAAAAACAAAAACAAAAGTCTATTTCAAATTAAATATGTAAAACCAAAACCCGAGTTTTGTATAACATCAAAAATACTAAGTTCACTTTACAAATCATAAATATATTACTTTCATTCTACTCCTTTTTGGAATGTGTCTGATTAACTACCACACTGTTTCCTAAATTTACTAAACTCCAAGAATTGTGCGACATAGAATCCATAAATTAAGAAAAATCTTCTAATTACTGCTTATTGATATGGAGTACTGACTACAAGAAGTTTATTCTAAAGTGACGTCATGTAGAAGGTCTATTAGTCATGCATTGTGTAACTCCACATGGTTGCAAGTGTTGTTTTTTTTTCATTTAGTTTCAAAAAAATTGGCAAATATTGTTGTTGGAGTGGAAAAGTGAATAAATAAAATTTTTTTATGGTGGTTGGTTGCTTTAAGTGGCAGTCATAGAACAGCCATCATATAGAATCGCAAGATTTCATTTTAAACCACAAAGTAACTTAGATAATGCCATTGAATGGTGAACAGATCTAAGTCCATCCCGTAGCATTGAGATATCTAAATGTAAAAAAAAAAAAAAAAAATTGTCAATGAAGAAGTTCATAAACGATGTTTTTTATGGAAGTTCATTTTGAGGTTTGTAAAGCAAAGTTATGTTATTTTCAGTTTTCTTTGTGGAAAATAAATTATTTTCTTAGAATTCATTCTGTTAGGGCCTTTTTTGAGAGAAGCCTTCAAGTCTTGTTGCCATTGATTAATTAATTGATTTTATACATTACGAGAGTTCTGTTCAAATATTTTGCTTTTGAGTCCTCTCCTGTGAAAAGTTATTTCCGGTGTGCTAGGCCGAAACGCAAAATTTTGTTTCGCTATTGATCTCTCTCAAACATTTTGTCAGGAGGAGCTTCAATTATACAGCATTCAGCTGTCGTCTCAGTGTCACCTGGGTTATTTACACTTTGAAGAGTTCTGTTTAACAGTTTTTGAAATTATTTGAATCCAAGTAAACTGCTACTAAAATTTTGCTTTTTGAGGTATTAACTGTTGCATCGAGAAGAATTGTTAACGTGTAATTCGGTTATTAATCGTAATAGGTGAGCATTTATTTCTGCAAAGTGTGCATGTTTATACACATACATATTCAACAGTGCTGTCAACTTTTGAATTTCAAAAAAACACCAAAACCAAGAATAAACAGGTATTTAAAAAAACGCCCTAAAATAAAAACAAGCACGAACCCAAGTCTTTTTTTATTATCAGTTAAAAAAATGTGAGAGGCTGTGATTTTCTCCATGGCACCAAAAATTATTTAGAAGGAAAAGTTGAGCTGTTATATTTGAAAGCGGCATAAGTCCACTTTTAAAAAATATTAGTCAACGAGATAATTTTATTAAGATGGCATCTCCTACTAAAATTACCGCCAATTAATTACAAAAAAAGTGGGCTGATATCACATTAAAAAATTACAGCTCAATTAAAAAAGTCATAAGCTTATTTTGCTTATTATCAAGACTTTTTGTTTGAACAACTTACACACAAACTTAGTGTTACTGATGAAAATTTTCCAACACAGAAAATGGTAAAAAGCTGTAACATTCCCATTGACAACGCCGATACTCAGCCTATCAGTTCAATAAAAAATTATTTTGACGGAAAACTTTTTTTTTTTTAATAATTTTAGTAAATTATTTGATCTTATAAATTTATTATTATTTAATATTAATCAAGCTTAAGATCTCAAAAAATTGTTTTTATTTAAATTTTCCAACATTTTTTTTAACCCTCTGTTTGTGTTGGCTCCTCTTTTTATTTTATTTAAAATATTTTTTTTTTATTCACAAAATGTGATATTTTTAATATTTTCTAACTGCTCTAATCATAGTTCAAAACCAAAGTACTAAGAGCAACTTACAATTACCTACATGAATAAAGAAGCACTAGTCTCTAGCTCGAAAAATATGCTAAAAGCACTAAGTTAATAACTCTGCTTTCAATTTCTTATTGAAATTTCAAAATAGCTCATGCATGATAATTTTTTTAATGAAAGACAACTAGAAATTTATCCCAGACTTGGGTGGGTTAAATTTCTGTAAATTTCTTTGGCGGCAGTAACAGTGCTAATCACGCAAACGCATGTTAATAAACAATGAAATTGAAAGTCTCATTAGAGTTCTGAGCAATTTTTTAAAGATCATATGTAACGCTACCCAAAAGATCTTC
Organism: Thelaira solivaga; assembly: GCA_947397855.1. NCBI lineage: Eukaryota > Metazoa > Arthropoda > Insecta > Diptera > Tachinidae > Thelaira > Thelaira solivaga. Next base: position 52,067,595 of record OX377614.1, read on the forward strand.
TGTATGGCCAGGGTCTAGGTAGGAGTCAAAATTGCAATCCCAGATAGTGAGGGAGCACATATTACAGGATTACCAATTAATTTTTTTTAATATTTTACCTGTTGTCCATTCTTTTGTCAACTAGTGACAACTCCTTAAGCCACTTTCAATAGAAAACCATGTTCTGTCGCTCTTAAAATTGACAAATTATTAAATTATGCAAGAGAAATAGTAGAACTTTTAAAACTAAAAAAAAAATGTTCCGATATTCATTTTTCTTGTTATTTTTTAAATTAACAATTCGATCTTTAAAAAAAATTAAATCAAACTAAAATGCATCTAGAATAATTTATTAAAATTTTAATATAAAACATTAAAAAAACACACACATACTCGCACTCACAGTCTTTAATAAAATACCAATCGGTTTTAAGAATTCCAAAATTGTATAAATTGAACGTTTTTTTTTTTTTTTGTTTTTTGTTTTTTGTACATGAAGGCCTTTCAAAAAACCACTACCAAAAATATAAAATGATTAAAAACAGAATATCGTACAGCAAATAGCAACTGCAAATTAAAGCTTGCCAACAGACATGCTAACTGAAAGCCACTAATACTTAGTCTTTACAATCTATAATATTAGATACTAAATACTTTATTGGCATAAATTTTATTTGCTTGTTGTTGTTTTTTTTATTGGCTTCTGTTTTGTTGTTTTCTTTTTTTATTTTAGTGCGGGCATTTACCATTTTATTGGTCTTAAAAATTTAATACACATTTTTTTAATTTATTTTTCATTAAATACGTGTTTGTAGTTTTTTGCTGAAACCTAATTTTTTTCTTAATGCGAATGTGCTTTAATTTATTTTTATTTAGTTTTTATATCAGTGCGTTAATTTTAATAATGCGTTCACCACATGCTTGTATAATTTTTAACCCCCAACGAGCTTAGAGTTTGAGGTGTCAATTGTATGAACGAATTTTTATTTAAGAAATTTTTTGATGGAGTTTTTTGTTTTCTATTCCTTTACTATTCCTACGGACCGGTGCTTTAAAGACTCGAGTGTGTACAAGAAAATATTAAAACACATCAGCATCTTCTGACTTACTTCACTTCAGATAAAATTCATTCTTTAGACGAAGCATGGGGTTAATGACTAAACTTTCTGAAGATGCTTCCTCTGTTATTTTTAAAAATGTTATTAAAACTTGGGTGGGACTTTTCAGATTACGTATCTAACCATTTTTTTGTTAGACCTTTAATTAAAGAATACCGATATGATAAATGTCGGATTGTCTATCTTTAACTTACCACTCAATTCATTGGCTGACTGGACTTGAATAGGATCACAGTATGGAAGTACACATCCCAGAAGCGCTGCTGTTTAATGAGATAGTTGACCGCGCAGTGTGATCTTAGTTATCACGAGTGTAAGATAGGAAGTATTAGGATCAGCCACTGTAGATTTTATGGTTTGCTCTCTGAACAGAATAAGTGGCTTCATTCGAAACCTAAAAAAGAAGCAGTCAGTCATTATACATATGGCCTATTACCAATAATAATAGGCCTTAGTGTAGGAATGTTTAAGTCAAATGTTTAAAATCATTGCTGCCTCTATACTCTTTCTATTTAACTATTTTTGGTTATACTGGGATATGTCGGCATTTGTGATTAGCTCTGAACAAGCTTGACTTTCGCTAAAGTGTAGAAGTGGGCTGACTGCCAAGCCAGCAGTGAGACCATACGTACGAGTATATTTATTAAATTTATTTTTTGGTACGTCTATGAGGAGACTTGAATCTAGTGCAAGTCGTGTGTACGGATACACAAACTAACTCCCCAAATTGATGTTTTGGAAAAAACAACGATTTTGAGAACTTAATTCATATGAGCTATTTACCCAAATTTAAAGTGAACTGAAGCCCCAAATTGTAAATAATAAAAAAAGGATTTACAAATATTCTCAAAGTCTGGTATTCATTAAGAATTCAAAGACTTTCTTGGGTAATTTGTCCAACATGTCAGACGCTTGTATTTGGTGATGGTCTAAGTAATGAAAACTGGTCCAAAACAGACCATAATAGTGACATAGTAAAAGTTTTGCTGTCTATTTGTCTTTGTTACAAAGCCTGCAGAAGTCGTTTAGGCTGATCCTCATATTTTCCTAACCGAGTAGTCATGTATTTCCTTCCGAGACCGGAATGACATGAATGCTATCCTGACATCGCTTGTCTTCAACGAATATTGCTGCGATTTCCTTTCTAGTCACCCCTAAATCTGAGCTTAATACAGCTCCAAAACAGACCGCAGAATGGTTCTGTGGCAATGAATCTACTAGGCTCGCCTTTTCTTGAGTGTTAGTCTGCCTTCTCATTACCTACATATCCCATATCAAGTGAAGCCTTTCATTAGATGCTACTCTCTTCAGTTACTTCATTTAGATTTAGTTTGGATGCTATTTTGAGGAGTTAGTACAGTTTCTTAATAATAAAACCCAGTGAATGTCTCGTGAAGTCATAGGCTTTACTATTTAGCAACTAGGCTCAACGTATCATGGTATTTCTTTAAGTTACAAAAACTCTTGCATCAATAGCTGAATAGGCTTTGTTTTTTCTTTGGCATAGAGTTTAAGTTATCCTTTTTCAGTTAAGTCAAATGCAATCGCTCACAGCATATTCACTTGTTTCCCTTATTCCCTGATTTCAGTTGCAATAGTTTACTTATTGTAGTCATTAATATCATTTTCTATGAAACGCCTGCAACTTCTGTTTACTACATGATGATTAAATACGGTCATCATATCAGCCATCATGGCCTGGCTACGTGTGCTGCTGACACACGTACAACACAGCCAGTGTATTCGTACTTGTGTACATCCATTCACATACAGGTGCTGCCCGTCTCTATGGTCATAACAGAATTAAAAAAGTGGAAATTTGAAAAATACAACAAAAAACAACAACCTTACTGATTGTAAAGAAGCAACAAAATCAATAAATCTAAACTTTTGGTTACTAATTTAAAGTCAATGATACGATTCATCTTGTATTGGGTAAACTTTTGTTCAAATGTCATTGAGATTATTGATTCAAGTGTCATTGAGTATTTGGTAACTTTTTAGATTGCTGTTAGTGGTTTTATAAAAGCCCCCCCCCCCCCTAAAAAAATAACTAAAAAATTTAAAAAAATTTTTAAATTCCATATTGTTGGCTAATTTAAGTGGTAAAATTATTTAAGATGTTGAAGTAAAACTTAGTTTGTAACTGCAAAAATATTGCATTCTGGTTAATACAATATTTGAGCTGCTATAGTGATATAAGTCCATTTTTTGAAAATGAGTTATCGGTCATTTTACTAAGATATAGACACCATTTTACTAAAATTATCGCTAACTAATTTTTTTATTAAAAAAAATTGAACTTATACCACTTTCAAAAATAACAGCTTATTTACTGATGTAAAAAAATTAATTTCTAAGCTGATTAACCACACACAGATGTCTTGAGGTCCTAACAACTTCGAGAGAAGTGATTTTGTCAAAAGTTGAGAATTTTCAGCTGTGCTAATCGAATTTTTTAGTTGTAACGATATAGACGACCTACTCTTTAAAATGATATGTGTCGCATTCCGTACTATTCTTTAGAAATCAATGTATTTTTGCTTATTTGTACGTATGCACTTATATTTAGTGACATAAGACGTATTGCATTCACTAAACATATTTGAATTTGCCAGCCGACAAATTCGATTTCTTCTGTGCTTGGTCAATTAACATCAAGTTATACCTTGAGTACTGGCTCAAACAAATCAGTTAAATTCCATTTTCACATAATCAAATTTAAGGAATTAGACTTCCGAATCTACTCTTTTGGCGTATGCCATCAGCAACATACATTATTTATGTAAAATTCCCATTGTTTTCTATTAAAAGTTAAAGAATGTAAATTATTAAAATATTTTCTAGTCTTGCTTTCACCTATCATCCTTCATTTAGTCAGCTGTACGACAGCTTTCGTTATAACGTTTTCTAAGGATGTAATTCAGCCATGTCAGTTTTCTATGTCTTCTTTGGGTATTAATTTCATCAGTTGGAGCAATTCATCGTTATTTCTGTGTTAATAAGAAAAAATCGCTTAAGTTGACTGGACGAAAAATTGACTTGTAGCAATTAACTTATTAACTTTATTATTGCGGTTCAGTGATGGTGAGGCGATATATTCCACAATTAATCGAAATTTTGAAAAAAAAAAAAAAAAAAAAAAAAAAAAAAAAAAAACTTGTAGAACTTCTAAATTGTAGTTCCTTAAAGTAACTTAATAAAACAGAAGGAAATTTTTCTTATAACCACAGATTTATTATTCGACTCTGGTCTCCAACAAATTGTTAAGATGTTTCCCTTTGGTCTAGTTTTTGTGGTGACTAGTCTGAACAAGTAAAACACATTTAACGCAGCCATTATATACGTGCGATTTCCAGACATTGTGCAGTTGATGGCAAATAATTCTGGCCTTAGTTATTTGCCTTTTCAAATCTGCTAAGACACCTCCGTCAGGTGTTAGAATAACCAAATTTGTCGGCTGTATTTTTGATGTTGAGTAACAGGGGTTTTGAGTGGTGGCTTCAGCACAGTTTTAACCAGTTTTAGCCAACTTTTGCAGCTGTTAAGACGAAGTCTTTGATTTTACTTTGGATGTGTTGTTTTTTCGATCTGATTTATTTAAAAATATTCTGGTTGATATGAAGCTTTTCTTTCCATATGCTATTACGCACTATCAAGTTTAAACAATGATAATCTGCTTTTTTTTTTAAAGCGTATTGTTTTGAACTTATTTTGCAATAATTTTAAAATTTATTTGGCCTTTAACCATAGACGAAGCATAGAAAATTTTATTTATTTTTTTTATTTTAATTAAAGTAATGTACTCGTATATAGTATTTATTACTTTATTTATTTGATAATTAGGAAACTTTTTGTGTTTAAAACACTGCAGATATGTCTGTACATGTGGATTTAATTTAATAACAAAAACAACAAGCACCCAAGCAACAATTACACAAACTTTTTAAAAATGTTCATAAATCTGTGAAGCTTTGCAGATTTATCTACAAGAAACACCCAGGCTCCAAAAACAGAAATTGAACCCACAATCTTTAAAATTAAAAAAAATGTGGGGTTTTTCCTTGCGCTTTTAACAGCCTTTTCAAACATGTTTCTAAGCAAAAGTTATTATTTTATTTACTTTTGTATCTAAGAAAACCATTTTTCTCAAGTACTTGTTTTTAAAGGACTTAATTTCAAAACACTGCCAACATCAAATCAAACAAGATTACGGAGAGTGCTCCGTTTATTTTGTGGTCATGCTTACGAGCGAGCATAATAAAAAAAAATTAAAATTGTGCTCGTAAGTATGAGCAAAAAATATTGCAAGCACAAAACAAAACTCACGAGCATGAGTATTATGTTGTGCTTATAAGCACTACTCGTGTTCGCGTGAGTATAATTTTTTTCCTACCCTAATACAAACCTTTGTGTTTGCTGGGTAAAAAACATAACAAAAACAAGATATAAGTACCACAAGTATGTTTCTTAAGTCTTATGTTTTTGGTCAACAAAAATTGTGCAAAGAAATCAAAACCAAAACAAACAATCATTAATGACGTTAACTAATTGCCTTTTTGGGTGGATGGTTGTTTTTGTTTGCTTTTCAAAATAGTTGCGCCATGTCACCACAATGACTTTTAATTATTTTGTTTTTCTTCTTTTCCTTCAAAAGAAAATCTTATTGGCAAACATGCCATAAGGTGACAGGTGACAGGTAGTCAACCGACCTCAGCAATGTGTAACAACATCATCACCTTAAACTTAAATTGAGGCAAATAATAACTCATGTTAAATATTAAAGAAATAATCGCAGCTTTTTTATTTGAAATTCCAATTATTTTTTCAATAAATTATTTTTGTGACCATTTAGAGATGACCATGTGATGAGATTTTTTTTTTTTTTTGAAGTGTGTGATTCAAAAAATTTGTAAATTTACTTAATGATAAAAATCGTTGGCCCAGTATGCTTGCTTTGAAAGGCACAACTTAATAAAAAAAAAGTATTTTATTTATAAAAATAATATACAAGTTTTCTGAACAGCTCGTGACGCCTTCTCGACCATACTCAATGATTCGGTGGCTGCTTTGAACCATAAAAAATTTATTGTAAACAATAAAAAAAATACAATACATTTTCGAGCGCTTGTGTAGGTCACAGAAAGAATTTACGACCAATTAAAAATTTTAATTAAAAAATTTTATTTAAATTTTAATGGAATCAATTAAATATTTAATCTATAATAATTTTAGTAAATTATTCGATCTTATAAATTTATTATTAGTTAATATTAATCAAGCTTAAGATCTGAATGAAAAAATTGTTTTTATTTTAATTTCCCAATATTTCGACTTATAGGCTATTCAGACATACATGTTAACTGAGCAATTAAGCATTTTACGCAATTATTGCCTTTATTGAGCTCAATTTACCATACAAATTTCCATTCAATAATTGCGCAATTAAAAATTGATTGTACGTTAATGAAGTCAAAATCAAAATGCAACTCTATTTTGTGCCCTTAAATATCAACTCAAAAGTGAGAAAAGTAGATATTTTCAGTATTAAAAATAGAAAACGTAAATAAATTTAAAAATAAATGTCATAAAATGGAAATGGCAGCCGAAGTTACCGGTAAATAAATTTTATAAAATTGTTATTAAAAATAATTTTTAAGTGACTAATTTCTTTTAATCAATAGCTTGCCTTCAAAACTGGATTGCACTGATCGGAGTAGTTCAATACTTTTAGTATAAGCTACCGACATTTTTTTAAAATTTGACTTTCTTTTCATTTTTTATTTTATAAATACTCAAACATATTAAAAAAAATGTCACAATATTTTCAGTTGTCAAATGCTTAATTGCTTAAACTTAATGGAATATGTGTGAACACCCAAATCAGTCATACAATTTAAAACTTAATTGACTTCATTATCTTTTACGTCTGAACAGGCTATTACTTTTGAAAGTCTTCTCCTTATAATCAAAATAAAAATAAATTTCCCTGAAGAAGACTTTCAGAAGTAAGTCGAAATATTGGAAAATTAAAATAAAAACAATTTTTTCTTTAAGATCTTAAGCTTCATTAATATTAACTAATAATATTTAATCTATAGTATTATTTCTTTAGTTGAGCTCAAAAGTTTTATAATTGATTTAATATTTAATTGATTCACTTAAATAATTTTATTAACTCAGTTTGGAAATTTTTTAATAACATTTTTTAAATGGCTCCTAATTTATTTTTTTTTTTTTTTTTTGTGTATATGGATCACCTGCTTAAAGCATGGTTTTGCATGCATAAAAGCAAATTTTATGCTTTCAGAAACTTGCATAAAAATAAACACATCTCACCTGGCCATCTCCATATAAATACAATAATATAGGGTCCGCCAAATAACTTTTTTTTTGTTGAAAATGCTATAAAAACATCGAGTGTAGCTTCGACTGTGTGGCACGTAGCGCCGTCTTGTTGAAACCAAATGTTTCCAATATCCTCCTCTTCAATTTTTGTGAACAAAAATTCGTTCAACATGGCCCGATAACGATCTCCATTGACTAACAGCTACGCCTTGCTCATTTTCAAAGAAAAATGGCCCAATTATGCATCTGGACAAAAATCCGCATCAAACAGTGACTCGTTTTGTGTGCGTCGGCTTTTAAATGTAGGCGTGCGGGTTTTCTGTGACCCAAATGCGACAATTTTGCTTGTTTACATACCCGCCAAGATCAAAATGAGCTTCATCTGAAAAGATGATTTTTTTGGCAAAATCGGCATCTTCTGTAAGTCGATCGCAGGCCCACTTAGCGAAGCGAAAACACAATCATAAAAACTAATTATCTGTCAAATCAGACATGAGCTAAGTGTTACCATTCACGAAATAAGCACTAGTTGAAAAAAAAAAGTTCGATGGCGGACCCTTTACTTTAGACTACATTCATTTTCAATGTGTTAAATAACTCGGCAGCTATAAATTATATGCAAACTAAAGAGAAGTAAAGAAAACAAGAAAACAAAAAACTCTACACAAATGTATCATCAAACGTGCTGCCAACATTTGGACAACTAATTGGAAAGCCTCTCACTGCTGCCACTTTAATCAATGAATTTTCCATTTGTTTGTCTTCTTTTCTTTTTAACGCACGTACTCGTACATTTTCATAAAAACATTCACTGTTAGATTATTAACTAATGCACTCTTGAATGTGTAAAATATTGCGTAAACTACATGACATTAAAAAACAAAAAGCTGCAAAAAATTCAATGGCATCAGGAAAAAATATATTTCATCATTTTCGTTAATAGTTTGCATGTCTTTAGTCAACTATAAGGCGATTTTCATAATGTTTTAAACAGTTTTTATTGGGCAATTTAACTAGCGAGCTGTTAATCCTTCCACTAAAAACTAAAAATTAAATTGAGCAAAAAGCAGATGACTTAAATATGTTTTAATTTTTTTTTTTATTTTTCCAAATTTGTACTTTAAACGAATGATATTTACAACCTTGGAATAAAACAAAGAATACTGAAGACGTATGAAGTTGTAGCAGAAAATGTGTAATGTTGCTATGCTGCAGCTAGCCCTGATCCAGACTAATAAATTCTAAAGAAAAGAAAATTTAGTTGTTATAGAAAATTAACAAATGCAACGATTTCATTCTGTTTTGACAATTGAAATTTTTCACCTTTCCCTCCAACTTCATCCGTTTTTTTATAAATTTCATTTATAAAATGTTTTCCTTTGGTTGCAGAGGAAGGCCTTTTATAAGTCATGTAAAGCCCCATATCCTACACTTAAATGCTGTGTAATTTTCGTGCTATAAATCACTCAGGTTTTAAACATTTCAACACTTAGTTGCAGTACATTTAAAATAAACTAGTTTTTTTATACTAAATACTGGTAACAAGATAAATATGAATGTCTGTCTACATGTTGCAAATTTATCTTACTAAAAGTAAAATTTTAACAGGCGTTAGATTGAGCATTTCCAAAAAAAAGTAAATATAATATTAATTAAAAATTTTAAAATAACTTAATAAAAACTGTCAAAATTATAAAAATTATTTTGTAATTATAAAACGTTTGTTTGACAAACGTCTTTCTCAAGTTGGATATTAAAATTTGCACGATTTTTGGCTGGTGTTCCAAGAAAAATAAAGTAGAATTGAAAAAGTATTGTGGGAAAAATTTAGTCTTTTAATCAGTTTGAACACTGCAGGCTACAAGCTACAAATAAAATACACACGATTATTTTGATGAAGATAAATTAATTTCTATTTTCATAACCGACATAAATATATTTGGAATTATACATGATAAGGCATTTAAGACAGCTGTACATTTTTTGCTGTTTTCGTTTTGGCTTCGTAGTTGTCCAAATTTGTTTACAAAATTGTGCGCGCCATTGTTTTTTTTTTACACAAAATGAGTACATAGGGAAGTGTGAGTGTATGATCGGATCTGCATTGAATTACCTCCTTTTTATTTGACACATACGATAGGGTTGTTTTTGTAATTCAGTGTCTGTTGTAGGGAATGTCTTATCATGCATAATTCTGTCATGCTGCTGGCAGTATAATCAGTGATGTGAACTTTTCGAAAAGAAAAAGCGCATAACAGTTTTTAGAAAGCATATTTTTTTCGGTCAGAAAAGAGTAAAAAACCACTAGAGAATTTTTGAGGCTAAAGATCCATCTAAATATAGAACAAAATACCAATTTGTTTAATATTAATATAATTAAATAAAATAATCATACTTAGGATTTAAAATTTTTTTCTATTTCTGTATAAAATCAATGCAGAACTTTATTATACCCTTCACATATATAAGCTTGCCATTCCGTTTGTAATTTCTACTCCGTACATATATATACCTATAAGGTATATATATGTACCTATAAGGTATATATATATACCTATAAGGTATATATATGTATATTCTGAATCCTTATAAATAGTGTAGCCGAATAAGCGATGTCCGTCTGTCTGTATGTCCGTATAGTCGTTGAAATCAAGTTTCTGAAGTCCCTAGAAGACCTACAGAAGAGTTTAGCATACCAATCTGTCTGTCGGTTGATAAAATACAGGTTGTCTGTTAAATCACTGGATTTTGGATGCTTGCCAATCTTTTGCTCGAAGATGCCTCTACAAAAATTTATGCATAAATTTATTTCGAAAAGTATTTGATATTCCTAGTATGTGTGTACATCTCCTTAAAAAAACGATTTTAAATTTTTTTGCTAAAAAAAATTCAACTGGTTTTGTGTAAATAACGCAACAGAAAAAATAATTTATTTATGTATGATGATTTAAAACTTAACAATCATTTTTCTTTCAATTTGCCTACACACTTCACGGAAATGCATTCTACGCCGACATACACATGAATGAGTGGCCGCATAATACTCGCTCATTTGAAAATACGATACACATTTTGAAATTAATACCTTCAATTTTCAGTTTAAAAACTATAGATCGCATTACACTCTTACTTGCATACATATTCTAATAACATAATACCTTTTCTTTGTATCTTATTTTATAAATATTTTTTTTTTTTTTTTTCAAAATATAAAAACCTGCAATACTTTGAAAGTCTTTCAAAGCAAAAGAAACTAAACATTAACTCTTTCATTCGCATTTACATTATTTGCAGCCGAAACATTTTGCAGACACTACTTTCACCTAAAACTACTGCAACAAATGCATTCAAAAATCCAAAACAAAATTACAAAATGCTGTAATAATTTTTTGTATTTTGCAAAAAAAAAAAAAAAAAAAAAATTAAATAAACAGAAACAGAAAAACAAATGAAACGTAAACACTTTAATCGGTGTACAATGTTCAAAATACATAATGTTTTGTTAAAGTTTTCTTTTTTGTTTTGCTCTTGTTTACTCACTTGGGTCAGTTAAAGTTATTTTTTTTTTAAATTGTATTTTCATTGTTCATACTTTTTTATTATCTTCTTTAATAATAGTTCATGCATGAATTGCGTTACACCAAAAGTAAACATTTTTCAAAGTTCATTTGATTATAAATTTCTTTCTCCCAAAATTTAATAATCGTACAAAGCTAACTGCACACTGAAATTGATGACAGTAATCGGTTCTTGTCATTACAGCAGATTTAATTTAAAGCAAGTAATTTAAGTTTAGGAGGGCCAACTGCTAGTTAGTTTGGTGCTGCTAGTTAGTTTGGTGCTGCTAGTTAGTTTGGTGTTTTCGTTTAGTGAAATAATTGAATTGAAAATTAAATCTTGTAGCAACATTACACAGATAGTATATTTTAAAGCATTGCGAGTAATATAAAAACAGGTTTTCGTTGGTTGTTGTGTAATTGTTATTCCTTACACGTGGTTAGATTGCATTTCGGTTCAACCCCCGGTCAGTCTAAACACATTTTTGCTGGTATTCAAAGAAAATTAAAGTAGACTTGAAATAGATATTTTGACAAATTTTTATGAAAAATTTGTCATAATTTATACTTGAAGTCGTTATTAGGCTCTTTGAATATCAGCCTTTGTTTTTTAATTTGATATACACAATTTTTATTAAAAATTTTCAATTGAATTTATACAAACCTTTTGCTATAAGTTTTTTATGTAAATAAAAATCTTTTTCTATTGATTTTTTTGTTTCTATTATAATTTATACACTCAAAGAAAAAATATGGATGAGGCAAAAATATTCCGGTGTTAACATAATATGGTTAGATTTATGATATTGCATCTAACCATATTTATTTTTAAGCCAAACATTAAAAATACCTTTCAACTGCAGATGCCGTGGTTCAACCCCGGGTCAGGGCTAAAAGTTTTTTTTTAATTTTTTATGCAATTTTTATAATTTATTGTTTATATACACACATACATTTTTTATATAATTTTTTTTAAATAAATTTTTAATATAAATTTTTAATATAAATTTTTAATATAAATTTTTAAAAAAAATTTTTTTATATACTTTTTTTGTATAAATAAAATTTTTATCTAAAAAAATTAACGTAGACTTTAAAGTCAGCGTTATCGAAATTTTTCATATAATTTTTTCATAAATTTTACTTTAAAGTCTACGTCAATTTTCTTCTTTTTTTTGGATAAAAAGAATAGACGTTTTCGATTTTATTAATTTGTAGTTATTTGATTTTCTTTCCAAATTTTTTTCACTCTACCAGGATACGAACTAGTTCATGTATTGTTAAGAAGCATTAACTCGCCATTCAACTACTTCAGCCACAAAGCTCAATTGTGGCTGTCGAATAGAAAACAATTTACTTTCAAAAAAAATTTTTTTTTTCATTTAATTAAATATATTGGGCCATAATCATAGTCACACTTAAGTCGGTATCCTTTTAAAAACGACTTTAATTTCATATAATTCTTATGAACAAAAGTCAACTCTTCATAAAAGCCTATTTTTTTGTGACTATGATTATGGCTTATTATGCTTATAGTCATCATAACATATTTATGCACGCAAAGAAACAATATGGTTGAATATGGTCACCGCAAACATAGTTTGTTCTTCACAAAAATATTATTATTAGTTTGAAGCATCTAAAGAATATTCTAATCACGATAAACATGTTTCTAGTTATTTTTAACCATACTATGTTTACCGTCATATCTCAATCCTGATAAAGTCAAATGAAATAAAAAAAAACAAATAAATAGATACAAATTAATAGAAACGAAAAAGTCAATGGGCCATAATCATAGTCACAAAAAAAGTAGGCTTTTATTAAGAGCTGACCTTGGTTCATAAAAATTGTATGAATTTAAAGTCTTTTTTCAGAAAGATACCGACTTTAGTGTGACTATGATTATGGGCTAATGTAATAAAAAAACTTTATTTATACAAAAAAATTTATATTAAAATTTTTTTTAAATTTTCACACACATATTAAATTTTTTTTTTTTAATATTTATATAAAATATGTACGTATTAAAAAAAATAATAAAAAATTAAAAAAAATTTTTAGCCCTGACCGGGGGTTGAACCGCAACATCTGCAGTTGAAAGGTATTTTTCATATCTTTGATTTAAAAATATACATGGTTAGATGCAATCATAAATCTAATCATACTATGTTTCCACCAGAATATGGTTACCTCAACCATATTTTTTCTTTGCGTGTGGATAAATTCAACCATATCTATGACGGTAAACATATAATGGTTAAAAATAATTCGAAACATGTTTATCGTGATCATAATAATGTTTAGATGCTTCAAGTTATTAATAATATTTTTGCGCAGAACAAACTATGTTTGCGGTGACCAAATATGATGAAGTGATTTTTTCTTAGCGTGTAGAATTTTTTTCCTCTTCTTGACTTTTAGAATTTTCAAAATTTTAAACTTTTATTTCATATTTTACAATTTGTGCTTGAAAATTCGGTACTAAGAAAAAAAGTTTAGCAGAGCTCCTATTTTTATGGTATTTAATTCATTTGATTTTTCAAGACGGCTGAACTTAGACAACAGCGGCAGAAAACTTTGCTTAACTTTTCATTTCTTGATAAAGAGTCAATGAGTATCAGCTTAGCGCTAGCCAAGTTTACCGTTATTATTTTTCTGGCAACAAATTTTTAAATTTCGGTATCCAATTTATCATACGTCAATACTTGCGTAATGTCATCAATGTTGTTTTTGACGCATCAGTGCATCCAATTTTTATAATTTTCTTTTTATTAAACCGTTTAATGAGCTGTAATTTGGTTTTATAATTTATATAAAATGTTTATCCTTTAACAAATATTATAAAATAAAAACAATTATTGTTACATACATATACCTGTGCGTGGTAAAATAAATTAAACATTTTCGTAATTATTATAATAATTCATACGTAAATAATTATTTATGTATGCAACTACATAAATATATATATTTTTTTTTTTAACCAATTTATCATTTTTAAAAAATTTTCTTTATTTTTATTTATGAAAATCGCTTTTGCAGCATATTTATACAATGCGCTTTAGTACTTTCAAATATTTCTGCTTATTTTATTGTGTAAAATTAATGGTGTTAAAATTTTAAAGTGTTTTCACGCATACATATTTGAAATATATTTTTTTTATTTAATATTAATTTAATTGTACTTCATACTAAATGAAAACCAAAAATTAAAAACTTTATTTATTTCTTTAAATATATGCACGAGTGCATACACGTTGTTTTATTGTGTGACAATGTCAATTCAGCAATTAAATTTCTTAGACACGCACCATAAAATGTGCGCAGATGCCATACGAAATTTTCAATTTTTTTTTTTAATTTTTATTTCAAGTTTAACTTTTATCGATGGCTGAGTTTTGGTTTATATTTTTATATTTTCAAATTCCAAAAACGCAAACAAACTCCTTTTTATTCAAGGTGTTTTAAAAGTTTGCGATTATTATTTTAAAGATGTCATTGCATATATTTAATGCACACAAATTAAACTTTATTTTATGTATGTATCTGCTATACAATTTTTTTTTTTTTATTATTAAAACCAGTAAATATTTTGTATCCAGTGAATGCCTTATAATAAATGAATGAACCGACAAATAAATCGCAACATATAATTTGTACAAAAAAAAAAAACTTTTTTAAACATAAAAAATACAAGAAATAAATTTATAGATCATTTCCTTATTGCATGCAGCACGTGCAATATTTTTGCATTAAAAAAACTAAAAACTAAATATGTAAGCAGGGCATACAAACAACATTGAAGTTGGCCTTAATTATTAAAAGAATTTGATTGAATTGAGAATTTTTTAAACGACTTACAAAAAAATTTAAGTTAAAATAATTAAAATTATAGATTTATAAGGGCCGAATTCACTATTAATTAAACAATGGGTCGTATTATTGATTCCGCACGAAAAGGAAAATTTCGCGGAAAGAAATATCGATCGATATTTAAATTGCTATTATTCATTCCTGTGGAATTATCTTATTATTTTGAATTGTTTCATTTTGTGAATTAAAAAGCTGTTTGTTGTGAATGAATTGTATTAATTTTTCAGCTGTTGGTGATACGAAACAAAAAGAAAGTTAATTTTAAATAAATAAAACGAAATTATTTTAGAAAAATAAAACAAGTAAAGCTAAAACACAATTTAGTTTTGCTAAATTTTGTATTTTTCTTAAATATTTCATCTTTCCGTGAGAAAATTTAAGCGTATGAAAAAAGTAGAAAGTTATCTATATTGCGGAATCAATAATAATAATAATACCGATGATACCGCAACTACGGAAGAATACCGCAACAACGGACTGAATAATTGCAAATTATGTTTCCGCACAAAATATGCTTTTCGTAATCCCGGAACGGAGCCAATAATTAAGAGATTCGCAAAGTCTTGCGTTGTTTTAGCTGGTGATTAGGCTACGCAATAGATCTACAAGATGGCTCATAAATATTCTTCTTTTATATAAATAAAATTAATTTTTCCAAGGAAGGTTGCCCTATTCGTAAAGATGTGGGGCCGTTCTTAATTTAAACATGAAATTATGATTTGAAATATTTTATTTATCACTTTGGGTGGCGCCTCTGATAAATGTTAGCAAAACAAGTAGTGAATGGCAGTATTTATTTATATGAATTTTTTTAACAATTAAAATTATAGTTGTAAACGGATTTCTCTTAAAATTTTTGCATACACTAGGGGAATAGTGTCTGGACGTATCCTTATAGTATAAACACCGGTCTTTGCTTTAATCTTTTTCATGTTATAGACAAGTCACTTGCAACTATTTACATATTTCGTGATATCTTCTAGAGCTAATCTAAACAGGCTGGTTCTACGATTAGTCAGTGCCGTACATTATCCCAGTTCAACTAATCTTGCAACTAATGCTGAAAAATAGTTACAGAAGGGTACTAGATGAATGATGAATGTACAAACGGTATCTTTCACAAAAAAACTAAAGAAATTAGAGCTTGTGTACTCCTTACGTACTCATTACTATTATTTCCATGATAAGTTCTCTTTTCACAAGTCACGGTATATTGCTTTTAGCACCAGTATATTTTTTATTAGTCATGGAACATTTTCTTTAGGAAAAATTGGTCTAGCGCTTCCCACAGGGTACGCTCTCTATCGGGCAAACATCTAGTAAAATAATAAAAAGGAATACTAACAGTAGATATTTGTTGCTTTTGTAGGCTTTCAAAAATTGAACATCTGTGTTTAATGTCTGTTTTTAATTTCAATTTTATTCTGTTCTAAGCATATTGCAATATGAATTACTTAAAATAGAAAAAATACTTGATAAAAGAATAAAAATATTGATACAAGTGAAAAGTTAAATAATTAAAAATAATAACCTATGCCAACTACTCTACTACAATTTAGATCTTATTAAGCTCTAAATCTTGCTTTAGTATTGCTTTTGATTACATTTTCTTTTTTTTTAATTTGATATTGTGGGCTCCACTATAAGACAGCTATGGCGTTTTATTTTCTAACAAAAATGTTGCATACAATCTGCTATCCAAGAACGTTTGTGTTCTATTGTCAAAAAAAAAAAAAATAAATCAAAATCGCGTTCTGTTCTCAACATGCAAAAATGAGGGTAAGATACTGGCCTTTTTTACAGCTGTGTCAGCTACTTGTTTATACAAAAAAAAGCAAATTATTTAATTTGTACTTATATGAAATAGGAGATTCTACATTTTCTTCGTGAAAATATTATTCATAAAAATCCATTATTAATCACTTTTGAAGCAAATTTTTTTTTTTTATCAACTGCTTATCAGTGGTGTTAACGTAATCAGATTTCGCAAATCGCTTTAAAAGCGTTAAACATATAAAACGCTAAATATAGACTAGTATTAAATGTTACATGAAAATTTATTTTTGTTTTATTGAAACCGTAAAAAACATCACTTTGTGCAGTTTTAGGCAAACTGTTTAAAATATTACATAATTTAAGGGCAGAATGTTTTTTCAGAAAAGAAAATTTTGTAGGCCAAAGTTTTTTGTTACACCTTAAATTAAAAGACAGATAAAAGTTAATTGTCGAACATAATGCCCCTAATTTGCTGCTCGATTTCAGCTATAAAATCTAAGCAAATCTATCAATCTAAGCTTGCTTACACAAAATTCTGATTTAACTATTGGTAAATTGAGCAAATCAGAAAAAAAATTGTATTGAACCAACGTGCAGTAGTTGTAGTACCGATTGTAATCAGGCCATTAAATAAAAAAAGATTTAATTTTCCAAAAAAAAAAAGAAAACAATAAATGAAAATGAAAGTATTTGATTGCACACAAGTACATACAAGAGTATTGTAGGTGCTCGAACAGCAGACGAGTACATACAAACATGTTGGCAACGGCCACATGTTGCAAATGCAATAACTCTGCAACAACCAATAAATACTTTTTTTTCTTATTTAAAGTTGCTGCAATGCGCATGAGTGTTTCTCTGTGTAAATAAATATAATTTCGTTGTTATAGTCGTACGTATTTTGTAATTTTATGAAATGCTATCGATGCCGCATACTCTACTTAAATATATTCCATTTTAATCTCAAGAAGTGTAGTTTTGTTGGTTTTGCATGTATGAATGAATCAATTTTGAAAACAAAGTAACAAGTCACTATTTTCGTATTGTGGGGCGTAGTTAAATATAATTAGGCATTGCTTCAGGTGTTCTCAAGTAAAACTTTGATTTTTTTATTAATTTAATTATCATTAAAAAATTTTGATCTCTAATTCTCGAAAATACTTTACGGATGGACTTTATGGAGCAAAAAGAGGTTTGTTCTCTTAAAATTAAACAAAAAATATTTTATGTTTTACTACGAAAATTTTTTTTCATTTCACTCTCACCAAAAGTTGCACTAGGATCCTTCATTCGAAGCTTTAAAAAAATGCTACTAATTGCTTAACATTTTCTGCTATTACGAAATAGTTAGTTCCACTTCTGTTGTACATTTTGCTTACGTCTCTGTTTTAGTCAACCATATAAATACTACAGACACTTTTTAGTTCATAAGTTTACCTATGCTGGATTGCATGTACTCGTATTTGTTTTGTATGGAAGTGCCATGTGTGCTTTTTGTCCGAATTGAAAAGGTGTTGCTTGGTATGTTACCGTTACGTACTTTATTGACAAAGATTTAAAGCCAAGAGGAAAAAAACCAGCTGTAAATTTTTTTAATGAACAATTTTAACCAAAACAAAAAAACAGCACAAAATGGGAGCAGTTGAACTAAAATGTTTGTTGAATGAGTTGCGTACAACAAAAAATAAATAAGAAATACCTACTAAAGAGCTAAAACTTGTCTCAACGAATCCATTACATCAAAAAAAATTATAAATTTAATTTAAGAAATATAAATGCATATAAAAGCTAAAGAAATAAAATTGTTGCATGTTGCACTACTAAAAAAATATGCAGACACACACTCACATGCAATTTCGTTAAGAAACGCAATCGAATTTTATTATTTAAGTGCGAGCACTTATGTACTCGTATGTACATGAACAATTTAGGTCAATTTACTTGTTTTTGGTTTATTTGTTTGGAGTACAAACAAACTAAAAAAATGTACTACCTACATACTCGTACAAGCAAAAATTTAGATTTTTGTTTTTATTGGATGCTAAAATCAATTTAGAAAATTTTGCAATTTATGGCGACAGCAGCAACCCAAAAAAGTCTTTATAACAGTTTTGAGTATTTGAATTCTCAATTTTTTTTCTTTAACAAAATTGTTTCATAAGTGCAAGTACTTTTAGTTCTAAAATTTACAAAAACAAATAATAAAAAGTGTTTTAAATGAAAAAAAAAGCTTATAACTTTTTAAGTGTTGGAGCGATTTAAAAAAATGAAAGCCCATTTCCCGCTCTATCACCCAGTGAAAGTTGCATTTAAAAATATTAATCTATTCAAAAATTACAGCGAAAAAAATACCATGTTGCAAGTTCCGATTATCTACTTTTTGGTTTTTTCACAGTAAAAAATGGGCTACATTTTAGTGGAACATTTTTTTAAAATCGCTCTAACGGTAACAAAATTATAAACTTTTTTCTAATGAAAATGCTTTTTACTTACATCCACTGTAGCATGTGGCATATGACAGATAGTTGTATGAAGAAAGGCCACAACGGCAGCATAACGTGTGCGTTTTATTATTTCGTTTACCAAAACTGGATGTACCTTTCGTCATTTTGAATTGAAATCAGTACTGAAACTGTGTCTTTGTGCCCTTATTAAACAAAAATATCTTTTTTTATGAATTTGGCTGTAAGACGTTTATTTGGCTTGATTTTATTTTTTTAGTTTTAGTTCCTTATATTTATTTAATTAAATTAGTTTTTCTATTTAATTTTTGTTATAAATCAATTTATTTCATAAAAGTGAAAACACTTAAATAAACAAAAAGTTATTGCACAATTAGATTTTAGAAGCAGTGCTCATAAAGGCCACGAAGGCACATCTTGGTACAACACTCTGAATTATTCACACAAAACTCTCCACGACGCTTACACGGTTGTACCAAAATAGCTCTTCCCTTTAAAGACAACAAAAGTTATTAAAATTAAATTAATCGAAATGTCACCAGATATTATAGAGAATTAAGCAAATTTTATTTCTTTTTACCTTTGGAGATGCCCCTGGAACATGTTGAACAAAAACCACCATCATGGCGACAAGAACGAAGAATAAATTGAAAAATTTCATATCAACGTTAAGGTTGATATGGCCGGAGTTTCAGAAAAAAGATATTTTTTAACTGTGATAAACCGATACGAAAACCTTGCCTTTATATACTAAAAAATTTTGCCATTTATTTGCCTCAATTTAATTTATTTTTAGTATCTTTATTTAATTATGATTTTTTTATGTTTACTAACTTAATTCATTATTGTGAAAAACAATTAATTTTATAAAATTAAAAGTAAAAACATTTAAATAAACAGAAAGTTTAAAAGTTGACACAGTCAATTAGTTAATTCTCTTATTATAGACTTTTATTTAATTTAATTGGCCTTGAAAAACAACTATTGAAGTCTTCCCTTTATATGTCAAAAAACAAGCCCCCATTTAATTATTTTATTTTTATTTAATTACTAGTACCTGGCTACACCCTATACACTTTAAACATAAAAAATTACCGGCATCTTAAAATTTCTTTTTTGTTTGTCTGCTATACAAACTTGATCGTTTCTTTTATGCAAGCATATATATATATATATATAAAATGAAGTAGCATCATTTAATAGGAAATATTAGGATCCGTCGAATGTATACTATAAAAATTTTCAAGAGTTTTCTGGGTCTGCCTTGCTATAAATTATTAAATTAAATTTTTACAAATTAAACATATTTCCCTTGATTGATGATTTTTAATTTACAACATGCTCGCTCTTTGATGATTTTTTTTTTTTTTTAGCCATTTGAAGAATTGGAAGAATGGGCACTTCACAATATATGCATTGTCAAGGACTCTGTTGTTGCTGATGAAATTACATATGATAATATCGTACAAAAGTTGTTAACCAAACCACGAGCTCCGTAGTAAGTATTATAGATATGAATATGTAGCACACAACAAAAAATTCTAGTAAAATAGCAACAGCAACTACAAAAATATAAAACAGAAAATTAAAATGCAAAGCGCCAGGAAAGTTAAAATTTCAACAAAAAATTATAACCAGTACGATTGATGTTGTATTTTAAAAAAGCAAAAAGTTTGTGAATTGTGTTGGCTTCTTTAAAAAAGAGAAAAAAACGTTTAATAACTGAAATATTTTTATAGAGTTTGCAAGGGCAATTATGATACTTTTTACCTTGTAGATTTTCTTGAAAGTGTAACAAATAATGAATTTTAGTGTAAACAATTAAAAAAAAAAAAAAAAACTTTTTAAAAGGAATATTAACACTTTTCAGAAAATTATAATATTTACTTTAAAAACTTTAAACAAAAATATTTATGGCCAGGTTCTTTATGTAGAAAATTATGATGCGCTTTAAACGACAAGCAAATGACTTGCTGTTCACTACTGTCCATTGAAAGGCTTAAAGAGAAGCTATTACTTTGTTAAAAACAATTAATAATTTTAATGAATAACACATTTTTCGGTGTATATTTTCAGATTTTATCAATATGGAGATTATTTCCCATTCTCTTTAATCTGGATTAAAAGGCACTGAATAGTTTTAAAAAATACCTGTAGTACTGAATAACGCGAAGGTTAGTGGTTCCATCCCTGGCCAGACAATGAATTTTTTTATTGTAAATTTTTACAATTGTTTTTATAAAATTAAAGTTTTTTTTTTTAATTTATACCTAGTATGTGCTTTAAAAAATATTAATAATTTTAAAATAATAATAAAATTATTTAAATTAAACAAGTTTGTAAATATTACTATAATATTGTAATATAAATATTAAGAAATAATATTGGTTTTATTTTTGAGAAAAAATTATAAAAAAAGTAAATAAAAAAAAGTTATATATACCCTTCTTACTTACAGTGAAGGGTATAATAAAAATAAATAATAGTAAACAAAACAATAGTACCTATAAAATACACCTACAGCAATTGCAGTATGTAAATGGGTAAGTAAAGTGTGTTTGTTAAAGATTTAATTCGAGTTGTTTACCATAGTAAGTACGGTGAGATTCGTAAAACTAATATTAACAGCACGGCCGCCAACAATGCCTTGTAGCTGAATTGGTAAAGAGGCTGGTATTAGTATACAAGGGTCCCAAGTTCGTATCGTGGTGGCGGCAGCAATTTTATAAATAAATTTTTTAAACTTGGTCTGACGTGTATAACTCAATTCTGCTATTTGTTCTGTCCTGCCAATGGCAGTATGTGAGTAAAGAGTTACGTACTCAGAGTGTCTAGTAAAGATTTATTTCAAATTATTTAACATAGAAAGTACGGTGAGATTAGTAAAACTAAGATTCACACCGCCGCGTCTAACAATACCTTGTAGCTGAGTTGGTAAAGCAGCTGGTGTTAGTAGCCGAGGGTCCCAGGTTCGATTCGTGGTGCTGACAGCAATTTTTATAAATAAATTTTTACAAGTCCATTAATAAACAACATTTCCAAATAGTAAACATTCCCGTCTGATGACGCCAACACTAATTTGACTGACTTGCAAAAATCAATCAATCAATTGAAAAGTAATTTCTGTCTGAATAAAAGTCGCTGTTCATGAAACGTGCGTGTGTGTGTGTGTGTATGGCAGCCGCAAAGCGGCTGCCTCTATATTGACAGCCGCGAAGCGGCTGTATTTATATTGACAGCCGCGAAGCGGCTGAATAGTACGAAACAGCCGCCGCAGGCGGCTGTTTCTATTTAGACAGCCGCCTTCGGCGGCTGTCGGCCGCTGCGCGGCCAACGCCCCCCACCATCCCCGACCGACCTCCCTATAGATTCTCTGATATTTATTAAAAATCATTATAGACTGAATGAGAATTATAAGAATTTACCACAAGACATTTATTAACCATACTACTATCCACCTTCATCAATCTTATCAATAACAATATTCAATTCAATCAGACTAACACATCAACACTACACCACCACACCACATCATTTAATAGTCACAATAACGATAATGGTGCGGTGCTAGGATTGATGATACTATACTAAATTAAAAATACACACTAATACACAAGCACAAAATTTATATACTCGTTCACATTTAGTTCATTGATGTTGATGTTGGTTTTAGTTTTAGTTTTAGTTTTAGTTTTGCTTTTATCTGCTTATCGAGAATCCAAATTCGACTTCCTTCTCATTCTTCGCATCCATTAATACACTGTAATGTAATTTTTAATTACTCAATTTAATATTAACTACCTTTAACTTCACAAATTTTCACTTACCTTAATACGAGTATGTATTCCAAATTTATGTTTCATGCTTCATGCTTCATGCTTCATGTCTGATGTTGCTCTTCCGCAATGTCATTTGCCATTTGCATTTCATTGACACTTGTACGCGTACGTGTGCTCTAATTTTATATGTGCATCTGCATATGCATGTACCCATTAAATACTTCCATGATCGCTAGCAAGTTTCCTTCATTCTCATTCTCATTGTAATCTTAATCTATATTCAAAAAATTTATTACTTTTCAAATTAGCTTTTTAAAAAATCAAAATCTTAATATAATTAAAATGGCTATTTTATTAAGCTCGAGGTCCTAATTGTACAAATTTATTTTTATCTCAAATTTAATAAAATTGCCATTTTAATTCAAAATTAAAAAGGTCAAATAAACTAACAAATAAATCTTAAAATTAAATATTTATCATTTTGTTTAACCTTTTTTTTTCAAAGTTTGAGGTTCAATTATATCGATATAACGTTTCAATTTGGTGTAGCTTCTTCCGAATACAATTATAAATAAAACTAATAAATTAATATGATTTCAGATCGTATTTATTTTTATATCGATATTTCGCTCTAATTATTATAATTATATCCTGAGAAAGCTAGGCAAGTTGAAGCGAAATATCGATACGATCTCAAACTTAATAAAGTAGCCATTTTAATTAACTAATAAATAAAATTATTAATTTAATTTATAATTATGTCCTAAACAAGTTGCACAAAGTGAAAGCGAAGTATCGATATAAAAATAAATAATTATATTTTCACCTTAAGCTTGAAAAAGCTATCCTTCACAATTTGATTTTAAAATTATTTACCTTGTGCTTTTCAATTTAAAAGATATGCCATTATTTTTTCAACGTGGGAGCTTTTACCACAAAGCCAGTTAATCAGCATTTTCGGCTCCCAACATCTCAACATCTTATGCGAACCTTTAATAAAAAAAAGTTGTGTAAATACTCACATACATAAAGCTAAATCAATATTTTACTTACTTTCATAATTTCCTTATAAGTTTTCCCCACTGGCTACTCTGGAAAGCAGGCTAAGGAGTAGTTGCAATGCCAAACCACTTCACACATCATATTTTGGGTTCTGTTTCTTCTAGTACTTCATTTGCACTTTGATTTTTTACTAACTTGTTAGTTCTATTATGTATCTGCGCCAACTTAAGTTGTAACTCGGTCTTTGCTCGTATAGTAATTATTAATTATTTGATGCTCTTGGTGTTACTGTGCTTAGATTTCCAATTGACAAGTTCCTTATATCACTACAGTTAATTGTGGTTTTTCTCTAATTGAAACGAGTAAAACACTGACACTAGGTTTGCTCGGTTCCGCGTTTTGTATTTCTGGCTGCATGTCTGCCATATATATCCTTTGTAACTTTCTTGCTGCTGGGCAAAAATTGTTGAAAAAGACAAGTTCCATCTGTTGCTTTAGACACCAGCAGAGATACATATACAAATAATACCGGCTCGACTTTTAGATACACACAATCACACAATATATGCAAATTGGCACAATGTACTTCTGAAATGAAAAAATAGTATGTAAACATGTGTACATGGAATATTATATGCAAACAAATTTAACACTGGAATATTTACAATTTATTTCACAAAATCGAGCCATCTTGTCTTTTTTATTGCACTTATTTACCACTCAGTTATATTAATTTTCTCAAATTTATGTAATTACTGTGAAAAGTTTAATATGCACAATACTAAAATGGCGTGCTTTAAAAAACTATGTATGCACTAAGCGACAGCTGCAGAAAACAAAGTCGAAGAAATCTATCAACGGCGAGCCGCTGGCTAATTAATTTTTTTTTTTTTTTAAATAACAGATTTTCATAACTTTTTTTATAGCATACATAATTTTTTAATATTTACCCCAAATTCATAAAAAAAATTTTATGCTTATTAAGGGCTTATTTGACAGACTTCTATGCAGTATTTGTCAAATAACCCCTTATTAAGCACATAATATTTTTTATGAATTTGGGGGTAAGTTAATATATATATATTTACTTATTTTCAGTCCAAATATTTATTAGACATTTTAATGTAATTTAAATATTTTTTTTTATTAAAACACTTTTTATTCATGCATGCAGCACCAAAAGTGGCATGTGGCAGGTTACCCATTTGTTGCAGAGCTTGTTCTGTGCGCCTGGTGTTTTACTTTTTCGAACAAGTGCTTTCAATTTTATTCTCGGACAATACGACAGGTGGATTTTGCATACAATTTTGTTTGGAATGGATCAGTCGTTTTTAATGAAACTTTCACCATTTGATAACGTGCGAAATTGGCTATCGTTCCCTTGAACATTTTTTAAAACGCTCCTCCAACGCCTAAAATTTTAAAAGTTTTTCAATTAAAATTAATATTTTTTAACAATTAAAAAATAAATACTTTACACTGATAAATTTAACAAGAGCTTGGTATATAAATTGATGCATTTAACAATAGTTTACAACGTTTTAGTGTTTAATTTTTAAATATATCTTTCTTTTATTTTGTTCACATTTATTTAACTGCTTAAACTCTATTCAACATGTATTTGAGTAGCAAACAGTTTGTAAATAATTTTTCTCAACCTTATCGCAATTAACGTATTTTAAAATAGTGATAGCACGATTGACAAAAACGCCAATAACACACAGCTCAACGGTTGTCGATTTCAGACTAAATCAATTGGGGTAAGGTTGACTGTTTGTTAATACAAATTTTTAATATAAATTTTTGTTTTCGATATAGTTATTATTAGTATAATCAGTAAAATTACACATACATATACATATGTCCTTTTTTCACAGAGACACTATTTAATTCGAAGTTAATAACTTACAGTTTTATTTAATTGCATTGCATATAAAACATTAAATAAACAAATGCAAGGCTACATACATACATTTAAATATTTAAATGAAAATAAAATAAAACTAAATGAAAATAAAAAATTCACGGCAAATTTTGCATTTTCTGGAACATTTCAAA
This sequence comes from Thelaira solivaga, assembly GCA_947397855.1. Lineage (NCBI taxonomy): Eukaryota > Metazoa > Arthropoda > Insecta > Diptera > Tachinidae > Thelaira > Thelaira solivaga. The sequence continues at coordinate 52,093,550 of OX377614.1, forward strand.
TAATAAAGTTATAAATCCATACATACATATAAGTATACATTTACACATACTATTTATATGTGGGGTTACTTACTATGTTAATTTAAAAACAAATCTTAATATTAATAAATAAAAACCAACATCAATAGGTAAAAACCTACAATTCATTAATAAAACTGTTATAAAAGAGTACACAACAATTTGAAGTCCATCCAAGTTTTAGAGTATACCTGCGATTAAACAATTTGAAATTCAAATTCAATTCGTATTAACAATTGAAATTTAATATGTATGCATGGAAGTGTGTATACAAACGTTGGTATGTAGTTAAGCCAAACTCGTATTGTTTAAATATTGTAATAAATATGGAAAACGGCATGAAAATTACTTAATGGGGAAAGATGATTTAGAGAATTAAAATTGTTGAAATGATTTAAGCAAATGCTACTTCTTTTCTTTTTGTTCTAAACAAGGACGGAGGATTGTTCGTGTCTTTTAACAATTATTAACTTTTACAAACAAAATAATAGTGATCATTTAAGGTTGTATAAAAATTCGTTTAAGAAAATTTCATCATTTCGACATTTTATGACCAAAATCACGTTTTAAAATAACAGATCTAATTAACCGAATTTACTATTATTGTAAAAGTATAAAAATAATACCTTATAGTTTTAAATTCAATCGGGCACAATGGAATGACTTTATGTGGATTGTGATGTAATGTGATGTTTGTTGTGTGTTATCATTATAATTTTGTGTCATTTCCTTAGAATGTAGCTTCTAGTAAGACAGCAGCTGCAAGTTCCAAATTCCAACTAGATTTTTGTAAAGCTTGTTCACATTGTGGCCGGTCAGCAAGACCAAGTCTGAAATAAACACAAGAAAAAAATTAGATTAAAAAACAAAAATTAAATCTTTAAACCGAAATATTTTGAGAGCTAACATTTACAAGAACAAAATAACAGCAGTATTTACTCCGGGAAGTATTTTTCTAATTACTGTATACATATAATAATTTGTATTTTTGTTCTTTTATTTGTAATGGATAAGCTCTAGAACTACTGAGCCGGTTTCAAAATTTTTTTCACAAATATAAACCTACATTATCAGCGAGTAACATAGACTATGACTATATAACATAACGCTATGCCCACATTCAAGTCCATTATTTAGTGGTTTAACAATTAAAAGCTTATTTTGCAACTGGTTTCTTTTTTTAAATTTGGTATATAAAATCACTATATATATTCCAAGAACGGTCACTATATATTCTAGGATCGACTACGTTCACTTTTACACGGGGCCAGTTAGAAGTCTTGGGACCGGGTAAAACCAGCTTATCAAAAACCAGATTTTATTTGTTCAATCTGCTTAGTCTAAAAATTCCTGCTCACGGGGGAACGCGGCAAGACCGGTAGGGACCGGGTAATGACAGCTAATATAATATATATAGCAGGAATTTTAAATGCAAAGCGTGATTATACATTTTTGTTGTTTTGATAATTATAAACTAATAGAATGTAAGCTTATCTTTTTTTAAATAGTTAAGCCCGTAAATAGAGGGCTTTCATAGCACGAAAACCCTACTTTAGCATCTCATAATGAGAAAACTGGTTCCTAGGTCGATTTACAATTTTCAAAACATTGGGAATGGCTGACTGAACACAGACATGCGAAATGTTTTATCATTATAGAGATGCATATGCCTGAAGGCATTGACACTCAATGGATCAACCTATGCAGCTTCTGTGGTTTGCATGACGAAACCTCAGAACATGTACTTTGTGGCTGACCGACCTTAGGGTCTTGCAGGGCAAAACGTCGTCTTGTTGACTGCCAGAGAAACAGCATAATTGACTTCATTAGAAGACTAAATATTGAAAAGTAAACTTATGGGCTTAAACATACAAAAAATGTTTCCCCACTTGTTTTTGCACATGCCTTTTGTCTTGTAGTTTAATACATGTTGCTGTTGTGTGTCAAATTTTTCTTACATCTACAATTTAATACGAAATTCAAGAAACTTTACACTGAAGCCCGAATTCAGTTATTATAAGTTTTAATTTTTTTTTAAACTCGGTAAAAAATACAAGTTTTCGCAGCAAGGAAACTTCCCAAGAATATTATTCTCTCTTATTACTTGAAATTTGTTCCGTTTTCCTTTGATATTTGTATATTTTTCGTCATTACAAATATATAAATTTCAGGAGCACAAAATGTTTCCTTCTATTTTAAATGTATTTCCTGAAAGATGAGTATTATAAATTTAAGTGCACATCTGCTTGGTGCTACGTAGATTCCAATATTTGAGTGGATTTAATAAATTTCTTATTTATAAATCACAAACGGTAGGTAAGCGATAACCGTTCTACTACACTTAAAAAATATTCGAGAATCACTAAATGTTTTCTATAAAATTGAGAAACTCGTATGTACTACTCACCTTAATAATTGATCAATTTTATAATGTCTTATAGCTAAATTCGTATCACCGCTAGCAGCTCTTAAGGCATTGCGTACATCAATTTCTTGAGAATTTGGACCTAAATCTTGAATCATTTGTTGTATTTTTTGATTTTCCCTTTCGTGGTCAGAGGGTGGTGGAGCATATAAGGAACTGTGACCGTCCACTTGTGTCTCTTGTTGTATTCTTAATTTTTCCAAACGCCTTTGAATTTGCTGGGCAGATAGTTGTGGGGGTGCTAAGGGGGCTGGACGATGGGGTCGTAGATAGTCATCAAGTGTTACTTCATCATAAAAAGCTGGTTGTGTGGTTGCATTAACACCACCATTGCCATCCGCATATATGTTTCCTTTACTATTTGATAGATGACTTAGAGGAATTTGGCCGTAGTATGTGGATGGTGTTTGTGCTACTGAATCATACATGTTATGGCCAGTTACACTGCCATACATGGAAGCGGAAGATGCATACATCTGATTATGAGCTTTGGGCGCTATAACGCGGTTAGACATGGCGACAAAACTATGATTAGTTTCGTTGCTATTATTCGATGCAGTTTCTGCGGCCGTTGCTACAGGTGTAGCTTGATAGATCCCTTGATTCGAATAGATATTTTCTAAAGGTGGTTGTGCATAGTATTCAGATTTATTAGCCACCCTTTCGTACCATATACGATTAACTACACTTTGAGTGCTGCTGGTACTTGCTGTAGAATTTTCCAAGTTATTTGGTTTCTGCTCTACACTGTCTAAAGTTGTTTCACTATATAAACTTGTGCGACTCTCTAAGGTATTGTATAATCCCGCCTGCCTCTCGACGTTGTGCATTTTTGGTGACGCTCCATTGTTCGAAGATGGACTTCTGTGTATTGAAGGGCCTCCAACAGTTGATGAATTCTTGAGTGGTGTAAGATTTTGTTTAAAGACCGCCTCCTTGTTGGCATACATTTGAGAGGAATTACGTTCATAGTCGCTTTGACCCTTATTCGAGTACATATCCTTTTCCAATTCTGCTATAAAACTTTTATCCAACATGACTTGTTCATTAGTATTAGCAATGCTTAAAGTATTTGCAGGCAATAATGATGAGTTCGATGAAGAAGGAGTTTGTTTTTCTAGGGAAAGTGCACTTAAGTTTCTCTGCAGGGCCGAATCTTCGGCAACAGAAATTGTAGCAGACTGTAAATTTGTGATGTCATACTGTGGAGTGGTAGTAAAGTTGTTGCTAGTTATTTCCGAAAGCGGTTGTGGTATATTTTCTTTGTTGGAAGCTGTCGGTCCTGGGCCCCCAAACAGACTTTTACGTGCTGAAGGGCTGAAGCAAGTATTCCTGGAATGATAACAAAAAATCTAAATAAGTATTTTTTGTTGCTTGTATATTTATTTAAGTAACTTACGCTAAAGGAGTATTGTCTAGTTGCTGTTCCTGTTGTTGTGTTTTTATCACATTCGAATATAAAGCATTGATGTCGTCATTTGTATTTGTTGAATTAGTACCGCCATTTAGATTACTTTTATTGGTATCAAATGGATGTTGATTCTGACTAAATTCTATGGTATTTGAGTATGTAGGAGGCATTTGATAGGGTGGTGGTGGCAGACGTGACGGCGAAGCACCAAAATCAAAATTATTTTGTGTTAAAATTGTAGGTGTTGGTGGCATTACACTTGAGGAAGTGGCTTCATTTTCAAAATAATCATCACCTTCAGTGGGTACATCAATGGGAGCATCAAGTATACAAAATGAACTATCAACATGCATTGAAGCATTTTCACCCAAGTGCAATAAGGAATTTTGTGTGGAGGACGAAGGACCACTACCACCACTATGTTCAGGGGATATATCAATGAGTATACCTTCTTGTTGCTGTTGAGGTGGAGGTGGTCTTTGTGGTCCTTTTTTATTTTTTACATTCGCACCAGTCATTTGATGCCGCTGCATTTCTACTGCTCTTTCGTTTACTAACTTATTGTAAGAGAATTGTTTATTAACGAGTGATTTGCGCTCTTTAGCATGATGTAGCTGTTGCATGGAGTGCGCCTGTAAGGAAGCAGCTTTACGGGCTCTTTCTGCATGCATTTCATTATTACTGGTGGTCATGTTAGCAGCTGTGCTCCAACAGAAACCGAAAGGTGAACCGGAATGACCAGTAGCTCTAATACTTTCATGCATTGGTCGTATAAGATCACTATTTGTTTGTTTAGTTTTCTCGAGTATTTGACGTGGAAAGATGCCTATGTCGAATGTTCTTTGGTTCTGTCCCTTAATCAGCTTCAATTCGGGCCTACCATCAATGATGGCAATAGTATCACCAGCTTCAATTTGTAAACGATTTGCTTCATTAAAGCTCTTGGCAGCCTTAACAAGCTGTGGTGATACTCCAACCAAAAATTCTCTTCAATTATAAAATTTATTTAATAAAAGCAATTACGCATAAATAATAAACCAAAATACAACTCACTTTATTGCTGCAAAAGTAGGCCGCTCTGCAGGAGTTTTATCCCAACATTGCAACATCATTTCGTACACATCAGGCGGACAAGCATCAGGATGATGCAAACGTTCACCTTCTCGATCAATTTTACGTAAAATTTGCGAGCCATTTAGGCCTACCCAAGGATCCTCACCAAACGTAAACATTTCCCACAAAGTAACACCAAACATCCAGGTATCGGAGGCATGAGAAAACTGACGAAAACGTAAAGATTCTGGAGCACACCAGGGAAAAGGAACTTTTTTATGTTCAGACATTATATAGCAGTCATCTTCTTGAGGTAGAGCTCGCATCAAGCCAAAGTCACCAATTTTAATTTTATTTCCTGATGCCAATAGAACATTACGGCAGGCCAAATCGCGATGTAAAAATCTCTTGTGTTCTAAATATGCCATACCAGTAGCAATTTGAACTGACCAATTCCATATAGTTGTCATGGGAGTATGTTTGCATTGTTTACGCAAAGTGTCCAATAGAGAACCACGCTCTGCCAATTCCGTAATCATCATCATTGGTTGAGATAGCACCACACCATACAAACGCACCAAATTTGAATGATCTAACGCATGCATTGCCTGCACCTCACGAAAAAAATCTTCTATTATGCCTGGTTGAGTCAGATTGTCAGCTTTCAATACCTTTAGAAAAACTTAAACTCTCAATTTAACTGCTATAAGAGCCATAACAAAAAGAAACCCACCTTTACCGCCACTGGCAAGCATTTGCCATTAGGCGCTGTCAACCATTCTCCCCTGCGCACCACACCAAATGAACCATCACCCAATTTATTCCCAAGTGTTATATCTTTTTCGTGTATTAAACAGGTCAGTTGAGTATTTTGTTGTTTCTCTTTGTTTGTGGCATTTGAAGACTTTTTCGATGACGGCTGTTTACCACCACCAATTAATTTCGACAGAATATTTTTACGCCATTGCTGAGCTTTTTTCTTACGCACTGCTTCCATTAAACGCCGTATGGCTGGTTTACCTAAGCCACAGCGTTCCAAGTCTTCTGGTTGCACATAATCAAAATGTGCCAATCGTGTGACTTGCAAATCATCTCTAATGCGTTCTAGGAACTGTTCAAGTTGGACTTCTTTCAAAAGATCCTCCAGCCATTCGGTATCAGTAACACTTTCTAAATGACTAGAAGAAGTCATATTGCTGTACGGATACAATCTAGATGTGTTCTATTAGACAAATGGAAGACCGAGGAATCTAACATAAAAAAGAAAGAAAATTTTAAAAATAGTTTGACAAAATCTGACATTTCAAATATGAATAATTAGTATTATAAATGAGTTCGCCTTGGTAGAAATGAGTCCGTAAATGGCATTTAAATTTGATCAATATTAGAAGAAACGAGATAATAAAATACCAACTTTCACAACAAATGCCAGAAACAGACATAATAACTCCAGGTTTTTTACTAGGAAAAAAAATTTGAAAGGCGTGTGGCCGTGAGAGTTTCTAAGAATATTTTTGGGGGAGCATTTTGTTTCAAAATCAGATTTTTTTTTTATAGGCCCTGGTGGTAATTTTATGCAAATAGAATAAAATGATTCACTTTACAAATTTAAATACAAACAAAATATTTTTCAATGTCATTGAATTAATAAGGGATACCGCCGCATGATATTCAATTAACGAGCACTTTACTTCGCACGCGAAAACAAAAAGCAAAACAAACAAAAGAAATTCAAACAGAAACAAAAAGAAGTCAATTAAGAAAAAAAAATAAGCTTGCAAATAAGAAATTGCATAAAAAATAAAACCCACAACAAAAATAAAAATTTAAAAGGCAACTGCAAAAGAAAACAAGAAAAAATACTATTTTGCATAATTTTAGTTATGGAGGCATGTGTGAGCATACATTAATTAAAATTTGTATAATCAATTTCCTATTAAGGAATAGGTTGGTATGCGAAGTAATACAATTTTGAAATCAAATAAGGTACTCACGAAATTAAATTTAGGCTAAGATGTGTCTGTATGTATTTATTTAGTTTAACCCTTATAGGTATACTTATACTGTTTCGTGTATACGATGTAAGCGAAAGTACGGAAGATGCAAGTTTATCGATTCGCTGTCGGCTGCAGAAATCGAGGGTTTGTCCAAAGGACAGCCATGTAAGCCATATGACCGAAATCATTTTCAAATTTTAATATTATTGATTATTATTACGCGGTTTCTAGCTACTAAAACTATTGGTTCTAAGCCCCCATGGTCAAGGCAGAAATCGAACCCACGACCTCCTGAGCATGCTGGTAACCAATCTATGATGGTACCCCACAATGTCATGTATTGATCTTTCAAATAACAAAAATTTCTTGATTAAATGTGTTATTTTTAACAATTGAATGCTCTATGGGGCTTCAAAAACACCATTTACATAGTATTTAACCTGCATACTGAAAATAGCACAAAGCTGACAGGCAATGTAGTAGCATTGAGGAAGACCACACTGAAAAGTATACGTATGTATAACTGCTATTTACTGGTTATTGATGAAATTGCATTTTTCATCTTGAACAATAAAAAATGTAAACACACAATTTAATAACTTTATTGTTGTTTAATAAATAGTTGTTGTGGGCACCGCATAATTTACAACTGAGTGTCAACATCATAAAAAATAGGAAGTTTGATAATAAAAATAAATGAGTACTAGTATAAATAAGCAAACACGTATGTAGTATGTACGTACGTACATATGTACCCGTATTTACGTAAAAATAAAAAACCTTAAGCAAACAAACTAATGTTTTGAAAGTGGTGTAAGTCCACTTTAAGAAAAGATAAGTCAGCTTTCTATACCTTACTAAAATTACCGCTCAAATATAACAGCTCAATTCTTGAAATTTTTATTTGTAATAAAAAGCCATTTCGTCTGACAGAATAAATAATAAACGATATGTAGATAAGTAGAGCTAAAAAATTTTATTGGCTCCGAGGAGACTTAGATTTGAATTCACGATCTTTTTTAGTTCATTATCATCATGGGCTATGATCGCACCACGACCTTTAAGATCTATTGTGCAGTTTTAGTTCATTAATAACAATGGATTACTTAGGCTAAGTGAGTGAAGATATATATGTCGATTTAATTAAATATGTTTTAACGTAACCCCTTATGTTTTTTAGTATTTGTAAATATCTTTTCAGTATTTATGGCATATTTGTCAAATTCGTCTTATGTTATTAAATATTTCTAAATGTGTTTTTAGTATTTATGACGTGTCCATAAATATTTTTAAGAGAAATATAAGTGCAAATGTACAAATATGCACAATACGTTGATTTCTTAAGAAGATTAGTTGATGGGCCAAAAATCATTCTAAAGGGGAGGGCGTCTAGATTTGTAATTTGACGCCCAAGTACTCAGAAGTTGCTTTGCATTATTTAATTTTTTTTTAATTCCCTTGTACCCCAGTACTGTTGCACTAAGGGGTTTAGAAAATTTCCGTTTTGCATTATAAAATAAAAATTAAGAAATTTTCCGAAAATGTTAAAACACTTCCTGAAAGTTTAGAACATACTTTGATTTTGGTAATTTTTATCGGCAAAATCGGGAATGGTACCTCAGCAAAGTGGGGAATGGTAAAAATCATTCAGAATAAGAGTACTGGAAAATGAAGGAATTTCAAAAAAAAAAAAAATTTATAATCCAAAAAACTTCTAATATCTGTCCTATCCCGTAATCTTCAATGGTTCTTCCGGAAGTTGCTAAAATCCCTCAGAGCAACAGCACTGTGGTATAAGGAAATTTAAAAAAAAATTTTTTTTAAATAATCCAAAGTAACATCTGAGTATTTGGGTGGTAGATTAGAAATCTAGACGACCTTCCATTTAAAACGATATGTGTCAAAACATACAGAGGCAACGTAATGGTTTCAACTCATGGAATAAAGAACCAGGTAAGACTGCATAGAAACAAGTAGATGTGAACAAATAAGATTAGTTTTTGAAATATACTCGCAGTGCCTAAAACAAAATAAATAAATTTGGAATTAAATTACTACATTATACTCTTTGCTGTAGATGGAAGCAGTAAGCATAATAGCGTGAGCACTGCAATTTTTTATTTCTAAAGGGTGTTTTTTATAGCCGTATAGAACTTTAAGTTGGCATTACTGTTCAAGATGGCGACCGATTTAACAGCAGTCAAATGATTTACTCTCAGTTTGGTTTGGCAATTTATCATGAATAGACTGACGATCATCAAGTAAGGCGTAGATTCGTCGAATGGGCCCAAAACGAGATTGCCGTTGTTCCAGATTTTCATAAGCGAATTTTGTTTAGCGATGAAGCGCACTTCTGGTTGAATGGCTACGTCAACAAACAAAACTGCTGCATTTGGAGTGAAGCTAATCCTTAAGTGTATGTTGAAACACCGTTGGTGCGCTTTATGGGCTGGTGGAATCATTGGTCCGTACTTCTTCAAAAACGATGATGGCCAGAACGTTACAGTCAATGGTGATCGGTATAAAGCCATGATTACTAACTTTTTCATTCCTGAATTGAACAACCATGATGTCCAGGAGCTGTGGTTCCAACAAGACGGCGCAACATGTCAGACAGCTCGTGCCACAATCGATTTATTGAAAGACACGTTTGGTGACCGCCTAATTTCATTTTGGACCTGTGAATTGGCCTCCAAGATCTTGTGATTTAACACTTTCTGTGGGGCTATGTAAAGTCATTGGTCTATGCGGATAAGCCACAAACGCTTGACCATTTGGAAGACAACATTCGCCGTGTTATTGCCAATATACGGCCACAAATGTTGGAAAAAGTCATCGAAAATTGGACGTTCAGATTGAACTACATCCGAGCCAGCCGTGGCGGTCATATGCCAGAAATCATATTTAAAATGTAATGCCACAAGATTATCTTTCGGATACACAAAATTCATGTCAATCGAATAATCCAACGTTGTTTTATTGCAATTTAAAAATCTATACGTCTATAAAAAACACCCTTTACAAGAATCCCTTGTAACCTAAAAAGTTTTATTTTTTTCAAGGTAGCATTTGAATTTTAAGTGTTCTTTGGAATTGCTCTACTTTGCTCTTTTACATGAATCAATAATAAACTAAGTGTTTCTAGAATGAAGCAGAATTCATAGCTTTTCAATTGAAATTCACATTTGAACGACAAAAAGTACATGAAGTAAGTGAAGATAAATATGCCGAGTTAAATATATTTTAACGTAACCGGTTACGTTTTTTAGTAATTCTAAACTTTCAGCAAGTGTTTTAACATTTTCGGATAATTTCGTAGTTTTTATTTTATGATGCAAAACGAAAACTGCCAAAATAATTGAGAACAACGGTAGGTACTGGGGTATATGGAAATTTAAAAAAAAAATTAAAAATAATCCAAAGTAACTTCTGACTATTTGGGCAGTAGATTACAAATTCAGACGACCTCCACTTTAAAATGATCCCGTAATATTTTTTAGAAGTCAACGTATTTATTGATATGTGTACCCATGCACTTATATTTCTTCCAAACATATTTATAAACATGTCATTAATACTGAAAAGATATTTACAAATACTAAAAAACGTAACGGTTTACGTTAAAAAATATTTAACTCGGCATATTTATCTTCACTCACTTAAGTATATGTAGAAAAAATTGAACAGCGCTTTGTACCAATAATGTTAAAAAGCAATTATAATTTTGACCTAAAGATAAAACAAAAGTTCTCACCACAATTGTATAATCGCAAGTCCATTTTATTATGAAATACTTCTAAAAATTAAATGGTTGCAGAAGAAAATAAGAAACTGAAAACCGATAAAAAAAAAATAATAAAAGATACAAAAATATAACTGCTGTTTGCTGGTTATTTTTGTGATTATTTTTTTTTTTTTTTTTTTTTTTTTTGTAAAATAAACAACTGAAACAAAGAAACAAGCGAAAACATTTGTAAAAACATTGCAACTTAATAAAAAAAAAATTATAAAATAAAAAAACTGAAACAAAGAAGAAACTCTAAAAGCTATTTAAGCCAACTAATAGTACTTGTTGAAATTTCCACATGATAAATTTTTGTGTGTTTTTGTATTTCAACTTTTATTTTATTTTTGTACGAACTGTGTTATGTGCGAGGATCAATTAATAATTTTGTTAAATGATAAATTAAACTTAATTATATTCTAGTTATTGTTAACTTTGTTTTAATTTATTGTAATTTGGAGTATTTTAACAATATGCGAACAATTAAATAATAATAAACGGGAAATTTGATACTACGCTACTACGCTACTACGCAATTAGTGCTAAGGTAACACTAATACTCAATAATTTTTTTTTATAAAGCTTTAAATGGAAAACATTCGACAATTTAATAAAACAATTTTTGTTGCCATAATAACAAGAATTTGATTACCCTTGCTGTGTCATTCAGAGCATCTATGTATGTATATTCAGTACATTAACCTTGCACATGAATTTTTCAAAATGGAAAAAATTTAAAATTTTTGAGTCGATTTTATTTCGCCAGAATTGTTTACTGTTATAGCAACAATTGTTTTTGTTTTTGTTTTTTTAATTCCAACCTTCCTACATGAAGATATATAAACTTCACTCAACGTTCTCGCTTGGTTGATATATGCTTGTGGCGTGCAACAAAATTAAATTTAAGCTAAAGAAAGAATCAAAAAACAAATGCATGCAAAAGATAAAGCAGCATTAACAAAATTGCAACGTGCAACACATGTTCTGCCACAGTTCACAATGGTCAATATACCAAAGAATTATATGCACAATGAATATCGAACTGCAAGCAAACATCCGTCCGATTTCATTGAATTAAAATAACAAAACAAATCATGAGAAAAGGAATTTCAATTAAACAAAAAAAAAACCCCCTTTCAAAAACTGCACAATAAAGTGCAAGAATTCAATCATAATAGTTGTTAAAATTAATTTATTTTTATCAAGTCAATTAAATGGGGAATTCATACAACTAACTCACTTTAAATTTTAAGATATTTGTAGTTGCATACGAGATACAAATGAAAACATCTGTATGTTGAAATAATTTTCTCTTAAGTTTTTGCAGGAAAGTCATTCATTTTATAAAATCACACATCAAGAGAAATTAAAAAAAAAAACACACACACACACTGACTCACACACACATAAATACAATGACAAATTATATGGTATCTTTTAAGCTGTTTGGCCTTTTAAATTAAAAAAAAACATAAATTTTTAGCAGAACGAGTACCAAACTAAACCACAATAAAAAAAAAATAAGGGCTTCCATAATGAGATGTTTAATTAATCATCAGTGAATGCGCAAAGAAATGATGTAACGTAGCTTGTAATCAGAACTTTCGACTGCCAAAAGTGGTTTAAGATTTGTTTATACCAGCCAGAAGCAGTACTACTTGAAGCTGTTTATTGTAAATATGTGATCCGTTAAATGAAAGCATAAGCAAGTGTACACACAAATTGTGGTAAGTTTTTTGGCCGTTTTTTCCCTTAAAACATTTCCGCTTTTAAAGTTTATAAATTCTAAGTGTGTTTGCGTGTGTCCAGACTGACACACTACACAGTAGCGCCTAAATAGCTTATGATACGGTTTGCAGTGGATTTAAATTGTTCGGTATCAATTACTAAAGCTTCCTCGTCATGGCAAATCACTATTATAACAAGAACAAACTTCTTAATAGAAAAAAAGGAAAGATCTTTTAAGAAATTCTTTTAAACAACGTTGGAGATTATTGAAAGAACACGATATAAAAGCAAATAAAACCAACGAGTGAAATTTTTGAAATACAAAATAAAGTTATCCTAGAGTAGAAATAGAAATTTATCACAGCATCTTGAGTTGTAGAAAGCAAAGCCTCACTATAAAGAATTTAAAGGAAACTACACGAAAAGGAACAAAGTGAGACTACTGAATTTAACAACACAAATCCTCGAAGCATTTTGTTTGTATGCAGAAAACACCTATGGTCAGGACAGCAATCGAACCTGAGATTCCCATATTGATAGGTTAGCACTGTACCCACCAGTCTGTGAAGCACCAAGCTAAAATAGTAAATAACTTTTTGACACGATTATGTGTGCTCTCAAAGGAACTACATATTTAATCATTGGTTGACAGGATGAAACCTTAGAACATGTGTCTGTCCATGCTTTTTTTTTCTTGACTCCCAGAGAAATAGAAGAGCTTTCACTGAACAAGATAATAGGCTTCATTCGAGGTCTAAATCTTCGACTTATCAGCTGTACAAAAGATCCTCTGGGTTGCGATACATACGGCTTAGCTTACAATATTTATAATAATAATCACTAGCATGTTTTTACGGACGGTCTGGTCCGCCATATTATGTGAATGGAAAAAATCATGACCAACATGATCAATGATTTTTATTATTATTTTCTAATGAGCAGTACCGCGACCCAGAGGATCTTTTCTGTAGAAGTAGGCCACGTATAAGGGCAATTATTTTATACAGTGAGAGCTTCTATTTTGTCGTAGATACCCTAAATCCGGATAGTCAAAAATTACATATTTTTAAGCTCCGTCATGCAGATCCTGCATAGGCTGATCAGAATATTTCACTGCTTAGCCAAACATCCCGGTAACAGTTTGAGGTCACTCTTGTTGAGTGCCCGTTTTTTCTGGTAGGTCTACCATGTTATCGTGTTAAAGCCTTTCGCCTGTCTGAGTTCTGTTAGCGATTCCCAATGTTTTGAGAATTGTGATGGAGCCCAAAAGCCAGTTTTCTCCATAATACAACGCCAAAGTACGGTTTTGATATTATGAATATACGATGGGCTACTGCATGAGCCCTACAATCTGACCTCTCGTTAACAGCGTACATATAACATATGATTATTATGGATTTCCAATTCATTCAGAGACACCAGACAATTCATTAGCATAGCTGATCTTCTGCACAATAGATCTTAAAGGTCGCGGTACGATCATAGCCCATAGGGATAATAGAAGATCTTTGCTCAGTAGCGTGACTGTCAGACATCAACTCACTTTGTAACTTCTTTTTTGAGGCACGCTAATTCTTGAAAGTTGTAAGTTCATAATTTTTGTATTTTTCACAATCTACTGTGTTTTGAGGAAAAAATCGAAGTAAATTATTTTATTATTGTTGAACACGTAGTATTTTAGGAAAGAAAAAGTGAACTTATATTTTCGAAATTTCCTAAAAAAAAAAAAAAAAAGCTCTGGTCAGTAAGAACAATATCTTATTGTTTTCGAACTCACTGTATTTTAATAATTCTGCGCTAAGAAAAAGCCAACCAAAAAACATGTAACCGTATAAATATTTTATTAGTGCACTGCGATCTACATTGTGCAGACAATCAGTAGGGGAAAGACAATAAAAGTATAGAAATACAAGTGTAATAAATTTAGTTTTTATTAGAATTCAGAGGCTCTATAATAAGACATTTTTGTTAAAATACGTTTCGTTTATCATGGTCATACTTGGAAGCATTTATTTAATATTTGTTTAGGTAGAACTTGCTTCCCTTCCAGCTTAGTGTCTAAAGTTATTGTATTCAACGTACAACAAGTGACTGCTTATATTGTTTTTTCATTTCTATTTCAAATATGTTTTTGTCAGATGTCAGTTGCAGCCTGTATTTATCTAGTAGTTAGTACGTAAATAATAATTCAAATCTAAAATCAAGTTTCTATAGACAAGACGTAAAACGTGATAAACATTTTAAAAACATCATTTACAATAATTATTTATTTTTTTAACTCATGTTCTGTCTCTCTATCATACGAGTATATTCATACACAGTCTTTTATTGGTTCCCTATAAACAATAAACAAAACAAACTGATTTCGTAAAAATTATTTTTCCTAAAAACTTAAAATTCTATAAAAACACAATTTAAGAATTTTTGCTTTGCAAATTGATTTTCAAATTAAAAAAAAAAAAAAGATTGTTGTGGTTACGAAAACCAGTTATTATTATTATTATTTGTAATAAAGTTTGTGTACGCGCACAATTAGCAATTAACGAAATACTAAATGTAATTTAAATTATTGTGATATTTTACTAATATGAAATGGAACATTGCGCCACGCAAAACATTCATGCATTTAAAGCGTATCTTGTGGCATAATCAAATTTTGTGGCAAAACAAGACACACAATTAATAATGGGCAAAGTTCAACCAACGTCTCAAAAATATATGTGCATGCACGCATGTACTTATTCTGAAAAGGTTAAATATGAGGGCACAATTTAAAAATTAAATTAAAAAAAGCAATAAGACAACAAACTAAATGAGTATCACTAGCTACCAACAACTCGTCTCAAAGTTTTGCATAAAAAACACCCAATTTTTTAAGTAAGTATGACGAGTTAAATATATTTTAACGCAACTCCTTACGTTTTTCAGTATTTATGACATACGTATTTATAAAAATGTTCAGGAGAAATATAAGTGCATACTAGGTACAAATATGCATAAATGCGTTGCTTTCGTAAGAAAATTACATTTTACGAGGGAGGTCGTCTAGATTTGTAATCTATTGCACAAATACTCAGATATTACTTTGCATTATTTTTAAACAATTTTTGAAATTTCCATATACCTCAGTGCTGTTGCTCTGAGTGATTTTAGCAACTTCCGGATGAACCATAGAAGATTACGGGATGGGAAGCATTTCAGTTTAAAGGGGAGGTCGTCTAGATCTGTATTCTGCCGCCGAAATACTCAGAAGTTACTTTGGATTATTTAAAATTTTTTTATGAAATTTTCATATAAAAGTACTGTTGCTCTGAGGGTTGATTTTTTACGTTTTTATTTTTTTGACAACGCATATTGTCAACTTATTAGCAAATGTTGTGCAATTGACAACAATATGTTGTCAAATTTCGAACAAACGTTGTCAAATTGACAACCCCAGTTGTCATTTCAACAACCATGTGGTATCATTTCGATACCACACGTTGTCATTTCGATACTACATGGTGTGATTCTGGCACCAAATGATGTCATTTCGACACCAGAATGATGTCAATTTGACATCATTCGTTGTTAATTCTGCAACACTATGTTGTAATTAATGCGTTGTAAAAGTGAGCGCAATTGTGGTTGATACACTAATGAAACCTTTAGTGGTTATTTTGACAACGGTTTTATCATTGTTTGTTTATTTTTATGCAGCCTATTTGACATGTGCTTGTGTTGTATAAACTTAGTCTCATCCTTCACTTGTGTAATTTGTTACTCAAAGTTTTTTTTTTTTTTAAATTATGTCATCTCGTTAATTGTGCAGTATTTTTATTTAAGGCGATTTAAGTGATTTTTAATTATTGGCACAGATTTATAAACAAACAAAACAAAAAATGTGGATAGTTTGCTTTTCAGGGTTTAAAATATCACCTTGGTTCTGGAAAGAGCAACCAAAATCTCTTTTAGCCATTGAAATTCGAACTATTTTTTGTATTTATCGAGTAAGTTATTTTTTTCCATTAAAACCATTTCGATCGGAATGTGTGACAGGCTTGTATATATGCATGTATATCCATTAAGCTACGGTCACATTACACAAATATTTGTCGAAATAGGCGTAATTACTACTTTCTGGCAAATATTTTTATATAATGACTTGTATTATATAAAATGAATTCAAATAATATAATAGTGCAAGTATGTTTCTTCAAAATATATAAACGCATACGTAGATGACAGCGGTTATGCTTATTTCGACAAATGTTATGTATCTTTTCAATTAAAATTAAATTAGTTTTTATAATTTTTAATAAATTATAACATGAGTAATGCATATAAAATCTGAATACTAAATACTTTAATTATTAACATACATAAAATAATACATATATATGTACTTATTAAATGGCTGTACAAGCATACTTGAAATGGGTTACAAGCATTTTTTTATTATAAAATATTACACATGTTTGTAGTGATGTGTGGCTTTCAGGTATGCTTGTGCAGCCCTTTAGTACTTATATTGTATACATATGTATTTTATTTTTATGAAGATTTTTGCTGAGCAGCACAAACGCAGA
The DNA here is from genome assembly GCA_947397855.1 of Thelaira solivaga. Classification (NCBI taxonomy): domain Eukaryota; kingdom Metazoa; phylum Arthropoda; class Insecta; order Diptera; family Tachinidae; genus Thelaira; species Thelaira solivaga. The sequence continues at coordinate 52,110,534 of OX377614.1, forward strand.
ATCATTTCTTATATACTCGTATATAATTTTTATTTTCTCTTTGGGCCATTTTCCGTAAATGCAAGCGACATACTGTATGTATGTCCGTCACTTGTTATTTTTCTTAATGAATCGAATGAAATGACGTTTTTTGAATTTATAATTAACTTGGGCAGCATTCAGGAGAAGAAAAACGAAAAACGCTATGAAAAATTGTTTAAGCGCTGTCGTTAAAAACAATGTCTACATATTTCTCAGATATGGATACACATCAAATGCAATTTGATACTTGCTTATGAAGTTTGTTTGCTTATCACTTTACGGAGATGGTTAACTCAAGAAATTTGTACTCTTTTCAGTACAAATTGGATTCATAAAGTACTTGAATGCGCCAGCAGCTGATTAAGTTTAATTTATTTATTTTTAATATTTCTTACAAAATCACAAGTTGTTTTTAATGGATTATTTGCAATATTTAAATAACAAATCATTTTAGTAAGAATAACTTAGAGCGCTGGGTCACTATTTCATTACACAAGTTTACAAATTCAAGTTAACTTTTTAACCAGGAAAATAGAAAAATGTTTTAGAAGTATTGTGGAGCGCTGATTTTAAATTTGCATTTCTTTTTCAAAATTGGCTTTAATTTCTAAGATATACAGTTATTTCTCAAATTCAAGAGGGGACCCAACATAGGTATATCGTATTGATATTGGTTCTGTTTGTTAAAAAAGAAACTACGAAAAAAAAAATTGTAAAAATTTTGACGAAAGTCAAAAAAAAGTTTTTTAGCCAAAAATAAAAACTTAGTTTTTAAAAAATTATTTAAAATAGCGAAGGACAAAAATCCTCCGTGCATATAGTCTCATAAGTTTTAAGCAAAACGAACCATATTTTATTAAAATTAATGAACAATTTTTAATTTTATTCACAATTAAGTAAATATATCGCTAGAAACAAATGTTGTCATACTCGTATGAGTTCGCTAACGTAGCTGTAGCATGTTTGATTGAAGATGTGATGATACTGCATATTGCACATTTTCTCAAAACGAATGATGGCAATTAAATCAAGAGTGGAGCATCGTTTTCAATACGAATACGACTCGTTTTTTTTCGAAACTTATATTATAGAAAAAACACCGACCGATTTTTATCCTACTTTATTTTAAATAATTTTTGGAAAATTAAATTAATCTCTAAATTTTGCATAAATAGCGAAATTAGTAAGTCAATTTAAAAACGATGTAGATGCGAAATAAAGGAAATTTTATTGACAAATTCTGATTTTCTTTATAATCATATAAAAGAAACTATTTCGAACTAAATCTCTCTTATGTCATGTCGTCTATTCAATTTGTGAAATAACGGAAACCAGTGCCCAAATCACCGCATTCGATAGCTAGCAATTCGTGTTGAAATTTAACAAATTTTTCATACAAAAACACGAAAATTACGATAGTTTTCATTCGAGGGACTTTTACAATAGAGATGAGAAAACTAAAAAAAAATTAAATACTCTAAAATAATTTCTGAGTAATTGGTTGGCAGATTACAAATCTAGAGGACTTCTCATTTTAAAGCGATGTGTGTCCCATCCCGTAATCTTTTATGGTTCATCCGGAAGTTGCTGAAATCTATTAGAGCAACAGCAATGGGAAATTAGGGAATTTTAAAAATACTAACAATATATTTAGAAATATTTAGGGGATTAACACTGTAGTCATAAAGTTAAAATTTGAGTCTACTGAGTACTTATGACAAAATATTAATGTGCTGTTTTTATAACACAAGCGATTAATTCGCCTGGAAATTTTATATGTTTTTCATACAAATTTTTTAGACGAGTTGATCGATTGTGTTATAAAAACAGCGCATAAACACAATGGAAAAAGTTTTGAACAACAAAATTTTTTTTAGTTATCATAAAGTAATACAACTTTAAGACTTAATGACTGATATGACACTACTGTGAATCCCCCAATTATTATTTGATATTAGAAATTAATTCCAAATTACATTTTTAACGAGTACGGCTGACTTCGACCATTTTCTTCCAGGGTCTAGCAGGAATCGAACCGCGACCCCCAGATTGATAGGTTGGGTAGCCCGCTAATCTAGAGAGCACCCTTAGAAATATTTAATGACGTAAGACGTATTTGACAAATATACCATAAACACTGATATTTACAAATATTTACGTTAAAACAAATTTACCTTCACTCACTTAAAATATTAAAACTTTGTATGTTTACCATTGTATGTGCGCTAAATTTGTACTTGTTAAATCCAAGAGAAAAAAATACAAATTTATACAGTACAATTTTAAACAGTTTTATTTATCATCCCTGTCTTTTGAATGGCAAGATTAAAATGTTAGCCAGCCCTTAAGAAAATAGATACTCAAAATAAAATTTAACAGATGTGTTTACAAATTTTCATGTTTCTTTAAAGAGCAGATGCAACAGGTGACAGATGTGGGTTGTAAATAAATCGGACACATTTTTACACGTAGTAATAATGAAAAATACATCTGTATTGGTTTCAAAAGGGAGTATGTTTTCAATAGAAATATACTGGCTAAGAATGGTGTAGCAATCAGAAATCTGATAGTGAACACACAAACATATTTTCTAATTTCATCAACAATATTAATTCTCTTGATAAATAGTTAAACAAATTATAAAATTATACAAAAAAAAAACTGGTCTTTAAGATTACTTACTCATTTTATTAAGAAAAAACATTCAACAAAGTTTTAAAACTATATTACAGCCCACTCTCTTGTAAAAAAGGTCTACAAGGCGGTAAATAAGGTCTAAGAGATAATAACGTTGCCCACTCTACTTGTAAGGCCAAAGTCTCTGGAATTTTTAATAAGCAAAATAAAATAGCTTTTTTACAAGTCAGTGAAGATAAATATGCTGAGTTAAATATGTTTTACCCTAGCCCCTTACGTTTTTTAGTATTTATGGGTTATTTTTCAAACAAGTCATTACGTCATTAAATATTTAAGACACATTTATTAATATGTTTAGGAGAAATAAAGGGTGTCCCAACAAGAACGCAAGATTTAAATTTGGCGCCATTCGAAGTGTCATTGTTTGACATTTGAACCAGTTTTTTCTTGCCTAGAATTGAAGAAATGAATGTGGAGGGCTTGTGGTTTCAACAAGACGGCGCCACATGTCATACAGCCAGAGAAACAATTCAATTGCTGCATCAGTCATTTCCCGGTTGTGTTATTTCGCGTTTTGGACACCAGAATTGGCCGCCTAGATCGTGCGATTTAACACCATTTGACTTTTTTCTTTGGGGTTTTTTGAAGTCGATGGCTTACGTGAATAAGCCGACGACGACTCAAGCCTTAAAAGAGGAAACTGGACGCTGCATTAATGAAATACCGCAGCATTTATGCAATACGGTCATTGAAAATTTCATTAAAAGATCGCGTGTGTGCCAGCAAAGCCGCGGCGGCCATCTGCCCGATATGTTGTTCCATGCATAACCTTATTCTGTCTACTTTACGATATAATAAAGTTTCACGATTTTTTTTTAAATATCTGTTTTATTTAAAATTTAAATCTTGCGTTCTTGTTGCGACACCCTTTATAAGTGCATAGCTACAAATATGCATATACGTTGATGTTTCTAAGGGATGTTACCAATTTACAAGCCAACCATAGAAGATTACGGGATGGGACACATCATTTTAAAAGGGAGGTCGTTTAGATTTGTAATCTATTGCGCAAATACTCTGAAACTACTCTGAATTATTTTAAATTTTTTTTGGAAATTTCTGTATACCCTACTGGTGTTGCTGTGAGTGATTTTAGCAACTTCGGCACGAACCATTAAAGATTATGGGAGGCTGTCTGGAAAATTTACAAAAAATTTTAAAAATGATCCAAAGTAATTTCTGGGTATTTGCGCAATAGATTACAAATCTAGACGACCTCGCCTTTAAAATGATTTTTTTCCTTAATTTGGTACACAAAATCACTATAAGAATGATCGGCCACGTTCATCTTTACACGGCTCAGTTGGAAGGTCGCCAAATGAAACTGCTCATGCGTAACCGAGTAAAAGCAGCTAATACAGCAGAAAATCAGATTTTACACAGGTTTCTTTGAATTTCTATAGATACGTTCTCCTTAGGCTAAGAATTCCTATTCATAGATAAAAGGAGCGGGTGAGCAGGCAGTAAAATATTGTTCTTATAATTCTGATAAATAAAGGCAAGGACAAAAAGTTTGAATTTAAATTGCTATAATCGCACCTCGACCTTTAAGATCTATTGTGCAGCTTAGTTCTCAACTACAATCCGAAACTCCTTACAAATCTCGTAATTGCTGTAGGATTAATCAGGCCTGCATCGCCTGGGACCAATGTCCCACTTTCTTGCCACCTATGAGCACCCACACAAATCATGTTTCGACGTATCCCATCATCCCCGACAGAAAGGAAAGGTGTCGGTTTGTACCACACCACTTTTACTTATGTGAAAGTTAAGTCTACAATGGCAAGTAAGTAGCTCAACATAGAGTTTTATGTCATTTCTGCTAAGGTTTAAAGCAATATTTGCCCTAATACGCTCGGGGTTAATGAGTCTTTGACTGCCGCATGAACGCTTAGGCTCTCCAGCAGTTTTGTAGACTTCGTTTTTTTAGTAGGGCAAGAGTGAAGTTGTTGATGACCCAGCAGAAGGCCTATAGACGCACGTTTCTTAGGCAGATAATCCTCGTTTCTTATACTCCCTTCGTGGCCCGGTATACATTACAAAACAGAATTTCTAACAAAATTATTTTTTATTTAAAACTGCAATGTGGATCTGGGATGGGTTTAAGACAGACCTTTAGTGTGTATATAGTAAAGGGCTGCACAAACATACATGAAATGACTATAAGCACTTTTTATTATAAAATATTTACCATGTTTGTAATGATGTGTGGCTTTCAAGTACGCTTGTGCATCCCTTTAGTATATAGAGTCAAATGCAGACATACAAACTGTCAATAAAATTTAATCATAATTTATTATTAATAAAGCACTTTTGAAAATATAGTATAAAACTGGTTTTAAGTAATTTAATCTTCTTCACTTCAATATTCAATTTATAAGAATTTGTCAAAGAGGACGAAGAGAACATATTAAAAAAATAAAACAGAACCACACGTTGCTTCCGGTTTTTGAAAGTGAAGCATCATAAACTTTACATGTCGTATTTAAAATGCAATGTGGTGTGGCAAATAAGAAATTGAACAAGAATATCAACAGAGAAACAGGAAATAAATTCGAAGCAGCAAATGAGAAAATATAACAATAAAAAAGATAAACTTTCAATCTTAAAGCATCAAATGGGTGTTTTATTAAACATTAATTAATGCAATATTTGTTCCACTGTAAGATTATTATGGACATACATATAAACTTTTTTTTATCTTTATACTCGTACTTACATACTCGTATTGCCGACATGAGTCTTGTAATTGAAAGTGAGTTTTTTGTTGGCACTCAATAGTGGTTTTTTAAATAATCCATAAAATCAGTGTGTTATTATTGTTTTTATACGCAATAATGATTATCTTTGACAAACCTCAAGTGATGACGACACTTATTTAGTGATGCGAACGAGGGTATAAGCCCCACATACGAATGAATGGGTATGACAAGTTTTGTTATACATATATACACAAGTGCATGTAGTATTTTCTCTGCATGTTCGAATAGTTTTCTATTTTTTTTTTCTATTGAACTACACAATAGACCACTAAAAAGCAGGGTGTGTAGGTTTATCTTTGGTAATTATCATTGCGTATACATATTGAGATTAAAGCGTTAAATATTTAGATATATATGTATGTATGTACATATAACAAGTGCATCTGCTTACTTAAAAATATAATAATAACGAAACAACATTAGGGAGGGTGCGCAAATTCCTTTCACAACAACCGAATGACTGAAAAGCTTATTTTATTTTCTTTTGATTTAAAGTTGTTTAAAGAACGTCAGAGTTACACCATGGATTTCCCTAAATGTTTTGTTAAAAAATTCTACTCAGATCACTTGGATCAAAAAAATTTGAGAAGCTCTGTATAGGTATGTACGAGGTATGATAAAAAAAAAACCCTTATTTTCACTTTTCGTGAGGTACGTATGTTCGATTTTCGCATTTTTTTTATGTTGGTACACATGTCTGTTATTTATGTTGACAATATCAGCCATTTTGGATTGTCAGCTTGTCTTTGACAGATAAAAAGGTTAGTCGTGTTTTGGTGCTCTTCGATTTTTTACTATTTCAAAAAATGGATCAAAGAAACTGTATTAAGTTTTGCGTAAAAAATGAAATTAAATGTGCAAGGACATTTGAAATGTTGACTGTGGCGTTTGGCGAGTCTACTATGAGCAGAACACAAGTTCAATTGTGCTATAAACGGTTTAAGGAAGGCCGCGAAGATGTCAATGACGATGCTCGTCCTGGTCGCCCGAACACGTCAACAACCGATGAAAACATAGAAGCAGTGAAGAAAATGATTTTGGATAATCGTCGAATAACTATTAGAGAGGTTGCAGATAATGTTGGCATATTGTTCGGCTCATGGCAAGCAATTTTTACGAATGTTTTAGGCATGAAACGTGCGGCAAAGCAGATTGTTCCAAAATTGCTGAATTTTTACCAAAAAAAATCGTCGATTGTTCGTAATTTTTTGGCCAAAAACAACACCATATCATGCCTCAGCCACAGTATTCACCAGATTTGGCCCCCTGAGACTTTTTCCTGTTCCCAAAACTGAAGACACCGATGAAAGGAAAGCGTTTTTCTACGATTGAGGAGATAAAAGAAAAATCGAAACAGGAGCTGTTGGCGATAACAAAAAGCGCGTGTCAGACGTGTTTCGAGGATTGGAAAAAACGCTGGCATAAGTGTATTATATCTGAGGAGGAATACTTTGAAGGGGACAAGATAGTTATTGATGAATAAATAAATACTTTTAGAAAAAATTTAAAATAACGGTTATTTTTTGATCATACCTCGTATGTACAGGTATGCAAAAAAATTAAGTTTATGTGAAAAATTTAGTATATAAAAGTTTTTTTTTTTTTATTATTTTTTGTCTATTCTTGATAAAGAGCCACAACATTCTCAGTTTACTTTGTTTTGTACCTATTGTTGTCTATTACTTTTTGTAGGAGGGTTATTTGGATGAGCATGAATATAAACAACGTGTGTCAACGGTTAAAACAGGTCAAGGCAAAAACAATATAAAACACAATATTCAAACACTTGCAGTAGTTTAAAATTTAAGAGTAAAATTTTAAGAGAAACACCAACAAAATGCTTATTTTCCCATTTTTTCAAAAAATTACTGGAGTATTTTGAAAAATCCGAAATCATTTATTTTTCTTTTTTTTAAATAAATTTCAATACAAGTTAAGCCTATAGGACCAATAATAAAGGGTGTCCCAACAATAACGCAAGATTTAAATTTTAAATAAATGACTAATGCAGCAATTGAATTGTTTCTCTGGCTGTATGACATGTGGCGCCGTCTTGTTGAAACCACAAGCCCTACACATTCATTTCTTCAACTCTAGACAAGAAAAAACTTTTTATCATTTCACGATACCGAACACCATTGACTGTTTGCGCTTGACCTGCCTCATTTTCATAAAAAAAGGTCCAATGATTCCTCCAGCCCAAAAACCACACCACACAGTGACACGTTGAGGATGCATTTGCTTCTCGTGAATCACTCGAGGATTTTCCTCACCCCAAATACGACAATTATGCCTATTGACAAAGCCATCAAAATGGAAATGGGCCTCGTCACTGAAGATGATTTTATCGGCAAAATCAGCATTTTCATATTGTCTCTCCAATACCCAATTAACGAACTCCCTTCGCTGTCCATGGTAATTTTTTACTAACCTCGTACCTTCTAAATACTAGCAAACAATAACAATTGTTCAAATGTCAAACAATGACACTTCGAATGGCGCCAAATTTAAATCTTGCATTCTTGTTCGGACACCCTTTATATGTATTATGTCAATCTTAGAATTAAAGAAAAAACAGAAAATAATAGAATTTATTAAGCTTCAGGTCTTATTTTATAAATTTATTTTTACATCGATATTTCGCTATAAATTTTGTAGCTTCTTTGAAGCGAAATATCGATATAAAAATAAATTTTTAAAATAAGACCTCAAGCTTAATAAAATAGACATATGAATTAAAAAGAAAAAGGTCAAATAAAACTAACAAATAAGTTTAAAAAAAGTTTTAATTTTTAATAATAAATGGTTATTAATAATAAAAAAGAGTAACGTTACTGACTGACTGACTGACTGACTTATCATCATCGGCCAGCACAAACGGCTAAGCTACGGACTTGAAATTCGGTAAGCAGGTGCATGTCCCAATGTATAGGACGAATAAGAAGGGATTTTTGGAAATTCGAATATTAAGGGGGTAAAAGAGGATAAAAACGGGTAAAATCGAACGTTTTATATCTCCGGAACTACTACAGATAGAGCCAAAGTTCAAACGACAAAATATTCTACTAAAAAAATAAGCGGATGGGTATTTGGTACTTTTTCGATATTTGTACATTTCTATAAATGAAACTGTTTTAAATGGGATATCATTTCCTTACCAAAATTTAGGCAACTAATCTAGTTTGCCGCAACATTTGCAAATAGCACTAAATAGTTTTGAAATATGAAAATCTACCTACTAGTCTACGGGGTGTCCCGTAGACTAGTAGGTAGCGCGCTTACCTATCAATCTGGGGGTCGCAGGTTCGATCCCTGCCTAGACTTTGGGTGTTTTCTGCAGACAAGCCAAGAAGCTTCGCGGATTTGTGTTGTTTAAAAAAAAAAATAAATAAAAAAAGATTGTTTTTACTTCTCGAAAAGCTCATGGCGCTTGTGTTACCAATTATTTAAAATAAAATGCATTTTTTAAAATCAAGTTGTTACACCTTTTGCCAGCCTTATACGAATTTTTTTAAGGACCATTTTAATGTTCACCATAACAAAATTGTTAAGTACCAAAATAAAATTAGGTACCTATTACGTATAAAAGTGCTGATTGAAAAAAATTTCAAAATGGAAGTGTTATTGGGTTTTCTTAGGTGATAGAAAATTTTATAAATTTATCCTGTATGTTAAAAACATAAATTGTGCACATTGCAGCATGAATTTTTTTTTTTTTTCTAAACAGATGTTGTTAGTACTGAAATTCAATTAAAATTTAAATTAAAAATATTTTTTCACTAGATTTTTGGCAAGATACAATTTTTTAAGAGAATAATAAAAATGAAGCTTACCTCAACTGAGAAGGAAGCTGCGGCAGAGAACAGCTGTCAACATACACTTCAAAATTAGCAAAAACAACAACTAAACGAATTGACAATGAGCAGCTGACATTAAAGAGGAGCAAAATGAGAAACTGGTTTCTTTTTTTGTTGTTTTAAATTTTGGGGAGGAGGCAGCTGTTATTGTTGTTGTGTTGCAATGTGCTAGCTGTTGCTGCGTCTTAAAGACCAACAAACCGTATGAAATTGAAGGCAAATTTTAAAAGAACCTGATTGAGCGCAAGATGATTTAATGACTTTTGTAGTTGTTGTACCTGCAATTTTTGTGGAGATGCTTTACGAGGCAGGAGACGCAAATGTCGTAGGCGTCAATAACATTGAACACTTGTAGGCCAAAGGAAACTGGTTTTAAATCTTCAGTGGCTAGACAACTTTTTTCCACTGTTTTATGTATGTCTGGTATATATTTTTTTTAAATATTTTTAAGCAGGTTATAGCTATATATATTTTACCAATTCTTTTTTTTCCCAGGAAGTTTAGGAAGTGTGTATTTGCTGTAGGTAATATGTACAAAATAAACACATTATTTTTTATTTATTTCAGCAATGCTGGATTTTTTTATTTTGCTATGCATTTTTTGTTTTGCTACAAAGTAATTAGCACTATTGCACAGAAACGAAAAAAAATGTTGTAATTAACTATATAATGCTATAATGCAATATATTTTTTTCTATTCAGTAATGAAGCAATCACTAGTTTCCGCATACAAACAAACGCCACAATAAACCACATACTTTTATGCATATAATCGATTGTAATATATTTCCTCTGTAACTTTAAAATATTTTAAGACGTTTATATAAATCTAACAAAATTGCAAACGACATTAGCAAAATGCTAATACCTAAATAAATATATTAAGGAAAAATCATATCATTTGCCACTGTAGTCATTTCAATATTTTAATGGATGCAAAATTCTCCTGTTGGTTTTGTTTAACATTTTTTAAGCTCCATTTATTTGATTATGTATATATAAAGCACGCACGTAAATTTTTTTCTTTAATAATTAAGTATTTCTCTTAATTCTTTTTAATATTAATTTTCTTAATAAACTTATAAAACAATACCGCAACAACCCAACAACATCGGTTTCAATTAAATGACTGAAATAATTTCGTGGGATTTAAAGCAAGTGTGGTATTTCTATGAACCAGCGTTGCATTTCAAGAGTGCTGAAAATATGGTGAATTTATTAAACTGTGCCACAGGGTAACTACTTTTATTTATTTATTCCGCTGGTACATTTTAGAAGAAAATTATTTAAATTTATTCTAGTAATAAATATTAAAATAGAAAATTTATATATATAAATGGTAAAATATATAAAACTAGCATTCAATTAATTATATCGTCTAGCTTCAATATATTCACCATCTTTGGTATTGTTAAATTCGCCATAGTACGAACAGTAGACTCAAAACAAAACGAAAAGAAAACATAGTAACAAAAATGGCATAATTTAAAAATCACTTTCAAAATTTCGATTTGGAACAAAAAATGTGTTAACATTTAAATTATCAAAATGGAAAGATTACCAAAAGAACATGGAGATGATGCATCAACTTCTTCAAAAAGTTCCCAAGTAAATGAGTTAAAAAGAGTCGAGGATAAAACAGAAAAAGTTCCAAATACAGATCCAGAGCTAGATATAGCAAGTGAACAATTTAATCCCTTAAAGGCTCTTTACTCATCCGATTACCGAGTGACCGAAAAACAACCTAAAATTATTTATCAAAATATGGCTGCTTTTGAATCTGCTCTAAAGAAAGTAGGAATTTCAGGGTTAAATAAAGCACCTAAAAATACGGAAGCATCTGGCAGTAAAAGTAATAAAACCCTTTTGGTGGAAGAAAAAACACAAAGAAGATTTCTAGCCAACCAAATGGCCATTAGAACGCAACCAAAAATTAAAAGCAAACATCAAAGAAATCTAATGATGCAAATGGCTCAATCACAGGGACCGCTCGAAAAACTTAAACAATTTGTAAATGAAGGCAGAAAAGTGAAAGTTCTTATCAGGAGGGAACACGGGATTAAAGGCTATGTAGAAGGTGTGTTGAAGATGTTTGATCGTCACTGGAATCTTTTGCTGGTTGATGTTATGGAATGCTTGCAACATCGTAAATATAAATACGCAGAAGATAAATTAGTAACACATCAGTCGCCACAAGATTGTTCTAATATATTACAGAATTTAGGTATAACATTACCAACACAAATTGTTAAAAGTTTGGGAAGAAAACGGGTAGAAATAAAAAGGCATTTACCACAGATTATGCTAAGAGGAGAGCATGTTGTTTTAATATCAGACAAAGTAACAGGATAATACACAAACATCATACGTAATCATTCCTATATCAAAGATTAGGAAAGCTCGAATAAAATATCTTAAATAGACTCATGTTTGGTTTGCAATTTTTTTACAACACATGAAAGCAGTTAATTCTTCTACCAACAAAATCAAAAACCAATTAATAGTAATAAGCTAAAAATAATATTATATATATGAAATAAACTCAAAATTGTACATAAACGTACACACATAATTAATTTTCTTCTTAAACAAAGCTCTCAGTAGATGTCATTGCAACAACTACGAGAAAATTGAAATAAACATAAGAAATTTTATTTTCAATCTGCCAATTTATAATGGGTTTATAATTTTATGATATTAGTGCTCGTTCATTAGCTTAACACTAAGGAATTACTGCAGTATCAGCTTTAATTGGATAATTATTTGTAAGCAGTTATTAATAACGATTGCTACTATTTAATTTTTAAATAAAGTGTCTCGCTTCGTAAGTTTTTATTAATGTTATGTATACAAATGAACATAAATTTACTTTAAATAGAACTACTTTTATTTTTAATTGATAAACATTAGTTTTTTTTTATTATTAGAAACTTAATTAACATTAAAAAATATAATAATAGCTTTTATTTAACAAATTATGCCTATTCTGCTTCTGCTATATTGAACACACGGCGCACTGCTTCAAAATTCTTTATATTATATACACGGCATCTGGGAGGTTTCTCACCACCAAAAGCTAAAGTAAATGGATCTTCAGGACACTGTTTCATACATTGTAAGCGACCCATATTGAAATCGTGCGTATAAACTGGTTTTACCTCACTTGTATCAAAATTCCATATTTTTAAACAGCCCTCCGTTGAGGTTGTCGTTAAAAGATTCTTCACCTCAGAGTTGAAGCAAATTCCAGAGATTTCTTCTTCATGAGCTTTAACAGACCACAATAATTTTTTAGGTTTCCTTTTATCGGCATAATGTAGAGAACCGTCATTGGAGCCAATTACAAAATAATTATTATCACATGTATTCCATAGCACCTTCTCAACTTCACCGGGAATTTTCCACTTAACAAATGTATTATTTACCTCTTCTGTGCTGCGGCAGTCGAATAAGCGCACCAAGCCATTAGCAGAGCCAGCTAAAACACTTTGTGCTTCCTCTGGATGAAATTCTATTGACTGTACCTTCTCATCAAATGATGTAATAGTTGTATGTGGCTGTCCTTCGTCTAAATCCCATAGTATTAGAGTTTGATCTACAGAGCATGACGCTAAAATATGCTCATATTGTCGGTTCCACGATAAATCTAAAACGGCATCGGTGTGACCATAGGCCTCTTTGTTTTGCTTACGGCTACCTTTGGAGCCTAATTTGAATGTGGGTTCAATAGAATCTTGTATATCCAAGTCCCACACTGTAATTACAGGATCCATACAACCAATAGCACACATATTACCTGGTTTGTCGCTGCCTGGATCATGATTTAACCATTCTATACACAAAGGAAAACTATGTAAAAGGAAATCATGATGTGTATATAAACATTCTTCCTCCTCGTTGAATACCCAAACCTCCATACTGGCAGCGTCATCTTGAACATGACCTACCAATAATAAATTATCCGTAGGCTTGATAATTTCATCTTCTGCTTCCGAGTCATCATCCTCATCAGGTAGTTGATGATCAGGATCAACAATATTACCAATATCTGCTACACGAACATTGCCTTCATTATCATAACGATCAAATGCAAATTCATCATCTGGGTTGCGATTCTCATTTGTTTCTTCAGCTACATCTGCGTTCTCATCATCTACATCCATTTCATTTTCTTGCTGCTCATTATCTTCATCGCCGTCTTCGTCATCGTCGCCATCACTATCCAAGTTGTCTTTCGCATCTTTTATAACTCTGGCTAATTCCTCTTGTGTTAATACAATTTTATCTGGCCTTTCCTTAGCAATACCTCTGGGTACAAAGCAAATAGCAGGCACAAAATCAATAGTTGCTTCCACAGGACCTTCTTCTTCCATTATGCCGCTTTATATTTTCTTTGTAAAAATTGTTTTGGAATGCAGATGTAAAATAAAAAGTTAACACGTGCCTTAAATCTCAATAAATAATATAATTAGAGATGGTACAACTGCAATATAGAGATGAGAGCACAACGATGGTTGACAGAGTTGTGTTTTGTTTACGGTAAACATGTTTCCACAAACGTGTTTCGCTCGCTATTCACTAAACATATTCAATAAAATGAAATGACCCAAAAAATTTTGGTACCGAATCATTTTGTTTTAAGAAAGTTTAGTTTAAATAAAATAGCGAGCAACTTAAAATTTATAGTCCATTCCGAAATTACAAAATGAGCATAAGTAAACAAGAACAAAGAAAATTTTTGCAAAATATATCTTAATACATAAAATATATTATAATATTTTATTTATTTATTTTTATTTATTAATAGTAAATAAATTTACGTATTAATAACATTATAGGAACTGGCTGCTGTGGCCTTCGTCCTTTATATTATAATATTACTATTAAATATTAATCAAGCTTAAGATCTTAAAAAATTGTTTTTATTTAAATTTTCCAATATTTCGACTTTCTTTTGAAGGTCTTTTTCAGGGAAATTTATAAAAAATTATAAAAATAAATTTCCCTGAAGAAGACCTTCAAAAGACAGTCGAAATATCGGAAAATTTAAATAAAAACAATTTTTTAAGATCTTAAGCTTGATTAATTTTAAATAATAATAAATTTATAAGATCGAATAATTTAATAAAATTAATATATTATAATACATAAAAATTATATTAACATTTTTGGAGAACCGAGAATGTGATTCGGACCACAGGGTCACACTTCAGACTATATATACGTATGTTCACAAAATTAAACCATCTGCATGAATACAAAGATATTTAAATTTTTTGTGAGAGCAGGACATTAGTGCTAATTGATTTGCTTATTTTTAAAGAATTTGTTAAACTTGAAAGCATAATCACACATTCTTCCGTCTGCTGATAGCAAACGTTTATGCCTAAAGATAAGGTTTCAGATTTGTATTTATTTTTACCCAAAAACTTCAGTCTCCTTATGCAAGGAGTTCCTTGGGCATTGATTTTTATTTAAATTGGCTGGGAAAAAAATCACTATTTATTGCAATTAAGATAAAAACTATAAAATTGTTTTTGAGCAGTGTACTTTCACAGGAGACATTTGAAAAACTTTGAAGCCTTAATTTTACGCTGTTGTTTTGACCCACATTTAGACAGGTACGTATGTATATGACAAAACTGCATTAAACATTGTTTTTTTTATACATATTTTCATTCTGCCGTGAAGCAAAATCAAAAGAATTTTGTTACTTTTTTCTATTTGCGATTCAATTTTGTATATGAGGGAGATATATTCTTTTTTTGTTGTAATTTTTAATGATTCTTTTATATATATATATATATATATATATATATATATATATATATATAATTATAATTAATTTCAGAAATGTATTTTGCTTGGAATTTTCTAAATTCATCTTATTTATTTACTAAAGAAAATCAATCTAAATGGATATGGAAAAACTGTGTGGAATAAGAGGAATAAGTTAAGAGCGATAAGTTAATTACATTTTTAAAATATTCTTTACTTTTCTTGTAATGGAAACTATATAGATTTAAATTTAAATTTTATTTTTGTTTTAATTTTTAAATAATCCCGAAGTCTTGGAAATTTTCGCGAAATTATACCGATTACTGGGAGTTGGAATTTTGTTACAAAATATACTATATTTCCATCTCTGTAACTATACTCCATTTGCTCAAGTTTATTATATTTTGTACACACACATGTATTTATAGATGTTTTTTTTGTTTTTCTAATTCTTCTTTTATTTGTACACATGAATTTGTGTGTAATGTTTGTTGTTGGTGGAGTTGTAGCTCTTTAAGAGGTGAACTAAATTCACCTTCAAGAGGTGAATAGCGACCGCTATATTCACGGAAACCCAATGGAAACGGATTTGTCGAGGGCGGCAACACGCGGTGAGAGAGAATAGACTGTAAATTTTATAGTCTTATTGTAGCACATTCAATGAACTAAGTTGGTGGTTCGCGGATGAATTTTATTTACATTGAAAATCTTGTTAAAAAGCATTGACGACGGTACGGTTTTTTTATATTAATTTTGACTTTGTATTTTGTTGTTGTTGTATTTTAAATAAAAAATATAAACAAGTTGTAGGAAAATTATTTTAAAGAATAAGAGTACAACACAGTTAACAAGTAAAAATAAAAGATTTAAAAAAAGTGAGTTTTATGATAAATTGTTGCAAAAAAAAAAAAAATAAATTAATAATATTAAAAAAATTGTTAAGAGTTTTGCTGTTTAAATAAAAAATATGTAAAATGTATTTGTGGTGTTGCTAAATTTTGATTGATTCATCAAGAAAATGCTAATTATTTTTTTATGTTGCAGCTTTGTCTAACTGCAGTGCTTTTTTTTAATTTTTTGTTATTGTTTTGCTATTACTTTTTTTGAGTATTAAAAGTCTGGAGTGTCGTCATCAATAAACAATCACTTGAAGCCAAAGAGCACATAAAAACCAAACCCGATCTAAAGCATCTTTGAACTAAAAAAAAAGAGTTTCATAATACCCAAGTGCTTGTACGAATGAATGTGTAGTTTTAATTTTTTACTTCTTTCAACTTCTTTTTATTTTATTCAACCAAAACTGGTTTCATTATTTTTTTTTTAATTTAAAAAGAACGCAAATGACAAAAAAAAGGAGAAAATTTTCTAAACAAATTAAAAATTTAATAAATTTAAGAAAAAAAACAAGTGATTTAAATAAATAAAAAAAACCATTAATTAAATACAAAATTTATATTTTTTTTTTTTATAATTTACCATTGATGAACCCTCTCTAAAAGTATCTCTCTGATACCTATTTATGTGCAATATTCGAATTAAATATTGCTTGGCTCAAGTAAAATTTAACAATTAAATTAAATTTTTATTAAAAATATTTTTCGTCGATTTTGAACCACTTTTTTAGAAAGTTCAAATAAAGTTTTGAAAAACTTGTGTAAATTATTAGAATCAGATGCTTGATTTTGAAATGTTAGTTTGTTATAATTGCGGTAACTCATTGTGCGAGGCTTTTAAAAATTTCGCAAGCCTAGTTGCCTTCAATATTTCTATGTATCTGTGTTGAGATCATTAACCAATTAAGCAGCCATTAGTTAAATTTGCTTTTATTATAAGTGTTGATGAGTTTTTTTTTTTTCAATTTGAAAAATAATATGCGTGCTTTGACTTGCAAGCAGAAGTATCGAATATCTCCAGGGGTATTTGAATTTGAATTTGAATCAATTAAGCTGCAATTACGTTCTTAATTCTACCGCAAGCAAAATCTCAACTAATTTTGTAATAATAAAAATTCCTGAAAACGAAGGCGCATAAATATGACAGACTTCTTACTCTATTTGCTAAAAATCTGGCGAATTAAGAAACAATGCATCTCAAGAGCCACCTAGACTTGTGAGGTATTTATTCCTCTTTCAGGCTGCAGGTACATTACCAAATGCTGTAATGAAACGTCGTCACTGTCGCTCGAATTGCAATTTTAATAATGAAAATGCAGGAAGCTGATTTCATTTTCTTGACAAAAAAAAAAATTACACAAATTAGAAACACTTAAGCCATGTAAAAGAGATAAACATAACATGGCTATAAACATAGTATTTCTTCTTTCATAAACGATTTTTTTAGTAAACATTTTAAAAATACAAATTATTGCAATTCCTGCTTATTAAATCATTTTTAGACGATACAATTCTAGTCGATTTGCCAAAATATTTGAACTATAAAAAAATATTAACCAACGGGTTAATACGAATTAAAATAATTAATACAAAATAAATGCACAAAGTAAAGTTTTGTTTAGAACAAAGTGTTTTTTGTTGTTGTTAATTTTGTAAACTGGAATGAAAAGCTGAAATTGTGAAATAAGTTTTTGTTTTCATTTTGTATTTAAATTATTTTGAAAAATTTCCTCCCAATTCAATCAGTGACAAGATCCATTCATTCATACACTCCCTTTTATTTTTCACAAAACAAAACTTTTTAATAATATGAATATGTATTCGTTGTTGTTGTTTTCCAAGCTTCGTCTCCAGCTCCGTCACCGTTGTTGGTTTTAGTTTCAATTTAAAACGAAAATCTAGTTCCCAGACAGGGTTGCCATTTTTACCTTATTCGTTTTAGATTTAGGGATTTTATTTTCATGCTGGAAATTCAGAAACAAATTTTTTTTGTATCTAGAAATTTTTTTCAGAACAAAATTAATTTTTTTATAGAAATTTAATCCGTAAAAAAAAAACCTTTAAAGCGTCAGCTTCAGCTTTATTATTTCTGATTCAAATGATGCAATGAAAAAGAATTTTAATTTGGAACCTTCCAATTGGCCAAAATGCATGTCTGCATACGAGTACATGAATATCGTCATATAGTTTTAGAGAAACATTAAGTTAAAAAAAAATTTTAAAGCTGTCTGCTGATTGGTTTGTCTCCAATAAGAAAACCGACAACATTGAATTTTGTGACAACTGAAACCGACAATTTTCTAAATCGAACATAAAACCGATAACATTGGACTTCATGACACCAAAGTATGTCCTTTTCTTGTCGTTTGCAAAACCAATACCAACCGCATTGGATTCTATTTATGACAACCGCGAATAAAACCAATTATTAATACTTTTTCAAATTTTATCGGCTCAACCGGCTAGCATTCGTCGCCGCTAGTTTTTTGCCACGGCTTGTTTCTTTAGTTTAAGCTTCAGTTCAAAAAATAATTTTTATTGCAGGAGAGAAAAATATTGTAGGAACATCAAACAGTCGAATTTGAATTTTTTGTAACTTAGGGCTTTTTTGAAAACATGTTGACGAAGTTAATAAAGTTAGTTTCCCTAATAGGTTTAAATTTTTTCTTAAGTAACTATATTTTGGGCTCAAATAATAAAAGCTGAAGAGAATTCTATGTCATTTGCGAAGCATTAAACTTGTGTCACCAAAATAATTGGCGCAGAAGTAAGTAAACTTTGCCACAGGGTGGGTCTAGATCGCTTTATCAGTCCGTTGTCTTGGCTTGGGGTGGTTTAAAACGCCCTCGCCAAGCCACAACGCAAACAAGCCAACCAGGAAATTTTTCTTTAGTTTCATTACGAGCAACACATTTTATTGCAAAATTAAATTCACAAAATATTTAAAGCATCAAAAACAAAATTAATAAGCTTAATTACGAGTGTCGCTGTCGCAGTCGAACTAACGACAAGCTCATGTAAATGATATGGCCGGCGTTGCCACATATCACTGTTTTCGTTACGACAACGGCACTTATAACCAGGCTTAATATTTTTTGAAAGCGACGCTTAGCGAAAAAATACTACCCGGCAACACTATTGCCAGTTACTGCTTTGTTGTTGTAATTTTATTCAGTTGTTGTTACAGAGGCTTAAAATTTTTTTAAAGAACCTGCCTTGTTTTACAACTATAATACCAACAACAACAACAAATAATAATATAAATAATAATAATAACAACAACCACAACTACGTAAAGCAGTCAATAGCAGTAACGTGGATAAAAGAATACATTCGTTTTATAGGTAGAATGTTTTTTTTATTAATGTATCTGTTGTTTTTATGCTCTGATTTATTTGTGGTGTTTCTTTTATGTGTTTGTTTGTTGGTTTTTTATTAATTTTTTTTTAAATGTTTCTAAAATAAAAGTCTACAGCATAAATAAAAAAATTAATAAAAAAATTAGAAAAAGTTTTACAAATACAAAATAAGTAAGATGAAAAATATGAGAAAAATATAATTAAAAAAATAATAAAAAACAAGTAAAAAATAAAGTGTATAAAATTTGTAATAATTACAAAAAAAATATTAATAATTTAATACAAATAGTAGCAGAAAGTGTTATGGCATGAAATAAAAATGCAGTTTGCAATATAAAAAAAAAATAATAAAAATTAAAAAAAATGTGGATTTACTTCTAGCGAGTTGGCTGGATAATTGCAGAAAAGGTAAATTAAATTATGCATCATTTTAAATAATTATTCGTATGTTACTATTTTAATTCTATTAATAATATTGTCATAAAACGATCAAGCCGTAACTTGGAATTTGCTGATACTAGATATCTGTTTAGCCTTTCATTCGATTATTAACTAGCATTTAACTGGCTAGTGATAAAATCAAATGACGTCATTAAAGTACTATATAAAAAATACCATTTTGTCCCTTTCTTGATTTTTCTCTTTAATCAGCACCGTTTTAGCTCTGTCTAATAGTTTTAGATTCGTTAATGTAAAAAAAGTCAAAAAGTACTATTATAGTATTTATATGAATTAAAAGTACCGCTTTCGTCACTTAATTATTTGGCACCTAATAGTTCTAGCTTCGTTAATAATAAAAATCAAAAAGTATCTTTAAAATTAATAAAGTACTATTTTGTCCCCTTAATGATTTCCATTTTGACCTGAACTTTTTAATCCCACTTTCGTAGGTTGTTAATATTAAAAAATCAAAAAGTACCATTAAATTCAATAAAAAGTATCATAATTCTAGGTTTGCACATAACATAAAAACGCCTTTAAAATTGTTTAAATATAAAGTACCAAGCGTTTTCTCCCTTTTGATACTTTTTAACACCCTTGAAAAAAAATTTTTTAATTGATTTATTGGGTGCTACATATTTAGAAATAGTAGTAAAAAAGGGTACATATTTGCCCGAATTTTTAAAAAGTGCCAATATACCTTTTAGACTTTTTTTAAGAAGAGAAAAATACAGTTTAGTTGTTGTTTTTTTGAAAAGTAAATAGGGTAAAAAAAACTGCCCACCATAAGTGCTTTACAATTTTTAGCCCGCAAATATATAAATATAAAAAAGGTACCAAATACCCATACGTTTAATTTTTTAGTGAAATATTTTCAAGTTTGATTTTAGCTCTATCTGTAGTATCTACGATTTTACTCGTTTTTATCACTTTAATATTCGAATTTCCAAAAAACCCTTCTTATACGTTGTACCCAGTGTGAGCCGTTTGATAATTGATTTGATTATTTTTGAAAGTGGTATGAGTATAAGATGTTGTCTATATCTTACAAAAATACCCCTAACCTTATTTTTCTTTTTGGAAGTGGACTTGTACCAAGTTCACCTACAGTTGTGAAGTGAGTTTTATAAAAAGTTTTAACATATTCTGCTAAAACTTTATAATCTTTATTTTAAAAACTATTATTATTATAATTGGGAATGTTAATTAAATTAGAAACATTAAATTGAATGGAATTTAAAGCCAACGCATGTTTTAAAATAAATAAAAATAATCAAACAGAATTCATAATTTAATTTATAAATAATAAACAACAACAACAGAATAGCACTGGTCTACAGCATTTTTGTTAACCACCTCATTTTATTTATTTTTGTTAAAGTAATAAATAATTTTTATTATTTGAGATTAATTATATTAAAAAAAATTTCTGCTCTTATTTATTTTCACACAATCATAGACACCTATTAAACAAGCGTTTATTGTGTAAGTGTGTAGCACAGCTGCCAAACTCACTAGTTGCCTTAAAAGAAATCATGCGAAATTTCAGAATTCCTAGAATTTCTTTACATTAAAATTTTAATTTAAAAATTTTACAAGCATAACACCCATCAATTAATGCTGATGAGATGTGCTTAGAAGCGCAGAAAATGTTACTCTACTTAAACTGTGTACCTTGGCTAGCGCGTTTTAAAATTTACAACAGCGAAAAAATTTTTTTTTTTTTAATTTGTAATGAAACATGTTTTCTTTCCAAAATACCACGACTTTTCAAAAAAAAAAATTGTTTGTTCTACTAGATATTTACAAACAAATTCCTAAAAAATATTTTTTAAATAAATTTCCAATGGGATTTAAAGTAAATTTTTTTTAAATCCCATTCGCGTGCAAGAAAATCAGAGTTCTAAATACGGTGCTGTACTGCACCAGCAGTGCGACCACGCTGTCCGCATCAGGCATAGAACGTGTGGACATATTAAGATTCTGAATCGGATTTGTGCGAATCTGAAGACCCCTACCGACTACGCGGTTTTTAATTTGGACTTTGATAAGTCTTTTAAAATCGTCTTTTCCTCCAGACGGGAGGGAAACGAATTACATACATATAAACTGTTATATTAGAAAGTGGTATAAGCCCACCTAAAAAATAATGAGTTAGCGGTAATTTTAGTAAGATAAGGATGCCATCTAACTAGAATTAGTGCTTTTTTCAAATATGACACTATGATGTACACTGATGGATCTAAGATGGTCTGTAGTGTGGGCTCTAAAGTTTACTGCTGGGAACTTGAGATACGACTAGAGTTTTTCACTCGAAGCCACTAGCCATCAGAGAGGCATGCGAGTATTTGTATGAGGGAACAATAGGGATCTTCGTAGATAGTCAAGCGGTTCTTTTGCTCTAGTTGGTAAATCTGACAAATCGTCAGTATAATGGGAATGGATTCATGTACATAGTGGCAACGCAGGCTTCTATGTCAATGACAGTCCCATGAGAAGCATCATTCCTGAATACTAGCTCAAGAAGACGGATAGCAGATATCATGGTTGCGCCATATCTAGGTTTTCTAGAGGGGCAGCGTTCCACTTTAGGATTTTTTTTTTATATACAAGAATATATGACACGTGTCAGTGTTTGGTTTTTTACACACCTACAGTCACTTAATTGGGATTAAATCCAAGTAAGATCTCAAACAGTAGGGTGCACTAACCTCTTAATTAATTTTAAATCAATGAATAAAAAAAAATTAATAAAAACAATTGCTACACAAACAAGCAAACAAACGCACAAATCTATTACAGTATCAATAAATCGAGTTTACTTTTGTGTTTGTGTGTGTAGGAATTTCTTGCTTCTAACTTGACCATAATTTTGTTGTTTGTTTGGTTTGTTTTTTTATTATTTATTTTTTTTATTTCAACCAGTTTTCAGTTTTATTTAGTGCAAAACCTCATAATTTTGCTGTTTGTTGTTGTACAGTTTTTCGTATTTACCTGAAATGAACTGAAAGCCACAAGCGAACTGAACTAATGACAAAAATAAACAGGAAATGAATCAATAATACACAATTGCTGGTTGGTTGGCTTATTCATTCCCGGTGTCTGCACTGGAGGTTCATTTATGGAACAAACAGAGATGCCAATTACCTGAAAAATTAAAAAAGAAATTCAGAAAATGTAAATCTTTTGCTACAAATTATGAAAACACATCAAATACACTTATTTCTATGGGAAATTTTCATTATTTTTTACGAATTTATTTGACACACTGTATGTTAAATCCTAAATTTATTAAATTTTCATGTGAAAACGCAAAATTAGCGGTTGGTCAATTTAATCATAAATTCAAGATTTATTGTGACACAGTGTTATTTATACAAGACTCATACTGAGCGTGTCCCCATTGGAAATCAATTAAAATTTAAAAGTTACAATTTGTCTACAAAACAAGTGCTGCAAAAGTATGCGGGTCAGTGTAAATACTTTAAGTAATTTTATACTCGTAAACACATTGTATTCATAAAACACGTTCATTTATTATACTTACGAGTATAAAGAAACAAAAACAAAAAAAAAAGCAAGAAAAATACTTTAAAGTAAACAAAAGCCCTTAAACACAAACTTGTTTTCTAGTTGTAAAAGAAAGAAAATAAAGAGTCTCTCCTCTTATGCTGGTGGCATCTACTGAAACATCGAACAATTAGAATGGCAGTAAAAGTGTTAAAAAAAAAAAAGAACTTACAAAAACCTACTTGCTCGCACTACAAAAGAATTCAAATGTAATTCAATACAAGTCCAAACTAAAAGGGTTAAAACACCACACAAACAGACAAAAATAATGCAGACATGAATTTACATTTAAGAATCCCTACAAATGCGGGAATAGGGAAATATTTATTTTATACTCAAAGATGATGCCAAAAAAAAAAAAAAAAAAAAAAAAAAAAAAAAAAAAAAAAATTGTGAAAAAAAGGGATTGAATAGACAAAGTCAATTGGAATTTTTATTTTTTTTTTTGGAAATAAAGCATAAAAGAAGGAGATACCAAAACTGCAAATACAAATTGTACTTTGTTTATCAATGTCGTATTATTGATTCAGAACGGAAAGGAAAATTTAGTGGAGAGAAATATCGATCGAAATGCAAATTGCTATTAGTCATTCCTGCAGAATTATCTTATTATTTTGAATTGTTTCATTTAATTGTGAATAAAGTTGTCTATTGTGAATGAATTGTGCTAATATTTCAGCTGTTTGTGATAGGAAACAAAAAGAAAATTAATTTTAAATAAATAAAACGAAATTATTTTTAAAAAATAAAACAAATTAAACTAAAACACATTTAACTTTTGTGAAATTTTGTGTTTTTTTCTTAAAATTTTGATCTACATATCTGTGAGAATATTTAAGCGCAAGCGAAATCTAGACATTTATCTTTATTGCGGAATCAATAATATGGAAATACTGATAATTGCGGAACGAAATGAATAATTATACCCAGTAATTTTCAAACTAATTTGCTACACTGAAAGAATAATTAATTATTCTTCGACCAATGCTAACAAGTCTTAACATAAATATGCCATGTCATTGCCAGAATTTAGCAAATAAAGATACATTTTGGATATCAAAGCCAATTTGAAAAAAACAAAATGCAGATTTGAAATCAGCGCTTTAAAATATTTACTTTGGAAATAGTTTTCAGGTGCTCAGGTCCAAATGTTTCTTTAACTTTGTAAAATTGTTTTTTTTTCTTCTTCCTTCATTTTAATTTAATTCAGTTTGATTTGCTTGGTTTTTTATTTAGTTTAATTTAGTCTATTTCATTTTATTTTATTTTGTGTTTTTTTTCTTCTCTTAAATTTTATTTAAGAAAAAAAATCTCCAATTAAGTTTTTAACATTCTTTTGTAAAATTTTCTATAATCGCTGTTGAGAGTGTGGGTGTGACAAGTTAAAAATATGCAAAATGCATAAATAATTGCAGTATATGTATGTGTGAATGTGTATATTCATGTAAATAAATATCCCTGCAGAAATTGTTAGACTACAAGGTCCAAGTTAATAAAACGGGAGTAGTAAATGTTATGCAGACAGACACAAACAATTTTAAATGTGACATTTTTTTTAAAACCGTGTGGCGTAATCACAATCCCAAAAGAGTAGGCTTTTATTAACCCTAGAACGTCATCCTTCGTCAAAATGACGACTCGCGATCTTATTTTTGAATTAAAACCTGTTTTTTCGGTTTGTTTTGATCTCATTTTTCGTATAGCGTTAGTCGCGAACAAGCTGTTGGTTGTAAGTGCTTTTTTTCGCTTTTAATTTCTTGCCGTAGTCAAAATGACGAAGGATGATGTGTCGTATTGTATAGCTTTTTTGTTATATAATCCTTTGTTAAAAAAAAATGCCAATTGAAAGAAGATTTTGCAATGTTAATTTCACATTTAAGAATTGAAAAAAATATATAAATTTCTTTATTTATTGATTAAAAAAGAACTAAATATGAATAATAAATCTATTTTGGTATATATTTTCGCTCACGGCGTATTTTATAGTTCCTTGAAATAGGTTGTAGTCAAAATGACGAAGGATGACGTTAGTGTACAGAAAATAAGGATGATATTCTAGGGTTAAGTGCTGACTTTTGTTTATAAGAATTTCATGAATTTAAAATAGTTTTCAAAAAGATACCGCGTCTATCATTATGGAGCCATATTTACTGCCACCTAAAGGATCTTTTGTACAGCCAAACATTTAAGATCTAGCAGGAATCGAAGCTCAGACCCCACGAGTATGAGGTAAGTTAACTACCCATCTAACATTTAAATCGCCATATGTTACAGTTTAAAAAATTTTATTATTAGCAGATGCGGCAATTAAAGTGGTAAATAAAATATATCAAAGCATAGCTTCAGTCTTAAGTTAAGTTCGGGCACACATCTTTATGAAGAGTGGTGAATGAAAATCGTTGAAAAGTGGGCGTGACTCCTACAAAAATAGAGAGTATATGTGTCAAATTTCAGTTAAATCCGTTGAAAAACAAAAATTTGTATAGCGAAAAACTAACAAACAAACAGAAAATTTGTTTTATTTATTTGGATTAACCAAAAATTTTAAAATTTTTTAAAGCTTCAGTTTAAGAATGCTGTTTTTAATTATAACACTTAAAGCTTTAGGACAAATTAAACACGTTGTTAATTTCAAAATTATTTTTTTTTAACAAAAAATAAGTTTTAGGATTAAATTTAGATTAACTTAAATTTCTTTGCGGTCTACAGCTAAAGCGGCAAAAATTAATTTTTGTTTTCTTTTGTTCATGCTGCCACACTGTTGAATTGTAGTGTTTGACATTATAGGAGTTGCCAGAGAGTGATAAATTTTGCAGAAACATTTTAATTGATATGCTGCATCATAATCAGTTAAAAAGTCAAACTAAATTTTTTTGTCACTGTTTCGAGTAGTTTATATTAAGTGAACTCGGATTACATGGTGTCCTTCAGATTGTAAAAAATACCACATTCTCTGCATATATTTAGGTCATTTTGAAATTACTGCAGCAAATTCTTTCTGGGCGAGAAGTAACCGTGATTTCTGCTGGGATTATATGCCTTTTTTTTTAAAGCCAAATTCAAAATAATGGAATGCCAGCTCTTGGCACTTACACAAAATTTAACAAGGAAATGTTTTATCTACGCACTCGTGCTTTGCTTGTTCTATTCGGCAAGAACAATCTCTTTCGAAAAAAAAAAATCGATGACAGCATAAGTAATTGGAATAATATGTTGATATGAATTTTTGTACTGGTACTGACTTACCCGAGTAGTTTAGTTGTGTGCGCATTCCATTATATTCATAATTATAAAAATAAACGCTGCTGCGAGCACAACTTGAGGCAAGTGTATTTATTGACTTGCCTTAAAACAAACATTTCATTTTATAAGACATCATTAACGTCATTGCCAACGCACCACTACACCGACATTCATCACATTTATGTGTTCAAATATTAAATGCTACAAGTACTCGTATGAATGTGTGTTATACTTGACAAAACAAAAAAGAAAAAAACTCCCCAGCGGTAAAACTGAATAGGCCTTCCTTAAGGCCTCTTTTTGATCCAGTAATAATTTTAAAAGCCCTTCAAGAAGGTACTAATTGTTTCTTTTAAAAGATTCACTAGACATTGTTTCCTGTATGAAGGCAAGTAGGAATATCTAAACGGAATTTGCTAATTATTCATAAAACTGATATTTTTTTACCGTCTGAGCTAATGCCTGATCAATAAATTGATTAAGCGGTTGGTACTACTAGTTGTAAATTCGTGGTGGCAGCTGATAAAAACACAAGTCAAGTAAAGGCTGTCCTAATGAGAGCACACTTTTTAATTTAATGTGCTGTGTGGCCGTCTTACTGAAACCAGATCCATGACACTTAGTTGAGGCCACAAGAACTGTTCAGTCACCAATTTCGGCCTCATCTTGTTTAAAGAAAGGCATGATCATCTCATGGATTACATGAGAATTTTCTGAGCCCTAAATTCGACAATTTTTTATATTCACGAGGCCATTCAAATGGAAATTCGCTTTATCGTAGAAGATGAGTTTTTTTTTTTTTAGAAAAATTGGCAATAATTTCACGGAATTGCCAATTGATAGTATTTCATACTTTATCGGAACATGTCTGCTTTATAATCCAATAAAAAATCACAACTCTCTTAAAAAGTATGTTTTTGCATTTTAAAACAAAAAAGTGCACTCTTATTGAGACACCCCATACTACGAGTAGTTATGAAAGGCAGATGGTTATGGCTTTGATTCGTGATAAGTAAAGTATAAGATAAAATTCTTAGATTAAATTCACGGGCTACTTTGGCCCGTGAAAGGGTTTAGACAGGAATCTAGGCGTGAACCTTGAATTCAAATATTTTTAAATGACTTTAATTAGGCTTTCTTTTAATTCCTTGCTTTAAATGTTTAAAGCATTTAAGAATGCTTGCCGCAGATAGCAAGTGGGAAAGGTCTACCTGGCATGTGTAAAAAGGTATGCAACAGCCCTCGTGCCTCCAAAAAAGAGACAACAAAGCTTTTTAAAAGGCCTACTCCTCACTCCTTCTTTTTACCGCTAAGTCACAACATAGTTTATGTGTGTGTGTGTGATTTCTTTCAGGAATCATGCGAGTGAGTACATACAAACAAAAATACTTTCCACGCACAATAATTTACTTGGAATATTTGCTGAGTTTTTAATATTTTATTGTTGTATTTGTTTGTTTTTAGAAATGAAGTGAAATGAAAATTACAACAACAACTAAAAACATTTTGTGTTAAAAATAAAACAGAAAGAAAGAAAGAAAGAAAAATTAATAATAATTATGCTGCTGCAAGTATTGAAAAAATGTGTTGGAAATATTTACTGTTTTTTTTTTTGTGAAAATTTAAATATGAACGCATGTGTTGAAGGAATGTTGTACGTTTTCACACAATTTTATTATCTAAATTAAAATACATAAAACTCTTCTATATGGAAGAAATAACGAATAGAAAAAAATATCTTTTAAGGCATTGTTCTGGTTGCTTAGGTCACTGATGAGCCTGTTTATGTGGCAGCAATGAAATTGACTAGCAGTAACATACAACTTTAACAAATGTTGATCAGAAGCAGAAACTTTTGCTTAAGCTTCGTCAAATGCCATTTCACTAAAGCTGATGAAAATACTTTTCTTAGCCGTCCTTTTAAAAGAACATCAAACATGAGAATAAAAAGTCCCGTTATGTACAAATATTTTTGTGCATTTCTATGCATTTTTTTATATTCCAGGAAAACTATAGATTTTAAGAAACAACTTGTTTTATAAACAATGTTTAGAAGCTCATGGATATTTAAGTTTCGAAAAAAAAATTTAAGTTTTCAAAAAAAAAAAAAATTGCGTTGCTATGTGGGTTAAGCGGCCCATACACGCCAGCAGCATGCACGCCCAATCCAGGAATTGAGCTAATAGGCATAATTACGATTTTCGCTGTCGTGTAGTCGATTTTACAATAAGCTAATGTAAAATATATGGCCGGCGTTGCCACGTATCACAGTTTTTGTCACGACAACGACACTCATAATTAGGCCTAATAAGTTCGAGCTTGTTATTTTGTATTGCAATTATTGTTGCAATAATAATGCAAAGACAATTTGTGTTTTAATAAATCTGTGACATTAAGTATTTTTTTTTTGTTTTTTAGTTTTAGCCCCTGTGCATTAGCCACTCGTTCTAACGGGCTGCCAATTAGATTTTCACGATTGTAAAAAAATCAAATTTTAAATTTCAATATCCCACATTTTAATATCTTTATTTAGACATTTCTTTTCATGTGGCAATATGAAAAACTAGTGGCCTGTTCAGCGATGTCACAAGAAAACCAAAGCGAACGAAAGCAAAGCACATTTGTATTAAACGAAAAAACAATCTACGAAAATTTGTTTTTGTTTAAAATCGCTTTCGTTCGCTTTGGTTTTCTTGTGACATCGCTGAACAGGCCATAGCTGATGTTACAAGACTACAGCTTTAAAAGCCCTAAAAGTTTTTCTTATAAAATAATTTCTATTCTAGCAAACGGTATTTACTCATGTTCTGAAAAACGAAAAACGCTTTACTTTGGCGATTACGATTTGAAATCACAAAATAGGTGTTCTCCAAAACGCAAAACGCTTTATTTTGGCGTTTTCAAACCGTAAGCATACACTGAAGCGAAGTGAAGAGTTAAAGAGAAAATAAAATGTTGCACAAAGTAAATTAAATATGTTTTCTTTTTATTTCAACCAAAAGTGAAAAGAAAATTGTAATTTTTCCATAAAAAATACAATTTTAAAAAATTTACTTTGATTTTGTCAAGTGTGTGTGTCAACTGTTTACTTATAAATTGGCGTTTTCTCATTCACATTCTATGAAAAAAATGTAAGCAAAACGCGCGTTTTCCAGAACATGCTTTGGCGTTTTGCAAAACGCTTTTCGTTTTGAAAACGCGTGTATTTCAAAACATGGGCGATTGTTTTCATTGCCATCTCGTTAAAGATCACCATCCCTGAACCACAATAACAAAATTATTGAATTAATTGCGACAACAAATCAATTTTTACTTAAGTCGACTGAAGCGATTTGTCTTAATAGCACTGAAATAATAGCCCACAATCATATGTAGTCATACTAAAGTCGGTATCTTTTTTTAAAAATTACATTAAATGCACAAATTCATATGAATTCATAAACTTAAAGAAACGTCAGATTTTTGTGAACGTGATCATGCATAGCATTGGAATATTTGCTCTGTGACAAGTTTCCTCAATTTAGTTCATTTCGCCAGACGCAGACTAGTCAATTGGTGCCTTCAGCCAAATACTAAAATCTGTTTAATATCGCTACAGCAAAACGTACAATCACCAAACTCTCCCATATACGACTAAACCGCTGGCACAAATACTTGATTGCGACTGCATGCTGCTATCGTGTATGACCGCTTTATTACTCAAAAGCAAAAGCCGTTTTTGTGCCTTTATTTCCATGTAGTTACAGAGATATTTGTGAACAGGCAAATATTTAATAGCAGGTGAACGAATTCTTTTAAATGAATTTTTTTTTTATTAAAATTAATGAAATTCTTGACAGAAAAAAACTGTATTGCGCACAATTATTGTCTTAAGTAAGTGCTGAACTCTTTTAATTAAATTCCATTTTTTTATACAAATGTTTATTTATAATTTACTATTAATTTTTATTTTTTTTATTTACGAATCATTCAAGAAAGCAAATTTTTAATGTTTTTCTGTATTTTTTTTTTTTTTTCGTTTTATTTTCTAAATATGTATTTATAATTTAATAACAAATTATAAAAGAAATATGTATGTATGAACAAAACATTCATTTAATTTTGTTTGTTTTATGTGTAAGTTTTGCGTGACTAATTGAACTTAGAAAACAAGATACTCAACCATTATTTCGTTTTGTTTTTCTTAATACGCCAAAATATTTTTATTGAAATGAAAAATGGTTCAACAATTTTTTGGCAAATAAATGTATTAAAAATGGCAATATTTAATTATAAATTTCATTTACATTTATTTGCCATAAAATAAAATAATAAAATAACAGTTTCATGTTTTCTAATGTAATTGAATTAAATACAAATAAATACGAATTTGGGGAGTAAAAATAAAAAACTTTTTTCTTCTCGTATAAGCCTAAACAAAATCAAGGAGGGAGGGGAGGCATCTTTGAGCAGTGCTGCCCAAAAAATGTTGCATAACGAATACTTTACACAATTACAACCGAATGTGTGCTACACACAGAAAACAACTTTGGTTGTGAGTATAGAATTCGTCAATAACCAAAAATTCAATTGTCACAATAGAATCTTTTATCTTTTATATATGAATAAAATTAATTTTCTGTACAAATTTTTGCTTTCCAAAGGATTTGTCTGAAATTTGAGACATATCTCTCTATCTCCAGGCAAGGTCGCCTTATACTTTTGAATTGGCCACGCCCATTTTGTAACAATTTCCACTCTAAATTGTTAAAAAAGATGTGTGCTTAATTTAAGTCTGAAGTTATGCTTTGAGATATTTTATTTATTACTTAAGTTAGAGCCTCTGCAAAGATATGAGGAAAGAGTTGTTTCTTTTTTTAAAAATGATACAACTCTAAAATTAAAAATTTCTTTATCAACGGAAACAAGTCACCTGTCGCTGTGTACAGATAACAAATTTCTAATGAAATTAGGTCTAATAAATTATTTGTTTTCTTGCAAAAAAAACGTAACACTTTTGCTACTCTGATATCCTTTTATCAGCGCGTAACGTAAGCTATACGCTTAATAACAGCCCTACCAGAAATGTGTAATAGAAACTAACACATAGTCATTTCTTTCACTAATACTTTAACATATTTTTTATGTTGACATTCATTCCACAATGCATTTAAGAACCTTTTTTCTGCGCTGTGATAGACTCGTCTATCAACACTCTCAATCCAATGACAGATCAATTAAGCGTCACTGTCCTTGTAAAGAGCAGAGTAAATACAAAAAAAAAATTTAACGCTCACTTTTCACTGATTTGATGCATACGCTCTCTTCACTATAAAGTTGGCATCTCATAGAGGACCGGATCGGGTAAATTGCTGGTCAGGAATATAGATATTGACGCTTTAGCATCGCTACTAGCTGACTTAGATTTAGGACCTCTTCAGCTAATTTTCATTGGCATAATTGAAAACAAAAACTATACACGAAAATTTGTTTTTGTTTTTAATACAATTAAGCGAACGAACCTTTCGTTTGCATTTAGGTGAACAGGTCTTAACTTTCTCTATTCTAGCAGCTTTTGGACTACTAAGTGATTTTTATTGCCAACATGTGCTATCTGAGCAAAGATTTCATAACATTTAGGAATATGCGTTCTAAAGGGAAAGTCGTCGCTGTAAAAAAAAGTGTGAAAGAAGACAAAGAAATTGTGATTCTATTTAAAATTTTCAACATTGCAAAGAGCTTCGCTTTCATTTTCATTTCGAACAAAAGCTTTTGCTTTTGCTTTATGTAAAATATGCGGAAATAGGTACACGAAAATATTAAAATGCAATTGATAAAGACAATAACATTGGGCCTCGTTGTGTTTATATTCAAATTGAAATGTAATTTAGTGATTTAAAATCACTTGATTACCAAAATAAGTGAATAGTGCAATTTAAGTTTTACAAAGAGGATGTCTAAAGGCATTTGAAATCAAGCTATACCTAAAGCCAAGTCTTTTCATGCGATATAAATCGAAATTGATGGAAATTTTGCTCTTTTTGTACGAAATAGTTTTTCAAATTTTGATACAAGTTGTTCGATATCGGAAGCCGCAATTTGGCCTCTGCTTAATTTAAAAAGCTAAAACAATCCATAAAAAAATAGCAATAATTAAACAGTCTCAATTATTTTGATATCTGGTTAAATAAATTTAAGACTCGATCTGTTACCCCTATTAAAGAAAACCTTGTATTCTTCTAAATAATATTTTTAATGACTTTTCTTTTTGGCTGTTAAAAAAAATGTATTTGCTGGTATTAACTTTTATCACCAGCAACTATTAAATAAAATCTCTGAATTCATTATTAATTAAATAAAGTGAAATAAAATAAAATAGTTTGAAAATACAAACATTTTATCATACAAAAGTTGCGTTACAATTGCGATTTAGTGCAGTGCAACACTTGCAGCTCGAAACTAATAATAAAACTCAAAACTAAAATTAATGGATAAGAAAAATATTAAAACAATAAATGCAACTTGTAAACAAAAAATTTTTTTGTAATAAACTTGTATTGGAGATGAAATTCAATATGAATTAAAGTTTTATTACAAGAATTTCAGTTTAAATTTTTTTGTAAAGGCACGTTTGCCAACGCGCACAGTGATTTTTCATAATAAAAAAAAAAAATTATTATGCAATTAATAAAAAAAAAAAAAAAACAAATCTGTGCTAAAAACGAAAAATCCCTTAAATGGACTATCTGGCTTAAAATGGCGCTGATACTTATATAGGTCTAGAACCCTTTTGCATTGTTAACAATAACTTAATTTGTACTTTACCATGGCAAGGAGAAAAATAATAATAATATAAGATCGTTGGAGAGTCAAGACGAGTAGTCAAAGAATTACATTAACTCTGAAGGTATTAGGGCAGATGTTATTCTTAACCTCAGCAGAAATAACATCAAACTCTACACTGAACTTTTGCTAGGACATTGCAGAATCAAGTAAAACATAAATAAAATTGGTGCTATACATGACCACTCCTGTCGTTACTATCCAGAAGGACAAAAACGTCGTAACATATCGTGTGTGTTTGCCCGCCACAGACGCAGAGTTAGCTACCTAGGCAGTGGGATACTGTACCCAGAAGACTTATATATATTGAATCCCACAACAATTACGAGATTCGTAAAGTTGGTTGGTTGGCATGGTTTGCCTTTCGGCCCTAAAGAGCTTCGTGAGGAGTCTTGGATTGTTTTCGTTGGGAATTGGGCTGCACAATAGGTTTTACAGGTTGCGGTGCAACCTGTACAAATTGATTTGTTGCCGCAATTAACGCAATAGCTTTATTATTGTGGCCGTTATGTTCCACAATTAACCAGATTTAATTGCCATTTCATAGATTTGCTAGATTATAAGAACAATTTTTAGGGCTTCTAAAGGCAGCCCTGTGTCATACTTGCAAGGCACACATCACTATAAACATGTGTACTATTTTATAATAAAAAGTGCTTGTAAGCTTGTTCAAGTATGCTTGTAAAGCCGTTTATTGTGTACTTTTATTTGTTTATACTTTTACTTTTTTGTGTGTCTGGCTTTTCTGTTGATAAACGGTTTAGTTGAAAATTAGGTTGAGTAACAACTAACTTATCTAAAAAAAGAGCAGATCTGTGCCAAATTTGTTTTCCTTTAATTTTTCTCACCATAGATTTTCTTTGTGGAGAAACTTTCTTTGTACACTTTTTAAAAACCCTGCACTATAATTATAAGACTTAGTCTTGTTGTGCAAGAATTAATAATAAATAAATAAGATTTGTAGGTAGTGACTTACAGACCAATCTGGCGTCGTAGGTTCGATTCCTGTTTAGAAACTGGGTGTTTTCTGCAGACAAGCCAGAAAACTTCCCGGATTTGTGTTCTTTAAAAAAAAGGATTTAAAAAAAATTTCTCTTGTTATTACAGTCTTGTCTGAAATATTCACAAAATTATTTCTTCAATCGGGTTTTTTGTTAAAGGTTGAAGTTTATAAAAATGAACGAAGGACAAATAAAACACTGACAGTCAGACAGACAGAATGAAAATAAATAAGATTTCAAAAGTAAAATTTTTATTTTTCATGTCCTATAAAAAGTATTTGTTTGGTGTTGAAATTGACTTTTATGAAAATAAAAAGTAGAATGCAGAACATCAAAGATTCAACTGAAAATACAATCAAACTACTTTTACTTCAAAGTGGGATAAGAAGCACGCCTGAGTGTGTTTGTTTTTAAGTCAGTTTAATACAAACGGTCGTGAGCTAAATTTTAGGAAGTTCACACATCGAATTCAAATAATAATGAACTCTTGCTTCTGCTTAGTGGAACTTATTTATTTTTAGATTTCATTCTGCATATTTCGTTAATTTATTCGAATAGCAGAAATATTTGAATGATGACATCCATTATAAATTAATTCAATATCTTGATGTGTGAGGAAATTCGTGGGGCTAATTTTTTGATTTGTAATTTTACATTGTGACTTGTGTAAAATAAATATTTCAAAGAAACACAAATGAAAGATTCTGATTATTGTTTTAAAAATTTGTTTGGAATTGTGTTTGCTGACATTTAACAAGCGGTACACTCAACTAATTAAAAGTCACCATGCAGCAATACCCCAAGAGTTAAAATAAATGAAAAAATTAAATTTTAATTTTGTAAGCTTGTGAGTTTTTATTTTTCATTATAAATACACCAGTAAGGTTGTAAGTCTGTTTGTAGTTAAGCTCATATTAAGTCTTCGTATAAGTTTAACATCAAAAATTAGATAGATACTGAAAGATAAAATTGTTAGACTGGCAGACACAGACAGACAGATTTACTTACCACCTCATGTGGTAATCACTAGACTGAAATCCCTCTCATTAATTACTTGAATATACAAACACATACAAACATATTTTTAATACTCCAAATTTGAGGAGGGAGATGCTTCTTCGTTAACCACACAAATTGAAGGAAAAACATAAAGTAGTGAAGAAAAAAAGTGAAAAAAAACAGCAAAGTATTTAATACACATAAAACGCGCGTAAACCTCACTGAAGCGATGAGCAAATGTTCAAAAATATAGAAAACACCACATACAAAAAATAATAATAAAAATTTAAATTAATACATTCATATGCAGGCATGCAGTGTACTTGTATTTACATTCAGCGGCAGGCCTAAAAGGGATTTAGAACATTCAAAATATCAGAGAGGGAAAAAATGAAACAACAGCCAAAATAATCTTATGCCAAATAACCTATGCATTTTTTTTACTCCAGCAACTTTATTATATTAGCGAATGCACGGTATTCGGCCTTTGTTTCTTCTTACTGTATAAATCAGCTGTTCTAGTAATTAGTTTTAAACTTTCGTACTCTTATTTGTGGAATACTTTAACTGAAAGAAAGAGCATTTTATTTTGTATAAAAACCAATGACAGCTTTTTTCGTATTGAAAACAAAATACGAAAGTCTGTACGAAATATATAAAAGAAGCCATCGTTCGCTTATACAGAAATAAGGCCTTTATAACACTTTTCAAACACAAATTTTAATAATATATATTGGCAACACTTTTAGCAGGAAACGACTTAAGAAAAATAAAATTTATCTTAAATCAATAGTGCGACTCACTAACTTTTAACGTTCCATCATGTTGTTATATTTAACAATTAAAGCAACAATCTGTTAATGTACCATGTAGAACAACCAAAAAAGTCTTGGGAAGTCTTTGAAGTTGGTGTTTATAGACGGCACTCTAGATAAGCTTCTATATTTATCTATTTTAAAAGAAAATCTTCATGCCAGTGCTGAAAAAAGGGGGTTATCTAGGAATGGGTACTACTTTCAACATGATAATGACCCTAAGCATAGACGTTAAGCTATGGCTTTTATATAACACCAAACATCTGCCAACACCACCACAAAGTTCCGATATAAGTCCCATCGAAAACCTTTGGGCTTATTTGGAAGAAAAAGTTCGGGAACATAGCATTTCATCCAAAAAAACGTTGAAAAAAATATTGGAAGTAGAATGGTTCAAGATATCTGCTGAAAAATGTAGAAATTTAAGTGGAATCAATCCCTAGACGCCTGGAATCAGTTATAGCTAACAATGGATACCATACGAAATATTGAAAATTTAATTTTTTTTCTTAGACCAACCAAAGAGTGAATAAAAATCTAAAAGCAAAATACTTTTGTGACCTAAAAAATTAGCAACTATTTTATATTATTTCAAAGATCTCATGAACTACAAATGATTTTTAAACTTTTACAATAATGAATTAAAGCTTAAATTTTCCTTAATTAATATTTAATAAAACATACATTAATTTTTTAAAATAAACATATTTTTATTCAGCATTTTTTTTATATTTTACTATTTTTAACAAAAGCAAAATATTTCTGTGAGTAACTGTATATTAAAAATTATGCACAAAATAATCTCCAGCGTCCAGAAATTTTATTATTTTTTAAACAACACAAATCCGCGAAGTTTCTTGACTTGACTGCAAAAAATACCCAGGGCCTAGACAGTAATCGAACCTGTGACCTTAAAATTGGGAGGTTAGTATGCTACCTACTAATCTATGGGGACACCCTATAAAATATTAGTGATGTGTGGCTTTCAAGTATGCTCGTGCAGCCCTTTATTAAATACATTTTCTGCTAATTTGTTCGCTAAACAAATTTTTAGGATTTCTTTTAATTTTGGTACACTCGATGGATCTATAAATGCTTCAGGGAAGGCAATTATATAAGGACCCTTAAACTGACCATGCCCACTTTTATATAGAATACATAATAGATGATATTTTAATGATTAAAACAGTAATTTTCAATACCTCTTTACTTTAAGAATTTCAAGGAAAAAATCGGGTGAAAACGACTAATTGAAATAATTGAAAAATCGCCTAAGTCGTTTGAAGTCAAAATTGACTTCACTAAATAGTGGAAAGTAACGCCATTTGCTAGAATCAAAATAGCTTTACAAGTAAACTTTTAGTGCTTCTAAAGTTGTAGTCTCTCAAAAGGACTTCAATGGAAACATAGAAAATCTGCTTATTTCCATATTGCCACCAGGTGTGAAATTTCAGTTTATTACTCCATTTGGATCAAGTCGTTTAGAAAACTTTTTATCAAAAATATATAAAAAAAATTTATATAATTATTATTTAAGACTTTTTATTGATATATAATTAATTAATTTGAGCTTAGTCTTGATAATTAAAAATGTTTTTGCTTTATTATTTATTATTTTCAATATTTCGCTTTCCTGTGGAAAGCTTCTTCAGGAATATTAATATTTATAATGATAGAAATAGTAGATTACGACATAAGCATGATTTCCCGTTAGATGACGTAGATTGTCCACTGTTTAAAGAAAACAAAAATTGTTGCCTCTCTCTCTCTCGCTGTAAATTATTAGCCAATAGGAGCACATCACGTGACATTGTTCGTGTTACATGCCCCGAAAATTTCAATTGTATTTCTATCATTCTTGATTACTTGTGTCTGAAACAATGTCATATACGCTCTACGTTTTTCTTCCAATAATTTCTAAGATTGCCCCTGTAATTTATTTAGGAGTAGTTGGAAGCCAAGTATATGGTTAAACATGAAGTTAAAAGTGTTATGGTTAAACTAAATAACTAAAAAATAAAAAAACAAAAATAAGAAACGATAAAAAAAATACTTAAATAAAATAGTGAATCAACAAATCTGCCAAACAGAAGGAAAACAGCAGATACAGACTGTAAACTTTAAGTCAGTAAAGTTAATTTCAACCATGCTAGTGTTGCCAATTAGAAGCTTTTGTTATTTTGTTTTGTTTTCTCTTATTATTCGCCAAAAAAAAAAAATAAATTAAAAAAAATGTAAACCGAGTGTCAGAAATTGATTAACGCTGGCTGGTTTCCTTTAAATCATATTAAAGCATTTTGAATGTTTTAAAATTCTGGTTTTTCTCTCCTCCAACTTATTGAATCGTCTAGAAATTTTATATGGAACATATTTTTAAGAATTTACACACAAATTCTTAAAAAAACTTTATTGGACAAAATTTTTGTTAAACAAAAATCTTTTTATGAATTTCGGCGTTGAAATTTAAGACAATTTTATTGCTTGTGTTAGAAAAATAGCACATAAATTTTGGGATCACTCACATGATGGCTTCTTTAATAATAAATTTTAATTTTTCAGTCTTATTACGAGTATCGTCCTTGTATTTCAATTTGTGACAAGCTAATATAAAAAAAATGGTGGGGGTTACCACTGTTTTCGTCAAGACAATGACCTGAATAGTTATATTAATTTTAAGAGCCTTAAAAGTGCAGATTTGTACAGATTTTTGGATAGATCTGCACAATTTTCTCATTTTATGAAAAGTTTCATTAAATAATTAGCCTTATTACAAGTGTCGTTCTCGTAGTCGAATGTACAACAAGCTAACATAAAATATTTGACCACGACACTCATAATCAGACCGAATTGTTTCCATGTGACCAGACTTGCTTTTTTATGGTCGACTAGAAAAAGGCCACAATGTGTTTCTTCACATTTTTTTTATATAATACCGTGGCATATACGAGTACGTAGCCATTTTTAAGCAATTTTTTAAAGTTAAAAAAAAATCTGTGAGCGATGCTTAAAAAACTGTACGAAATCAAACCTTTAATGTGTTTGATCCTTTACTTTTTGCATTTGTTTGGCAGTAACCCGCTCTGTAATGCGTAAGTGCATGTCAATATCGATTTATCTTCGATAACCAAAGAGCAATTGCAAAACATTTAGCTTTCGCATTAAATTGTATCGTAATACGGAGTAGCATCCCAGATTTTCTTGCCATAAAATGTGGCCATCGACATAATCAATTTGACTTTTTTATTTTAGTTAGTGAATTTTTTTATTTCATTTTCCTTAATTTCAATAACTGCATTTTTAGATTTTATTGTAATCATTTGATACATCTTTGTTTGCGGTTAAAATTTACAAGCACTACAAATTAAAACTAGAAAATAAAAACCAAAACCTTTAATTTTCATATCGTGTATCTGAGGTATAAAATTTTTTTATTTTTGCTCTAAAATGTGGTTTTAGGTAATAAAATAATTTTTGTATAAATAATTATTAAAATCTAGATTTTAACTGTGGGTTTGTTCAACGAAATGACATTGAAGTTTTAAATTACCAACAACAGATAAAACAACGTTTGGGTGTTGCAAAACAACATTTTCTACACACAAACCTATTTTTAATTTTTAAACATCATTTTTTTATTTTTATATTTAATTTTTGTAATAAAAACTCTTAAGAGAAGGATGTTTATCAACCTGAGAACTAAACAAACAAATAAATGAGTGTTAAACAACAACTACTGACTACAAAAACAATACAAAATTAAAGCAAAAAAAAATAATTAAAATACAATTAAAGAATTTAAAAAACCTTCGTAAGTTGTTTTGTAGTTTAATATTTATTTCAAGTATTTTTTTGATATTTCGTGGGCTTTTTTCTAGGCTTTTTCTTCAATTGTATAAATATTCAGTCGAAAATGTGGATTTTGAAGAAAAACCAAATATCGTATCATTTTACTTTTAGAGGGTGTTTTTGAAGACCTTTAGAACTTACACCCAGAGAAAAAATGACACCATGCGTTGTTAAAATGACAACAAACGATGACAATAGTGTATCGATCACGTTTGTGCTCACTTTTGACAACGCATTAATGACAATATAGCGTTGCACAATTGACAACGTGTGGTGCAAAATTTAGTGGTTTCGAAATGACACCATACGGGTTTCGAAATGACACCATACAGGTTTCGAAATGACACCATATTGGTGCTGAATCGACACCATTTGGTGTCAAATTGTAACCATACTGGTTTCAAATTGACATCGTTTGCTAACAAAATGGCAACACGCGTTATCAATTTAACAACATTCGCTAATAAATGAGAAAATGCGTTGTCATAAAATTAAAATCGTGGATTTTTTTCTAAGTTAACAACCAGCCGTTGTCGATTTGTAAACGCTTTTTAAAAAATTTAAAAAACTCGTTGTCAACTAAATTGGCTACGAGATGGTGTTAAAATAACCACATACGTTGTTGATGCTTCAACACGATTTTTGGCTCCGTGTACGAAAAAACTAACTAACTGTCAAAAAAAAACTTCACTTTACGACATTTTTGATCAGCATGTTCTTACAAATCATCTTCAATAGAATGAGGCTTAAACAACGCTACCAAATTATCCAGACTTACTTTGAAAATCAGTTACCAATTTAAATTATGATTATAAATTATAAAAGTCGTTATCGTATCAAAAGCAGTGGCTTTTTTTGGAAGCGATCAAAATGTTAATCTGCTCTATTGGCCCCTTTACTAACCTCATTGCAAATGTTTTGGGTTGGTTAACTCGTATGATAGATTCTTCTGGAAAACAATATACTACCAAAGAATAATTTTTTGAAGGAATAAAAGAGGCTTGGTCAACCATAAAATTATTGCACGATTCTATACCCAATCGAATTTCCAAAAAAAAATTTTTAAAAATAGAGACTGCAGTTTTAAATTTTTTTTAATAAAATGTAAACAAAATTAAAAATTTTTATTAAAAACTAAACATTAACTGTGTTTTTATGGTAGTAGTGTCCTATTTATGTGACGCAAATTTTGAAGGCATTTTTTGACCTGGTTTACGAATTTTTTAATAAAAATAGAACCCTTTAAATAGAACTTTTTTTTTAGAAGTTATAACATTTTGAAAAATTTTTTTTAGGGGGCCCTATTCATGTGGCAGGGAGTGTATGACTTGCAAAAGTTTCAAGTCAAATGTAACAAAAATTTAAGTGTAGAAGAGGCCTAAGCAATTTAACACTAACAATGTTAACAATTATTTAAAATAAACATTTTTTTAACCAGTGAAATTATGCCACAAAACAAGAAGTATTACACTGAGAGAATTTTCTTCAGAATATACTGCGAATGAAAAAAATTATTATTTTACGTTTAATTAGACTAAAGAAATATTTTATTTATACTTCCATTTATGGTTTAAAACTCAGCTCTGTTTTAGTTGAAATTTTGATACAACCTTTTCGTGGTATTTTAACGCTTCTAAATTGAGTGAGGTTGACAAAAATCTAAAAAAAAAATTACAATTCAACTCAACTCAGTTGAGTTGTGAGCCATAATCAATTAAACAGTTTTAATAAAATGGTTTCATTAGATTTATGCAACATTATTTTCTGTCAGTGTAATAAAATCTAAAAAAAAATTCTATACAAACTAAAGAAAGTTGTGTTGAAAAGTTGACCCAATTAATAATTTAAAAAAATTTGCCCAATAATGTTAAAATGAAATGAAATGATAAACAAAAAAAAAAACAAAAAAAAAAAAAAATAAATAAATAAAAAAAAAAAAAAAAAAAAAAACAAAACAAAACAACAGATTTTCAATAACAAAATAAGAAAACCTAAATATTTCATGCTTTTTACAAATTATTGTGATATTTTAGGTTAATTAAGGGTTTATAAATGAAAAGAAATGCATAAATTATTTAATATTATGGAATTTTATGGGTATTTAAATTTTTTTAGTCAAATAATTTTAAATGAAAAAAAGAAAAAAATTAAAAGCTGGCATTTGATGAATTGAATTTGAAAGTCGTAAATTGGACAAAAACAACTCATGCATAATTTAATCAAAATTCAAATTATAAATATTTACAAACATACACGCAGACATGCACATACACTTACATACGTAAATATTTAAATTTTTGTTACCAAAAAAAAAAGTCGCGTGTTTGTTTTTATAATTAAAAAGAAATTTAAAATCAAACTACTTATTTATCTTTTGAAATGCACATCAAAGTGTTAAGGCTATAAATTCCCCAAATTACAAATTACAAAAAATTCCCCAAATTACAAAATTTTCTATGACAAAAAAGGGATAAATTTTATTCACAACAAGAGAACAGGGAAAATTGAAAATAGAAAACTGCCGGGGAATTCTTATTCATATAACAATTAGACTGAATAGGGTTTTTGTTTTTGAGTAAAACGTTATTAATGGACCAGGACCACACACAGCAAGTTTAGTTGGACAATTCTTTCTCAATACTCTTTTAAAATTGTCGTTTTGTCCACTCACAAATTTTTTGTTTCAGCAATTCTAGCATTTTTATACAGTAATTCATTCAGCCTTCAAGCTACCTGTCTTCTTTTTTTACATCTTCATAAAATATACGAAGAGAGAACAAAAGAGAATTGCCAAGTACGAGCAAAGTTTTTACCCCTATCCTTTATTATTTCCTCTCTTTCCCACAAATTCCAGAATTGCCCAACTAAAATTGCTGTGTGTGGTCCTGGTCTAACGAACTTCAATAAACTTCAACTTTTGACTGACAATAAAACGATTTATATTTCCCGTATGTGGGTTTTTTGTTTTCTTTTCTGAAAACGCAATTACACTTAACAGTTTATAAATTTAAACCTGCAGCACCTCCATGTAAAAACAACAACAACATTATCGATTTCTAATTATCCAATTTGTAGAATGGGTTAGAGAGCATTGCACGCAAATGCTGCTGTTATTTTTGAAAGTCAAATTTTTTTACAACATGAGTTAGTGGTGGGGCTCACTTGGGTCCTCTGATGTCAGTTCTTTGTGACACCTGTATCTGCATAGGGAGAAACACAATACAAATTTAGTGATAGAAAGACGTCCGAGAAAACAGAAATCTGTGGGGAAACGAGAAGTAGGTGAATAGTAAGAGAAGAGTGAAGGCCATCGACAGTGCAGTACAGCCATGCAGGTTAACTCTTTTTATATAAAAAAAAAATTAAGACACAAAATCAACTAAAGTTACTTTAAAACTGACTGTTTTATTCTTATTCATT
This sequence comes from Thelaira solivaga, assembly GCA_947397855.1. Classification (NCBI taxonomy): domain Eukaryota; kingdom Metazoa; phylum Arthropoda; class Insecta; order Diptera; family Tachinidae; genus Thelaira; species Thelaira solivaga. The sequence goes on from OX377614.1 coordinate 52,154,058, forward strand.
TTCTTCTTAAACTATTTTAATATATAAATACACTAGTTGACCCGCGCAAACGTTGTCTTGCCTTAAAATTTTTATATATTCGATCTTCTTACACTAAGAAATCATACTCATAGAGTAAAGAACCGTGCGAGACCGGGTAAAAACAGGTAGTAGGCAAATAAGCCAGATACCGACTATAGCGCTACCTGCTGGGCGGATTTGTGACATTAAACCTTCCAAGATTATACATATAAACCTTTCACTTGAATCACTCTATCTTTAAAAAAAACTGCATCAAAATCCGTTGTGTAGTTTTCAAGATCTAAGCATACATACAGACATAGGGACAGACGCGAGAAGCGACTTTGCTTTATACTATGTAGTGAAGTGTAGGGATGGCACTACAAGGCAAGAATTATAAAAATACAAGATTACGCCATGCGCATGATTTACCGTTAGATGACATAAATTGTCCACGGTTTGAAGAAAAAAATAATCATTCTTGACTACAAGGTAGAGCTTTCCGAAAGAAAGTTTTCATGGCAAAGCCAGAGAAGTTGTTCCACAGTTTAATCTTCCTCCTCCTCCTGATAACTACTAGAGTAGTCATTTGAAGGCAAAACCTATTCTTTTGATTTTTGATTCAATGAAAAATTTCGTCAATGTGACAAATGTTTAATTAAGAAGTTTACTTAAATTATACAATTTTTATGTATGTGAATCTACATTGTTTGATCTTATTTCATTCCTATTTTCCATTGATGACAACTAAAACCATCTGCGTTACAATCTGAAGTCACTCTTATTATCACTCCAAAAGAGTGACTTCAGATTGACTACTGGAATGTTGTCCGCAATTTGAATAGAAATATGTACTTGCCTATAATATTATGTACCACTATTTAGAGTAAAAATAGTGTCGAGGTTTTCAGACTAGAAGTCTCTGTTATTAAGATCAAACGCCATCTTTAGCTTAAAATGTTGTACTGAGGATTACAGAGTTTAACATGCAACTTTCGGCACATCTCTCATCTTAGTGAAGAAATGACCTCAAATAAAAAAGAGTATAAATTCGAAAACGACAAACTACAACGACTGGAGTTTCTAATGAAAGTATTTTTAAATTACTGTGAAATCTGGGTAACAGCATCCTTAAGTCGTCTTCTAAAAACTTAAAAAAAAAAAACAACCTTATCACGTAAACGTGCACTTAATTTATAGAGAAATACTACACTTTGTATGTTTGTAGTTTTGTCGCCATACAAACTTGTATTTACTTAATGTTAATTTTTGTTTTTACTTATTGGGTGGGAGTTTTTTTTTTTTTTTTTTTTTTTTTTTTTTTTGAAACAAAAATATTTTTATATTGAGTTGATATATACAAACATTAGTATTTGTATTTTTAATGCTCCCAACTCTACTTTTCCTATTTGGGTCAAGGTATTAAAATTACTGAGTAAAAAAACAATTTTTTTCAGTACATAAAACAATAAATAATTGTTTTTTAATAATTTATTTGTTAGCAAGTGTTCAAAAAAAGAAATAAACATTTTTTTAAAAATACAATGAGTAACATTTAGAAAGTGAGTGAAGATAAATATGCCGAGTTAAATATATTTTAACGTAACCCCTTACATTTTTTAGTGTTTGTAAATATCTTCAGTATTTATGGCATATTTGTCAACACATCTTACGTCAAGAAATATTTCTATTTCATATTTTTAAATATGTTTAGGAAAAATATAACTGCATAGGTGCAAATCTGTATACATACGTTAATTTCTCAAGAAGGAAGGGAAGGTTTTCTAGATTTGTAATCTACCTCCCAAATACTGAGAAGTTACTTGGGACTATTTTTAAATTTTTTTGAAATTCCAGATACACCATATAAAATCCAAAGTGGGGATTTTTACCATTTCCCACTTTGTCGAGGTACTATTCCCGATTTTGCAACTAAAAATTTCCAAAACCAAAAGGATATTTAATTTGTAAGTTTTCTGGAAGTGTTTCAACATTTTAGGAATATTTCGTAGTTTTTATTTTACGATGCATAAAGAAAAATTGCCAAAATCACTCAGAGCAACAGCACTGGGGTATAAGGAAATTTCAAATTTTTTTTTTTAAATAATCCAAAGTAATTTCTGAGTATTTGCGCAATAGATTACATATCTCCCCTTTAAAATGGTATGTGTCCCATTACGTAATCTTTTATGACTCGTCAATTTTAAATGAAAAATAACAAAAAAAAACACTTTAATTTACATGGTGTAATTTATTGAAATATAATTTGGATAGTTAAAAAAAGTGAGAGACCATGGTAAAGTTAATTAAGGGTGTCTCAGTAAGAGTGCACTTTTTCATTTGATTTTTTCATGCGCTATTTGGCAGGTGGCGCCATCCAGCTGAGGCCACTAAAACTCTGTTATCCTATTCCTGTAATTAATGCTATTCACAGTCAGCGCAATTTCAGCCTCATCTGCAAAAAAGTAAGGCTTGACTAAAATTCACATCAGACAGTTGTTTGTTTTGGATCCATTTCTATCTCATAAATTACAGGAGCATTTGCAGAGGCCCTAATTTGACAATTTTGTGTATTCAGATGGAAGATATTTTTTTTTAATTGGCATTGACTTCACTCTGCTCAAGTACCCATTGACTGAACTGTCTGTTTTACAATCCAATAACGAAATCACAACTCCCTCAAAAAATAAGTGTTTTTTTTTTTAAAGAAAAAGTACACTCTTACTGGGACCCCCTTTATTCATATAATTTTCTTTGTAACTTCTACTTTTAAGCTCCATTAATACTCAAACTCAGTTTTTTTTTAAATCTTAAAATATCTTCTCATAAGTTTTTCTTATTAAAGCAATGAATCAATTCTTTTAGACACTGGTTGAATATCATCATTTTTATTATTTAAAATTACATCTTCATTGAATGTGCTTTTTATGTCTGTTGCATAAAAAAATAAATAAAAAACCTCCTCGAAAGACGTGATCAACTGAACTGCTTTTGTTCGTTTGATGTCGATGTCCATGATAATTTGAGAAATTGAAATATTTGAATTTCATGTAATAAAATAACCATAAAATATGATTTAAATTGAACGTAAAGCAATAAATAAAAACGTGGTTACCGAAATCAATGTTACAACATTGAATTCATATGCTTGCATGACAATAAAAATGGAAAATCTTTAAGAGAAAATACTTGGTTGACTGAGTATCTCTAGAGGTTTGGCGTCCATTGTAAAACATTAAGGAAAGTTGCCAAATATTTTGTAAGAAATCTGCAAATTCTAAATTTATAGATAAGCCCAGTAATCAGTGCTTTAAGAGGGTTATAGGAATGTGTGAAAATATTATTGAAGCAGTAGACAACTCAACCCAACTGACCCTTGTGACTTCGAAACAGACAGAATTAAACACGGTAAGGCATTGCCTACAACAAACACTTAATTACAAAAACAACGCTATCACTATGTGTCAAATAAAAAGGAGGAAATTTAATTGTTTACAGAGAATGTAAACAATTTATGACAGCTACGAAACCAAAACCAAGAGAGCAAGAACTGACAGCTGTTTTAAATACTTTACCGCGTATAATTCTGCCCTTATCCCAGCTCTCACAGAAAATAAGAGAGCGAGTAAGAGAAAAAATTATAGGAATGCTGGACTAGAAAAAGTTGCCTGCTCTTTATTGCCTACAAAAAAAGATCTATTATTAATATTTCCCCTAACAAAACTCCTTTCTGAGTGAAAAGAAACACAAAATTTTGCACCAGCTGCTACTGTAAGGATACATTTTACTTCTATTTAAACTGTTTCAGATTCAGGCCTTTGGCAACTCTTAGTGACTGTGACTGTACGTCGTGTAATTAAATTAATTTTTTTTATCGTCATTTCCTCAATGCACAAACTTTGCTCAGATGAATCATCACAATCTCTTTAAAAGAAAACACAAAGACACTAAACACATTACGATGGCAAATATTTTATGGCCTTTGATCAGGTTTTGCCAATAAATAAGTAGGAAAAATTAAAAAAAAGTTATTTTTCTCTTGTTTAAGATTAAAACAAATACAGTTGAACCTCGATAGCGTGACCTGTCTTAGCACGGATAAAGAAAATAAAACAAAAAAATAGAATTTAGAAGAAAACAATAAAAAAAATTTTTTTTTTTTTTTGGTTTGTCGAAGAAGAAAAATTTTTCTTGTTTTAAAAAGCTTTTAATCTGAACTAAAAATTAATAGCTGCAGCTACAATAAAAATAAATAAAAGTGAATCCATATATAAAATTAAATAAAATGCAACGCAAAAAGCATTTAGCTCACAATCGGGATTCACCTGTATTACAAAAACTTTAGTTTTTTCTTCTTTTTACTCAATTCCTTTCAGCAACAGACAGTCTTCCATAACAGACGAGTATCATTTTATAAATAAAATAAAAACAAAAAATTAAAAAATTAAATGTTTAAAACACAAAACGCAAAGGCCAATTAAAATATATTCTTTCCATTCCAGGCGGTAAAAAGCAGTTTAAAGAAACGTGTCTGTCTCTATGCATCTACTATAGTTTTTAAATGTTTATTTTGGATATTTAGCTGTTGGTTGGTCTGTCTGGCCTGCCAATTTTAAAACTGGCTAAACTGACATTTTCTTTTTCTTTGTTTTGCTTTATTTTTTGTATTTTTTGTTTCCGTAACGGTAACAACGCTTGGTTTGTTATACGCACACGCTGCTGATTATTTTCCTCCAGTTTTCTTTGGTTGTATCGCTGGTTTTTTTGGTGTTTTATTGGTCGTTTTTTTTTTTTTTTGGTTTATGAAACGTGCTGGCAAAATATTTGAGCAGTTTTTTGTGGCCATTCCACTCAAGTCATTGTAAACGTTTTACTAGAGGAGTTGGATTTTAGTTAATGTATGATATTAATTGATTTTTTTTTAAACAAAAATTTACGCACACACATGCCCACACTCAAAACACGCTTCAATTGAATTGTTAACAAGTGATTTAAAATTACACTGACGACAGACGGCCAAATGAATGGCTGGGGTGTTGAAAATGTTGTTGCATAAATAAATATTAGTTTTTGTTGTTTGTTTGTTTTTCAACTGGTCTGTGGTCTATTGTACAATAAGTAGTTATTTAATTTGATGTAATTACTTGATATGGCAATAGTTAGTTGGTGGTGGTTAAGTGGTTGAGTTTTATAACAAGACATTTGTGACACTGACCGATTGAAATTTGCTGTAGACAAGTTAGCATGCCAACATGCCATTTTAAAAAATGGCTAAAAACCTGTCGTAAATTAACCAGTATTAAACTGTATTAAATCAAGTCTAAGAATTTTAAAGATAAACTGATGGCGATTGTTGGCTGTTTGTTGCATCTGACATTTTCAATGAAAAATTTTTTATACAAAAAAAAAAAAAAAAACTGCTTTTACAAAAATGTTTTAATATAAAAAAAAAATAATAATTGCCTATGAAAGGTTAAAAAGTATAGCTAGACAGGTCTTCTGGTGAATGGTGATTTTAAAATATATTACACAATACATACGTTCACACTTACATTACAAATTAAGGCTGAATTCACCCACTCGTTGCGGAAAATATTTTTGTTCGAGCTCTCTGTTTATGAAAGAGACTTCAAACTATAATACATAAATATTTTTTTTTTGCTCACAGAAGTTTTGTTCGGGACAAATAAGTGAATTCAGCTGATATTTTAGAAAGTGCTATAAGTCCACTTTTTTAAAAAAATTTTGGGCAATAAATTTTAGTAAGATCTAACACTATCCAACTAAAATTAAGTCTAACTAATTTTTTTTTCACAAAAGTGGACTTATAGCACTTTCAAAAATAGCCGCTCAATTATTTTGTTTATGTATGTATGTAGCCAAAAAAGTTAAAGGAAAATATTCGCTGAAAAATACAATTTATGCACTAAAATATGCATTAATGCCCTTTTCTAACAAAAATGTTGCATACAATCTGCTATACAAGAAAGTTTGCGTTCTATTGTCAAAATATTAAAATCGTGTTCTGTTCTCAACATGTTGCATATAAAAGATGCAAAACTGATACATATTTTGCCCTCAATTTATAAGTGAGGGAGGGCTAGATACTGCCCCTTTTTTCAATTGTGTCAACTACTTGTTTATACAAAAAAAAAGCAAATTATTTAATTTTTATTTATATGAAATAAGAGATTCTACATGTTCTTTGTCAAGATATTCGTCCTAAAAATCCATTTGGTCACTTTTGAAGCAAAATTTATTTTTATTTTAGGCGCAAAATTTTTTTTGTGTCAACTGCTTATCTAAGTATTTGAGCAGAAGATTACAAATCTAGAAGACCTTCCCTTTAAAATCATATGTGTCCCATTATATAATCTTATATGGTACGTCCGGAAGTTGCTAAAATCATTGAGGGCAACAGCAGTGGGGAATGAGAAAATTAAAAAAAAAAATTTAAATACTCCAAAATAATTTATAATTATTTGGTTGGCAAATTACAAATCTAGAAGACCTCCCCTTTAAAATCATATGTGTCCCATCCCATAATCTTATATGGTACGTCCGGAAGTTGCTAAAATTCTTGAAAGCAACAGCACTGGGGAATGAGAATATTAAAAAAATTTTTTTTTTTAAATACTCCAAAATAATTTCTGAGTATTTGGGTGGCAAATTACAAATCTAGACGACCTTCCCTTTAAAATAATATACTTCCCATCCCGTAATCTTCTTGAGAAATCAACGTATTTATTCATATTTTTACTTTTGCATTTGTATTTCTCCTAAACATATTTAGAAAAAAATTAATTGCATAAGACGTATGTGATAAATATGCCATAAATACTGAAAAGATAATTATGAATACTAAAAAACGTAAGGGGTTACGTTAAAGGGATACTTGTTTTTTAAGCTTTTTAATAAAAAAGCTAAATCTTTCCCACTTTATGTTTTGGCTAAAGTAACAACCACCAAAACAAGTCAAAAACTTTGAGCTCCACATGCATGCATACATCCACTTAAACATGCGAGTTAAAACCAACAAACGTATATTATGCTTGAATGGTTAGTGGCTGGTATGGACAATTTTGGCCGTCACGTTTATACGTTTTTTATTTTGACTCATGCAAACTGCATTTGTGTTTGTTAACCCGCATGCAAATTAAATAAATACAATGATATTTGCATTAAATACTGTTTCTTATGACTCAATACACGCTTAAGGCTAGGAAAACCCTTTCTTTGTTCTTTTATTGGTTCGGTTGGCTTATGGGTTTGACTCATGCAAAAATTGTTTTTTACCCTGAGCCTTGAAAGAATGAAAGCAGCTTGTGATAACATTTTGTGGAAGTATTTGTTATAATAATTACTTTAATTTATTATTTACAGTTTTATTAAAATCTTAGAAATGAAAATATTCTTAAAATAAGGGGTGTCTCAGTAAGAGTGCACTTTTTAATTTTAAAATAAAAACAAGTGTTTTTTGCGAGAGTTGTGATTTTTTTAAATTTAATTGCAAAGAAAACATGTTCCGATTAAGCATGTAATGGATAATGGAGGCAAGTGAATAACGAGTAACTGTCTGGTGCGGATTTTACTTTTTTTTTAAAGATGATATCGAAATTGTAATAATTGTGAACAACAATCGTTGCAGGAACATGATCCGGACGGTATGTGGTTACAGCAAGACGCCTGAAACAATTGATTTATTGCAGCGAGAAATGACAAAGTGCATTTTTACTGGGACACCCATTGTATGGAACGTGATTCATTAGAAATATGAAATTTTTTCACTCATTTAATGACTAATTTTATTGGATTAATGCCACACCTTTCGTCAAAATTATATGAATATTTTTGTTTCAGCTGATAAAAATATTTCATCGATTCATTGAAATTATGTTTTTAATTTATTTAATTTTTATTAAGAAATTTGTATTTTCATTTAAATAACGAACATATTTCATTAATTCATACAATATATGAACTTTTTCATTGAATCAATGAACATATTTTAATGAAATCTTTTCATTTTATTCAAGAATTGAAATGCTTTCAGTGTACAACAGGAATCTATTAACTCTTTGTTGCCAAATACTTAGCAAACTTCAGTCGGAATCACATAAGAGTTATAAAAAAATTCTTTTATAAGAACAGCGAATCTAAAATTTAAAACATTTGGTTTTTAAAATTAAGGGAAGAGAAATGAAATTCTCTCTTGGCTGGTTGGTTTAAGTGGCGGCATGACAGCCATTAAATAGAATGGAAATTCTGTTCTAAACCACCTACTAGCCATGATCTAAGCCCACCCTGTACCATTAAGATATCTGAGAAGTTCCCTACCTCAAATAGATTTCACAAAATGTGCCCTGAGAAATTTCTGTCTGGAAACCGGCAGAAATGGATATTTGCAGACAAGGTGAACTGTCTCACCTATAATATTATTAATATGTAAATGTATTTACTGTTAATATATAAAAATAAATAAATAAATAATACTCGTAACACTGTTTACAACGTTACGTAAGTATAAATAAAAATTTGCATATAAAAGAATCAATTCATTGTCAGATTTAGTGTGTTTTAAATCTATTAAATGTAAAAAAGGAACGGAAATGTATATTTTTACTGCAATTCTCTTTTTTTGTTATAAAATCAAGGCTTCAATACCTATTTTTTTGCTGTTGTCAAGTTCTCTTACATACTCTTACACATGCCTATAATTTGCATAATTTAGTTAGTGCTGGCATGTATGTATAAAGGATACGATGTTTCATTTTTTGCTTACCTTCTGCTTTTACTTTGTATTTTAATAAGGAAATTTATATTTCATTCAAAATAGCCATAGAGAAAAACAATAAAAAAAACAAAGTTTCTTATGGAGCTGTTGCTTTAAGGGGGTCTGGTTGTTTTTATTCTTTTTAAACCGTCATGATTAATTTTTTTTGTTTCTTTCATTTTATTTCTTTTTTGGTGAAGCTGAAGAAAAAAGAAAGTGTAAAAATACTTGAATTTGACCGATTCTATATTAAAAAAAGGTACTTTTTTGCTGTGCAATATTTTTAAGAATCCAAAAATACAGCTGATTTAAAATTTTAAGGAGAATAAATTAAAATGCGACATTACCTACATGGCGGACAAATCACCCAAAGAAGGAGGATTTGTAACTAGAGTACTGTCAGAATAGATCTATTTTGGCCGCAGAGACCTCATTCTAATTCTAATCATGACAATGTCAGTCAATAATATATCAGTTTCATACTAATATCATGTCATTGTCATGTTAATGGCATAAATAAAAGCCGTGTAAATGTTATGCCAATATCGCCATGCTGTCATATCATTATCATGTTAAAAGCACATACATACGTCACCAAAATTACGAGATTATAATTATTATGGGCTCTAATCGCACTGTGAACTTTAAGATCTATTAGGCAGCCCAGTTTCTAACTACAATACGAGACTCCTTACGAATCTCGTAATTGTTGTAGGACTAATCATGCTTAGGTCTCCTGGAAAAACAATAAGGTAATTGTGTTTCTCTTAGCCAAAGCATTGAGAAGCTTGTACCAGTTCCTAATCAATCTTGACTGTCGGAGAAAATGTATATACCAGAAAATCGGTACCAGAAGTGCCTCTTTTCTGCCTGAAAAATGGAAGCTGTTTTCCCCGTCGAAACTGTCTGCACTGCGGAAACATGAACAATGATATGCATCCGACATGTTACATTGGCGTAAAAATCGCTTGATACTAAAATGATACTCTCTTAACATTAATATTAAATCTAGTTAATGAAAATGTCGCACTAACAAGACATTAACATGAAGTTCGCATGATACTGTTATAACATTAACATGAGATTGATGTCATTATTATTCAAAATGTTGACATGATATCAACACTACAACAACATAATATTAACATGAAATTAGCATAACGTTTTACCAGACATTGATATGAAATTGACATGTTATGAATGTAACACACACACCTGACATTGACTTGATATGAAAATAATTTAGAAAAGCTGCTGATATATTGAAAAAGTATATGAGATTAACACGTCATTAACATATTACTAACAAGAATTTCACTTCAAATTGACAAGATATTGTTATAATATTCTCCTGAGATTGATAAAATAGTAAATGTCATTAAGTATTTGTTGTCATGATAGTTCATCTAGCACTAAAGGGAAATTAATATGACATTAGCAGGACATGCATATAACGTTAACATATTAAAAAAAACATTTTTGAATTTCTTACGCTCACGAATAATAAGGTCTAATGAAGTGTTTGTTCTCCCCTTATTAAAATTCATTATGCGCACAACCTGCTACGCATAAATTGGCAAAACACAGAGTTTCTAATGTTAAAAACATTTGCTGGCTAGTGTTTATTCTATAGAGAATAAATCAATTAATTTAATGAAATCATCTGGGTATGAATGCATGTAAATGAGCTGTTTTAATTAACAGCAAAAAATAAAAAAAGAATTAAATAATTTTTTAATTTTCGAATTGAAAAATTCTCACACGCTTGACTTAATTCTTTTTTTGGGATTTAGTGTTTATCTAAGTTTCAGACATTTTAGAATTTGTTAATTCCAGCTCAAATTATTTAAATTCAAATAGACAAGTTAACAATTTATTTTAATTTTAGAAATCCCAACAATCATCGAATCAATCAAGCGTGAAATTTCAGTTACTTTTCTTTACTATTTTTGTGCAAAACTACAACAAAAATCATAATTAGCATTTAAGCATTGAGTTTTCATTTAACAATTAGAAAGTGAAAATTCCTATAAAAAATATACGTGATGTGATTTTAATTTTAATTTCATGTAAGGGAATTTTATGTGCGCCAGCAATCAAATGCTCTAAAAAAAACTTGTAAAAAAACACTAAATTTTGGAAAATTTCCTGAAGATGTAATTGGGTTAGGTTACAGAAACACCACTTATTATTATCACTAGGTGATTTGTACCGCGACAGAAAGGATCTTTTGTTCACTTAATCCAGATATAGGCCTCGAATAAAGCCTTACCTTTTTCAGTGAGCCCTTTCCTACTTTTCTGAGACATATGACACCTTAAGGCCGGACATTAGCAAATGAGGTTTCATCATGCAAACTACAAAGCCTGCTTTGGCTGATCCAAATATTTTCTTTCTTTCACTAGTGGTATCTAATACCACAATACCCGGTAAATCTTCTCCCTAAGAATTTGAGGTCAGTTTTATTGAGTAACAGTACCTTATGAGATGTACTCCTCGATAGTGTAATAAAGTGCTTCACTTGTCTGAGTGCAGTCAGCGATTCGACCTTAGAACTAGTTTTCTATCTCATGTATTTATTTATACTGGAGAGATGGCAAAGATCTTATGAACATATGAAGGGCTTTTCTGTTAGCCCAATCGTTGCCATTATGGGGCCCTTATGTTGAAGCACCTACCACAACGTTAGATTCTTATGGACCACAGAGATGACAGACAATTCTTTACAATGGCTGATCTTAGCTTAAAACTAAAATAAAAACTAAATTTTGTATCCTTCCCCACTCTTGGGGTAAAAGAATATACTGATAATTAACTCTGACTTAATTTTATTTTAACTTGTAAGTGGGTGTAGGGTCCTTTTTTATAATTATGGAAAAATATTCAATTAAACTATAAAATGGCCTCTGGAAAATGAAGACTGGCTACTAGAAAAAATGTTTATTTAATGTTTTTGTTTTTTTTTTTTTTATAAAAATAAAAAATTATTTTAAGCTACTGAAAAGCTTACCACATTTGCTTCATACACATTACAACTAAAGCGGCCTATATACCCGAGCAGCAGGCATCATGCACAATCAAGTGATTAAGTTAATAAGCTCGCACTACGTAACGTATCAAAAAACGGCTGCAATATTAATTTCATTAAAGAAAAATTGTTGGAAGGTCGCTAAAAATAGGGGCATATCTGTGCTAATAAGGAAATATAGAGTCAAGAAATAATCGACTTATCGCAATTGTGGTTCAGGAATGGTGGAATGATGTATTTCAGAATTAACAAGATAGCAATGAAAACAATACCGTTCGTTAGAATATTTTCGGGCTAAAATAAATAAATAAAACATAAGTGGTTTTTCCCTATTGCCTCAGATATTTTGTGCTGCAATTGTTATTGCCTTAGAAGAAAACAGGGAAAAAAATTAAATTAAAAAGCTCTTCGGATCTTTGACAACTTTCTTCGGCTAAGCTGATTTCGCAATGCACCATCAGCAACATCTAAAAATCTGTTTGACCACCAAAACAGTTTTACAAAAACCTGATAGCGCATGCATACTGCTGTCGTCTATGGGCCGCTTAAGACAGTTAGCAGTCAAGCAATTAAATAAACTGTTAGAAGTCTGGTTTGAAAACAAGTTTAAAAAAAAAAATTCAAATTCAATTAAATCAATTAGTAAATAAGAGTTCGTTATCACCTCCAGCTATAACCAACAGAAGTTTAAAAAATAACGAGGAGTGTTTAACAATAGATATAATAATTTATGCAATAATAAAATCAAATATTTAATGCCATTATTGTGCCACTTAATGTTTGTTGTGCTAAATCCCACCACAATGAACAATAAACTTAATTAATCAATCATCTCATTATTTCATGTTGACTTTTAATGGCCAATCACAACTTGTTTTACAAAAAAGATTTCAGTTCAAAACGTTTCTAAAAATAATAAAACAAAAAAAAAAACTTCTTCAAGAAAACATGTGTTCAAGAGACGATAAAGATTTATGCAAGTTGTGTGCGATTCCTTTACTATTTACAAACGGGTGAAGCAAAAAGGTCTTGTCTAATCGTTATACTCGCTGTTGAGCAATTTGCATTGAAATTTTAAAATTAAAATAAAATTTAAATTTTATTCCAAAAGAGCAAAGATTTAGATCTTAGTTTTGGTTCTGGATTATATTTAAATTGATAAAAAAAATATTCAGCCTTATTACGAGTGTCGTTGTCGTAGTCGAATTCACGACAGGCCCATATAAACATATCACTGTTTTCGCCACGACAACGACAATCATAATCAGACCTAATATTCAGCTTTATTACGAGTATCGTTGTCATAGTCGCATTTCTGATAAGTCCGCGTTGCCTCATGTCACTGTTTTCCTTTTGACAACCACATTCATAATCAGAAGTCATGTTTAACAAACAGAAGTCAACAGATCATCATATGGGCTAAATTTAAAAACTATCGCCTAAACAGAACATATTGCAGAAAATGTAAGCAGGTATTATGGCTGTAAGAGAGCTATTCAGTAGTGCCATTCAGTAACTTATATTACGAACATTCGTAGCGAAAAAACAAGTATAACGATATTTTATCGAATTCGGTACGATAGAAATCGTTATTTGCGATGACTATTTATATGCTGTTAACTTTGTCGCAAACTTCGAATATTTCGTTAGAAAGTTACTGAATACCGAATTCGATAAAATATCGTTATACTTGTTTTTTCGATACGAATGTTCTTAATAAAAAGTTACTGAATCGCACTACAGAAATTTTCGTTGTCAATAAGCTAAAATTTGTCTTAGTCTCTTATTTTCCGAAAAGAAAATTGGCCTTGATCTCTCCAAATGAGACTCAATGAACAGTTATTATCTCCGAATAGAGAGCCAGAACACTGAATAGCCTGAATATCTTGTTGAATTTAACTTTTATATTTTCCATTGACTAGAAATTGTTAAAATTTTGGATACGCTGACTTCTACATCACCCGTTATAAAAATAAATTTTTTCGTTTTAGTATTTATTTTATTGTTTCAGATAACGCAATTGGAAACGGAAATTTTATTGTTGTACAGGAAACGGAACTGTCGTAGGTCGTTATTTTGATTAAATTTTAAAGTTGTAAAATAAAGGCGAAAGAACAAACTATAGAGTTGTCTCAGTTTGAAATTTTATAATGAAAAGTTCCAGCTTTATAAACAGAATTGCCACATTTAAAGTGACGCAGGTCCACCAGGCATCATCGCAGAACAGTTGCATTTTGTGGCCAGCCTTAAAGGGTGGTGAAATCACTTAAAATGATGGGTAAACAAACACAAATACAATTATAATTTCATAGCGACCTGCAACATCAATTGTGCAGCTTCTTAAATACTAGGTTAAGTTAAACAGGGAGCGGCTCACTTGGGTCCTCTAAGGTGGTCCCTTTGTGATTTTAAATACTCACTGAGACTAATTAACTTTAGTGGGATATTAACTCTAACAATTCTGTTAGAAGACACAGAAGGTATGGGAATACATGGTGTGCAATTACCTCTTCATGAAAGGGCGTAGCTAAGGTTTCTACACTGACAGAATTTTATCCAAATTACCCCTGAATTTGTCATTAATCCCATAAAAAGTTTGTTATTTGTCAGCTAATTTTTTTTTTATAAACAACACAAATCCGCGAAGCTTCTTGGCTTGTCTGCAGAATGACAAGTTTCTTTAAATTAAAAAAAATATATCATTAATAGAATGAAATATTCATACATTTAATGAAATCACTCCATTAATATTTCATTAATTCCTACAATTTAAGAAATCTTTCATTTATTGAAATCGTTTTATTGGATTTATGAAAAAATTTTTTTAGCTGTAAAAGTAAAAATTGATTTATTTGTTAGTTTATTTTAACTTTTTCTTTTTAATTAAAATGGTTATTTTATTAAGCTTGAGGTCTTATTTTATAAAATTATTTTTATATCGGTATGTCGCTCCAACTTGCATAGCTTCTTCACAAAAATTAATTAATAAAAATTGATATTTAAAATTTTAACTTGAATTTTTAATTTTCACAAAATCATTTTAACCAGCCACAAAATGCTGTATTTAATTCAGCTTAAGTGTTTTGTAAATCCCGAAATCCTATCACTCGACTGTGCGAACACCGTTAAAGACAAATCTGTGTTATTCAATCAAGTCTGTATTTTTTGTTTCTTTAATTAAAGAAACTCTAACTTGTGAATGGATTTGTGTTTGAAAAAGTGTTAAAAGCAACAACAAAATTTTAAAAACGACAGATCATAGATAATACAAAATAAAAATAATAACAGTTAGAGAGTAGATGATCGTAATTTTTAGCAACATTGATTTTCACAGTAAAATGTTAAAGTGAAATAAAAATATTTTCTGTTTTGTTGTTGTAATTTGACTTTGTTTTTAAAATGTTTAAATTCCATTAATTTTTTCACACACACACGTCCATTAGTTTTAAAGTGTTAATTTATTTTTTTTTTTTTTTTTTTAATTTCAAGAGTAGAAGTGCCATGAAATCAATTTGCATGTGTATGAGTGCAAGTAGTTTGCATAAAGCTTGTTTGCTTTGCTCTATTGATGTTAATTTTAATTATTATTAAATTGAAATTGTAGTAATTAAATAAATTAATGATAATGACTGCTAAAATTTATAAACAAAAAAAAAAAGCAAACAAGCCACAAGCTGCTTTAAAAGCAATAAATTTTCTTTGAATTAAAACAAGCAACATTTAACCGTTAGATTTATTTATTTATGATATAAAGACTTGAGCAGTACTTAAGTACTCTACACTTTTTGTTTTAAATTAATTAATTGAAGATTACAAAGTTTAAAAATCATTCTTGAATAAAAACTCTCATTTGCTTATTAGAGCAAACACAGCTGCTGCTGCTGATTACTTAAGTTTAATCTACACAAAAACAATAAAGCCCACAACGAGAGCTACAAAAAAAAAAAAAAAAAAAAAAAAAAAAAAAAAAAAATTAATCAATTTCGAAATATTAACCGCCGGTCGATACTACTTGTGTGTGTGTGTGTGGTGCGAAAACTTGCACCATCTACTGTAGGGTATAAATATGAGTAGATTTACAAATAATTAGAGCAAAACTTATTAATTATGTGTTCAAAATAGCAAAGAAAAAACCAACAAAAGAGTTAAACAAAAATTCAATTCGATTTTAATGTTTCGGTGGTTGTTAATGCTAAAGTGTATGATGCTTAAGAAATTGAAAAATGAAATTTTAAATGTGCTAAATGACGAAACTCTTTTTTAGGAAATTATAAAATAAATTTTGAATTTTTTAATTAAAAAAAAAAAAAAAAAAAAAAAAAAAAAACAACCAAGGTAAAAGGAATTTAAACTCTCTACGAGTGACGAAACTTAGTTTTCTGAACAATCAACAATTGTATGTTCAGAATTATTTACATGTGATCCAGCATAAACTTAAACACAGAAAAAGAAAATTAAGCGCCAATCAAACATTTTAATTAAGAAATCGTCATCAATATAATTAAAAAAAAAAAAAAAACAGCTTGAAATTCGTTGAGTGACGAATAATAAGGGATTTTTGGAAATTCGAATTTCGAGTACAGCAAAAATTCAACCTGAAAAATACCATAATGAAATCAAAATATTTTATTAAAAATATAAACCGATGGATGTTTGGTACTTTTTTAATATTTGTATAATTGTTAAATAAAGAGGGTTGGTACGTTTTTTTAACCTCATTTATTTTTTAAAGTAAAAATCACAACAACAAAAATTAAATTATAACCTCTCCTCAAAACAGTTTCCCTAAGTGTCTTGCATTTTTTTTTTAAATTTTACTAAATAAGGGTTAAAATTTGTACCCTTCATTTGTGTTACTTTTTTCACTTTAAATAAATTGATGCAGCATATTGAGCATTTTATTATTAATTTGTAACAAGCAAATAAAAATCAATAGAAAAAACTTTTTTTAAGGAGGAAAAAGTACCAAAAAGGGTACTTTAAACTTTTTAGTGTTATTACCAAGCTTAGAACAGTGACAGTAGAATCGAATGTTTTTGAACGAAATAAGAAATCGTAAAATGAAGAATATGGTACTTTTTATTAATTTTAATGGTACTTTTTAATTCAGCGTATTCCACCCGCGCGGCCAATACACCGAATGTGCTACCTTCAACAGAACACGAAAGGCATCATCAAGTAAAACACAAATTTTACTAAGGTGATAATTAAGTCTACAATATCCTGTTAACAGTTCAGCGTACATTCTAATGTCAGCCCACAGAAGGACTCTGAGTCAATGAAAGCGATAACAGTCTTTCGATTTTTTGCTAATGTTTTGGAAAACTGAAGCTTGAACTGAAAAAATTTTGAAAAATTTTGGCTAATCTCTCTTATTAAGAAAGTTTTTTTGCTTTTCTTTTAAAATTTGTTAAATGACGCCACGATTTATGTAATTTTACTTCACTTTAAGTTCTGTTTTTAGAATGTTTAGCGGGGAAATTATAGCAGACCTCATTTTACAATTCAATTTTGTTGGCTTTTTAATTTTGAACGATTTTTTACCACTTTTCTGTTTACAAAAAAAGTGATAGATAACTAGTGATTTTGTTAACGTTTTAGTTAAATTTTTATTGAATTTATAAAAAATATTTGCATCTGCATATAAATCACACGCTGTAAGCAACAATTCAAATAAAAAATGCAACTTCAGCAGCTAATGCTGAGAATTTTTTTTTTTAAGATAACAAAAATTTTAGAAACTTCTTGGTGTGTGTGCGAAAAATAGCCAGGAACTAGGAAGAAATCATATACATGCCCCTAGGTTAATAGGTTGGTGTTCTAAGTGATGACCTATGGCTTAGTTAATACCCTAGTTTTTCTCAAAATTATACATCTCATGACTCTTTAAAAATTTTTTTGTTTAAAACTGACGCCTTTAGATTAATTGAGTGACATGTTACCAAGTATGTAAATAATACATAAATATCTATTGGTAGTCAAGAAGAAGACTAACAAGTTAGAATTTGTATTCTATTTCTAGACACGGTTTCAGTATTAAGCACCAAACGAGTGACACATTCTTTTTTTTTTTTTTTTGTTTGTTTTTAAACTTTGATTATTTAATAAAATTAAATCTTTTTCTTTCTTCTTTCTTTTCAGTTTTCAAAATAAATCATGTTAATTTTGTTCATGGCAAAATCGTTTTGAAAGCCCCCGAAAAAAATTTTTTAAATAAAATAATTTTATTTTATTTTTTTATTACTAAAATTTAATTTATGTCTGTTTGTTGTACTTCTAACGGTGGTGAACAAAAAGTATCAATTTTTTGTTTATTTTCAAAGAAAACAAAATTGATATTAAAACCAAATAAATGCTGCGCTTCATTCAGTTAAAAATCATTTTTTTAACTTCAGCAACTGATACAACAACCACAAATTCAAGAGCGTAAAAGTTAAAAAAACGATAAAAGGTAAGTTAAAAATAAACTTTTTTTTTTGATTTAGCAAACGCTAATGCAGTTAAAGAGTGAATGAAAATTGAAAAGAAAAAAAGTTTGTAAAAATCAAACAGAAGCAATCATGTTTTTAAAACAAAATTGGGCTGTCAAGTGCACTTTTTAAAAAAATAAGTCAGTGGTAATTTCAGTAAGAATGAGCCGTCCAGAGCACACATTGATTAACTCCACTTCTTAAATGCTATTCTTTAAAGCAAAGCAGTATTTATGTATTTAATTAAAACAAAAAAAAACAATTTTAATTATTTCATCGCATTTACCAACTTTTTGTTTCAGGGAGTTAATCAATGTGTGCTCTGAGCAACTCATATAGACACCACCATCTTACTTAAATCAACATTTTTTATTTTTTTTTTATTTTTTTTAAATGGACTTACACCAATTTTAAACACAACAGCTCAATTATTGTAGGAATTGAAAATTGTTGAAACTTTAAATTGGACACTAAAACGAAAGGGGGAAAAATTTATAAAAGAAAATTACATTTATAAATCCAGAACAATAAAGCAGCAACATTTTATACAACAAAATAGCAAATGGCCATAAATTTGGGTTAAATGAGAGAAAAGTAGGAATGAAAATCCAAAAGAAAATTACTTGGCAGCAAAAATGTTGATTGAACCGCAAAATTGAAATAGTTTAGCGGAAATCCAAAAGAAAAAATCAAATTCAAAAACAGATGCTAAAGAAATAAGAATAAAAAATATGAATGGTCAAGCAAAATAAAATTAAAAAAAAAAATACTTAGGATTGTTTTTAAAATTTTTTTAAATTTCCATATACCCCAGTGCTGTTGCTTTGAGGGATTTTAGTGACTTCCGGACGAACCATAGAAGATTACGAGATCGTTTAGAATTGTAATCTACCGCCCAAATACTCAGAAGTTGTTTTGGACTATTTTTAATTTTTTTTTTTAAATTTCCATATACCCCAGTACTGTTGTTCTCAAGGATTTTGGCAGTTCTCCTTTTTCATCATAAAATAAAAACTACAAAATTATCCGAAAATGTTAAAACACTTCCAGAAAGTTTAAAACCTACAGATTAAATTTTGGTAATTTTCATGGGCAAAATCGGGAATGGTATCGCGGCAAAATGGGGAATGGTAAAAATCTTTCAGAGCAAGAGTACTGGGGTATAAAAGAATTTCCAAAACTTTTTTTTTTTTAATAATTTGAGCAGTAGATTACAAATTTAGACCACTTCCCATTTAAAATGATATGTGTTCCATCCAGTAATCTTTTTTTGGTTCGTTTGCAAATCGGAAAAGTCTCTTAGAGAAATCAACGTATGCTATCACTATGGGCTATAATCGCACCGCGACCTTTAAGATCTATTGTACGCTATAAAAACTAAAAATATATTTGCAAATACTAAAAAA
This sequence comes from Thelaira solivaga, assembly GCA_947397855.1. NCBI lineage: Eukaryota > Metazoa > Arthropoda > Insecta > Diptera > Tachinidae > Thelaira > Thelaira solivaga. Next base: position 52,173,735 of record OX377614.1, read on the forward strand.
CGTAAGGGGTTACGCTCAAATATATTAAACTTGGCATATTTATCTGCACTCCTTTTATTTTTTGTTATTAAAATCGTATAAAATTTCAGAAATTTTTTATTTTACAGGCACTGCACATTGAAAACAAAAGTTGACAGCTTTACTTCAAGAACCCTTCCCAAATTACTCCTCTCATACAAAAATTTATTGTTTTGCTTTTGAAAAATTAATAAATTCTTCTTTATTATACATTCACTCTGCAATGATAACGTAATCTAAATTTCACGTGAAATTCCGGTTTCAAATTTGCCCTAAGAGAGGTATGAAAATTTCACAGGAACTAGGATAATGAATATGTTTTTCTGCCGATTTCTGACATTTTTTTTCTTCATAGTTTACTCTTAATGTTTGTTGTTCAAAGCAGAAGCGAACTATACCTTTCTACATAGAGAGCCTGGCTGTTAATTTGAAGAAGAAAACTAAAATATTTTCAAATGATTCTGTTTTCAACGTAGCTAATAGTGCTTTGCATAAAATGAAAAGTTCAATTATCACAACTGAACCTTTCGATTCTCACAATGTAAGCAAACAGTTTTCTTCGTGCAATAACTCAAGCATAAAATTTAACTTTTATTTCAATTTCATTTCAATTAAAATACTGCTTTGTTACTGAAAATATTTTAATAGACTCGGGCGCTAGTTTAAAAAATAAATAAGGAATGAACAGGCCTTCTGAAAGGGCCTCTTTTAAAAATTATTTTTTCTTCTAGCCTCTAACGGAAAAATGTTAGCAAAACTTGTAACTTGATAAAGAGGATTCAAGAGTAGGTTCGAGTAGCCAAACAACAACTAGTAATTCTATAAATGAGCCGTTATTTTTTTTAAATAAAGAATAAAGAACGCAAATCTGCGAAGCTTTTTTGATTGTCTGCAGAAAACACTCAGGGTCAGGGCAGGAAAATAACCTACAACCCCCAGGTTGATAGGTTAGCCACTACCCGCCAATCTATGGAAAAAGTATAAGACCACTTTTTTTTTTTAAATTGGAGGTATTTTTAGAAAGATGTGGACGCCTATTTGCTAAAATTACCGCTTTTTTTAATGGACTTATAGCATTTTCAAATATAATAGCTCAAATGATTTATTCAATCAAGAGATATGACTGAGAGAATTTTGTTCATATGTTTTCAGAATTTTGTCCTTAATTCAACGAAAACTTCATTATTTTATGAACAAGACACCTTTTAATATATTAATGAAATATTTCATTAATTTTATGCAATATTTTCATTAATTTAATGAGATATTTCATTAATTTTATGCAATATTTTCATTAACTTAATGAAATATTTCATTAATTTTATGCAATATTTTCATTAATTTAATGAAATATTTCATAAATTTTATGCATTATTTTCATTAATTTAATGAAATATTTGTATTAATTTAATGAAATATTTTTATTAATTTAATGAAATATTTTTGTTAATTTAATAAAATATTTTTATTAAATAGCGATTTTCAGAGGAGTATAGAGATCATGTGTGGCAAACTTCTGAAAAATCGTTTGAAATAGAAAAATTTGTTTAGGGAATAAAAAAGCAAACAAACACAGAGAAAATGAATATTTAAAGATTTTTGGATTATTGTGGTAATAAAAATAATTTTTAAAAAACAAAATTTTTTTCTGGACTCTTACTGGATTAACTGGATTATTATTTTATTTATTTATTATTTTTTTTTTTTTTTTGACCTTGCCATTTTCAGCTAAATAATTTTAAGAAAAATTATTTTCCATTAAACACTCACAAGCAAATGCATACATAAATAATTAAGAAGCTACACACGTAAATGCCATAATAAAAATTAATAGCAAAAGATAAATGAAAAAAAAAAAAATGATTTCATTTTATTTTAATTTAAAATTGTTTTTAAAAGAATCTTTAAGTGTTCCAGATTTCTACTTTTTGTTTTCTTTTAGTTGAATTTGAGTTTACAGACGTACGAGAACAAGTATCAGGCATAAACAATTTCAATTATTTTGTAATTGAACTGCTTATATTTACAATTCAAATTTGATTTGAGTTTAAATTTATTTACATTTCAATCGAGAAATATTTGTTATGAAAGTGTACTTGGTTGAAAAAAATAAACAAAAAAATTTTTTTTTTCTTTCTTTACATTCTAATCTTTGCAATGAACCGTCAAAAGACTTCCATCATGACCTCCATTAACATGAATTTTATTATTTTAAAATGCTGTTGAAATAAAATCAAAAGGAACTTAATTGAATAGTTTTTTTTTTATTTTTAATATGGAGGCAGGCATATACATAGAAGATAAGTTTGAAAAGGCAGCATAAAACTTAGGCAACAAATAGAATAACAATTTATGAAAGCCTTACAGTCATACCTAAATTGGCGTGGCAAGAGTTTTTATCTCCCAAAAATTCTCATACCCATTCAAAATCTATGGAATGTAACGAAATAGCGCGGTGGCAAAGCTGAACAACTGAAAAATACAATTTTGACAGCGCGTTTTGCAACGAAGTTGGACACATTACCTAGTTTTCTTTCTTTGTATTTAGTGTTTTTAACTGTGAAGAGAATTTGGATTTCTAATCACAAAATAAAAACAAGATTAAAGGTCTAATTTTGCAAAGAAAAATATTTTAAAAAAATATTAAAAATATTCAGGGGTCGAGACAAATGGTTTTGAGAAAAAGAATTTAAAAAAAAGCACTTCATTAAATTTTCAAAACAAAATGAGCGCTTATTTTATAGAAATATTATCCAAAAAATAAAAAAATTAACGTAGACTTTATAAAATCAACGTTAGCAAAATTTTTCATAAATTTTACTTTAAAGTTGACGAAAATTTTTTTGTATTAGAGGCTTAGCTTTTAATTTGTATTTTATTTTATAATTGAAAAAAAAAAGTTTAACAAAATATTAATCTTTATAATTGAAAAAATTTACATCTAGCTCTGCATTTAATATTCTTTTTGTTTATATACAATTTTTAATCACTTTAGGTTTTCTTTTAACAAATAAAAATAAGAAATTGTTTTGCTTCATTTTATCCCAATAATAGAATGAGTTTTTTTTTTTTTTTGAAAACAAAATCCTTTAATCCTTGAAACAAGGAATTTTTTTCTTTTATTTTTAACAAACTAGATTTTGAAAAAGAATCATTTCCAATGTGTTTGTAACAAAGAAAAATCTGGAAATTCCTTATTTTTGCTAGAGGTTTACCGACACACAACAACAAGACAGAGAATTTTATCACACACCGAATACATAAACCTAAACTGCAACAATGTCATAACTCAAAAAAGTGTATTTTACAAGCAAAGAATTTACAGCTACCTTACAAAAACAGTAACACTCAATTGATCTGTCATTTGCTTGACTTTGTTGATAGAAATATCTATCACAGTGTAGAAGAAAGTTTCTATCAAGTCCTTAAGGGCATTGTGAAAATTCTCTCTTCTCTCTTATACGTGGATCAAATGAATGTGAACATGAGTATGTGTTAGTTTTTATCACACATTTCTGGTAGGCTAGTCATAACTTAGCTCTTCTTTATATTAAACAGCAGAGGGTTTTTGACTGTTTATTGTTTGAAATAAAATAAAAAAATAGCGTACAGCGGGGGATAGGCACCTCAAATTTCAATATCAATCAATATATTTGTGTGCAAATCATAAAAATCAAACGTATACATGTGACTTCTATTTAAAAAAATACACACAAATGCATTGCTTGAATTTGAAGCTTGACGTGTGTATCACCTGCTTACGATATCGTGAATTAATTTTTATTTTCTGACCTGTCGCCTGTCAGCTAAATTTATTTCTTTTTAAATTTTTATTACATATTAGGCCACATGTATGCTGATCAGGGTCTAGGCAGGAATCAAAATTATTTTGAGGCTAGATCGCAGGTTAGTATGCTACCTACTAATTTACCTGGACGCTCTGAATCTAATTAGCCCTTAGCGTTTATGCTGAAATGTCATTTCTAAATGAGAGCATTAACTGATGTCTGGAACAGTAATATTAACTCTATTTTGTCTAGTAAAATATAGTAAAAAGTAATAAAAAAAATAGTAATGAAATAATTAAAATCTCATAACTTTTCAGCAATAACAAAAAAAAAAAAATCAATTTAGCCTTATGACGAGTATCGTTCTAGAAATCGAAGTTAAGGCAAAGTTGTGTTACAAATTTCGGCACGACAACTACACTAAAGCAATGCACAAGCATAATTGAAAAAAACACATCTTTAGAAGTGCTTGTAAGCCATTTAAGTATGCAGCCCTTTAAGTCTTAAACTTAAGTCTTATTTTTTCAAGAACAACGCAATTGTATTGTAATGGGAGAATTTACCAAGTGCAAAAGAGTGCAACGAAAATGTCAAATAAGTATATATTCTGCGTTATTGATAAAAAAAAAATGACTGCCTGTCAAAAAAATTTAAAAATTGACGTTTGTAACTTAAAATCGTTTAAATCCTGCCTACTTTTTGGTTTATGCATGAATTCTGCGATTTTAAGCTTCGTTTTTCAACTTTTTTTTAAGGAAGAAAGCAGCACTTAAAAGAAATATAAAAAACAATGGGCCACAACTATAGTACAGTTTTATTAAAAGCTGACTTTCGTTCATAAGAATTATATGAATTTAAAGTCATTTTTAAAAAGATACCGACTTTAGTGCGTCTATGATTATGGCCGAATGAGTTTTGTTTACATATTTTTTTTTATATTTGGTTCTTTCTGTCATTTGTTGTTTTTTTTTTTTTCAATTCTATATCAATAAAATGCGAAAATAATGATTTGTAGCCAACTTCATAATGCCCTTGAAAAATGGGATTTTTTATAAAGTATTAACGTTTATAATAAACATGGATTTGCTACATAGAGAAATGTATAAATCAGATATGATTTTCAAAAATACAATGTGTCATCAGTAAGTTTCAGAGTTAAATAAACCCTATGGCAAAGCACTGCTATGGAATCGGCATTCTAATTAGCAGCTCGTTATAAATAGTATCTAGTGAGTTGCCATCTCATTGTTATAAATAAGAGTGCTTGAATTCTTTTCTTTTTAAAGGACCAAATAATTTTCAAAATTTTTTTTATTTTTAATTTAATTTGTAATTTCAAAGCCTCAATTCATTTCAATAAAATATGCTCTAGACAAAAGAAAAAATCAATCGACATTAAAAGATGCTAAATCCTTTTTTGCTTTGTATTAGTCGGTACGAGCAATTTCATTAAAACTTTTTTTTCCTTGTACGCAGTTAAAGAAAAATAAAAATTATTTAAAGCAACTCCAACCAAAGTGATTAACAACTTTTTTTTGTGTTTTGTATCCATAGTCATACACACACACTTTTGCCTTCAGGGATGCTAATACTCATGTTAAGGTGGTAATTGAAGAAGCAATTCGTTCAGTTTGGCAATGATGTTTGTAAAAGATTTTCAATGTTATTTTCATTTTCATTTTGTATGCATGTAGCAGGTACATGTAGTATATGAATGAGAATGTGTGTGTGTGTGTGTGTCTGGATGGGATTGTTTGTTTTGTTTGTTAATGTTTATGGATAGCACTTAAATTCAAGGTCAAGGAAACGAGTTGTTAATGCTCTTTTCGAGTCCTGCGCAAAAGTTACAAACTGGTTTTGAGAAAAAAAAACAGCAAAAAACATGCTGCAGCAACATTTCGGCAAAATCTCAGTTATGCGCATTATAAAATTTGTTGAGGCACAATTCTCAATTTTGTTGTTGTTGTTGCCGTTGCTGTTATAAAATTAACCATTTTTTGGTGAAATAAATAACTGAGCGCATGAAGATTTCAATTTAGAAAAAGAGATTGTGCCACAGAGTGTAGTACCACTGACCTACTCAACTATATTCGCTTTAGATTTTATTTTAAATCAAACCACCAACAGTGGTGAGTGTATTTTGTACACTGAAGGATGAGTTTTTACCAAATATGGTAGTGGAACGTGCGTTTGAAAGAAGGACTAAAGTAAACACACACACACAATTTTTGTTTATGTTTGTTTTTTCCTCTTACTTTTTAGTTTGATTTGTTTTGCTTATTAAGCCGGCGAGCATTTTTTTTATTTTATTTACAAAATACTTCTCTTTTCAATTATTTCGAATATTTTTGCGATATTATTAATAAACATTTTAGAAATTTTATTTATGTGCTGTTTTTATAAAACAAACGGTCAACTAGTCTGCAAATTTTATATGAAAAAACTCATTATTTTGAATAATTTTCATATAAAATTTCCAGACGAGTTGATCGCTTCTTGTGTTATAAAAACTGCACATTAATAAATATTTATTACACAGGTCTACAAAATTAATTTTTTTTTGTGGTGTCTAAGATTTCATGCTCACATTCACATATACATATAAAAAAAGAGGAGTTTATGCCTCCTTATTAGTAATAACTCGATATTTAGCTCTCTGATTAAATTGTACGAGTACAAAGTTCCCTAACACATCAATCTTGAGTTCTAATTTTGATCGTTACCATAAAATTGAATTCTTAAAAAAAAATCATACCTACTGAAAGTGAAAAGCATCTTTCAATATTTAAATTCAAAATTAAAAATGCAAATACTTTTTATTAAATTCCACAAGCTGAACATTTAAAACAAATTTTATGCTCTGCTTGCTTTCAATAAATTTTTTTTTGTAAATTTTTTTATTTCAAAAGGTCGTGTGATGCTGTGGTTGATGGTGCTTGGCTTTGAAAAACGTTTTTTAAATAAATAAAAAAAAAACATAAATAATGAAGAGTCATATACAATATTTGAACCGTTATATTTGAAAGTGGTATAAGTCCATTTAAAAAAAAATTACGAGTTGGCGGTATTTTTAGCTGAAATGAAAGCTGGATCAATTTAAAAAAAGTGGACTTATACCACTTTCAAATATAACAGTTCATTTGATGATATTTTATGCTTGTCTGTGTTTGTAAGCATCAAAAAGGCTGCCACAGCATGTCCTTTGTAAAAGAAAATACATTTTGGTTTGTTTTGTTGAGTTAAAACCTGCTCATGCAAAGATACTACCTTGAAATTAATGCAAATGTTAAATATAAAAATACAAATAATAAAAGTAAGCGAATGAATAAATAAATACACAAAATACTAAGAATGTTTTAACCATGAACGTGATACAAAACAAATTCAAATGGCAGTTACATGGATTTTGTGTGTGTGTGTTTTTTTTTTATTAAAAGATTTACAAGGATTTTTGTGTAAAAGATGTTTGCTGAAATCAAAGTTGATTAATCATGAAAATTAAATTTCATACCACAACTACAGCAAGTAACTGAGGGCATGAAAAGCGTGTGCGTTTTTTCTTTCTTATAAAACAGTTTTGTTTGGCATTAAAAGTGATATGTTTTTAATATCACACACAAGTACCTGAACAAGTGGCACGAAAATCTTTTAATAAAAAATTTATTCAATGTCGAGCAAAATTTGGCCTAATAACTTGAACTTCTTTCTAAAGTGCGGAATTTAAGGTGGAAGCAAAATTTCATTTCAAATTGTTTACAAACGAACTTACGGAATAAATTAAATGAGTAGCAGGAATTTTCAAAGTTTTGCGATGTCTTTGAATGGCTGATATTTATTCCACTGAAGGCAGGAAGAATGACAGCAGCGGTCATATAAAATTAGACAGAAAATGTTCCTTTCATTCGGCAGTTGTTTGAAGAAATTGTCTTCTGCTTTAATGAATCATACAAGCAAATGAATTTCAGCATCCTGAATAAAAATTATTTATCTGAATTAAAAGAAAAGTTCAAAGAAAATTTCTGTGTTTTTAAATGAAGATTCACACCTGACCCTGCTCTCTAAGTTTGATTGGATAAAAAAAATTAAACAGGAAAAAAAGGAGTTTTTAGAAAAAACAAACAAAAAAATAACTCGTAAAATTTCCACATCACAAATTAAAAAAAGCACTAAAAATGGTATTCACAGCATTGAGTTGACAACACTTTTGCATTGGCGGTAATGGCTGAGAAGGGCAATGCCAATTTTTCAAAGATGAACAAAATTGTGAACCGGGGCATTAATCACCTCTTTGGCCACTGCAAGCATCTCATAAGCGACTGTTTGGATTTCCTAGAGTTAATAATTTTCATTTCAATTACCAATCAGCCTTTTATTTTAACGAAGACTACTAAATTAATTTAAAAAACTCATACTCGGCAACACTGTTTCTCATTTTACTGGCTGCCAGTGTTAAAAAATTACTTGCAAGAGAATTTCGTTGTCAGTTCAGCTAGAAGTTCGAAAAGTTTGTAACTGCGTTAGTAAAAAAATGTGAGTGCTCTTGCATGTGGCAACGCTAGTTTAGCCAGAATAGGGATTGGAAAAGGTTTACTGTGTGCATATGGCAATTTTTTAAAGCACGAAGTAGCATCACTTATTTGTGAATTAAATCCAAAGTTATAAACCGATTTCGATAAGGTATAGCTTGTTTTATTTCAAACTTATAGAATGTAGTTATGAAGAAAAATGGTAGATTCTTATCTTACTTTTCTTAAAATGTTTTACGATATCTTGAAAACTATTGACCAGATTAAAAAACAATGCAGGAACGACTTAAAGAAAATTTTGTTGCAGAATTTCGAATTTTGCTTTAAAACATATAAAACAAACTGTTTTCATATAACGCTCCATTTTGACATGTAATGTCACCTTTTAAAAATATAAAAATCTTGAGTCATAGCTAATTTTTAAAAACTGGAGTCCAGATATCTAGCCGGAATACTTTAGAAACAATTATTGATTGCTGTTGTTTAAGACCGTGTTTACTTTTGTAATTAAGAGTTACTCAAGAACCTTTCTTAGCAGGAATCAATTTATGGCACTCGCCTGGAACATTTTTATGTAAAACTTTTCTATTTTTGAAACGTTTGCCACAAATTCTAGAAAACATATTGTAAGACATTTTGCTAGGCACTCATGATCACCATGAGCTAAAGAAGTACCTGCCTTAACTGTCAGAATTTAGCTTTATTTTTTAAAACCCTTTTAAAAAATGTTTAAAGCGTAAAAATTTGTTTTACAATTCCCTTATGTTTTTTAGGCATTAAATAAAAAAAAAATCAAATGCTTTTGGCATCAATTACGAGATCTTTTATGCATAATAACACACACAACAAAACATAAAATGATTTAAAAAGTAACTTTGATGCAAACAAACAATCTGATACATGCAGCTACCCGTTGTCTGGCTGCCAATGAGTGATAGGCAATACAAAAGTGGTTGTCACTGTCACAAGAAAATTGTTATTGAACTTAAAAGAAAATTTACCATTTTTTTTGTTGTCGTTCATTCAAATTACACACTTTGTAAAGTTTATTACGTTTAATAACCTCCATTAGCAGTGGGCGTAGGGAGGATGGGAAATTTTAAACAGCTTTAATATTTATTGGCTGCGTATGTTTGAGTGTAATTGCCAGTAAATTTAATTTCCTTTTCGTATTGTATTGTATGACAATCAAGGGGTTTTCGTGTGGTTGTTGTTTTTTAAATATTAAAACTTGACAACCACAAGTGCAATATGTGTAACAAGCGAAAAAATGTTTGCGACATTTTTCTCATTTCATGCCATCCATGTTCGAGAGGTAATGACAGAGGATGGGCTCAGAAAATAAAAAGAAAAACAAAAAATAAACAATTTAAGCTGATGGCACAGTGGGTTATTTGATGCAAAAAAAAGTAAATTAAAAAATTTTGTCATTTGTTGTTTGTATTTTTTTGCTCTTAAGAGAGGCTAGACTAATAAAAATATTTGAGCCGTTATTGTTGAGAATGGTATAAGTCCAGTTTAAAAAAAAAATTAAGTCGGCAGTAATTTTAGTATAAGATGGTCTCCATAGCCTACTAAAATTGCAGCTAAATAACTTTTTTAAAGTGGATTTATACCACTTTCAAAAATAACAGCTCTTTTTATTAACTTAATGAATTCATTCATTTATCTAACGCAATAATGTTATTAATACATTGAAAATATTTCATTTATTCATATAATTTATTAAATATTCATTCAATTAATGAAATAGTTAGTTCCATTAATTATTCATTTAAAAAATGAAATATTTATTTAATAAATGAAATAGTTTCATTGATTTAATTAATTATTCATTTAATAAATTAAATATTTATTTAATTAATGAAATATTCATTTAATTTATGAGATATTCATTCAATTAATGAAATAGTTAATTCCATGAATTATTCATTTAAAAAATTAAATATTTATTTAATATTTTTGATTTAATGAATTATTCATTTAATTAATGAAATATTCATTCAAATAATGAAATATTAAATCAATTAATGAAACATTGTCTTTCATTTAATGAATTAAACATTCAAATAATGAAATAATTTCATTATACATTGAAAAAAATTCATTAAATTATATAATTTGTGAAATATTTCATTTATTTAATGAAATTACATTTAGGCCACATTTTTTCTTCAGTGCAAAAAGAGAACAATAAATCTAGTGTAAGAAATTCTATCGCATCTGTATCAACTACACACTATCCTCAAGCCTGGCATTAGTACTAGGAGCGGGAACAAGTCACCTGTTCCTGGCGGCCAATACACACTTATTGTGACACTACTCTCATATTAAAAATGCTCCCTAAGTCTAGTATTCATTAATAATTCAAAGACTTCTATGGATTTCTGCAGCCTAAGGAGTCCCCTTAATTTTAAGCCATAAAATAACGATTTTCTTTAAATAAATTTATGTCCACGATTTGTAAAAAGAAATCTATTATTTATTGAGTTTTAAAAAATCTCAGAGAATTTATTTAACCAAAATTTTAAAGTTGTAAATAAAACAATTTTTCTGCGATCTACTCTTAAGAGTGGTATCTTAACAAAGTCTACGATTGTGGCAACAAATGGCAACACTTAATTTGAAATAAAAACGTGCTTTGAGTAGATGCCCTCAGACAAATTTAATTTCGAAACGAAAATTTCCAGTGACGAGAAAATGCAATGCTAGTGTATTTTTGGAGAATCACCTTTCACAACTTAAAATTTTCAAACAATAAATTGAATTATTGAAAAAAAAAAACAACAAAAACTGTTACGGCCAATTTTCAAAAATATTTTCTTAACATAATACAATCCAAAGAGGATTTTTCAAGAGATTTAAAATTTTGTTTTTTTTTTAACCAGTTTTAATTTAATTTGTAAGTATTTCCTGATTTTATTAGGCTGGTATTCAAAGAGACTAATAACGACTTCAAGTATACATTATGACAAATTTTTCATACAAATTTGTCGTAATATCGATTTCAAGTCTACTTTAATTTTCTTTGAATACAAATATTAATGTTTAAATTTAAAGTTTATTTTTAATATTTTAAGTGTGAAAATGAAATCCTCAACTATTTTTAATTAATAACAGGTTTATTCAACAAACTTTCTAAATTAATTTAACATTTTAATGAACCTTTAATTAATGAAAATTTTTTAGTTTTTGGAAATTGGAAATGTTTTCTTTTTATAAAAAAGAAATTTACTTGTTTGCTGGTCGTTTCGTTATACTCAATTTCACAGTCTTTAGCTGGTAACTATTTAATGACTAAGAGAATAGTTTCACTAACACATATAAAAGAGTAACTGAGAGCTACTGACTGACTTGTCATTATTGCCCAGCCCAAGTGGCTAAAGCTATAGACTTGAAATGCGGTGTGTAGGGTTTTCTCCCAATGCATAGGACAAATAACAAGGGATTTTGAGAAATTCGAATATTAAGAGGGTAAAAAAAATTGAAGCTCTAGAACTAATACAGAGATCCATAATTCAAACTGCAAAATATTTTAAGAAAATCAAAATACGTATTCTGGTAAAAAATAAGCAAATGGGTGCTTGATACGAATATTCCAAATATGGTTGACTGCTTAATTTAGGTTAGATTAGGTTATACAGGGCACTCAAATAAGAAAAACAGAAGCTGGGTTCACTTGGGTCTTATGATGTGGAGGAAGTGAAGAAGGACAGCACTAGAGATAGAAGAATGAAAGGAAAGGAAATGAATAAGAAGACAGATACAGAAGGTGAATCTGTCACTCAAACCAATTGCTACTTCTAATGAAGCCATATAGCATGTCGACTCTTATAGTCGACAGCGCAGTGAGACTCTGTAGGCAGCCCTCTACAAAGTGAAGCATGCTTGATTTAAAAGGCCAACAAAATAATTTTTTTGTGGTACCTACGGCTTCATAGTCAATTTTAATACACATGCTCAAATCACTTCTTAGAATTTACCCTTATATGAAAAAAAGCAGGGGTTGTCATACACTCCTAATATGCAATAATTCGGTTTAATTATTATACTACCAAAGGTAAAATCGGACCCCTTACATGTCCGTCTCTAATACAGATGTATGTGAATTTCATACTACAAAATATTCCACTAAAATAATAAGCGGATATATGTTTGGTACTTTTTCGATATTTGTACATTTGTGGCATGAAAAGGGTAAAACACAAATATTGGTACCTTCTTCTGTTAAAACAATTTATCATTCAACCAAAACTAAATTCTTCTCTTCTTTAAAAAGTTTCTAATATATGTGAGTTTTTTTTTTTAATTGCAGTGTAAAATTTGTATCTCTTTTTTCATATATTCATGCAGCAAATGGTAAATAATAAAAATCAATAAAAAAATTTTTAAGAGCGCAAAAAGGTACCAAAGAGAGAAATACGTTTGGTAGTTTTATATTTAAAAATTTTTTTTTAGTGTTTCTTTGTGTTATTTGCAAGCCTAGAACTGCGAATCTAGATTAAAATCAAAGGCTCCTGAACAAAATATAAAAACAGTAAAATGAAAATATGGTACTTTTTATGAATTTATAAGACTGGGCTTAAACGCTCATGAGCAAAGTAATAAAATCATTAAAGAGTGAAAAACTATAGAAAAAATCAATTTAATGCTCCTTTATGATTTTTTTAATATTAACATGAAGCTAGAGCTATGAAACTGAATTCAAATTGTCTTCAGCATATTGAAAAATTATGAAAGGGATAAATTAGTACTTTTATTTATCTTAATGATACTTTTTAATTATTTGACTCACATCAGAAAAGAAGACTCAAGGTCAGAAGAGCCTGAAACTCATCGAGAAGGTGAAATACTGTCTCTTCACTCTCAGGTGCCCGGCAAATGCGTTGAAGGCCAGTTTCAGTTTATTGACGTGTGTATGTACCCATCGTTAGGAGTTTGATATCACAAACTGAGTTCAAATTGTCCACAGCATATTGAAAAATTATTAAAGGGCTAAATTAGTACCATTATTTATTTTAATTTTAGTAATATTAGAAAGTCTAGAACTGAGAGTATATGGCCTATAACAAAATAAGAAATTATAATAGGAAGTATCAGTATAATTCGTTGCTAATAAGGAACTATTGCTTAAATCGACTTGGGAAAAAAAAATGATTTGTTGTCCATTAATTCAATAATTTTATTATTGTGGTTTAGGAATGATGCTGATAAACGAAATGGTAATGAAAATAGTAGCGTTTGCTAGAATCGAATATTATTTTATAAGACATAAGCGGTTTTTTCATATTGTTAAAGAATTAAATTATCTAATGACTGTGAAATTGTTCTTAAAAAAATCAACTTACAAATATTTGGTAAAACTCCTCATCCAATTTTTAGTAAATTTTATTTACCTGCAAAGAAAGAAAAAGAAACACAAGATTAAATTTCGTGTTATAAAAATTATTTTTCTATTTATTAATTGAAACGAAAATGAAAAACAAAGAAATGTAGATCAAAATATGTCACTACGTAGAAACTATAAATTAAAGAAAGCAAAAAATGCTCAACATTAGGACTCAACAAGTGTGATCTCAAACTCCTGGCGATCAGTACACCCGTCAATAAACCGGAACTGACCTTCAACGGATTTGCCGGGCAGTCTTTCACCTTCTCTATGAGTGTCAGGCTCTTCTGACTGTGAGTCTTCTCTTCTCATGCGAGTCAAAACATCTTCTCAGATATCAGAGGTGGGTTTAGCTCCTTTCACCATTCCGCCGTGTTGTTTAAACGGAATCTTGTGATTCTAATAAATGGCAATTAATCACCTTCACAGATTAAATTTTTTTATTAAAATAAAAGTGAAAATAGTTCAAAACTTTTCACGATAATGTTTAAAAGGTTTTTAAAAATAATATTTAAAATCTTCTCAGCACGAAACAAAAAATACAATTTTAAGAAAAAGTTTGTAAAGTAATTTTTGGCTACAAAAAAGGGTACTTTTTATTATGGTGTCAAATTTGTAGTGGCAATTCAATGGCATTAATATCAAACATATGCCTTGCGTTGCCACACTTTTTTGTTTTCCTGAAGACTTTAACAAAATTTCAAAACTAAATATGCGATTGTAAATTGTACTCCCTCATGAGAGAAATATGCAACCTTAAATCATCTTCAATGTATTCAGATAAAGTAAGCAAAACGCTAAATTTGTTCTTTCTGATTTACAAGCTTAAAAAATTTTCTTCGGTAATAAAATATTTTCTCTAAAATTTTTTTTATCCCAAAACATGAAGTTACTCCAGCTGTGTTAGGGAGAATGAAATTAAAATTTTTTGATCGATTTCATAAAACTTACAAGATTTTTAAATATTTTATTTTTATTGAAAAGTAATTGTTATTGCTCTCTTTCAAAAAAAAAAAAGAAAATTAGAAAACTGTGTATGAGAGGTAGATGCAAGATGTGCAGCCACAGGGAATTGCTCTCACATAAAAGTCTCTGGACGATTTATTGCATTTTATAAACTATTAAACTCTACTGTATTTTAGAAATTTTAAAGAAAAATAATTTTGAGTATCTGGCTGTGTGTGTGTTTGTGTCATTTTTGTGTGTATTTAATACGAAACATGAACAATACAGATGAATGTAATACTTAATATTGCTGCTGGCTGATGATACTCACAAGCTACTGGTGCCAAAGACACAAATGACGATGCTGGCTGATGATGTTGATGATGTCAACCCCCAGCAAAGAATGAATAAAAAAAAAAAAAAAATAAAAGAAAGAAGTGCTTGTACTCATTTGAGTATAAAAAGAATTTCCACATGTTTGACAAGTGTGTCATTTGCTAAACATGAATTATAGGTCTTGGATTATAAAAAATGTTCAGGATTTAGTTGAAAACGAACGTGGAAAATGTAAAGACTTGAAATAAAATAAAAAAAATAAAAAATAAAAAAAAACCGCAACTTAATTTTATATAACAAAATATTAAAATAAATAAAAAGGGAAACTTTTATTTAAAAATAAATAAAAGAAAAAATTAAAGGAAAAACAAATAAAGAAAATAAAATAAAAAAAGAGTCAACAAATTGAATTTGTGTCATTAACAACAACATGAATTTGCATATTTTGTGATAAAAATTAATAAAATAAACGAACATAAAAACAAAACGCTCTTTCATTGTTGTCACTGCAATCAGAATTTTCATTATCACTTAGCATCAGCATTATTATCGTCACTGTCAGTCAGTCATCATCATCATCATCATCATCATCATCATCATCATCATCACACATCACTTTTATTGGCCCCCTTAACCAGCAGATAAACAAATTTGTTTTTATTGTAGTTTTCCTTAAGGTGCCACCAGTCGCAAAACTTTTTCGAGGCCATAAAAACACTCGAATAAATATTGATTTCTTTTGCTTTTATTCAGTTAAACACAAAAAAAAAAAAAAAAAAAAAAAAAAAAAAAAAAAAAAAAAAAAAAAAAAAAAAAAAGTGAAGAAAAGAGAAAAGAAAATGAAGATTTAAGTGAAAATAAAATTTTATTTATTTTTTGTGATTTCCTTTTCCTTCTGTAAAGGCAAAGCAAAACAAAGCGTGAAATAAAGGAAAATGTTGCTGTTTGGTCATTGTTTTCATCCAAAAAGGCCACGCAGAGGCGTTTTATATAGTAAAACGAAAAATGTTTCTAAAAAGCGGTAAATATAAATTAAAATTTATTTATAAAAAACAAAATATAATTTGAAATCTCTAGCCTTTGAATTTAGTATTTCTGTAGCCTCTTATAAAAAAAACTAGAATGTTGCTTGCAGAGCCCTTTTCCAAACGGGTGGGTAGTAGCGAACATACACTGAGAAAATCACTTCGGTTGTGAGAGCTAAACTGTTGTGAAAGTAGAATTTTTTAATCGTGACAATAGAAAATCGGTCTAATACCTTAAAATATTTTTAAAGAAACGAACTTTTGGACTGTAGTATCTAATTTTGGTTGCTACAACTAAAATATTTGATTACCTCAACTGAATTTTTAATTGGAAATCAATTTAGTTCTCTCAACCGAAGCTGTTTTCTGTGTATAGGTATCATCAACTGCTTAACTGAGTTGCGAATAGGATACTGTGTTGTTGGTTATGATTGATGGTACGAGGCTAAGAGCGCTTCACAGCTTGTGTGTCACTATTTGGTGTTCGAATTGTGATTGCAGTCAGTCACGCATTGAATGTGAATGTTATGAGGGACCAGATAAAAAAAATAATTGTTTGTGGGTGCAAGAAATTATTTTATACTAAAATTTATTAAACGTTTGCTATTATAAACGCCTGTACGTTGATGACAGCCAATCAGTGCGCTGTGCAAGTCACTGAAGTCAAGAAGTAAAAGCTGGTGTTAACGCGGAACTAAATGATGGTGGGCAGTCAAGAGTTATAGATAAATATCGTGTGTTATGGGCAATCGCGAGGGTGAATGAAGTCTTAGTGTTTTCAATACTCAAAGAGGGTGTTACACTTTTTTTATCTAGTCTATTACTAGTTTCTTAAGGGCCTCGTACCCTTCTTTAGAAAGAACAGGAGAAAATAGGGCAAGAAGTGCAATGCCTTTTTTACAAATTTCTCATTATTTAGTATCTATCCCAATTGTATGTAAATCGCTCAATCTCACCTTGTGGTTTTCGAAGTTATAATCAAAATCCGACAGCAACAATGTCAAACATATAAGATCGTTGCCCTATTTTTTGTTTTGTTTTTAGCTTGATTTCTACTGTTATAAATAAGCAGATTAAATAATTGCTTAATTGCTGTTGCTTTTTGGTCAAACGCAGCCAATGACACACCATAACATTTCGGTTTTATTTAATATTTAATTTTAATTTTTTTAATTTAATTTAACTGAATGAATGTATTTTCCCTAAATGATTTTTTTTTCATTAAAGAGAAGTGTTAGTCCCAAAATACAAATGGTGCAACAAAAATCTTTCTTGTTTAGCACATCCCAAATTTTAAATATTTTTGCTGTAAAGCTGCTTCCTTTTAAATTCCGTTTTTATTTAGGCGTCGGTATACAACCACCAGTGGCAACGGAACGGCTTCACGCTGCTGAGAAAAATAGCAAACAAAACAACAATGTCATGCCAGCGGCATTGTCAGTCGTTCTGTTTCTTTTAGTAGTTTTGTGGAAATTTTCTTTAAATGTTTAAGTGAACTAAAAGGTGCTTACATGAGTTTCTTTCGAATTATTTTATTTAATTTAATTTTGTACAAGAGCATGACTTAATATTTTAGCGCTTTTATTATTACGAGAACAGAAAAAATTTCTGCGACATTAATAACAAAAGGCGTTGACTTTGATTGTGGTCCTTCTACTTATGGTTTCGGTAATCCTTCAAGTTATTTCCCATTTTCCCACAGGCTGATCCTCATATTTACCACAAGTGTTTCAATACTTTACAATACCCAGTCATGAATCCCGTAAGAATGAGAATTACTGACTGAGTCAGGCCTACTAAGTCATATATTCTCTTTCGAGCACAAAATGTGACTATTTTCACCTGATACCCTTTGTCTCCACCTGCTAAATCTGAGCTGAATAGAGTTCTAAGAATGTCCGAAGAATGCGTCTGGGTTAATGAAAATACTAGCCGCACCTTTTATTTTTTGCAGGTTTGTCTGCCTTCTTATTACCTACACCATGACCTGGCACCTATATCAGGTGAATCTTAATATTAGATGCTAGTCGCTTCAATCCCAGATCAATTTCATTGTTATCTCAAAGGCACTGAGTGCTTCAGATGTGAATGTTTCTAGTGTTTAAGTCTCTCTTTTAGGCAGAGCTCAATAGCATGTATTTCAACCTGAAAAACTGAGTTCTCTCTTTTTGTCTTGCCCTAAGCCTTTACCTATTGGATGTTAAAAGCCAGAAACACATTTTTTATGTTTCTTCTCTACTCACTTTCATGTTTTGTCCATGTGATAATGAAATTACAAAGTGATAAGTTGACTGGGGGAAGCATTAGGAGAAACGAAAAAATGTCCAGTACAGAGAGTCGTGTGCTACATACTGTATTTCTTCAACCTCTCGCCTTTCAAAGTCCTAAATATAAAAGGGGATTTAAGATGAACAACTAGTTAGGCTGGTTTAATACTTCCGTCAGGTATTTAATCTCTGCTGCTCTTAGCGTTGTACCGTTCTCTTACTTATGTGATCGATTATTGAATATTTGCCAAAAAAAAGGTTTTCAAATACTTAGAATATTAAGAATTTGAATTTGCAGCTAAAACAAACTAAATCAGCAGCAAATTGTGACAGTCAAAATATCGAATTAAATTGTATGGAAATTTTGATCGCTATAGGGTGTCTTAATTTGGTTTTTAATCTCCGTTATTGTGAATTAAATGTTTCTCGAATTCGAAATCAGTTTCGTTTCTTTAGATTTTTTTTTAATCTAAAAAGGGGGGAATATTTCCCTTTAAATTAAGCTTCCCTGAGGCTTATAAAGTCTAAAAAAATTTATTTTTCATAATTCAATGCAAAACATGAACTTTTTGTGTAAACAAAAGGCCAACAAGTAGACTTGAAAAAACTTGGTTTAATCGTGTAATGATTAATTTAATTTTATGAGCACTAAAAAGTAAGAGAAAAACTAAAACAGAAAAACAGAAATCATATCAAAAAGTTAAACAGACAAATCTTTTTGCACATTAAAGTCAAATTGTTAAAGTGCAGATGCTTTTCTACAAAAACATTCATTCACTCAATCCGTCATTTATCATTTATCAGTGGTGTGTCTGTGTGTGAGTGTGGTTTAAGTAAAAGTTCATAAACTTTTTAACTGACGTTACAACCAACATCTCTTATCGTCAAAGGAAGTACAAGCGAATGAACAACAATAAAAGAAAAAGAAAAAACGTTTATGATTTATTTAAAGGAAACAGAGAGTTCCTGTAGAATTCGATGCGCTTGAACCAGATATCTATTGATTTCAATTGCAAAAAAAAATTTATAAAACGATAAGTGGGATTTTTCCTTTATACGACTTATTCCAATTAATTAAATAACACGATGATTTTTTTCACAAGTCCCACAAAATAAAATGCAGGCAAAGAGTGTATAAAATACTGGTTGCAATTAAACAAATAAAATCACTTGATAGTCGTTTAATGACAGCCTGTTGTAACTCAAAGGCCTACAAAGTATGACAGCATGAGTTTGATAACCAAGTGGAACACAAATCAGAAAACAGGCAGAATCGATTCAATGACAAAAAGAGTAATGGGTGAACACACTATCCACACCCACTAGACTGCAGAGACTCTAATAACTCTCACAGAGAACGCCAGTTCACCAACAATACTTTAAGATTTAAATCATTAATAAAACACAGAATTTCACTTAAATCAATTAAAACTTTAACAAAGTCAACTACATCATTAAAAAAATGTTATTTTTCTTCAAGTTAATTTTTTTTGGGTACCATAAATAAAGGAAAAAAAAACTAAAAGCCACAACAGTCTTGTTAAGTCGAATAAAATAATTTTTAATTACAACAAAACTCAGAGGGTGTTCTCTCTGGTCATGCAATAAATTTTTTGTTAAAACAAAAAGAAAACAAATTTGGCATAATATTTCCTGCACTTAAAATTTATTCAATTACCTTTTTTTTACACATGTTATGCAACAAATATCTGGGCTCAAGCTGTGCCTTGATTTGAGTTATTCCCGGTTATACGAGTTCACCATATGAGAACAACAAATTTGTATATTTTTAAAATACAAAGTAAAAGAAAAAATTAAATTAATGCAAACAATTTCTCTACAAGCTCACTTTCGCTTGATTAATGGAATTACTAAAGGATTATACTTGGAGTAAAGCTTTTGTTGGTTCATTAGTCGATTTGATATTTTTTTCGTAGTTCAAATTGGTGTTGCTACACACTATATTTACAAAAAATATCAGGGCCCAAGCCACGATATTCGAATAACATAGTCTGTTGCTATGCGGTGTAACGTCATATATTTCTAAACGCAGTAAATTGAATTAGAATGAATTATATCAGCAATCTATCACTGCCCGTACTCTGTTAAGCAACTCTTTGTTTTTTCTAAAATTACATTTCCATCTCTGTATTAACAAAATATTGAATTACATCAGCAATTTATCACAAATTGCACTTCAAAATGTAACTCTGTGTTATTTCTAATATTACATTTCCATCCCTGTGTCAATTCCTTATTGATTTACATTAAGAAATTAAGAACAACCTATTGCCCATACTCTGATATGAAAATCTGTATTTTTTCTAAAATTACATTTCCATCCCTGTGTCAATAACTCGAATAAAGTGAAATTTTTTTAACTGCATGAGGTAAAATAACAAAAATTTATAATTTTTTTCCAAAAACATTTCCATCTCTGTGCTAATAATGAATGCTTTCCACTAATTCGAATAATTTCATATTTGAAAAAGTTGGAAAAAACCTAAAGCTTAACTGTGTTTTCTTTAAAATAAATTTCCATCCCTGGGCTAACAATTTAATAAGTCCACTACAAACATATCTCACAAACGAATTTAGCACAACGCCAAAGTTGTGCAAAAGGTGAGCAAAAACCTACTTTGAAAGTCAGACACACACACACACACATACATACAATAAAAACATAAATATTAACGGCCAAAGTCATAAAAAAACATTTTAGTGTAATAATTCGCTATAGAAAATTTAATGAATAAGCTTTTATTAAAGAAAATTTTTTTTTTAATTTCTTCGTTAACATTTTATAATAAAAAGAGCTTATAAGCCACTCAAGTTATGCTTGTGCAGGGCTCTAGTCTATACTTCACAAAAAAATATTAGTTTTTTAATTCAATTCGCATTTTGTTTTAATTAAAAATAAAAGAAAATAAAGCGCTGCAAATAATGCTGCAACATTAACAACAGCAGCATTAGCAATTCATTGTTCAACTTACAACAATAACAGCAACAAGAAATTATTTTGAAATTAACACCAAAGCGTGTGACTTTTGTTTTCGTTAAAAAGATTTAACACCGTGTTGAGCTTATTTTTATGCTCTTTATGTTAGGCATCATCATAAAACTAACAGACACACAATAACACAAAATCGCGGCATAAATCGTGTTAAACAACAACAAAGCAATAAGTCATAAAAGAGATGACAAAACAAAACATACAGCCAACTCCCAGTGTTACCAGAAGTTTTGTAAACTGAAAATTAAAATAGAAATACTTGAGTAAAAATGTGTAGGAATTGTTTAAGTAATATCGGGATTAAAACAATTCTTATTTTATATAAAAACTCAACCTGGTCCCTTTTTAAGAGAGTCGGTATCCTTAGAGAGCGTACCAATTTTTAGAGAATTTTAATTGTTAAAAGACCCATTCAAATAAATAGTTATTTATGAGTTTATGCCTTTAATATCTTTACTAGCAGAAGTGTTACTCAAAAAATATTTAAGGCTTAAATTAAGTACGGGTACCCATCTTTTTAAAGAGTGGCGAGTGAAAATCGTTTAAAAGTGTTCCACGAACGGTTTCAAAGTACGAGTATATGTCCAGCTTCCATGTACCAAATTTCAAAACAAAAATTTTGTATAGCGATGCTGGTGCATCACTGTAGTCTAGCAGGTTCGATTCCTGCTTAAACCCTGGGTGTTTGGCTGTACAAAAGATACTTTGAGTTGATGTACAATATCCAAATGGAATTAAATATTTCATGTAAAAGTCAAAAATGCAGTATCTCTAGAATTATTGAATTCAATTTTCGCATGCTTTTTTTTAGTGCCATTTAAAGTGAAAAAGTGGAATTAAAAAAAAAACGTGCGTCTTAATGAAAGCAAGAAATAAAAATTCTTACATAATAATGATAGCAATCTAACGAGCGATGCCGCAATTTGGACACGGGCCGTTATCAAATCGCATATTTAGTTTTTTAAACAAACTCAATGTCATTCCAGTGTCGCTGGAGCAATCGGTTTTAGGACTAGCTAATTAAAATATATAGCTGACGTTGCCACATACCGCTGTTTTTATCACAAAAACGACACTCACAATCAGGCGTAATAAGTCTCATTACCAGTGTCGTTTGTCGTAGTCTAATTTAAGACAATACAATAGGCCTGATTAGAAGTGTCGTGATATGTGGCAACGCCAGCTATACATTTTATATAAGTTTGTGCTTATTTCGACTGCGAGAATGACACTCGTAATAAAGACTATTAAATTTGCGATTAAATTAAAGAAAATGTATGTCGAGGGAAGAAAATGTTTTCCTATAGAATTTGAGAAATTATTCCCTCGGGGGATCATTTAAAATAGATACTTTGGCAACTCTAAGCCACCGCCATAAATTGAATTGATTGTACGAGTGTGAGTGTACATGTTTTGTTGAGTTTTGTCTGTAAAATAAAAAGTTCAAAGCATATCTTAAGGCTGCATATAAAGTGTTGCTGCTACAAAAGTTAAATTCAAAGAAACAAAAAAAAAATTAAATAAACTTTTGGGTTTAATAATATGCGGCGCGGGTTCATAATAATGCATGTTTATTTACAGTTTATCCGCTGAATTAATATTAATTATTGTTCTTAGTTTGTGTTTTTGCCTTGAACTTGACTTGAACTCTTTTATTGTTGCTGATTAAAAGTAGAGGGATGCAAGTTTATTTACACAACAATATCTGTCTGCTTTATCATTCATTTAATTTAAACATGTACTTTGTGTAATGTTTTGTTGTGTATGCAAACACATGAATAACAAATTTTTTATCACACTAGTTATTCAATTTAACGAACCAATTGCCTGGTCTGCTTTTGTTAATTAATCTAGCAATTAAATAAAAAAAATAAATTAATAAACCAGTCAGTCATCGTTATTCTTCATGAAAAAGGAATGAATTTTTTTATTCTTCTTTTTAATTGTGAAGAGTCTGTCTGCAAATGCTAAGCTATCATTTAGTCAGCCTACATTTTAGCACAATTTGAAATTCCAAAAGCAACTTTGGAAGAATATTGCCTTCCTATTTCTGCTATTTATTTCATTGTGAATTATTTAATATTTTTGCTACAATTTAATACGTTTAACAATTTTGTAATAAACTTTCAACACCCACCCGCCCAGAAATGTTAATAACAGTCATGCAAAACCTCAATTGCTCTGTCATCGTTATAGCAGATGAACCATAATCATAAAAATGTTTTATTTCCTTTTAATTTGCTTCAGTGTTGTGTCACTGTCATTGTCAGTGTCGCTTTCATTGAAATTTTCCATTTTAATGCAAACTGATGGAGATGACGAAGGTGATGATGATGATGATGATGCTGCTGATGACATAATGTGCATTGAATGGGGTGTAAATCAATTTAAACTTTTTGTCTAGATGACTTTTTTTTTTGAAAAAGAAGAAGCAAAGCCTTTTTGTTATTTTTTGTTCGTGTGAAAAAAAAAATACCCTCCTCCCCGCAAATTTTTCAAGTATCAAGTTGAAAGAAAAAAAACAACATAAAAAAAAATAATTTTCTAATTTTTTCAGAATAAAATGAATTATTTTTTTTTAAATAATTTTTTTTTCCTAAAACTATTTAGTCGACTATAGATAATTTAAAGTTCAGGGGCCAAAATACCTAGTTCGTCTTACCCTAGGAGAATGCTTATTAATACAGCGAGAAAAGTTAAATTGGCATCACTTTTTTATAATAAAATTTTTTTAATTAATTTTTTTTTTTTGTCTTAATCCCAAAAGAATGCTACAGAAATAAGTAGCTTAATTATTATATGAAAATTAATGGTCTGCAAATAATTGGTAAACACACAAACAAATGCTCACATATAAATTAGTTTATGAAATTAATATTTTGTAATTAAATTAATTTCAAATTCAAAACACCCATTGTATGCTAACACCCCTACAGCCACTTTACTGAAATCAAATTTAAAGGAAAACAAAATAAAGAAACAATTGGAATATTTTGTTTGTAAATTGTGCTAAAAAGAATACGAGTCTCAAGAAACATTGTGTTTGCACATGCAGTATTTTGTAAGACATGAATTTAAAATAGCAACCAACATGACATTGTAAATATTGCAACAAATTAATACAACAAAAATAACTTTTGTACGCAGTGCAGCTTGGCATGCCGTTAGTAAAACAAAAAGTTACCAGCAAAAAAAAAAAAAAAAAAAAAAAAAAAAAAATTAGTCAGTCCCCCTACAACAATCTTCCGTAAAATGTTCAAAACAGTTGGTTAAACGTATGTATGCACGAAGAGTAGACAATTCATATTCTTAGATTGCGTTGAACAACATAATAAAAATGACTCTGGGCTTACACACTCATCCGCGTTGAAACAATCACTCTGTTGTCCATGTGCCACATTTGCTACGTGATCAGTGTAATAAGTAACTTAGAGTTTACATAGTCATCCTCTTCATGTCTAACAAAATAATTTGCCGACTTGCTTCCAACACCTAGGATACACCAAAAAGCTTTTAAACTTATTAAGGATGATGCTGTTAAAGTCTAGAGCCAAATCTTTAAATCCTTAAAAAAAATATTACTTCGATTTTCTACAACTACTATTGCTCTGGTTAGGTTTGTTTCTTGCCATTACTAAGAATGTGGAAATCATCTGCTATCACCTCAATTCCACCTATCTTTTGCTTCTGCTAAGTGAGTCAACGCATCTTTCCGATTGCCGCAGCTTTATTTTGGATTTTTAGTAAGCCAGTGGATCTCATTAAAATTACTTACGATCCATAGAGGGTTGGAGGGTTGAGAAGTAAATTTGCTTGCAAATCGAAAATTCATTTGTGATAATCAAATTTTTCAGTTGTAGCAACCAGAATTCGATAATACAGCCTAAAAATTAGTTCTGTTAAAAATATTTCGAGCTGTGTAAGACCGATTTTCTATTGCCAGGATTAAAATATTCGATTATCATAATTAAATTTTTGATTGGAAACAAATTTAGTTATGACAACCGAAGTTGTTTTCTGTGTGTATAACACACTTTTTAGCTAAATAGTTCGCCATTGTTATTGCCTACACACCACTCAACTCATAGTTTAGAAGCAGAGTAACCAAAATTCTCTCTGCGAAAGTATTTTAAAATGTCAAACACTTGCAAACCAAACTTGGTAAAAAATCTCGTATTGTTCAGTACGGCGGCCTTTTGAAGGCCGGGGTAAAACAACAATGTGTGTTATCATCATTACTCTTTAACATCGGCCTGGATAATGTTATTGCGGAATATCTTAAATAGAAGAAGTCAAAGACAGACAATATATTTTTTTAAGAACAAAAGTCCTGCGAAATTTTTAGGCTTGTCTTCAAAAAACAGTCGAATGTGCGACCATTAAATTGATAAATTAGTACACTACCTACCCTGCTATGCCGCAGTTACCGCTCCAGACAAACCAAAACTGAAAAGCGGCTAAAACAAATTTAAAAATGAATAATGCGAAAACTAAAGTTAGTTGAATCAATGGCATGACCCTTAGGATAGAACTTTGAATAACTTTAGATGGCTATTATGAAAAGTACGATAACAGGAACAATATTTCGGCCTGAAGAACTCTCTCAACCTGGGATTTTGAAGTAGTAGAAGTTACATTCTTTTTTTTAACTACTTTTGAATGTGTTTATGTTTGTAATCTTGTTTTTGTATTAATTTAAAAATAAATAATTTGTAATAACTTTTTTAATTCAAGCAACTACATTAACAATTTGCTATTTGCCCCGACAAACACATTCATTACAACGAAATCATCATCATGAGCCCCTCTAATTATATCCACAGCCCAAAGCCCAGAGCCCAAAACTCAAGCCAGTCAAGTCATTGCAACACAATTCATCATTAGCACTATTACAAAACTCACGAGCTTAAAATGTTTTTTTCTCTGTTTTTGTAAGTAAGCAGCACTTCTTGTATGTACGAGTTTTCATTGCTAAAGTTAAACATCATGAACAATAAATTACAAACAGTTTTATTTGCTTAAAAGGCCCCTCTCATTTTATTTTAATTTATGTGCCTAAAAAATTTACGGTTTATTTTTATAATTTGTTTGTAAGTGTTTCTATGAAATTGAAAATATAATAAATGGAATCAAGCATAAAGTTTTTTTTCCCCCAAACGAATGTACATGCAGTTTCCTAGTTTTGCCCCAATAACTCTAAGAGTAACAAAAAGGGTGGATTTTGTCTTGATGTAAAGAAGAGAAAAATTGTTGCAGCCACAATTCAAATACTTAAAACGAAGAAACTGTAACTGATGAAAGTAAAAGTGTGTTGAAATTAAAGTTAATTTGAGATAAAAAGCATAATTTCATTTAACAAACAAAACAAATTTTATATGCAAGAAAAGGCTACAAAGCACAACAACTCTGTTGCGATAATTAAAATCTTAAGGAAGTATTTAGTGAATGAGAAAGAAGGGAATTAAAGAAAAACAAAAAGACAATCTTAATGCGAATTTATTACACAATGAGTGTTACTAATGAAAATATACCGGAAAATGTTTTTCTTTTTTTAATATTTTAAATTAAAGTCAGTTTAGGAGTGAGTGATGCCATTAAGGTTTGTTAGATAAGGACTAATTAAGCTGTTTCACTAGCTACAGAGCAAAGAATTACAACAGCTTAAGTTTTAAAGTGAAAGGTTTCTTTATGGGTAAAGTTAGTGGGCAAATTTAGTATCTGATGGTAGCAGCGTTAAATATTTCCCATTTTTTATAGACTTTCTTAGCAGATTTATTTCCAATTTAAGTTTAGATGCTTCCTGAAATTGAAACCGACTGCTATTGAGTTGTAATAGTTTCTTGTTGGGCAATGAAAACTAACACAGAATACCCATTATGGAGAGATTAGACTTTAAAAAAGCAAATGATTAACTTTTAGAACGAAATGTCTTCATACAAAAATAAGAGATCCCACAGAATTCTTTATTTCCATTTAATTTAATTCTTTATCTGGTTTTTTTTTTCTTATGAAATGACAAACTGTCACTAAATAAATTTATCAATGAATTTTGATATTGAATTTGCATTTAAATATTTTTTTAAATTCTTAAATTTAATTTTTTAATGACAAATTTTTTAGAAAAAATTAATTTCCATTCCTTTTAATACCAATAAATCTTTGGAGCATCCATAAATCTAACTCGATGAGTCAATTTTAAAATCTGAAGCGATAAATCAACGAACGCTAAAACAAAAAGAGAGAAAATAAATGAATAAATAAACAAATAAACAAATCACACAGGCGAGCACAAGCACAAACAAAACACACACACATGCATACACACAAACATACACACACACAGGCACATTTAGTGCACAGATTGGCAGTGTTAAGGACGTGCTGTACCTCAAAAACAAACGAAGCTGCGTTTGTCATACCAGGTATGATTTCGATAGACCCTGGCTAGAGAGTTTGAGTTAGTTTATAGAGATGGAATGAGCATGAGGCAGGCATAAGGATTATGAAAATCTAATGGCTAATGGTTAATGGTAATGGTAATTCGCAATGGTTACGGTAATTGTAATGATAATGGTAATGATAATGGTAATGACAATGCCAATGTTAATGGTAATGCTAATGGTTAATGGTTATAGTAATGGTAATGGAAATTGTAATGGCAATGGGAATGGTAATGGGAATGGCAATGGTAATGGGAATGTTAATGCTAATGGTTAAGGGTAATGGTAATGATTAATGGTTATGGTAATGGTAATGATAATGGTAATGGTAATGATAATAGTAATGGTTAATGGTTATGGTAATGGTACTGGAAATTGTAATGGCAATGGGAATGGTAATGGTAATGGTTAATGGTAATGCTAATGGTTATGATAATGGTTAATGGTAATGGTAATGGTTATGATAATGGAAATTGTAATGATAATGGCAATGGCAATGGATTTAGATGGTTAGCCAGTAACAAAGACAGGATGACGATACCAAAAGTTGGATGAAAAGAAGAGTGGGTAACTCCCCCATGTTGATAAATACTACATTACTCAGTTTCTTAGTGGACATGACATCCCTATAGACAGAGACCAAATCGTCGTATGAGACGATTTCATACAAAAAAGCTAAACTATCAATCGCATTCATTCGATAGCTAATGTGACAATATTGGACCCAGTATTTGTATAGGTTTGAACTAATCGAATTACTGTATTGTCTTCAGTGCCATTATCTAGTTAAAAACGGCGAGATTTGGTGTCACAAGGACAAATCTAGAACAACAATTAGATAACGACTAGAGGAAACACCTAAAAGCTGGAGATAGACTGCAACGTGTGTACTAACTATTTTTTTAGAATTTCGCAGAGCTCTAACTAGAGCATTGAGGGCTACCAGACCAAATCATTCCGACGAATGTAAAACTTTTACGGTGTGACGGTGTGTTTTACTACGTAGGCGCTCTAATTGTGATTAGTGTCACTGGCTAGCTCTATTATTTGCACAACTTTTGTCCTGCAATCCAAGAACACACACGCATTCACACACATGTTTTGTTAAAAAAAATTAGGTTTTTTAATTATGTTGCTTAAAAAAAATATTTTAAAACTTAATTTGCTGTACAAAATATAGAAATCTTTTTAAACAAAAAAAAAAGTCATGTTTAATTTTAGTTTAACATTTTTCCAACTCACAACACCAGAAAACATTTCAAATAAAAATATTTTTTATGCATTAAAAAACTAATAGTTTGAAATGCAATTTCCGGTTTATTTATTTCCTGTCATTTTCCAATTTAAAAGATGACAAGATTTTTAGCAATAACAGCATTAACACATTTCATACATTTCATAGAATTTTGCAGCATGATACAAGACAAGTTGTATGTACGATTGTACGAGTATGTTGTGCTGGCAGGACGGCTAAGTAAAGGCGAAGCTGTTTGTATCTTTTTACTCTAAAGTGTATGATAAAAAAAATTAAGGGAAAGGAAAAGAAAGAATATCTAGGTCACATCTAAATTATTTATGATGATTTAACTAAGCTCATCTAAGAGCAGGTGAGGATTTTATTTTATTAAATCAACAACATACTCGTACATGTTGGCACACAAGTACTCGTTTGTATCCACTAGTGAGCAGAAGTTTCAATGGTTGTTGGTGTAATTACATTCAAAGAGAAAATAATTGTAACTCTAAAAAAAGAATGTGAAACGAAGGGACGGTATACAAATCATTATCCTATCAGGATTAAACAGTAGTGTACTAACCTATCAGCCTTAACACTGAGGGTTTTCTGCAGACAAATCAGGAAGCTTTACGAATTTTTTTTGTCATTCCAAAAAAATATTAATAAAAACAACATAAATTAAAATAAAATATAAATAAATAAAACTGATGCTAATTCGCCGCATTTGATATCTAACAAAGTATGAAAAATTATTTCATACAAAAAATTAAAAATTTCAGTTGATTTCGAATTCTCTAATTTGGGTCCTCAACTTTAATTATAAGAATCAGGAAGGCAAGAAAAGGCCTGTTTAAGTAAGATTAGTGTGCAGAAGATAAGAAGAGCTCTGTTTATGACAATTTAGAGGAAGCCGACATTACAAATAGAATTAGGACCTGGTCACTGCGGCCAGAAAGAGCTTTTGTGACACAACTCTCATGTTACCTATCCTTCCTTGGCTGGCTTGTTTGCCATGTCAAACGGTTGTAGATAGTGATTCTTCTCTAAGTAAAAAAAATTGGTCCATATTAAACCACAATGTGTATTCTGCTCTCTTCATCTCGTTTTATAGCCTACAGAGGTCGTTTTGAAAAGTTTGAGCATAAAATGCAAAACAATTTGAGTAAGCAGGCATGAGTAGATATAGTTTTGTGTGCCATAGTGCTTGCCTAACTGAAAGGTTCTCACTCAAGTTTTTAACTCTCATTAAAACGTATAAAAAATTAAAAAATTTTACAGGCAAATTCATTAAAAAAAAATTTTTTTTTTTAAATAAAATTCAAATAGAAAATTTGGTTAATAAATCCTTATTAAACAAAAAGGTTTTTATAAAAATCTAACTGTTAAAATTTAAGGACTTTCTCAGTGAAACATGCTCGCGAACGTTTTTCATTCTCTCTTTGGCAAATTTATAGTGCCTCGGCAGCGCCTGCCACAAAAACCTGCCGAATTATATGTTTAGTGGTTTCAGTTGACACTCAGACCATATTTTTGCAGGATAGGGGGAATTTGAGCTCTGAGCGAGAGCTAAGTTCTAAAGCTCAAAATTATTTATTTTCTTTTGTTTAGCTCGCCCGCAAGCACATGATACATATTTTACAAGCAGGAGCACAAGCTTAAAACGAGCTCAAAATGAGCTAAAGAGAGCTAAGCTGCTCGTTTTAAGCTCTTGTCAGCTTGCAAGCCCGAGCTTAAATCCAGATAGAGCTCGTACGCTTAATATACACAGCTCGCTTCAGCTCGCAAGACAGATGCCCAATTCGTAATCTTTTTTTTTTTTTTGCAAAACATGTCAAGAATTTTTATTCATCTAATGAGACTTTCAAAGAGGCCAAAAATATCATTAAATTCTAAGATTTTTAGGTAACATTTTAACCCTCTCATTAGGTATGATATTAATAGGGACTCTTTTAATCTATTTTTTATAAAAAAAAAGAGAAGAAAAGGATTCATAAGATTTAATAGAAGTTTTTTCTGTGAATTTCTTTTGTGAGTCACTGAATACATCAAAATTAAACAAAATTCAACGCTAAAAGCGTTTGAGGGTTAATTGAGAATTTACTAAGAGCTTCTTCTCGTTTCAATTTCGATGTGTTCAGAGCATCACAGAAGAATTTGGCTTTGATATTCGTTGTTTTACAAGGAAACTAATGGGAAACAAAATTCAAAAACCAGCAGTTTACTTCAGCTTTTCCTTTAAAATATTAATTTTGTAGTTAAATAAACTTAATAATTAATTTCTTTTCATAATTTATTTAAGTCATTTCAGCCATTAAGAAACACAAATTTTCTTATTTTCTGCTTTTGTTTTCTACTTGCAGCATGTCTGGTGGTTTAATGTCGTGTGTAAGGGAAAATTCCCCTCCCTTGGATATGGATGTTAATGTTTCGGGACCGCTATCGCTGCCAGAGCCCAGCATTAACAATTCTGACCTAATGGGCAGTATACACTCATCATCACAACACAATTTAATGTCTTCTACGCCGCTGGCGGCTCAAACATCAACTTGCCAAGCAGAAAGCTTAGGAGTTGGTAGTGCAGCTGCAACAGCAGCAGCAGCCTCAACACCAACAGCCACACCACCCAGCACAGGTAAGTAAGATGGGCGAACAAAACGTCTTTTTAAGTTTTCATAATCAATTTAATTTCTTTTTTTTTGTCTTTTTTGTTCTACCTTTAAACACTTGAGTCAAGGTATTTTGTTGTTGTTGTAATTGCTTGTACTATCGAATACTTGTAGTTTAAAGATTTCTCTTGTTATTTCTTCTTCTTCTTTTTTTATTTTTTGCTCTTCATAAAGTCACTTGAAGTGTGTGCACCTGAAAGTTTCTACTGTTTTCTTTCAAAAGTTAATTTTTATGCAAAATAGCAAAAAAAAAAAGGAAAAGTGTCAGTAAATTCCAAGGACTTAATCACTTTGCATGTTATTTCTTCTTTGCTTCTTTTTTCTTTGTAAAGTGATCACCACCACTTGCAAGTTGTGTAAAACTTTGACCTTTTCTTTAATGGTTTTTGGTAGCCTCAAGAATTACAAAGCAGAAAGGGAAAAATCAATTTTCTTTACAATACGTGGTGCTCCGTACGTACACAATTTTCTTATAAAATTGTTAAAGCACATTTGCCCCTACATAATTAGAATGTGTGTGTTTTAGGCAAATAACACTTCAAGTTTCTCTCTTAATAGTCACTTTCAAGTGGTTACTTATTACTTCCTTAGAACTTGTGAAGCATGAAAAGCACAAATTGAAAAAAAAAAAGTAATGGAAAGCATTTAAAATCATTAATTTCAAATTTCTGCTCTGGCATTTACTTAAATTAAAAAGTCAAAACTTTAGTTGATAAGTGTTTTTTGTTAAATTCAAAAGAAGTAAGAGTCTTAAGTGTTCTAAGCTCAAATCATCTTTCTGGTTTTTCTCAACGAGGCTACAAATTTTGCAGCTTTAAGATAAGCAACAGCCCAGAGTTACTTTCAGATCTAAGCAGGCAATAAAGATTTGTTGAAAATAATTGCGTGGGTTTTGGAACAACCCTTGACCGCATAAGAGCTAATAATCATATCGCAAATTATAAAACAAAATGACTTTCCTTAATAAGAATGTCGCCATTAGTGTGAAATGATTTTTTGCTAATCCTGCTGCTCGTGCTTCAGAGTTGATAAGCAACCCAAGTTGTTTTGCCATTTCTATTGTTAAGTCCTTTACACTTTTCTCTTGAAATCCTTGTAAGAATTTTCTTTTTAAGACTTTCAAATCCCAATGTGAGAAATAGTTAATGGAAATTATGTAAAAGGCACAAAAATCTTATCAAAACTGTAATAAATGACTGCCTTTTCGAACCGCACAGAGCCTGAACGCAACAAAAATTTAATCCGATGGCAGTTGATGAGGCATAAATAGAAATGAAATGAAAAACAATTTTTGTTGTTGTTATTTTTAAATCAATAGGGGATTAATGAATGGATTTGTGTTTGCCATTTACTTATCTTAATGGAAACCAAAAAGGCGAAAAGGCAAAACTATGAAAATTCCCTGTTTACTTTGCTAAACTACAGAAAAACAGCAACAAAAAAAATTCAATTTTGCTGCTTTTCCATTGAAGGAGTTTTACAGTGGAGTTTAACCATAAATGCTGGCAAATATTTTGAAGCTTCTGATGCTGTTGTGGTTTGAAAAAAAAAAAAGAAAAAAGAAAATATTAAGAAAATATTTTGCTTGACGTTTGTTTTTTTTTTTAATTTCAATCACCAGCTTTATCTTAATTTGTTTGTTATTTTTGTGTGTTTTTCTTGGCTGAAATTTATAATGTTTTTACCCAGAAATATCACTTTCATGCATCTGCAACACGCGCTAAAAAAACCGACTGTGCAACGCAAACAAACAACAAAACTCAACGTCATTCATTCCATGCATCAACGTCTTTCATTTATTATTCAGTTTTTAATATTT
Organism: Thelaira solivaga; assembly: GCA_947397855.1. Classification (NCBI taxonomy): domain Eukaryota; kingdom Metazoa; phylum Arthropoda; class Insecta; order Diptera; family Tachinidae; genus Thelaira; species Thelaira solivaga. Next base: position 52,207,204 of record OX377614.1, read on the forward strand.
TTCGTATAAATTTCAAGTTTTTTTTTTGTCTCCCCCATTTTTATCGTTGCTGTTGCAAACATCAGTTTTAGAAAGAAAACTCATCAAAAAGAAAATAGTTTACAAAGAAATGAAAATAAAATAAAAGAAAAGAAAAACTTAAATGATGTGATGAGATGTGTTTTGTTGTTGTGTACAAAACAAAACAAAAAAATGGAAATTAAAATGGAAAATAGAAAAACCCTACAAATGCTCTTCGCCTTTTTTTGCACTTTAAGTTGTTTGGTATTGTGTTTTCCTCAAAATCATTTTAAGTTTTCAACTACTTTTCGATTTTCCTTTTACTGGCAGCCCAACACAAGTCTCCGGCATACTTTACGATTTTAGACCACACGCTCAAGTACTTTTCATAAAACGAACACGACAATATTGCATTTCAAATGTGGTTAAAGTGGTGTATTGAAACGCACTTGTAAAACAAAAGTAAAAATAAAAAGTATGAGACAAACAATTGCATGCAACCAACAAACACTTTGCCAACAGTGCATGTCATTTAATTAAAGGAAAGAGTTCATTTTAGATTTTCTTTGCAAGACTAAATTATAAGTGCAAATCAAACTTTAAAATTTAAGGAAATCAGATTTTTTTGGTTAACATTAGCTTAACACCCAAATTTTCTAGTTTGAGAATGTAGAACTCTATTTGTGTGATTTTCAATGAAAACAAAGGATGCAACATTGGTACAGTGCCCATAATATCTTGCCACAAGTTGGCGTGACACATAAAACTCCCGACAATTAAAATTTGAGATTCGAGCAATAAAGCGAGCGCTTAACTGAATTTTTAAAAACTTAATGCGCACTCATTCTAATTGCGAGCACTGTATGCTGGAAGAAAACTTTGCTCATTTCTTGATGTTACAGTGAAATAGACTGTTTGCAATAGAATAAAGTACAAAAAAAAAAAAAAAAAAAAAAAAAAAAAAAAAAAAAAAAAAAAAAAAAAATAAGAATATTTTGATTTGTCAAAGAAGGGAAATTTAATTTTTCATTAAATTAATTTTTTATTTTTTCTTTTACCATAAAAATTCCTTTTTTTTAATGATAATTAAATAACAAATTTCATTTTCTTCTTTAATAAAATAAGCAAAAATATAAAAATTGGTTTGAACAAAAAAGTTTTTTATTTTATTTTAAAATATCGGCAGCCTACGAAACACTTTTTATAAAAAAGAGTTTTGAAAATATTTTTTATTTAAGAGATTTAAAACACCTTTAGCGCTTTCCCGCCTTCACTGTATTGAACATTTTAAGTACCTCTTACACCCACTTACTGTTTGATGCAACAAAAACTTGCCTGCACTAATATTATTACAAACGTTCGTCAAACATAAAAACGCATTAAATAAAACTAGAAATAAGTGTAACATTTACATTAATAATAAACGAGGAAACAGACTTAACAAATACAAAAGAAAAATCATATTTTTGTTCTTTAAATAAGCAGCAGCAAGTAAGCTTTAGAGCTCACTTTAGGCAGGGCTTGATTTAGTTCAATGAACTGAACTAGTTTGTTCTGCTAACTTAATTTAACTTTAGTATTGTCGATTTTTCAATTAAAATACTTTTTTTCTGGTTTTGGGCTGAATACACCCACTTGTTCCGAAGAAAAACTTTTTGTTCGTACAATATTTTAAAATCTTTCTATTTATAAGAGACACTTTAAACTACCTAAAAAAAATTGTGTTCGAACAAACATTTTGTGCGGTACAAAAAATTTTGTTCGCAACAAATTTGTAAATAAAGTCTTGGAATTGTTTACAGACAGTTGTCTGCTAGTTCAATTTAACTTTTAGTATTGTCGATTTTTTAATTAAAAAATTTAAATACTCGTTCCGGAAAAAACTTTTTTGTACGTACAATATTTTTTATACATATTTTAAGCTTTTTCTTTTTATGAATGAAATTTCAAGCTATGTAAAAAAATTTTTTTGTTCGAACAAAAATTCTGGGCGGTACAAAAATTTTTTTTGTAACAAATTTTTAAATAGTCTTAAAATTACTTAAAATTGACCATCATCTTGTAACGTGACAGTTGTCAGGCAATTCAAGTACATTAGGCGAATTCATACAGCTTTTAGTGTAAATTTGCATTTTGGAAATAAGCTGAAAATATTGAACGCAATCGCAATCTAGAGTGTCTTTTTTTACCAATGCTACCAGATGACAAAATACCCCAAAAAAAAAAAAAAATAATCTGACAACTTTAACTTTAGCTATCAAGTGTAACTTATTTCATATCATTAAGAATAAAAAGTAAATGAAATGAAAATAAAATAAAAATATCACTACATGATAAAATAACAAAAAATTGTTTTTTTCTAATTGACAAATTGATTGTTTTTTCAAAACCACTGATTGTGATAGAAGGGATTAAGAAAAGCGTACACGTGTATCGGTGTTTTAAGTTTCTTCCCTTTTTCCAAATTTTCATAAAATGTTAAGCCAACTTATGTCAAACATTAAGAGCAATATTTTTGATAAACATTTTAACCCTCTAACTCTTAAATTAATGGAACTTTTTGAAATCCTATTTGAAAAAGAACAAAACAAGGATTTATAAGTTGTAGAGTTAACATGTCATCGTACAATGAAAATACTGGGGCACTCTGAAGATACATTTACACACAAAATAGTATCACCATAACTGACAGCAATATAAATTCAATTAGCATGTTAACTAATGATGTCTCTTAGATAAGCGGCTAAAAACAAAAACACAGTGAATAAATAGTCGCTGTTAGTTTTGGTGTTTTAGTTTTTAACATTTGGCAAGTTTTAGTTATATTGAAGAAAGAGAGTTAATTTCTTTTTTATAATTTTCAAGTTTTAACTGCCTTTCATAAATGTCATTTCATGTTTAAATGTGTCGGCAAGTATTTTTGAATTGCGTTTAAAAGTTTTAATCGTTTTTCTTTATGAATTACATTTGTATGTCCAGTAACACTAATTGCTGTATTTTTTCTTTATTATGATACAATAAACAGCTAAAATAATATCAGATAAATGTAGTGCTAAATACCGGTACTACTGGTTACCCAGCAAGCATTTCCATTGTGAAAATAATTATGATTTTAAACAAAATTTGGACCAGCACAAAATTTCAACTTCCAATTGATTGTGGGAAATAAAGTAAAAAATATCTTGTAAAAAAATATATATATTCGATTGATAACAATAGGGCACAGGTCGCCCCAATAAGAGAAAGTGAAAAGTGGCTCACTTGGGTTGTCTTTTGTTGTCTTTTTTTATATCTGTAGGGGAGTCAAAAATTAAGAAAGACAGCAATGAAAAGATGTCAGGGAAATAGTAAAGAAAGAAAAGTAAGGAAATAGTCAGAGAAGAGAAAAGAAGAGTCTATCACTACTTAAGCCAGTTTGCTATTTCTAAAAAAGCCAGATAGCATACCGACCGCTATCGTCGATAGTGCAGACCGGCAGATAAACAACAGAGCTTACAAGTCTAAAAAGAACAAAATATCTGATGATTTCAAACCATGAACTGCTTTAAAATCACATAATGGATTTTTGATCTTAGTTAGACATCATGTGATCTTAGTTTTTCGGTGGAGGTTTGCTTTTTACATCATATTTTCTATCTTCTACCACAAAATATGCTCTGATACAATAAAATACTTATAAATGATGGTTGGTTAGTTTACATGTTGGCTAAAAGCCATCAATTAGAACTGCAAGATTCAGTTTTGTGTCACATATTCAGCAAGATTTATTCTATATCTAATCTATTCCCTGATAACTTACGACAGGAAAATGGTATCGAGAAGCCAAAAGAGCGAGGCCTTCACAGAAAAGATGAAAAAGAGACATTATTCTCGTGTTACAAAAACTCTCTAAGAGTATTTGAAAAGAAATATAAAACATTTCTCTCAAACAAATAACCTTCTGAAATCCAGTTTTGTGAAATTTGTTTTTCTCCAACTCTAAACAAGCAGAAATTAATCTTTAAAATCATTTCAGGTGTTCCCCTTTTTTCTGACGCTGAAGTAAAATTTTTATCATTAAAGTGTTTAGAGAATTATAGCAGAAATTCACGAGAAATATTTTTATATAATAGAACATTTTAGCCCTCTAACTACAGACTTTTTTTTTTTAATTAGGAGACAAAAAAGTCCCATTAAATGAAAAGTTAAAGGGTTAAAATATTCAACAAAAATGTTACTTTTAATGTTTTATATTAGTTTGTTGAACATTTCATCTGACGCAAATGGAAGATTGCCATGGTTACTTACGGCGATGCATAATAAAGATTTCCAAAAGTGTCATTTTGAAAAAAAAAATGTTTTGAAAAAAATTTACAGTCCAATTATGAATAAATTTTCCCCGGGAGTTTTTTCACTTGCCCCTTTCCTCTTATCAAAAAAAAATTTTTTGTTCCTTTTTTAACATAGAAAATTCTCTAATTTAGGAAATTTTTCTTACGAAAAAATTCCTAGGGAATATTCAGGATTGGGCTGTTAATCTTTATTTGTTCTTAATTCCAAATTATGTTGGTGTGCGAAATGCATTATTTTCCATAATATTCTCATGGATATTTTTAAAAAATTGTTTACTTAACACAATAAGTACTAAGAGAGAGAAAGCTTATCTATACAGCTGTTTCATCAGACGCTATTCTGAATCTTCAGTAGATTACTCCCAAGTCTTGTTGAATTCTTGCCAAAAAATTAGAATACTTACTTCATTATAATTTTGAATTAAGCACAAATAATGATTAAGTTTTGTTAAACTTTATTATTCCAAATAATTATTTAAAAATATTTTTATTTTATCACCTAGTAATTTTTTTAAAGAATTTAATGAAAACAATTTTTTTTAGAAGATTAAGGGCCTGTTCAGCTAATACGAGAACGAAAACTTCTTTCATATAATTTTATTAAAAACAAAAATTAAATTTTTCTATATTGTGTAAACAACAATTAGCTGAACAGACAATAAAATTTTCTTGCTGTAGCCTATTTGAATTTCATATGTTTGCTGGGTATTCAGTAACAGTAATGTACGCACGCGTTTTACTGCATTAAATAGTAACAGTCGTTTTTTTTTTATAATAAAAATATGAGTAATAATGGATTTTTATACTTGATTTTTTTGTATTCCCATTCCTTTGCTGTTTGCAAACTATCCATCTATCCATCACAGTCAATAAACAAAAACTAATTATGTAAAGTTCACCAAAAAGGTTACAACGTATTTATTGCTTTTGTGTTTTTCATTCTCTTGCTGTTTTAGTTTTTTTTTTTTTAAAGATACTTTTTCCGCTACTTTATTTTAATGATGTTTTGTTGCTGAAAAACAACAACTTGTGTTGTTGTTTTTATTTTAAGTTTTATATTTTAGTGGATATTTATTTTTATCACCCTAAATTTGAGTAAACGTTTTTGTTTTATGCGATTTATTTCACTTTTCCACAGTGTACTAGTAAGTTGGTTGGGTAAACTGATTTTATTTTTTTTTATTTTAAGTAGGGTTGGTTCGTGTTGGCAATTGTGTCTTTGAACAGTTGGGGTTATTTAACACGTTGGCTATAAAGAGACCACAAATTGCTGCTTATTTGTAATATTACATAAAAATTAGAAATAAACTCATAAAAGTCAGTGTCTGTAAGATTTTTTTTAATACAGTATTTATGTTAAAGCGTCATTCTTAAATAAGGGCGCTGGCGGTGCGATGCGTATTCTCTACAGTAAGTAGTGTGCTAAAGACATACAAAAACCGAGTTAAAAACACTAAATTAAAAAAAAAAAACTAGCTAACTTGTCATTACTGGTCAAAAATAAAAAACAATTGTTTTGCAGCTAACTTCACTATAAAATGAGCTGTCAAAATTGGATTTTTTCTATAGCTCAGCTTTGCCTCTGCGCTACATCGGTAGGCTCCATACATTTTGTAGGGGCATGAGAATTTTTGACAGATAAAAAACGCTTTCCGCGCCAATTTAGGTATGACTGTAAGCAACATTTTGAAATGTCTTTAAGGAAACTTCCATAGACTAATATAATATTTAAATAAAACTCCAAAGGCTGTGAAATAAAAATTAAGGGAGGTTACTCCCTTAATCGAATCATTAATGTGTTTGATCATTTACTTTTTGCATTTGTCTGGTACTAGTACCCCGCTCTGTAATGCGTAAGTGCATGTCAACGTCGTTTTATACACACATATATCTAGCGATAACATAAGAGCAAACGCAGCATCGCAATAAAGATATTTTAAACACACGAGTTTTGTTGTGTTTCCTTTCTCACTTCCCCCTTTTATGGTTGATTTGCTTAAAAGTTTGTAAGTCTCTGATTTTTTTTTTTAATTTCCAGTTAAAATACAGTAGTAAACACAAAAATCTCACAATGAATTGGATTTTTTTTATTTTATTTTATCTTTTTTATTAACGCTAATAAGTAGCAATTGTTTTTTATTTAATCTATTGTTTTATGGGTTGTATGTTTTAAAGACTTGTCGGTTAAAATTATTTTTTTTTTTATTTTATTTCTTTTTTTTATAGATTATGACGATAATAATGGGGTGTTGTATTTGTTTTCTTTTATTATTATTTTTATGCAAACGAACAATATACTCGTATTTTGTAATCTCTTTGAAGCTCTTTTGTTTTATTTGGCTGCTTTAAATTTTTTATTACAAAAAAATCCATTAAAAGTAATTTAAACAAAACTTTATTGTGTTTTAAAATATTTAACTTAAAAGGCTGGGTTATATTTTTGCAAAATCAATTGAAATTAATTTTTCCAGGCTGCCAGTGATTTATTTAGAACTAGATGTTTTGCCCGGCCTGGCTTTCTTATTTTTATAGAAATCCGTTTACAAATAGAATTTTAATTGTTAATCCAAATAATACAGCCATTCACCACTTTATAAAGTCTCTCCTGTTTTTGGTAGCATTATTATTTGAGGCGCCCACCAAAGTGGTAAATTCAGGCTTAAATTATGTGCAAAATCGTGGGTCCAAAAATGGGCATGGCCGTTCATACAGTATATGGCAGACAAATCCATTGGGATATAAAAAATTTTTTATAGCAAACAAGCCAACAGAAAATTAATTTTATTTATATTTAAAAAGTAAAAAATGGTTATTGTGACATAATGATAATAGTGGGACAGATAAAATTATTTTAAGAAATTCTGTATTCCCATGACTTCTTGAATAATGGCCCGCCCAGAACAACTTTGTAGGAGGAGTATATGTAGAAAAATACACTTAGAAAAGTAAAAACTAAAATCATAAGTGGGCATGGCCAGTTAAAAGTATGTATACAGCGACTTCCTTAAACCATGGAGATTGTGTGTAGCAAATTGTAAAGTATTTGTGAAATTATGTATTTTATTTGAATCCATCTTGGGTTAATACTGTACTTTTAGTGTAATAGACACTGGACTATTAAAACAATTGAAAAAAATTTGTTTTGAAATCAAACAATTCACCAAATCTTTTATAGGTATAAATTGATTTGACGTTAATGATTTTATAATAAAAAAAAATTATTTTTTCATTTATTTATTTATTAAAAAAAAAAATATTTAAAGTAAAGCCCACATATTAAATGCGTAGTTACCCTTTATAACAATAAAAAAAACGTGTTCAATTACAACAACGGGCACACGATTTCATTTGAGTGTTTGTTAAAGAAGCAAAAAGTTTTCTTATCTTAAATTTCTTCATGTTTATGTGATTGATAATGTGTGGTAGTGAGTCTTACCAATAATGGATTTACATGCAACCAAATAGGCAAGGACAGACGCACCTTCATTACCAAATCGAATTAAAACCTTATACGTTCACAACATTAGTTTGTTCTTCTTCTGTTCCCAGATGAAATAAATCAAATAAATACTTGTCTAGTTACTCGTATGCCCCCATATGTGGTAGCTGCAAGAGTATTTAGCACAAACACTATAAAACATTTTTTATAATTTCTTTATTCGTTTTAATGTTTAAAGAATGTTTAGACATGAAAAAAAGAAGAAAAAAATTAATTTATTAGAAGAAAATTATGAGAAAAAAATTAAAAAAAAAATTGGGTTAAACATGACAGACAACTTTGTTCAGAGCACGAATTAAAAAAAATGAGCGACTTAATCAACCGACAATTTGTATTAAACGATAGTTGACGTTGTTTCTTAACCCTTTAAAAACATTACGTACCATGGTGCTGCCAATACCCCTAAAACGTAAAATATTTCTTTTTATTAAAAAAAATATATATATTTTTTTTTGGTTTCATGTCTAGGCAATGGAATTCATTATGACTTTTAAATTTCCTTGTATTACACGAATAGTAGCCATGATTTCAGTGCATTTTTTTTTTCTTCTTTAAATTCATTTACAATTTATTTTATTGTTTTCGAAAATGTTGAATGTGAGTTGTTGTTTGGTTATTTTTTTATTTTTTTTTTGGTGTATCCATTGTATTTTTTAAAATTGTTGCTACATATTTTTTACATGTATTTTTGAATAATTATTTTTTGTGTTGTTGTTGTGTTTTTTGCCATGCCAACCATTTGGAAACTTAACAATGCATATGCTTATTTGCTTAAGAAAACGAAATTTTAGCAATAAATCTGAAAAAAATTGCAGTCAAAACGACTTGAAATCACACTCGTTTTTTGTAAATTCTTTAACAAAAGTTTAGATTGTGGGAATTAAATTACGGCATAAAGTGTGTAAAGTGCTGGTGATTTACATGTAGGCGTAGGAAATCGTATTAATTTATGTATTTAACAACAACTTCGATTGTGAGAACTAAATTTGTACGAGTAGCGACTTTATTTAGTTGCAGCAACCAGAATTCGATAATAGACACCAAGAACTTAGTTCTCTTGAAAATATATCGAGCTGTAACACAGATTTTGTGTCATCAAAATTGAAAAAATTTGATAATTTTGAATGAATTTAGTTTTTACAAAAAAGTAGGTAGAAAAAAGGTTAAAAACAAAAATTTTCTTGTTTTTTTTTTTTTTTTTTTTTTTTTTAACAGAACTCGATATTAATTTTTTAAGAAATAAATGAAAAACTATTCTTAGATGAGAAATTTTGTACAGTAACTAGGCATAATAAACTGCCTTTTCGGAAGCCACAACTAATTTTTATCTGGCAGAATTTTTCTTTAACAAAAAAAAGTAAAAATGTTGTACAGAGGTCAGAGAAAATTCCGGGACGGGGCGTAACTCAAACTAGAGATTATTATAATTATTATCACTATGGGTTATGATCGCACCGCAACTTTTAAGATCTATTGTACAGCCCAGTTCCTAGCTACAATCCGAGACTCTTTACGAATCTCATAATTGTTGTAGGACCAATCTTGACTAGATCTTCTGGGACCAATGCCCCACTACTTAATTAGCTTATTCTGCATCTTGCCACCGCTGGGCACTAGCAGAGAATATGTTCCGACGTTTCCTATCCTTCCCGACAGAAACGGCAGAAGTCGTCCTGTAAACAACTAGAGATAGTCTACTGTTCTTTCGTGAATGTTTTTTTAACAAGAAAATTTTTTAAGTCCCCCTAAACGATTCATGGACGGGAAATTGTATACAGTAGCCACATCAGAGAAGAATCTAGGAGGGGCCATAAACCAAACTAGAGATAATGACCTGCCCTTTCGAAAGCTGTAACTAACTTTTATCAGGAAAAAAATTTTGTTCTACCAAAAAAAATTTATTAAGTTCCCTTACACGATTATTGGATGGGAAATTTTGTAGACAGGCCCCACACACCAGAGAAAATTCTGGGACGGGGTATAACTCAAACTAGCTGTAACTAATTTTTATCTAGAAACAAAATCTATTTCATGTCACATTGAATGCCACAATTTGAACTCTGGGGCTAAAATATAGGATTCGATACTAATCGAGAGTTCCATTTAAATTCTATTAAAATTTTGATGGTAATCGAGTGTCTTAATTTGGGTCGTGATTGATGTTTCTTAGTGGTATGAGTGGAATGAGTACCACAGTGACGTGTATGGAATATTAATAGTTAGGGTTCTCTTAGTTGTTCTAAATCAATTGTTTGTTTAAACAAGAGTATAATTAATTTTTGTACAATACTGGCTTTTGTAATGGTATTTGTGATTGTATTGAATAATTGACTAGACTGTGAGTAAAATAAAACAGAAAACCAGTTATTCAAATATTCGTTGCAAAATTCATTCAAACTATTTATAGACAATTTATAATTCGTAGTACTTTTGCAATGATATCCAATATTTTTAGTCAGGTTTTTTTTTTTTTTTTTTTTTTTTTTTTTTTTTTTTTTTTGTTTATTTTTTTTAATTCAGATTTTTGTTCTTTCATTTTGAGTCAGCCAATTCTATTTACAGCTTTTAAATAGACAGATAATTTGCAGCTAAATTTGTCTGTCTAGTCATTCTTAGGCTAATGCAGCACAAGTCTAAATTAATGGTTGCCACATGTAAATAAAAAACGAAAACAATATTTTTTTCTAACTGCACATTTTACACCATAATTCATAATCAGGACAAAGAAATTTTTATTTGGACATTAATTAGTTTTTTCATTTCTGCTACTGTTATTTCTATTGTTACAATTGAAAAAAAAATCAGTTATCACAACTAAACTTTTAAGTATCATAGAGTTTATCACCGAAATTGTCTACTCTGCATGAGCTTTTTTAATAAAAGAAGAAACTTTTGAAATAAAACACAATATTAGCTTAAAGTACTTTAAACAGAAAAGAAGAATACGATTTAATGGCGATCGAAATTTAAGTTGTGATAATTATTTAGAGACCATTGCAATGACGAATATTTATCAGAGTTCGCAAAGAAACTTAACAAAACAAAGGCAAACGTTTCATGTTGTAGTTTTTCAGAGTATTATTATGGACAACTACAAAACAAAACGTTTCCATTAGTTTCTTTTATTCAAGAGGCCAAATATAGTTGACTTATCTTATCAATAGTTTACTAGCCATCTATCAAATTAAGTGGCCAAATCCATTATAAAATAGCATGTTTTTGCAGAATGCAACACTGATAAAATAATTCATTAGATTAACACCATCATTTCATTGATTTAATGAAATATTTTATTAAAGAATTAAATATTTCATTAGTCTAATGACACGATGTCATTTGTTAAAAAATAATGAAATTTTTCATGGGATTTATGAATTTTACTTTAAATCGTCTATTTTTGTTTTATTTTTTTTTTTTTTTGTGGGCAGTTTTAATTTATTCAGTCCAATAATATACTCCTCCTTAAATATCATGTTGAAAATTTATATGTATCGAAAGGGTTTTCTTTCTATAAGATTCAGCAGGCAAAAAAAACTCTTAAGCCTTTGAAAACTGTAGCAAAATTTAACTGAGAGTTGCTCGTAAAAAAAATGTGTCTCTTGTTCTCGAACAGAGAAACCAAACCAGATATAAAAAAATTTTGGTCTGGACAAAAATTTTGTTCGGAACAACTAAATTTTTTTTAAAAAAGTTTGCTCCCTTTGTCTTCTATACTAGGTTTTGATTACACATTTCACTACTATGTATCAACACAACTTATTTTCTGAGCACAGATTGTCACTGACTGTTCCGCCAAATTATTTCTAGGTTTTTTATTTATTATTAATTTTTTTTTGGTAGGCTGGTTGGGTTGGTGGGCTTACGTGACGGAGTAATGGCTCTCAATTAGAATGGCAAGATTCTGTTTTGTAACACCTAATCGCCAAGAATATGCAGCCGTAAAGTGACCTAGATCCTCCCCGTGACATTGAGATATCTGAGAAGGTCCCCTAATCTTAATCCCGATATCTCGGGTTGTTCGGCCCGAGAAATCTGTGCCTCGAAGCCATAAGAGCCGGGCACTCGCAGAGAAGGTGAAGGACTGTCTCCTTACTCTCGGGTGACCGGCAGCTGCGGCAGTTCCAGCCTGCTGGCGTGTTTGCCGATCGTCCAGTGACCAGTTGTCACAGCCACCAATCTGGAAATGTCCCTCCTATTCCTGCCTACTAGCTTAGCAGAGCGTTTTATAATTGACGCTTAACCTTATAAATTTTTAGGCTCCGCCCTTCCCTGGTAGTAAACAAAAATACCGCTCCTGATACTACTAAGTGATACCGGGACTGTCACTGACATAGAAACCTCCATGTTAGAGCCAGCCTTAGCCAATTCATCCGCCTCTTCATTATCAATGAATCCGCTGTGTGCAGAATTTTGTTAGGTTGAATTTCTTTAAAAAAAAATTTTCGTTTGGGCTCTTTTTAAATTTAATTTTTTTTTTGTGGACAAGACTTATGCTGAAAAAGTACCTGAATTCAACTTCATTAAAATTCAAGCTATAAGAATGAGTTTCCAAATTTTTGTACTTAAAAACTATTTTACTAGAAAATTATAAAAAAAAAAAAAACTGTTAGTAAATCCATTGTTAACAAGTCTTTTCTAGAGGGCTTCTTCACCCATTGCATGAATGTGAGCTGAGAGGTTTTTTAGTTGCGCAAAAAAAAAATTTTTAAACATTTAGTGTCTCATATAATTTAGAGCCCAAAAAATAGAAAAACTTGCATCAAAATGTTAAAATTTTACATACAAAAACTCTAATATTACGGTAGTTTTCAGTCAATATCGAATGCCCTGATTTGAGCCCAGCCTTTAGAATGATTAATTTGAAAAAGTTGGAAAAATATGATGGCTAATCATCTGAGAGTTTTTTTTTCCAACCAGCCAAAAGATCTCGTAAGAAATCTCTAAATGCAAAATTGCATTTAAACTTCTTTAGCAACTGCACTTTATGATGTAGAGATTTTGGAAATTTTTAACATAAAATATGTAAAGCAAAGGATTCGACTAGCCATCAATAAGGCAACCATATTGTGGGTTAACGAAACTATTTCTGCCTATTTTATATAAAAAAAATTATTTCTAGCTTTTGTTGCACACCCCTTGGCCGCTATTTTTTCCTCTGGCTATTGTTCAATTATTATTAATTTTTTTTGTAACAAATACCGATTACTTTTAGCAAAAATTAGTGTTACTTTTTAGCACTAAGTATACCTATTGGCTTTTCTGTGCTCTGCTCTTGTTGGTTTGTATTGTTGTAAACAAAAAGTAATAATAATAAAATAATAGACATATTGTACCAGCGACAGCAACAACAACCACAACAACAATTGCCTAGTCGGTCGGTCTCTGAGTGTAAATTGTTGTTTTTTTTTTTTATTTTTTTTTCTTGTTTTGCTTTTGCTGCTACGGCTGGTTGTAGTTCGCATTTGTTATTATTTCTTTTGCAGTTGTTGTTGCTGCTGTACTTACTAGTGTGGTTTTTGTTGTTTCGAGTTTCATAGCAAAATCATTCTGTGAAAATTACTTCACCTGCAAAGGTGAAACGTTTCGTTATTTATTATTGTTGTTTGTGCGCTCGCTATTGTTTATTTTCTTACGTCTGTTTCTCCGTTAATGTGTGTTTTATTATTTTTTTTTAATTTTTTGTGAGCGTAACTCAAGTATTTCGCTTATTTGGGGTCGGTCTCCACAGTTGTACTCGCATTCGCAGTCTAGCACAACATACGCACGAGTTTGATTGACTGAGCGCCACCTTAAAGAACGCGCGCGTAATAAAATTAAATTTTTAAAACTAAAAAAAAAAAAATTTTTTTACCAAAATTTCTTTAAAAACAATTCAAATTAAAGTTTAAAAAAAAATATTAAGTAACGTTTGATTGGTGTTAAAAAAAATTAGCTCATTTTATCGATTGATTGAATTCGATTGTAAATTAAAAATAAAATTTAATTTATTGCGAGTGATAGTGTGTTTGTGTGTGTATGTGATTAATTAGCACTCAATTTTAAAAATTAGTTTACCTCACAATTTTAGTGCTAAAAAATAATTTTTCTTAATTAAGTGTTGGAAATATTGAAATAAAAAAAACTAAATCCAAATTTAATGTGTAACATCCTTAAGGTAACAACATTTTGCTAATTAAATGCTTTCAAAATAAAACATTTCATTGAGATTTGTTAGCAGTTTAACTGATTTGTGAAGGTAATTTATTTAAATTAATTAGCGGTGATTCATTAGTGTTATAACAACAACAAAAATAACAAGTAATAATTAAAGCTTGTCTATTTTAGAAAAAAAAAATTACTGGATTTTAGTTTAAAAAAAATTTTTTTTTGTTTCAAAAATTAAAACCAAATAATTTATTAAGCAACTCAAATTTGAATATTTTTTCTGCAATTTTGTCAAAGGGAAAAATTTTGGTTTTTGGGAAAATTTTTTTAAAAACTGAATATTTTTGACAAAAAAAAAATTTGTTTTAATAAGACGAAAGGGGAAAGAGAAAAAGTTTAAGTGGATTGAATGTTTTTTTAAGTTTTCTAGTATTGAAAAATACTGAATGATTCATTTTTAATATTTCAAGTTTAACCTCAAAAATTAAATTAAAGACATTGCAAGTTCATTATTGTCTCCGCTATGGGTTAATAAATTAAGGGAGAAAAAACCAAAGAAAACATGTTCACTGCATGTCACTTTAAGAAATCGCTAAGAGGTTTAAGACTTAGGCTTGTTAGGGTTTTGTGGGGTTTTGGCTAAAACTTTGGAACCAAATTTGGGTGGTTAGTTAAGAACACGCTATCCGCTATTTACCTTATCGATATTTTTAATTTAATGTCCAACCAAAAGCTTGATATTTGACTTGTAAAATCTTAACTTTAGCTATCGGTAGCTTGTACTCGTAATAATGGCCCTTAAACTAATCCTTTCACAACACCGAATAACAAAAACACAGTCTGTGTGTGTATACAGCCCACACAAGAATTTTATCGGAGAATTTTTTCTCAGATAAAATTTTATTTTCGTTTAACCCAAGAATTTGCTAGGATAAAAAAAATATATTGTTAACTAACCCGGCAAACGTTATTTTGCCTTAAAATTTTTGTTTATTCGATATTTTTACTGTAAGAAATCGTACTCATGGAGTAAAGGACCGTAGTAGATAAATAAGCTAGATAACGGTTGCAAAACCATCTGCCGGACGAAATTATGACGCTAAGCCTTCCAAGACGTAACCCAAAGGCATACACAGAAATTCAATTAAATCGGTCCAGCCGATGAAGGAATCGTTATTTCGCACAGCACTAACTAAGGACATTTATGCAGCAGAACCTTATTTCCTTTAAGAATTTGTAGTTCATGATTTTACTTTTTAGAAGCTGCAAGAACTTTTTTTGAAATGATAACAAAATTGTATAAGAAAATGATTTGTAGTGTAATTTAAGACTTAAGATTATTTCATAAAATAAAATTCAAATAAAAAGCTTAATAAAGAGTGTCCCAGTAAGAGTGCACTTTTTCATTATAAAAAAAAAAATAAAAATAAAAAAATAAAAAAAAATAAAATAAAATAAAAAAAAAAAAAAATAAAAAAAAATTTGAGAGCTGGGATTATTTTTATTGGATTGTAAAGAAGACATGTTCCGATTAAGTATGGAATAAAATATCAGACCCGGGAACTCATTCAATAGGTAATGGAGCAAAGAAAAGTCAATAGGAATTTTTCGAAAAAAGTCATTTTGTCTGATGCACCTCATTTCGAGCTGAATGATTTTCTGAATACCCAAAATTGTAGAATTTGGGGCTTACAAAATCCTTATACAATCCATGAGAAACTAATGCATCCACAATGAGCAACTACATGGTGCTGACTTTGGTCAGGCTTTACTTTTTTCAAGATAAGGCCGAAATTGTGGTGACTGTGAACGTCATTAATTACAACAACAACGATATGTCGCCACCTGCCACACAGAGCGTGAAACAAACGATTTATTGCAGCATAAACTGAAAAACTTCACTCTTACTGGGACATTCTATATGTATTGAACTAAAATGTCAGCCGTTCGAAACGCATTTTATTTCGTCGTAAACTCTTGTGCATAATGCTCAAGGAGGGGACACCTTAAAACAAAGGGGGTTTTTATTTATAAAAATAATTTTGAAAAATTTGTTTTCTAAATTGAAACTTGATAATAATCTAAATGAATATTTTATTAGTGATTCTAATCTCCTCTCTATAAATGGTTTAATTTATGAGACTCCATTACAGTTTTTGTTCAATTTAAAAATCAAATAAATCAAAATAAACCGACTTAAAAACTTGCTAACTAAAAATCGTTTTGTAATAAAATTACACTTTTTTTAATGCAACCAGCAACTTGTCTCACTTCAATGATGCTCAATTAGTTGTTGCCAACACATTTTTTTCTTCTTTCTTTTCTTGAAAAAAAAAAAAAAAAAAAGAAGCAAAAAAAAATGAAATTAAATTATGCAATTACAGTCAGTCGTTGTTTTCTTGTTTTTCCGACACACATAAGCGTATGCTAATAAAAAAACTAAAGTTGACAATTTCAAACTTGATTGCTAGTGTCGTCTTGTCGCGCTCAGATTTGCTTGCAGCCAAATGAAAATTTTTTATATGAAAACTTTAAATGTTTCATTTTAATGTGTCTTGTTAGATGATTTCAAACAACTTTTGCCTTTGCGAAGCCATTGAATAACAGCAGCAGAGCACAAAAGACAGAAACAGAAATTGAATAATGTTTGTGACAGTTTAAGTAATAAAAGGAAATTGAAATGATTTACATTAAAAACTAGGTTTCGATAAAAGCAAACAAATGAAATTTATTTAAATGAAATTTTATCTAATTATAAATTGGACTCGTTATAACATCAGTTAGTTGATTATTTAATTAACCAACAAAAAAGTCATAACAAGACAAAGAACAAAAACAAAAAGTTTTAACAGGCAGTCAAATGATGCCAAACTAATACGCTTTTGATGGAAGTTAAACAGACCGGCTTGTAAGACACACTAACAAAAAACCCACATACGGGAAATATGAATCGATTAATTGTCAGTCAATAGTTGATGCGTGGTAAACGAAATTTGTTGAAGTTCGTTAGACCAGGACCACACACAGCAATTTCAGTTGGGCAATTCTGGATTTAGTAGGAGAGAGAGGAAAAAAGAATGGAAAAGGGTACAAGCTTGCTCGTTTTCGGCAATTCCTCTCGTCATATCTTTTATAAAATTGCCGAAACAAAACGACAATTTTAAAAGAGAATTGAGAAAGAATTGCCCAACTGAACTTGGCGAGTATGGTCCTGGTCTTAATGCAACCAGAAGTGTACTTACAGCCGTAATAAAAATTATTTTAATTTGTTTATTATTTTTTTTTTAATTAAATATTTTTTAGTTTTTCATTAACTTCAATGATAATTTGCAGTTTTGCTGATTTACAGGCAATTCGGTGGGGTGAAATTTTTTATTTTTCAGGCAATAAAAGTCGCTCTCATCCTCATAAGACCTAATGCAGCTGTTGAATCTAAAGAATGCCCTGTATGATCTCCTCCCACACAATTTTCTGGGTGTATCCTAAAGTATAAACAACATCACTGTGCAGTTCTACAACACGTATAAGAAGGCGAATTCATACAAGGTGATACAAAAACAATAAACGATATTTTATTTTTGTTTTCAATACAAATGTGCTTTGCGCGAACGCAAAGTAGGTTTTCTTCTGACATCACAGAACAGGCCGTTAATTCCAATTCTAGTCTCTTCAGTTGTAACAAAACCTTTTTTTTAATGGAATTTTACTTTCAAAGAAGTCATACTTAATTAGCATTTGTCTTGACATCGCTGAAGAGGCCATAAGAGTGGGAAGCAATCACCTGGCCACTGCAGGCAAAATAGAAACGAAGAGCTTATTAATGGGTTATAGTAAATATGCTAATCGCTTTGAATATTTTCTAGTTCCTGGACCCAAGCATGACACAAACATAGTTAACTTAAGTTTATCATCAGTTTTTTTTTAAATTTCTCTCTTTTGGAAAAGTGTAATTCAGAACCTTTATTTGCTCTGAGCAAACTCACAAAAAGCAATTGGAAAATATCGTTCAATATTTATTTATAAAGGCAAGAAAAGAAAAAAAGAAACTAAACATTTTCAATGTCCTTTTTTCACTAAAATTTTATTTATTTTTTTTAAAGAAAAAACTAAAAAAAAAAAAAATAATTTTTTTGCAGCCAACTTCACTACGTAACGCGCTTGGAGTTTTCAACCACTCTGAGGGGCCGTTATTTCGATTTGGATCATACATTTTGTAAGAGCATTTTTGATAGATAAAAAACGCTTGACACGCTAATTTAGGTTTGTCTGTAATATGGTAAATGATTATACACGTACTCTAAAAAAACCTCTCTCTATCTCTCTCTCTGTCTCACCCTCTGTAATAAACTCTTTCCAATTTTATTTTCCATCTCATCAGTGAGGCGGTATTAGATATTTTGCAGTTCTCTGTAGCTGCTATGGGTTCTATGCTTTTCTCATAAGCCGAAGTGTAAATTATACGTTGGGAAAACGCGAATTTTAAGCAATCAGCTGCTACTTTTTTTTATTATTGTTTTTTTTAAGTGTTAAATTCACATCGAAAACATTTTATGTTTCTGCAATGATTTATAAAAATGATGTTGCTTTTAACTTTTTCAGTTACTTTCAAAAAGTCTATAAAAATAGAGAATTGATTTTTATTTTGAGTTTTTTTACTTTTTAACTTAAGTAATAAAAAGCTTTTTGTCAATTAATAAATAATAAAGTCTTCTTTATTTTTTGTATTATAAATAACACTGGTCAACACTGAAAAAATTTTTAAAAGTAGTTGCAGTCGTTTTCGATTAGTGGTTTTGGGGTAGCAGCTGCAGCTTTTAATTTACGGTCAGGTTAAAAATTATGACTATTTTATGCTTTTACATAAAATTGCTGCAGTTGAAGAAAAAAAAATTTTTCTTTTTATAAGATTATCTTGCAAGAGACGCCTGTTGGAGATCCCTATAAAGATTCTAGGAGTAATTAGCCATCCTATGGCCACGTTTTTTCATTGTGCTAATATCCTGATGACACCTTTAGCTTTGCTCTTCACTGTAATCTTGCAGATATTCAGAAAATCGATGGAAATGAGAATGTAAATAGTGTAGCTTGTTAATCATGTTACATGAATTATACAACATAGCGTTACCTAACTGTAAATACTGCCCTGATTTATGATTGCCAAGAAAACACATTTTTTTAAGTAAATTTTTTTTCTTTAAAACTAAATGTCGGATTACTCTTTCGATAGATTCAAATCTCTTACTAAGTCGTTTAACTCACTTTGATTGAATAGGTGAGGATTTGACTTTTGAATAGCTGTGAAATTAGAGTCAGATTCATGAAGTTTTTCTTTAATTCCCAAATTGTCAGCTGCATTGCTATCCGAAAGCAGTTGCCATACGAAATCTAAAAGTTTTGGGTTTGCTTTTTTTTATCGCAAGATATTTGTCGTATAAAACGATGAAACACATTAAAGATTCGATTTCATAACGTTTTTTTTTTCGTATCGCAAAACAGAGTAACCCCCAGGTTACTGGTGGCTGATCAGAGCATAAAAGCGACGTGTGATAAAATTTATGTTCGTAATGTTTATCATGGCTGTACTGAACTTAAGAGCAGATTTTTTAAACTTGTCCATTGTCACAAAGAGACAACACAATTTTGGCACCCAAGACTTCTGTAGATTTCCGATATTTTTTTAGTTTTCTCAGCAAAAAAACCACACAACAGAAATTTGACAGTCGTATGGCTCTTACCATTTTTAGAACCACATCCAAACGTTTATAATTTTCCATGTATCAGAGCTGCAGTTTTGCATACGAACAAAGAAATAACAAAAACAGCTGACAAAATGCAACGAAAGTCTTAATCGGCGTATGATTTTTAGGTGCCAGATAGTTATAATCGACTTTAGTTAAAGTAAATGACAAAGTGATCAATAACTTTTTTCCATTATTACAAGTTCTCAATACGATAAATATTATAGTATTTGTAATGTGGCACCACTGCTGTGAATACCGCTTACTTTTCCTTGCTATAAATACAAAGTGGCAACGGCATACCTTTTTTTGCCAGTTATTTTTCAAATAACTAAGAAATTCTTTACTTTTAAAATTTTATTTTAATATTTGTTAGTTTATTGTGTAATTGTATTGTTTTATTTTTCTGTATTATTAAAAAAAAATTATTTAATGTCTATGACTGCTGAGGTTGCCATACCTAAAATAGAAAATGCTTGAAGTTCACGTTAAAAGTTATGAGCAACACAAATATATCTTTAGCTTATCATACACTTTTTAGTTAAAGTCTGTTTGTAATAACCAAGCATTTATCTGTTGGATAAGATCCTACTTTTAGTTGTCGTTTAGTTGTAATAATAGCCCTTAGTCATACAAATACCATTTGAATACCCGAATAAACAACACCTTCTCTGGGTAGCCATTTTAAAATTTGTTTTTAAGAATTTTTTACACTTTAAAATGCTCGGTTATCTTAAGTGCTGGTAATTCGAAAAATTTCAAGAACTGGAGCTGCTACACAAATACCACTGTCTTTTTTCCAATGGAAAATTATATAAAGACGACATTTATTTTGTTGGATAGTGTAATTTGATGCTGTTACATCATTTGCTTAAGTTGAAACAGCAGATGAAGAAGTTACAAAAACACTTGACCACATAAGAGGAGAAGATTTGTATGATGAGTTGCACTTGGTTTTTATTTTCTTCAAACAATCATTTAAGTACTTGCATTGCAGACATTGCAATCATTTCCTTTCATTCACTTCACTTCACTTTATACATTTATTCGTTTTGGTGTAGTGGAAAGAGTGAGTGTGCATTCAAATTATGACTTTTCATTCCTTTTTTTCTTTTTAAAATTTTTTTCAATTATAACTTACAAGCAAAGAAATTGAAATAATCAATAAAATGAAATTATTTTTTTTATTTTTAAAAAGCAGGAAATCAAATGTAATAAAAAAAATTTATTCAAGTTTAAATTTAAAAAAATAATAGGAAACAATGAAAAAGAAAAGAAAAATATGCGGCCCTATTACGAGTGTCGTTGTCGTAGTGGAATTCACGACAAGCCCATATAAAACATATGGCCGGCTTTACCACATATTATTATTTTCGTCACGACAACGACAGTCATAATCAGGCCTAATATAAACATATGGCCGGCGTTGCCCCATATCGCTGTTCCTGTCAAGTGTAAAATTATTTATAAAGCAGAAGGAATATGAGATTTCTGTACAGTTTTTAACCCAATTATTCTACACTTCAGTGCTTTCCTTTTTTTTTTTTGAAATCTCTTTAACGTAAGTTTTGCTTGTTGTCTAACAAACGCCTTCGAGTCTAGGCCATTATTTTTCTCACTTTATTTAAATTAAAATGAATAAGAAAATGTTTCATAAGCTTTTGCGTTTCAAGCAAGTGCGTAACACAGATTTTGTTTTCAAGTGTTTTTTTTTCTTTGCATCGATTTAATTAAATTTTCTTTTTCAATTAAAGTGCAGAGGTTTCTTGTGCAGTTTATTTTATTTACAATTAAATCTTTCTGGTTGCTCAATGCCACGCCAGGCAAATACTCAAATAATTTCAACTAATCTGTGTTGTCTACTAATTTTTTTTTATTTTTCATGGACAGCGATTAAGGCACAGCACTTTTGTTACAAGTGCTTATCGATTTTCAAAAGCTTAAAAGCAGAACAAGTACAGTTTTACATTTTTCACTCATATGAAAAGAAGGAAAAATCAACAAAGAAAAAAGTATATTAAAACAAGCCAAATTAGCCTGCTAATTTGTTTTTGAAAATAAGTCAAAAGGAAATACCTTGAGAGTGAAAGAAAACAAATACAGCAGAATAGTGACTACAAGAAATTTTAAATGCAAGTGAAAGGGTAGACATTGTGAAATTATAAAAATAAAAAAGAATCCTTCGTGACCCATTCTACACGATTAATGATGAGTTAAAATATGCTTTAATGCCACTGTTGTTATTCATACTGCTGATAGTTCCGAAAGCAAAAATTGCCATCACTAAACCTTGTTATGGAAAGCGATGATTAGACTTCAGTTTCTTTTCACCTCTCTTGCTTATATAACTTTTTTGAAGAACAAGCAGTTATGTCTGACTAATCAATAATTAAGAAGTGACTGAAGTTGGCTGCGTTTCGCTTGAGTACAATTCTTTCATTGCATTGAAATGGCTTACAAGCACTTTTTATTATAAAATATTACAACTGTTTGTAGTGATGTGTGGCTTGTGCAGCCAACAGCTGTGATTTTACTGTACTTGTGTTTTCAATGTTAATGTTTTCAAGGTTTATCATTTTCACTTTCTCAACCAAGAGAAATATTAAAATTGCTTCGTTTGAATATTGTTTTAGCAGAAAAAAAAAATAATAAAAATTGAAAAAAAAAGTTTGCTAAGCAAATATACTTTTAATGAAGAATTCTCTACAAATTGTTTAAACAAACAAAACATAAACCAGTCATAAAAAGCCAAAAGCACTTTACAACTTTTTACACACAAACTGCAGGCAAAAGCCTGGATGTTATTTAAAAATTAATTAGGGCACTTGAAATAAAATTTTAAGCTGAGCAGAACTTTCTAAAACAAAAAAAAAACTGCCCACAGGTGAGTAAATTAAGGCTGCTTTAATAAGTAAAAGTTTCACTTTCTATGCTTTTTCACATGGACATTCTGCTGGTATATGGAGAAATCGCTTAAGTCGATTTAAGTAAAATTTGACTTGCTGTCAAAATAAGCTCAATAAATTTATTATGGGGATTCAGGGTTTTGCTAGAATCGAAATAATTTTATAAGAAAAACTTTTAGGGCTTTTAAAATTGAAGTAAGTGAAGAAGATAAATATGCCGAGTTAAACGTAACCCCTTTTTATCGGTAGTAAGCTTTGCGGACCTTTCCAGATATCTAAATGTCACTGGGTGGATCTAGGTCACTTTACGGCTACACAGTCTTGACGTATAGGTGATTCAAAACGGAGTTTTGCGTTTCCAATTGAGGGCCGTTAGGCCGCCACATAAACCAACCAACCCCTTTTATTATTCTTATCAAGGGAGACTCCTTACGAATCTCGCAATTGCTGTAGGATTGATCTTCTGGGACCAATGCCCCACTACTTAATTAGCTTATTCTGCATCTTGCCACCGCTGGGCACTCGCAAAGAACATATTCCAACATTTCATGTTCTTTTTGACAACGTAACCCCTTACGTTTCTTTAGTATTTGTATATATCTTTCAGTATTTACGGTGTGTGTATCAAATATCTTTGAACAAAATTGTTTGAACAAAATTGTGATCAAAATAATAAAAATCTATGTTTCTAACGAGTTCCGTCAGTGACATAATACATTTTAAGGATCGTAACCTTTAACTTTTTTTTTTAACAGCACAAATCCTCGAAGCTTCTTGGCTTGTCTGTAGAAAACATCCAAGGTCTAGGCAGGCATCGAACCTGCAACTCCCAGATTAATACGCTACCTACTAGTCTACGAGGGCAATTACAAGTTATTATTGCGTAAACTGTAGTCAGCAGTTAGTCTGAAATAATTATGTTTCATGAAATGATTTCATTAATATTTTAAATTAACTCAATGAAATATTTAAAAAATTATGCGAGTTAATGAAATATTTTCTAGGTATTAATAAAATTATTTCGTTACATGAATGAATAACTTCATTGAATTCATAAATTATTTCATTAGCCTAATGAAACGTGTCATTAACTGAAAAATAATGAATTTTTCTGGGGATTAATGAAAAAATTCAATGGGGCAACTATTACATGTAGCCAGTATTTGAAGCGGTAGGAATTGTTTTAGTAATTGTAATTATTATTTCCGTTAACTGATTTTCTTTACTTGATTTAGAATTCTTCAAATTGACATTTAGCAAACAACTTATGCCTTTGACTCACACAAAAGCCGCTCACACTTTGCCTCATTAACGTTAATTATTTATCATCAAATGTTTTTGTTAAGCAATTTTTTTTTACTTTCAATAAACATTATGGCAATTAGACAATATTTTTGTTTAGAAAAAAAAAAATCAGTTTCTTAAGATTAATTATCTCAATTTATCATCAAACGGATCAATTAACTTTTTATTTAATAATTTATGTCATACTTTTAATATTGTTTGTTTTTTTGCCTTGCTTTCTTGTATCTATAAAAACTTAAAGAAAACCCACTTGAAAGTGCAACGCATTAAAAGTTATACTTAAGCCAAAGACGGGAAATTCAATATTATTGTTATACTTTGCTGCCAAATACTGGAAAACTTTTCAATACAGCAACTGCAAGTTGTTGTTGGAGTAATTAAGGATGTTGAATTCAAATTGAGTGCCGTAATTTTTTTTTTTAATTCTGGGCTCAAATCGTCACATTTGATATGGAATGAAAAAATCTATCGAATTTCTAATATTTTTTAAAAAATTTAAAGAACTAGATTTATTTAAATAAAAATATATAAAAAATTGGCTTATAATAACTGCTATCTCTGCTTTGTCTTTCACTTTGTTTAGAAGATTTTTGATTAAAGTAAATTAATACCACAAATTGTTAAAAAGTACTATTTACAAATTTCAAATTTCCATCTCTGTTTCAATCTGTGCATTCAATTCAGTTGTGCGGCAGAGAGGACTGGAGTACAGACGACCGGATGACTGGCAGGTTTGGTTTAGTTGGTAAAAGAATGAAAATAAAATTATTAAACATTCACAAACGACCTTCCACAGTCAAAAGTATTAACAACAACTAGTACTACTGCCAACACATTAAAAAAAAAAAAAATTAGTTTGTGATAAAAGAATAAATAGAATTTAAGTAGCAGAAAGACAAACAGAAAACAACTTTTTTTTTTTAAATAACAAACAGCTTTTTTGTTGAAAAACTTACTTTACAAAGAGGTCAAACACCAACATACGAGTGCATTGAAAAAAGTGTTTAATTATTCCACAAAAAGTGACATATTTGGCCCCCGTATTTATTTCAAATGAATTTATAGGGGCCACAGCTCATAATTCTTTCTTGTCTTTGGTTTTTTATTGTTATTGTTTATTAAAGCCACATTTAAAGCCAAACATAAAAGCGAGACTAATCGAGAAGGCTGCTCACACAACATACACTGTCGTTTTTTTTAATATTTTTCAACCAATAAGAATGTTATATAAGACTAATGACAACATTTCATTGATTCAATTAAGCATTTCATTATTTCAATGAAATATTCATTCATTTAATGACAGATTTCATTGAATCAATGCCTTTCTCTTTTTCCTGTTTTCTTTCTTTTACCTTCTTCCTTGATTTAACTGAATTAAAATCAATTGCTACTATTTAGACAACTGGCCCTTAATTGCATTTTAAACTTTGACAGCTCAGTTTTTCAACAATGTAAGGCGGATTCTGTTTTAGAAATACTCGTATAGAATGACTTTACTTAACAATTGTTAAATAATTCCAGTTACGTACTTACATTTTTTTGTAAAAAAAATTTTGTTTATTAAAGTTAAAGTCATGATAAATTGTACTCCTACCTAAACGTCATGATGCAGTCATTATGTGGGTTATGCAAATATTTTAAAGTTTTCTATTGAAGTGTCAAAAAAAAGTGGGTTGTAATAAATCTATGGTGAATTATTATTAATCGCTTGAAATGGAAAACCAAACTGAACTCAATTTATTCTATTTCAAATTGAAAGAATTTTTTTAAAACGCCTTATTTCAAAAACAAAATATAATAAAATTCAACTGTAGTGTTGAAATTTTGTAATTAAAAAAAATGCAATAAAATTTTTATTTCAATGTAAAATAAAATTATAAAAAAAATATTTGAAGTAATTGGACTGATATTCATCAATATCTTCATTCTTTATTAAAAAAAATAGTTGATAGGATTCAAACTCAGGGGTACTTCAATCAAAGTTCGCAAAGAAACGAAACGAAATTAATGCAAACATTTTGTTTTGTAGTTTCCATAATAATACTCTGAAAAACCACAAAAAGAAACGTTTGCATTTGTTTCGTTTCTTTGCGAACTCTGACTTGTGAGCAAATGCTGAGTTATTTTCTATTAAGAAAACAAAGCACTTCTCTCCAAAACAAATAAAATTAAAAAAAATATTCATTCACTCATTGTTTGGTAACTTACAAAGAGGAATTAGCAAAGACCTACCCAGCATTTTTACACAAGCCGAAGGGCTGCAGTATACACTTTCATACGACACACATCGCTCTTTTACTTCAATAGTGTCATAATTCAAAAACACATAATATTACAGCAGAGCCACTTAAATTTCACAATTTGCTGGCTCTTTTATGGAAAATTTTTTAAATATTTTATGCTAAAAAAAAGAGCGTTTAAAATTTTTTATTGATATTTTTGCAGAATAGAAGTAAATGTTTAGTTGTGTTGACTAACATAAACTTGAGTTGTTCTTTGGTCTATTAAATATTTTTAATTTCCATTTGTTGTTGCTGAGTTTTGTTGTACAACTAAATAAATATTCATTTATTGATTTTGGGCGTCTGTTGTTATAGTGAAAGCAACGTGACGTGACTTTCATTTATAATTTTTTTTCAGCACTAAAAAATGTCTTGTATTCTCGTATTTCTATTTATGAATTTTTATTTAAACATGAATTTGTATTTTTTTTTAAAGGAAATGTGTCCTACATAAATAATTTTGTTTTCTTAATACAGAACATTTTGCTATGAATTTTTTACTGGACTAAAGTAACGGTTCGGTTCTCGTCAATTATTAAATTATTAAAAAAAAAAAAAGAAAGTTTACAAATTGTAATTTTTTTATATTAAAAAAAAAAAAAAAAAAAAAAAAAAAAAAAAAAAAAACCCTACTTGGTGTTGGGCCATAATGATTGTTACAAAAAAGTAGGATTTGTTCATAAGATTTATATAAATTTAAAGTCATTTTTAAAAGGATACCGACTTTAGTGTGTCTATGATTATATCCCATTGAAATGATAAATAAATTAAATATTTAACAAAATATTAATCTTTATTTGTGCTTAATTCCAGAAATTGTGTTGGTTTTAAAATTTATTCTTTTACTCATGATATTCTCATGAGTTATTTATTCAGTACAATAAGTACTGAAGGGGAGAGCATACCTATATGGACCATTTCATCAGACGCTACTCCGAATCCTCAGTAGGTTACTCCCAACGTTTCTTGCAAACATTAGAACCTTTATATTGTAAAAGCAATTGACTAAATAAGAATTATTAATCAAAAGTCACAAAAAGATTCAAATATTCAAACAAAAAACTCAGTAAGCATTGAACTGAATAAACAAATAAATTTCCCAACCAACATTTTTAATATTGAAAACTATATATTCTATTTTTATTCTTCTCTTCTCTTTTACATTTGAATGCCCGTTGGGTATTACTGAATGTAATTAAAGAGTATATGAAAAACAAAAACAAAAAAAATTATAAAAAATAATAAGAAAAACATAGGGTTTTCCTACAATGAGCACTTGTATTTGTATATGTAATAATTTCTATTTGGAATTTAAAAGTTTAACAAAATATTAATCTTTATTTGTGCTTAATTCCAGAAATTGTGTTGGTTTTAAAATTTATTCTTTTACTCATGATATTCTCATGAGTTATTTATTATTGTACTGAATAAATAACTCATGAGAATATCATGAGTAAAAGAATAAATTTTAAAACCAACACAATTTCTGGAATTAAGCACAAATAAAGATTAATATTTTGTTAAACTTTTAAATTCCAAATAGAAATTATTACATATATAAATTAAATATTTTTCAGTCATTATTTAATAAAGTTGGCTATAAACTGCTGTCCCATCCAGCATTTTCTCCAGATTTAGCTTACGGCGACTATTTTCTTTTTTTAAACCTGAAGAAATGGCTGGGTGATAAGAGATTTGGGGTTGAACGAAGAGCTCATTACATAAACAATCGCTTATTTTAAGGGTTTTGAGAAAACTTATTATTTGGAAGAAATAAAAAAAATGGAAAAATGCTAGACTAAAAAGTAATTATTTGGAGAAAAAAAAATTTTTTTTTTTTTTTTCACAAAGTTATCAAATAGCATTCGTATGACCTTGTAACACTTTTTCAAGAAACGAAAAAATATATTTGATTAAAAAAAAAAAATTAATGTTGTACAACGCAACCACAAACTATGCAACCAAGTTGTACAACTTGTTAAGGAATTACATCATTAGGCCTTTAGATTTTATAGCAGCAATTTTTTGCAATTTTTGCTGTAAAACATCTCATCTATATTTAAATTGATGGTGGTAATTCTCATTATACTCATAAGTGAAGCAGAACATTTTATAGCTTAAAAAACATAATTCATAGCTGTGTCTAGGCATTTATTACTAAACACTTTCCTTTTAGCTCATTAAATATTTTGCATTAAAATCTCTTGCTGCGAAAAACAAAAAGAAGCATCACTTTTGCATTGTAAACCTAATGAAGTTTAAAACCGGCTTAGCTTTTTCTTCTATTTATTACTGAAAGTCGTAGTCGATAACGAGCAACTTGTGCTGAAAATTTTGAATTATTTCACACAAAATAACTTAAACTTTGATTGATTTTATGCGATGCAACGATTTCGTCTATAGCAAAATGTAAGCTGCTGATTATGTAAAATCATTTGATGTGGGTGACACAGGGCAGAGGTTACATTTAGACTCAATACATTTGTGGAATTTGTAGTCGAGACTGGACTGTATTAAAAAAAACATAAACAATGTTGTCGAATTTCTTTCTAGCTTTTCAACACAACTTTCACAACATAATAATGCAAACAATTTTAACTCGAAAATTTTTATAATAATTTCGTTTTACTATTTAAAGTAGAAACTTTCCAAAAGATATTGAGCATTTTGTATTGAAATTTTGAAAACTATTTCACACAAAACTACAACAAAATTCTATAGATTTTATTCGACATCTAATGCAACGATTTGGGCCTAGTGTTTTCAATAATAAATAAGATTTTATTTGTTAATAGTCTTTGAAAAAAAGTGAAATGTTATCAAAGAGAAAGGGGGGCTTCATGCTTGTCTAGTCTATTTGTAAACAAAATTTTATCATAAAAAATAAATTGCCTAGATGGAATTGATAAAAACTAAAATGATATACGTGCCACTTGAAATGATAAGATTAATTTAATAAAATTAAAAATATATACTCGTATAAACAATTACTTATTCCATGTTAAAATAATTACGTTGTTAAATTTGTTCAATTATTTTTTTTTTTAATTTTATTACCAATAGAAATTTAATCTAAACGATATGATTTGCAATACCAAATCTGCTATACCCTTCACCACCACTTAAACTATCAAAAAAGTTACGGTTTAAAATATTATAAGATAGGTAAGCTGTGGAGGACTATATATAAAGCCTTGGCTCACTGTCTTATTATTTAATTAACTTGGGGGTCACACGATCAAGTTTTCATTCAATTTTTAAAATTTCTCTCATTTTTTTTAACAATTCACTTGTTAAAAAACTTGCTGTGAAATTGCGTGCAGCCTACGTCACAGCTTTCAATTTTTGTGAATTTTGACAAGCAGTATGTGTAAATTTCTTGAAAGAGAATTGTAAAAAAACTTGATCGTGTGACTGCAGTGTAAGAGCTACTTTGTGAGCTGCTTGAGCAGAAGAAATTGACATCTTGTTGCGAGTTAAGCAAACGTTACTAAAACAAGTTTTAATTTGAAAAAGTTAAATTTTAACTTCTTTTTAGAAATTCTGAAATTACTAGAAATGGAGTCATAAACTTGTGTATACTACCCTCCATTTTCACTTGAAAGGCTGAAGTGCAATCATTTTTTATTATAAATAAATACATGTTGTCATATGTTTTCAAAACTGCCAGAATTATACGTGGTAAAGCATATCTATAAGACAGCTATACACTTTTTGCTCTCCTCCTTTTTGGATTTGTAGCTGTCAAAATTTGTTTACATTCTGTGGGCGCCATTGTTTTTATGCTTAAAATATATAGCAAAGTGTAAATGTATGACCGAATTTGCATTGATTTTTCTACTGTTTATTTGACAGATGCGATAGGGTTGTTTTTGTAATTCAGTGTTTGTTGTAGGCAATACCTTACCATGTATAATTCTGTTAAAAAAAAATTTGTAAGAGAATTAAAAAAGTCTCTATTATGAAAAATTATTAAAAGTTTTTGAAATTTTTTACAGTTGAAACTTCAGCTAAAAAACTTTTCTTTTAATTTTAAAAGTGAAAAATCAGGCATGTTTTTGGTGATTTTTTGGTGTTCTGGAAATCACGAGATTTTAATTTTTAAGTAGTGATTTTTACTGTTCTCCTTCACGAACTTAAAGCTCTTTTGTTTTGTTAACTGTAAAATTTGCTCATAAAATGAAGAACAAGAACTAAAAATCACGAAAAATATAAACAAAAGATAAGAAATTCTCCACCAAAAAATAAAGGGTATTTTTAAATTAATAAATTTACGGTTCCGTTGTGAAAAATAATAAATTTTTTGACAAAAACTAGTAAAAAAAAACAATTCAATTTAAGTGAATTTAATCATTTTGTTAAGGAATTCAAGGTGAAATTCTTAAAATGCTGCAAGTGATTTGATATCGTAAGGCAGTTTGCTGGCCGGTTTTAAATCACGAGATGTCAAATGATTTTGTACGCAGAACAAAAAAGTGATTTTCAGAACATAACTGAATATCTATTGCAGAAACTTTTAAATTGATGCGGTCCATCGAATATTGTTTTTGTAACTTGGGTCTCTTTTTTATATAAATAAGACGGTAAGTGTATGTAGTTATTTGTTGCTTTCAAAATGTTGGGTGCAGCCCTCCAGCAAAAACATTTTTGTAATTGAACTTTGAACGTTCTTATCTGTTATGGTAAAAAAACCGTATTTTTTCATAGTAGCTGCTGAAGAAGGCAATGAACTCTTTTACAAAAATATTTTGATATTGTTAATCAGTCAATAATAAACATATACACCAGGGACGGAAAATTCTTTGCAAATATATTCCAAAAAATAAATAATTTTAAAATTTGTCATTTAAATTAATACAAAATTTCGCATAGACAAACCTTTAAGAGGTTTTTTTTTTTTAATTTCTATTAATATTTTAGCAATAATAGGATTTATTATTTAGGTTATTAAAAAAGAAAAAAAAAATATTAAAAATTTTAAAATCCTGAAGAAGCTGGAGCGAAATATCGATATAAAAATAAAATTTTTTAAAAATAAGACCTCAAGCTTAATAAAATAGTCATATTATTTAAAAGAAAAAGGTCAAATAAAACTAATAAATTAATTTTAAAATACTTTGTAATTTTTAAAACCAAAGCATGTGTTGATTTCTCTATACTTTTAGTGAAGTACAAGGTAGCAGATCAAACGCGCTGCTAAAATGAAATATAATTTTTATCTAATTATTTATTCATTCCGTTACACAATAACAATTTAAAATCATTCATTTCGCTTGTGGGATAATTTTTCGCGATTGTGGTATCAACTCTGCCCTTACAGTATTGTCTTATCAAAGATGTTTTTCTCCATTTTGCTTAAGTTTAAATTTTGTCACGAAATTTAGACGAAAAGATCAAAATTACAAGAAAATATATAAAATTTTCCATGAATAAAATGTGTTTTATTTTCAAATAAATTTATTTATTTAAAATTCATTTTTCCTTTATTTAAAACTAGCTGTTTTTTACCCAGGTTTGCTCGGTTTCGAATTTGTAAAAATTAAAAATTTAAACTAATTTATTGCAAAGTAGTCATGCCTGACATAAAAGGCAGGCTGTATTTCAAAATAATCCGGTGGAAAATGGGATTTTATTTACTAAACAATAATTTCAATTAATTTGTCTAAAAATAAAGGCGTAAAAGAGGCACGGTCGGTCCAGAAGTAGATAGAAACTCTTCTTGAAGTACTAACTTCCTTGGAAAATAGGATTTTTATCATTTAAACATCAATTTAAACTATTTTGTTTAAATATAAAAGTAAAAGTGGACATGGTCAGTTCGAAATTACACAGCATCTTTCTTTGATATACGAGTATAGAGTATGTAAATATGTACCAAATTTGAGAAAACTCAGTTGAAAAATAAAATTTTTGTTAATAAAAGACAATTCTGAATATTTTTAATCAAAAGTGGGCGTGGCTTGTGCAGAAGTGTATGGCGACCTTCTTTGGAGTAAAAGTTACAAAATTTCAGAAAATTTCCGTTGTCAATACAAAAATTTTTATATAGAAGATTTTCTTATTAGCAACAGCTGTGATATAATAACAAAATTCATTCACAATTGTATTAAATAATTCAAAGTAATGAGGCTATGCCGCAGAAATTAACAATTGCAATGTCCATCTCGATCAACATTTAGGTTAGGTTAGGTTAGGTTAAACAGGTCGCCCGAAAAAAATGAAAACAAGAGATGGGCTCACTTGGGTCCTCTGACGTGGTCCCTTTGTGATACCTGTATAGAGGAAAATAAAGAGGAGGAAGGATAGTAACAGAAGAGTGAAGGAGAAGAAAGACGATAGAGAAAGAAAATGAGTGAGTCCGTCACAAAAACCAAACGCTGCTGCTAATGAAGCGCAGTGAAGCCCTGCAGACGATCAACATTTCTTTTTATTAAATTTTATTTTTTTTTTGTAAGGAGTCAACTATACGATTCAATAACTTTTTTGTAAGTGCCTAAATAGTTCAATTTTTGTTCGTTTTGTTCGTTTATAGTTAAATTTAATGCAAAATTGTTCTGAAATCCAATTTTGGGCACCTCTTTTGCCCTGTATTTAATTAAAAACGAGTTAACCCTTCAACATATTTTATGTTTTGATTTATTTTCAGTATTTAAATGAACGTGTTCACAGACTTATTGTAGAATTTCACGGAAAATACTTTTGTACTACATTTTAACCCTCTAAGTCTACTACTTATGGGTCTTTTTTGTTAATTTTTTTAATAAAGTGCTGTTTTTACAACACAAGTGGTCAACTCGTTTAAAAAATTTTTATGAAAAATACTCAATATTTTCATATAAAATTTCCAGACAAGTTGAGCGCTTGTGTTACAAAAACAACACATAAAAGTCAAAAAGGTCCCATTAATTGTAGAGTTAAAGGGTTAAAGTGCTCCTCTTAATATTTTACAGAAGTTTGTTGAACATTTTATGAACCCAAAATGAAAGATTCCCATGTTTACCTATGCAAATAAACTTTGAAAAAAATGGAAAACTTTAAGCACCATTTTGACATAGGACCATGTGTAAACTTTCACAACGCCAATACACGTGTACGTTTTTCCTCCGCTTCAACATGAACCAGTTATGAGAACCTTGTTCTTTTTTTCCTGTTGTACAGTATTATTTGACTTGCTTGATGTAGCACATCTCATTCACCACCCTGTATCAGCAATTGTCGATGCGAGTATTTAATTACTTGAATAAACAATAGCAAAACACCTTTACTTTTAAATTTACTTTTAATTAGGTGACAGCAATTGTAGTTATTTTTTTTTTTTTTTCTCTTTCAATTAGTATTGCCAAATAAGGTAATGCGTGTTTTTTCGTTACTTTTATTTTTTTCGTTTGTTTGTTTTTATTTAATTTTGCTCCCGCTCATTTCATATTTTTTGTTATTGTTTACTGTATTTACTTAAGGGTTGCCATCTTTAATTATATATTAATTTTCTTGAATCAATAAAATTTTTTTTTTTAAATTTCCCCCCTTTTTCAAAAAAAAATTAACGTCAACTTTATCGAAAGTTTTCAGATTATTTTTTTATAAATTTTATTTTAAAATTTACGTTATATTTTTTTGGTTAAGAACATAAATGTTTTCCATACAAATTTTCAAAACGATTCATAAAAAATTTTATAGCAACTTTAATGATACAAATAAATCATATTACGGAATCAAGTCTTGTATAACATCTGCTAGCTCGACCAAAAAAAAAAAAAAAAAAAAATCGATCTTCTTTTAAATTTATTATTAATAAATATTTTTCAAGCTTTAAGATCTGAATAAAAACTAATTTCCCTAAAGAATACATTCAAAGGAAAGTCTAAATGTTGGAAAACTAAAATAAAAACAATTTTTATTGAGATCTTAAACTTTAAAAATATTTATTAATATTAAAAAATAAAACCAATTTTTTAAATTTTCTTTATTGCAGGTAAATGAAAAAGTAATTCACTTATTTTATTACAAATAAATTGAAATATGTTAAACACAGAGAAAAAGCAAAATTGTACATTAAGCTGACAAAAGGATGCATAAAAAGTTTTAAAAAAGGAAGTCAGTCAATTATGAAGCAATAATTAGTTTAATGGCAGCTTTGTTTTGTTTCTTACGAAACAAAGGTTATTTAACTTACAAATACCAAGGTAGTTAAATTTTATAAAATTAGAGCTTTTTTTTAAATTTAATATGAGAAAAGAAAATAAAAAAAAGTATTTCTTATTTTTTATAACAAACACGTAAATAAAAACAAAGGGGGTTCTTAGCCTTTAGGGATTTAAATTTGTAAATGATGTCTAGTTTTTTAAAGTCAAGGGAAATCAAAAAAATTTTCTTTAGCTAAAAATTAAATTCTCTAAGTTTCATTTATTTAAAAAAAAATTAAGACAATTTAAAATTGCAAAATTCGGTTGTGTTCTAAAAAAGTACATACATAAAACCACTTCCGTTGTGAGAAATAAATTTGTTTCCAATCAAATTTTGTAGTTGTTGCAACTAGTATACGATAATGCAGACCAAAATTTATTTCTCTCAAAAATATTTCAAGCTGTATGAGCGATTTTCTATTGTTGCAATTAAAAAATTCGATTATCGCAACTAAATTGTTAACAAATTTAGTTCTCACAGCCGAAGTTGTTTTCTCAGTGTAGTTGAATAAAAGTAAAAGAATCAAAAATTAAAAATTAAATTTTTAATTTTTGATGTTCTACAAAGTAGTGGTTTGGGCGGTCTTGCCTTCCTTATCTCCTAAATGCAACGTCAATTTTGTACGTAAAATGATTTTTTAAATTAAAAAATGGTTTAATAAATTTCATACAATACAAATAATAATAAAAGAAAAATTTTACTTTTTAGAACAAAAACTATTCGAAAAAATTTATAACAGAAATAGGCTCACAGCATTGCCATTATGCTGGAGTTTAAATAAGGCAACACTGTTTTCGACTACTAAAAACAAAAGCGTGGGACTTTCTTGCTGTTTTCCCTTCATACTCTCTCTTTTTTTATTGCAGGTGAGAAATACAATTATTATTTTTGCAGTTTTTGCTTCCCTCTGTAACACTTTAATTGCTTTCTTATCAGGCAGGAAGGAAAAAGAGTACAATAAATAATAATAACAATAATAAAAAAAAAAATATGAATGAGTTGATGGAAAAATGATTGAAGGCTGTTTAATTTATCATCTCAATTTCTTCTTAATAAATCAAACTGAAAAACTCAATTTTTAAATTCAAGAAAAT
Organism: Thelaira solivaga; assembly: GCA_947397855.1. Classification (NCBI taxonomy): domain Eukaryota; kingdom Metazoa; phylum Arthropoda; class Insecta; order Diptera; family Tachinidae; genus Thelaira; species Thelaira solivaga. The sequence goes on from OX377614.1 coordinate 52,242,690, forward strand.
CTTTTTAATTTTTATTGAGTGATTTACATCATTCACAAAATTGAAATCTTAAGAGGCTAAGGGCTTGTTTTTATTTAAAATGTTGCTATTAAATATTATTTCATTGTTTAAGAAATAGAGGGTGTCTTTCATTGTAGGCTTTAATCGCAATGCGACCTTTGAGGGCTTTTGGGCGGTAGAGGGTGTCTAAGTAAAATTGCACTTTTTCATTTCATGCTGTAATTGAACGATTGTGTTACGCCGCTCAAACCACATATCATTCAGATCCATGGTTTCCAGTCCAATTAAGACCACAAGAACTTTGTTATCATATTACTGTAACGAATGCTATGGACAGTCAGCGCAATTTCGGTCTCATTTTCAAAGAAGTAAGGTCTGACCTAAATTCTCACCTGATAACTGCTTGTTGTGAGTGCATTTGTTTCTCATGGATTGCATGAGGGTTTTCTAAATTTAACAATTTTTTGTGTGTTCACAAAGCCTTTCAAGTGGAAATGCTTTATATAGGAAAAGATGACTTTTTTTTTCTCGAAAAATTGGCTTTGACTGCACTTTGCTTTTTTATCCATTAAACGTGGATATTTCACTCCATACTTAATCGGAGCATGTCCTCTTTATAATGCAATAAAAAATTACAATTTTCTAATAAAAAAAAGGTGTTTTGTTTTTTTAATGAAAAAGTGCACTCTTGCTGGGACACATTTTTTTCGTTTCCCCATAATAAATTAATTTAAAAAAGCTCTGATTTTATGAAATTTGTTTGGTAAGAGACAAAACAAAGTTTCCATTACACTAATTACTGTTTCATAATTGACTGACTTCCTTTTTAAAAACTTTTTATGCATCCTTTTGTCAGTTTAATGTACAATTTTGCACCTTCTCTGGACTTAACAGGCTGCAATTTATTTGTAATAAAATAAGTGAATTACTTTTTCATATACCGACAATAAATGCAATTTGTACACAAACTTTTTTGTTGTATTAAATGACTTTAAAAATGAAGGCAGATATGCAGTTCCCGAAATGTATTATTAAAATTTAAACACCGTCATTATTATTTATAAATGAATTGAAAGGCAAAGGAAAAAAAGACATGAATGAGAAAAAGTTAACAACATTTTGATTTATCTGCTGACAACTTACTTGTTGTCTGCGAGTATCATTAGCAAGTAAGCAGCAGGACTGTGAATGAATGAATTGTTTTAATATGAAATAAAATATTTATTTATATATATTATATATTGGGCCATAATCATCGTCACACTGACGTCGGTATCTTTTTAAAATCGATTTTAAATTTATTAAGTTCTTATGAACAAAAGTCAGCTCTTAACTGAAGCCCTTTCTTTATGATTATGATTATGGTTCATTCAGTTTACATAAATTTTTAATTACAATCAAAAGTTTCTTGTTTTTTTTTTTTTAATTTTGTGCAGCAATTTTCGTCTGCTTGATTTCATAAGCTGCAAAAAATTGTTATTAAATAATTTAATTCACCAATTTCCATATGATTCTAGTGCAAATTAGAATTCATTAATTTCACTAGAACTTTGAAAGAAATCTACTTTTACATTTCTGTTCGACCAGTTGTTTTTATAAAAAATTCTTCATGTGTTTTGCGTAAAAGTATGTGTGTCATTTAAATATTTGTAATAAAATATAAATAAAATAATTTATAATATTGAGAACTGAATACGTGACATGCCATTCACCCATTGGCACAATTATATGTAACCTGAATTTCACTTTCAAGTGTACGAGTAAAATTCAGTGGTTTGAGATGAAAAGAATTTGCAATGAAATTTAATTTCAAAAGGAATTTCAGAAGTAAAAAATTTTTATATTGAAATTTTATTGGAATAAAATTGAGTAAATTTTTTTAAACAAGAAGAAAATTATCAAGAAATAGTAACTCACTAAGAGTTCACTTTTTCATTTTATGCTGCAATAAATCGATTGTTTTACGTGTTGCGTACCTGGTGAAGCCGTTTTGCTGGAAACACGTGTTGCCTAGAGCCATGCCATCCAATTAAGGCCACAAGAACTACATTATTATGAATGTTTATAGTTTAAACACGACTACACACTATGCAACCAAAAATTGAACATGACTGGTTGCATAAACGCGTTGCAAAATGTGTATCTAACATAATACTACTAACTGTTGGAGCGGGCCGTAGATAATTCATGTGCTTGGCGACAAGTCTACAACAAACATTGAAATGCAAAAACTACCGGCATCTCTTTTCTCATATACTACTAAAAGAGAAAAAATCTGTATAAGGCACTCATTCACTTACACTTTCTATGTATGTGTGGGTATAAAATATCGGCTCGCAAACAAATTTTGACGTTTGCTAAAGATAGCAGGAGATTTACGCTGTTAATTCTGCCATGGGAGCCGCCAGGCTTTGTAAATGTAAGCACCCTTCTGAACATTAAACCTGCTATTAGTCAAAAACGATATAAATTTGGAAACATAACCCAAAATATTTGAATTCTAGTTTTTTTTTTTAATTGAAACATTCGATTATTTGGTTCTCACAACCAAAATCTTACATCGATTAACTAAAACAGACGACGTAACATGCGATCATCGATCATGCAGGAAAGCTTAAAAATATTTAACAGTACAAATTGGAACACCTAGTGTTATATCGATGAAAACCAGCTCCCAATAATTGGCCAACTTGCTAGCCTTTGTGCCATAACACACCTGCTGGCGTAGACCTGAGTTCACTGTAATTCTTGTAAATATTTTTTAACTTTTAATTCTCTGAAAATTTTTTGCTCCTTCTTCAAAATGTAACTAAATGTTGCCATAAAACTCCTCTCTGCTAATATTAATTCCATAAGAAATGGCTTAAGATTAACTTAATATTCAGGGAATGGTAGTGTGTAAAGAGTGTGTTTGTTTGCCAAGTGCTTGTCATATCATTTTCATATCACTAAAGTCGTTTTAGCTAAAAATTATTACTTGAATGTTTCATATTGTACTCCCCACTTCTTTTATTAAACTTTTCTTTGTTCAGCTGCAAAAATACGTATGTGATGCGTCAGTATTTTAATGAAATTAATATGGGATCCTTCCTGCCTTAATTGTAGGGAGTGTTTTTGCTATTTAAATATTTGTTGTCAAACATTTTTATTTTTTTTTTTAAAGCAAGAGTTTTGTTCTTTCACTCTGTTTTCTCTATTTTTGCTTTTAGGGAATTATTATTCATGGTACTCGTAGTTTCAATATTTTGGTGGATAAGGCACATCATACTGTTTTCTGTTGTGGTTGGTTACGTGTGTTTTCAACTTGAGCAACAGGATGTTTAGACAGAGAACATGTTGTTTAAGAGCAAGTGAGGAGGTGTTAATTATATACATATGCCTGCTTTATAAAGATTATGTGTGTTGCAAGAACACACTAAATGAAATGGGAAGATTCAGTATCATTTTTTTTTTTTTTTTTTATTTAATGTAAAAGTGAAAAGAAAAGGCTGTACCAGAAATTAATTACGGGAAATTACAAAAACTTTCCTCGATTTAGGTTGCATTTTAATTGCTTTCTAGCAACCATTAAAAGCAGCAACGTAAATAATTGACACATTTTTTTTTAAGCACATGATACAAATATTTGAAATGTGTTGCCTACATTTAGGCAAATTTAAATTAAAGATTATAATAGTCTAACTAAAAGGATGTCCATATAACATTTTAAAAAAATTAATGGGATAATTTTTTTTTACAGTTTAGAGCTTGCGATTGGTTTTCCACTGTCATCCACCATCTTTGAATAAGCTCTTGTTGAATTGTGATTTAGTCTTGAGCTTTAGTTTGTGTTTTTTCGCCTTTAAAAGCAGACTACCTAGTGAAATTTAAAAAAAAAAACAACTTCGTGTTTTGACTAAGTCCCTATATAAAAAAAATATATAAATTGGGCTACAAACTGCTACCTTTTCTATTATACTCGTATTTTCCAGGTTTAGTTTTTTCCAAAACTGAGCAAATGCCAGAGTGGAAAAAGATTTGGGTCGAATGAAAAGCTCTTATTATCGAAACAAACGCCTAGTTTGAGAGCTTTGATAAAACCTATTATTTAAGACATAAAAAAAATTGCAAAACCGCTAAACTAAAATGTATTGCTTTAAAACGGTAAAAAAAAAACCATTTATTTGCCGAAAAAAAAAAATTTTTTTATCAAAAACTCACAGAATTATCAAACAGCCATCGTATTATTCAAGAGAACGGTATGGCTATGAATTAAGCTGAAAGGAATAATTCGCTATTTTTCAAACAATAACAACATTTCATTGTTTCAATGAAATATTTCATTAGTTTAATAAAATGTGTCATTGGTTGAAAAATAATGAATTTTTTTTTAAATTAATGAACAAAATTCTTTCCGTGTTTATATGCGAATTGGCATTAAAATTTTTGGCTGGCAGACTTTTTAAATGAAGTAAGAACTTGTTAACTTTGTCTTTACTCAAACTAGAGCAGAAATTATACAATTTCTTATGTAAAGTTACTGTTTTTCGTGGTATTAGTCAAAACCAAGTTGTTGCTCAGACCTTAAATTACAATTGTAGGCTTTCAGCCAGCCTTAAGTCATCAAATAATACAAATCATACGTCCCTCTCCAAAGTCATGTTCAGTGCAAAAGCGTTATTTCATGATAAAAACTCAAATTTAAATAATTTTCATTCAAAGTGGTTCGATGTGACTTTTAAATTGTTTTTAAGGAAATTCAAATTTTGTAGGGAGTCATTTCAACTGCACGAAATAGGCCTTAAATACTTAAGTTCAATTCGAGTTTAGGCAACGACTGAAAGCAACGAATTTGTTGTACTCGTATCAAAGCAAATCCCTACAAAGTGAAATCATCAAGCATCTCTATGTTGAACATATTCGTGATTTGTCAAAAAAAGACAAAGATGGACTACGACCATATAAGGAAAAAACTTGAAGCGCACACAAGCTTACTTGTATGAATTCTCCTTAACTAGCGCACCCTATAATTTCTTTCCAAGGCAAATTCATGAGTTTGCCTTAATTTCTTTCAGTGTAATATGTTTTTGTTTAAAATATTTTTCTTTTCATTAGCAAACGTTTTCCATTTATTGACGTTTTCAAAATTTCAATTAAATTTTTAATTTTATTTTTTTTAAATTCTTGAAAAAACTAAACTTTTGAATTCATTTCGTTTCAAAATCCTTTTTAGTGCAGTGAAAATATGCAATGTTGTCATTTCCTTATAAAAAAAGACATTTGCCAGATGCTATATTTCGCTGTCAATCAATTCACCATAAGCAGTCTTATACTCAAAGCACGTGCATTCTTTTTACTTTTAGAACAAACCAAAAGACGAAGATTTCATCCATTGCGAAATTTGCGACGTATCTTTCGCAGACGTACAATAACCTCAGCTACAACAGCTGCCGGTGATACATCTGCCCCAACTGCCTTGGCGGCTACGTCAACAAATAGTAATAGTGAAAAAAATTTACGCAGTGCTACGCTTTCATCAATTACATCAGTGGCCTCAGCTTCATCGCCCTCTTCGCCACTCACGCATCAACAGTTACAGGACGCATATTTATCACAATCTTTGCCAAAATCAAAATCGTCTTACAGTTCCCTTTTGGGTGTTGGTAAAAAACATCAAAATCATGATCTTCATGTGAACAGTGAAACCAAAACAAAATCAAAACATAAACATAAAAATCAAAAACAAAATCATAAGCAACAAGCCAAAGAATACGAACATTTTGAGAGACATCAACAGCAACAGCAATTTGAAGGTGAAGATATGTTTGGCGCAACAACACAAACATCCGCTTCATATCATCATCAACATCATCATGCAACCTCAACAATGTCAGCAGCAGCAGGCACTACTGCCACCACAAAATCTTCACTTTTAAGTCAGAGACAATCGATGGGTGTGGCCGTTTTCCCTGGCGCCATAAATCGCAGTTTCTTTACGGAACGTCAAAAGTTACGCAGCGTTGGCGATTCATCACAAGATTTGGATAGTGGCAGTGGCAATGACAGCGGTACCGGTGGCAATACCAATAATAATTCATTAGCTACCCAACGTGCCAAAAATAGCGGTAGTGCCAGTGGTGGTGAAATGTCTGATAGTCAACGTAGTTTAAGTGAAGGTCGTTTAGTGGACAGGTAAGTTGAATTTTTGGCAATAAAAAAAATAAAATCAAGATTCTCGTTAACGAGTTGAAGTTCTTCATAAAATTCTTTAATATTCAATGTCATAAATTCTAAAACAAAGTCTCTGTAACACAAGCAATCAGGGCGCAAATCATCACATTCGCTATCGAATGAAATCGATCGAAATTATGGGTTTTTTGTAGGAACAAATTTGAACATTTCAATAGAAGTTATTCGTTATGGAAACATTCAGTTTCTGTAGTACTTTTCATATAAAACTTCTAGATGAGCTGAAAAACCATCACTCAATAGAAAATATTGATTTAGGGGAATATGTGGAATTGCCACATTCAACAGCGAAAAGAAATGATCAAAATAATTTGAAACAAGTTCCTCAATATTGATTGCACTAAATTAATCGCTGCCTAAGTTAAAGGTTGCAAATTAAAATATTTCTTTTTCTTTTCTTTTCTCTCAGTGATTACTCGCGAGAGGGTCTATCTCAATCACATGACAGTGTTTTCTCTGAATCAGCAACAGCTAGCAGTTTGTCAATAGTTTTAAAGGTGAGTTTTTCAAATTTATTGTTGATTTAATTTAAAATAAAATATATTTTTGCTAAAATTTGCTACACAAAAATTAAAAAAATAGTCCTTTTCAAGGGAAAAAAAAATTGTTTTGAAAAACCATCGATGGGAAGTTCAATGGATCGTTTTTATTAAAAAAGAGGAAGAATATTTTGTTTCTGCTTCAAAAGTGTAAAGAAATAGAGAAAAAGGAATTAGGGTTCCAAAGAAATTTCATTTACGTTAAGGAGGAATATTAATACGGACATACGGAAATTTGAGCGTTAACAGAAGCAACGTTAAATGAGGTGCTTTTTACACTAAAATATGGGGTTACGTTCCTAACTAAGACACTTTGAACTGTTGTACACCGTTCGCAACTCGCCTAGTAACATTCATTTTCATCTCAAGCTGTGGTTCAAATGATTTTTTTTATTTAATGAATTTTATTTATTCATTCCATATCAAACCATATCAGTATTTCGAATGCACAATTTAATAAAAAATTTTACATTTTGCGAGTCCCCGCGAATTAAAATTATTTTTTATATATTTTTTTTTCATTTCGAAAACAAGAATTCCAAGAACTTCAAATTAAGTTTTATCACTTTTCATATGAAATTAGAAAACAAAAAAACTTTTAAAAAAATTTTTTTTTTTTTTTTTTCAAAAATTTAAAAGAGCGCTATAGCGAAACAGCGCTAAAAGAGGTAGCGTTAATCGAGTTATGTTTGCTCGCGTATTTCGCTCATAAACTCTACAACTTTGTGTACAACTACGTTGCTTAGCTGTCCCCAATTACGAGAGCCGCTCTCGTAGTCGAATTTGCGACAAGCTAATATAAAATATAAGGCCAGCGTTTTCACATATCACTGTTTACATCACGACAACGACAATTGTAATAAGGCCTTTTATTTTGTGTGTCATTATTAAAGAAAAAAAAGCTCTAAATAAAAAACTTGCTGAATTCGGTCTTTAAGTTTGTAACCAAGTACAACATGAGCAACATGAGCAGCTTGGTGCCTCTAGACACGTGTTGCTGTCTCTACAGCTAATACCTTTACAAATGCAGACTTTTTCATAAGCTTTCAAATTGTCTCTTTCGATTAATTTTCAAAATAATTGAATGATTAAATTTGTTTATTTTTATTAAAGCGAATTAAGCTTTTTTGGTGTTAAATCTAATTGTGTTGGTTTTAAATTATTTTTCATGATGTTTATTCTCATGCAAAAATACTCTTTTCTTCTTAAAGTCTACGTTTATATTGATTTAATATTTAGATTTACTAAAAAAAAAAGCCTACAATAGAAAAAAAAAACAATAACAAGCATGTATTTTTGTTGTTTGTTTGTTTGTTTGTGTTCATTACAGTCGCCCACTTGTCATAATTCACTTAATATGGTTACAAAGCAGCAATAAATTAAATTTGATTAAAATCAATTTAAATTATTTACAACAGCCACAATATGTGTCAACGTATTCCCATAAACAGATACCTCAACTCTTCACACGCACTCACACACACAAAAGCATTGTTGTAGCCAATTTGACTGCAAAATATCCACCACCCATACGTGTATAAAAAACAAGCGATAACAACAAATTTGTTATTGAATCACTTTAATAAATACATTTTGTTAAAATGTAAATTAAAATTAATGATTTTTATTACGCTTTGTATGATGAATTAATTTTCATGTACGAGGGAGGGTTAAATTTCAATCAACTAATTTTTATCAGAAAATATTTTTTTCAAAATTTATGACAAACAAACTGACGATTTTTAGTTAGTCTTGAGGAAGTTCATACCATTCTTCAGGTATTTTGACGCCTCAACGCTTTTTAAGATTCACACATGAAGCGTGTCATGTACGAGTACTTCGACCGTAAGAGTGGGAAACTTAAGAGTAAAGAAAAGGCTGTGTATCAAAATTCAGAAATTTATAATTGCACTTGAGAATAAAAAAAAAATGGTTTTATTGAAAGGTAGGCGTGGCAAGTACACACAATTTGAGAAAGTGAATGCTAATCTTTAAAAATATTAATCTAAATTGTTGTATTCAAAAGTATGCGTGGCCAGTATAAAATCATATACTCGCAGTATAAAAATTATTTGCTTGGAATTTTTGAGCAAAAAAAATATTTTTAGGGTTGGCAAACAAAAAAGTAAATTAATTCACATGAAGATGCTGGATACAAAAAAGATATAAAAAAAACCGGATATCAGGAAATCAGCTGGTTTTTATTTTTATTTTGAAATGTTAGGCTGCAAAAGGAAAGTCTTAAGGGTCGGGCATTTTTTATTTGCAGGATAGCAAATGGGTAAAGAATACCAGTGGCGTTGTTTAATACAAAAATTATTACGAGCCTCATATTTTTGTAAAGGTGTATTCGTCACAAATAATACAAGAAATTGTCTGGATAATTTAAACAACGTCTTCTCTGCGCAGCCATTTTTACTATTAAATAAAATTTGTCATGAACTAGAGCTGCTACACAAATACCAATAATCACACCAAAACTTTAGTTTATTTTTGATTCCTGCAGACCGTCAAAGATTGAAAAAAATTACTTTACTTTTAATACAAGCCAACATTTAAATTTATAAGCCAATTCTCGTATGCTCATGCTTATTTTCAAAGGCTTTTTACAATAAAGCCATAACAAAAAAGGCTATAAAATTGAAACTAAAATATTAAATCGAATCATTGTGTCACATCACCACACGGCTTCTATTTTTGTTTTTATTCGTTTAACTACTTTTATGAGGCATGTTGCCATTGTTGACTATTTTATTTTCATGGTCTGCGGCAGTTTCATTTCAATCAATAGACATGATGTGTAATTGGTGAGTGTGCGAGTTTGGCTGCTGTTATTGGGGGCACTCTATAGCAAAAATAAATTTCATGAATAGAACAATGACCTTTTAACATTTAAAAGTAATGTTGATGTCTCATCGTCATTACTCAGATGCAGCAACTTGTACTCTTGCAAAGAGGCAACATTGCACTCACTACTCGTGTGATCTCATTTCTGTCTGTCTAATTTTAGTTGCAGGCAGTTCATTCCCGAGTTGAAATTGAAAATGATTTGACAAATTTAAATTGAAAATTAATTTTAACTGGCCTCAGAAAATATTTCCTTATTTTAAGAGAGAGCAAAAGGGTTAAATACAACATCAGCGACAGGCGCTAAGGCCGCAGCCAAGAAGAAAGTTACACACTTTTTTATTTTAAAGATTATTTTTATAATTATCGGTTTGTTAATTAATTTTTAACAAGTAATTTTATTTCCCTCTTTTTTTGTTTTTAGTGCAAAAAGTGATTTTTTAATTATCAAACTTGATTTCTTCCAAACATTCCGTAACTTTTAGTTTTTACATCCTTAAAACACTATTAAGATTAAGTTTACATTTTAAAACAAACCATAATTCTTTATTATAAAAAAAGAAAACAATTTTAATCGATTATTTTTTTGTGGGTTTTTAGCCAAAACTTCTTAAACTGCCTTGTTCAGTGGTGGATTGTTTGAAAATAGACGGTGTTTCAGTTTGTAGTTCACGGTTTGAATTTTGTGTGGTAAAAACATTAGCCAGAGGATCTTTTGTACAGCCTAAAAATTCACTAATTGGGAGCTGTACTATTTCTCTGGATGCCAAAAAAAAAGTTGTCCAGCAATCTTGCCATTTCAGACTCTAAGACCAGACAGTTACGACTTACCTATTCCGAAGTTTCGTTAGGGAGTTTACAGAGCTGATTCCAATATTTCCTAGCTTTCACTCGTGCTGGCAAAGAACACACTATTCGTGAACTATCCCTTTAGGAGTCTTAAGTTCATTTTTTTTTAATTATCCGCTGACATGTAGTTCACAATATTAATTTAAGGCGTTTCGCTTGTCTGAGCACACTCATCGCTTTGACAAGTTTTGAGAAATGTGGTTCGACCAAGGAAACAGTTTTCTCCCTAATATATTCTACAAAGATATAATTCTGATTCTATAAACATAAAATCAGACTTTTGTTGGTCAGGCACACTGCTTTGCCAGCCTTGTCCTCGTGTCCAAGCACCCAATACAACGTAAGATTGTAAGGTAGACTCATTCACAGACAAGAGTTAAACACTCAAAGACTAAAATTGGGGTAAATTAAGTCATTGGATATGGAAATTCGAATGCTGTAATTTGGCCCCTGGTCTTAGCTCAGGTAAGGCCACCAGCTTAGCCTGATAGTCTGGCATCAAGTATATAATCTTAGCTTTTGTTTTCTCTTTAAAAAACATTCCCTGAAGACAGTGTAAACTACCGCTTGAAATGTCGTTGAGATACCAGCCTTAGAGCCGCCATTCTTCTGCTAGGAAACATCAGTGAACAAAACTTCATTGGACCCTATGAGCCACCAAGTCGGATTTAACTAACGGTCTCCTAAAGCTCTTTGTGTTATTAACAGAAACCCTGATGTAGAGACTATTCATAAAGAGTTTTTTAACATGTCCAGAAGTGGCATATGAAGCAAAACAATCCAAAGCTTAAGTACAATACTGTGGAACTTATCAAGTTGAGAATTAGTGGTAAATTGGGGCCAAATTGTTGAATGCGATAGCGCATGAAAATGACAGAAAATTTAGTTTTTTAGTAAGAAATAATTTGAAAATTTCGATTGAAGTGGTTTAATAGCGAATGCCCCTATTTGGCCTCTGTTCTGTCACAGACTGCCACCCTAGGTAGCATAAATAGGTAAATTTTGGTCTTTCTATGGTGTAGTAAAAAGCCTATTTTAATATTCGTGGCTTATTAGAGGACACATCACATGTGGGTGCTGGCAACCTAACGTTGAGTAGGTGATGCTATTTGCCTCACATCCACTTTCTATAGCAAGACTATAGTTACGTTCTTTAGACTGTAAGCACAGAAGTTTACTCAAGCTTCTTGGGTTGTCTGTAGAGAACAGCAAGAGATTTCTCAGCGTAACCTCAAAAAATTTTGTTCATTAATCCAATGAAAAATGTTATTATATTTCAACTAACGTTTCATATGACTACTAAAATATTCATTAAGTTAATGAAATATTTCATTTAATTAAGGAAATAATATTTTCATTAATCTAATGAAAACTTGTCATTGATTGAAAAATTATGAATTAGTTCTGCAGTGTAAGCTGTTTCATTTCCTAAACCTTTTTAAATGGGAATAATTTAAAAAAAAGCCGCGTTTGGTAGTAGCGTATGTAAGTAAGCTTTATCTGCATTTTAAGTGTCCAGTTTGGTGACCCCCAAAATATTTTTAATTTTTAAGCCAAAATTTTAAAAAAGTATATGCACTAAACCATATAATTCTAAAGCTTTCTTAGCAGCTTTCAAGTTGTACTAAACTCCAGTTAACTGAGAGCAATCAGTTTTAAGGTTTAAATATCTTTTACCTCCTATTGAAAGAAAGGTCTTCTGCCATTCCAAGCCGACTTTAAAGTGTATTAAAAAGAAATGGGGTAAAATGTTTTCACAAAAAATTGTATTTGCTATCGACTTTGCCAGCCCAGCAGTTAAAATTGGCCAACACCAGTTTTTAAGGGCTTAACCCAGAGTCGATTCCTCCCCATATCTGTAATATTTTTTGCAATCCAGCCCGAAATTACACAAAATTGCTTAATTTTTTAGCCGGAAGAGCTTTCTCTCCTCCTTAAACCTTAAGATGGTGGATGGCTAAAGTTAATTTCTCTATAAAACTTATTTTGTTAAATTTGTAGGCCTTTAAGAAATCACCTAGTGTGTGTGTGTAACGCAAAAGTGAATGAATTTTGGCTGCTTCGTCAAAGTCTCTAACAACATCAACAGCAACAACTCTGTTTTGTTTTATGATTCTTAAAGAGTTTTTTTTTTCTATCTTCCACCACTAAATGCATTCAAGTAGTCAAGTGAATGTTTGTTATTGGAGCCTTCTTATTGGAGATTGCTTTTTTATGCGCTTCTAATGATGGCTGCAAAGACCACAAACGTTTTTTTTTTCTTTTTTTTTCATTTACTACTGGGGACTACTTGTTCTGCTTTACGTTGGTTTGGTCTTTGTGTGTTTTCTTTCCAACAGTTACTGTTTGCCTTTTGTATCTAACGATTTATCTACATAAAAGTATCTCTTGTGCATTTAACTTTTATTATTGTGGCAGTTTTTCTTGTTGCTTCTATAGCTTTAGCTCCTTTTTTTTCTAAACCCAGTGAGCATTTTAGTTAATGACTTGATTTTGGTTGATGAAACAGAGAATTGCAATGTTGATTTTAATTTTTATGAATCATTTGAAGCCGTTCTTTTATCACAAGTAGTACTTCCTGAATTCGTTTGGAGACCTTAAAAATTTGCTTGACTCAAATAGCTAGAAAATATAATTAAATAGAGCGTTGCTGATTTACACCCTTCCCAATTTTATACTTTTTATAAGACATCAAGTGGAAGGCCTGCAAATTGACAGCTGAAATACTGCCCAAATTCAACTCTTACTTCAGTTAGCTTCTTTAATTTTGTCAACTCTTATCAAAATTATGAGTCGATCAACAGAAAAGAAAAATTTAAAAAAAGATCAGATAATAGCGTCACACCAGGGCACAAGTTCCCCTTCCTAATTCTTATTGTAATCCTATCATATGACAATCATTGGTGTGTTTGACAGAGAGCAAGAGCATTCTAGGCAACCAATTCAATGACAGTTTTTGCTTTAAGACACCAATTATTACTGGTTTATTGGCATAAAACAGTGACTGTACTTGGCTTACAAGAAATAATGGAGAGGTAATGAATCGCAAGATATTGGAGGGTAATTGCCAAGTCTATATCTCGCAAGAAACTTGTGGCTGAATTATAATTTGAATAAATCAATGCTTATAGTGGCCGGATCAATGTCATCAATATTGATAAACTAAAAAAAAAAATAATAATCACGATGCGGAAATGACCATAACGCAAGAAAAGGAGATATATTTCTGAAAAACGGTCTGATTTTTATTGGTTTCACTTTCTAAGCAACAATTTTGCTTATTAACACACCCGATATTTAACGTCTATTGAATAGAAATCTGGTGGGCATCCGTTTGGAGTGAATCCACTACAAAAACAAGTTAAATTGCTTTTGCATGTCCAGCAGAAAATCTTAAATGTTTGCTGGGTTGCTGCAGCTGTTGTTGTAGTTGTTGTTAGTGGTAGCAACTTCTTGAGCTGGTTAGTTTACACAACCTGGTTAACAAAATAAATCGCATTTTCATGCTATTGAACTCTTGCCAAGTTTCCAACACAAACAGTTTTTAACAAGTCTTTTACTGTGGCACATCTTCGTCAAGAATCCCAAAAGCTAAATTAATAATTTTTTTTATTAATTTAATATTTAACGAGATTTTAAAAATATTTCAAAACTAAAAAAAAACCATTTAAATTGTGCGTGACATTTAAAAAAAAAAAAAGAAAAAAAATCGTGCTTTATTGTGAAGATTTTAACAAAGAAAAGAATTTCTCTTAACTTGGTCCAATATTAATGATGAAAATACATTAAATGGCAAAAAGTATTAAATTTATTGCTTTATAATATGATTGAAACGTATGTGTGAGCATTCCTTGCAAGGATATGTGGCTTAGGAGTCACCTTAACGAATTTGTGAAGCTTCTTTTTGTAACCCAAAAAATTCATGTGATTTCTAAGTGACCCACTTTAATTGAGGAAACAAATTTTGTTAAAAAAAAAAATAGAAAATTATAAAGATGGAGAAGAAAAACAATTATTTTTTTTTTATAAAAAAATACTTGAGCCCAATTCGTTACATTCTATATCGAGGACGTTCAAAATTTAAAAAATTCCAAAAGTTGCTCGATACTGCATACAACGATTTGGCCTCTGATTAAACCATTAACTTGGTAACCCAAATTTGGGTCGCAAGTTTGACTCCTGCCTAGATTCTGGGTGTTTGCTGTACAAGTTCTTTTGGCCTGTTTTTAAAAGAAGTTATTCTTTACTAATTTCAAAAAGAAAAAAAATATAAAGAAAAATCGCTAAGAAAGCAATTTACACATAAATTTAGTGTTACCGACAAGTAAAAAAAACACCAACTTGAACAATTTAAGTATAGAACTTTAAAAAAAAAAGTATTAAACTAAAAGATTTTTGTGTATTTTTGCTTCGAAAGCTGCTGAGTTTCAATATCGTTCTTACAATTTAAAAATTAGTAAGTGTTTTATTACGCCAAGCCAAGAAGGAATAGCATCGTTTGTCTACCACAAAAATTTGCTTTATAAGTTGAAAACTGAGCACCTACTCGCCAAGGCAACGAATAAAGTGAGCTAGAAAAGGCCTATGAAAAAAACCCCTGCCGCTCTTAGATTTACCCTGAAAATGTTCAGGATATATTGGATGAAAACTCTGGACTATAAAAATAAATGCTCAAGTTGGAAAATATTCATTTTCTTTGTTTTTATTTAAAAACACAAAGACCCATTTGCAGCCTTTAGATTTCGATGTCATCGTCTTTAAATTCGTCTTCCAATTAGGTCTCGTAAAAGTGCTGTTACCTAGGACTTCTTTTACGTCTTTGTATTCAAACATAAAAACAATGCAAGGCCCAAATTATCACAGTTAATATGAAATAAACTTGATCGTAAATTTTCTTTTTCTTTTTTTGTAAAATGATTTGATAAATTTGTTTCCTGACAACGAGCGGGATGGGAGATACATCATATTAAAGGGGAGGTCGTCTAGATTTGTAATCTATTGCGCAAATATTCAGAAATTACTTTAGATTATTTTTAAACATTTTTTGAAATTCTTTCATACCCCAGTGCTGTTGCTCTAAAGGATTTTGGCAATTTCTGTTTTGCATCATAAAATAAAAACTACAAAATATTCCTAAAATGTGAAAAGACTTCCAGAAAGCTTAGAATCTACAGATTAAATTCAAAAGTATTAAGGTATAAGGAAATTGCAAAAACTATCAAAAAGTAATTCAAAGTAATTTCTGAGTGCTTGTGCGGTAAATTATAAATCCAGACGATCTTCTTTTTAAAATGGAAAAAAAATTTTAAACAGTCAAAAGTAACTTCTGAGTATTTTGCGGTAGATTACAAATCTAGACGAAGATATGTGTCTCATCCCGTAATTTTCTATGGTTCGTCCGGAAGTCACTAGAATCCCTCAGAGCAACAGCACTCGAGTATACGGAAATTTAAAAAAAAAATTAAAAATAATTCAAAGTAATTTCTAATTATTTGGAAAGTAGATATTAACGGAACAGCTACTGGCTCTGCTAAATTTCTTAAAAAAAAAAGAGACTTCATAAAGTTCATTCCCAACTAACAGGATATGACTTCATCAGCTTCTCTTTATTGAAAAATAAACATAAAAAATATTTTTTATTTATTTCTAACAAACAAAAAAAAATGTTTTTCACTAGGAAAATTCCTTAAATAGAATATTTATGCGTTTTAAAGGAAATTTAGCCCAAGAGTTTGTAATTCAATGCAGAGAAAAAGAGTAAAAAAAACAAACAAATAAAATGTTTCCTGCTGCCACAGCGTTGCGTTTTAATATGAAATTTAATCTGGTTGGCATTTGTAACACAGAAACACGATTTCCTATTTTATTTTTGCTCATTTCTCTGTGCGAGCAACAAACATGTAAAGACAAATACAGCTGGAACGGACAGCAGACCCGCTAGATTTGTTAGTTTTTTTAATATTTTTTTGGGAACTTTGTTGACATGCAACACTGCACTTAATTTAACGGTGAGCAGAGCATTTTTTTTTTTTTTTTTTTTAGATTAAATCCAGTTTATTTTCATTGAAGGTGTAGACACATTGTTATGGTTGTCGTTGTTGTTGTTGCTGGAGATAACAAAGTGCTGCATAAATAAAATGTGCAACAACAAACAGCAGCAGTAAAAAACAGAACAACATGCAACATGTGGCCAAAATCAATACTTGTTGTTACTTGTTTTTTTTTTAGAAAAAAAAATAAAAATAGTTGCTGGCTGGCCATTAAAGAGCACAGAATGAAAGGGGCATTCTTTTTCTTTCTTTTTTCCTACTAAATTATCTGTTAACAAATGTTTTGCTCCAATTCCTAGCAATTGGCATAATATGAATAACCGCAAGTATACGAGCACAATAACGACCACAAACAATGATGATGATGATGTTGATTTTGGTCAACAGAATACAAAAACCAAAAACTTATTTGCGAGTACACGACTATGATTAGCTCAATATGATTTTTGTAAACGGCAATTAAACAAAAAAAATTTTTAGTTTTCAACAGAATTTGTAGGTTTATTTTTAAATTTATTATTTGGGCACCAAAATCTTCATCATAGAGAAAGACATTCTCCTAAAGAAAGTATTTGTAGGCAACAGAGAACGGTTGTATGTGAAGCTAGAAATTAGGTTACACAAGATCCGGTATAGATTATCAGAAAAAATCTATAAATTAATAAAATTAAATACCAAACTAAACCTTTAATGGTTGACAGAGTTAAAAAAAAAATTACAGCAGCAATTGCAACCTCTTAAAGAACAAAATTTGGCATGAACAGGATTCTTTACAAAGTTTTTCTTATATTTAGTTTGACATTAAAAATCTTCTTCTTAAATATGAAGACAGATTGACTAATGGTTGACCAACGCTACCAGATTTATTTGGAAAATCAGTCATCAATTCGCTCAACTTTTAGACGAATAATTTTATGTTCAGCTTGAGGTATATTTTTGGCTCAAACAAAATTAAAATAAAAACAGTTTGGATTCAATTGAGAAAAATGCTTCGTTTGGTGTGGTAACAATATGGTAGCATAATTTTTCAAAAACAAACGAAACGTTTGCTTTGTACTTTGCAGAGAAAAAAAAAACAAACGTTTGTGTGGATTAATTTTGTATATGTTTTGCTCATGAGAACAAACTGTACTATTAGTTTAAAGGAAATAATGAAAATAAAAGGCAGTCAAAGATCAAGTTCTGACCACTTGCTTCTAATTAGTAGACGCTAGGGAATATTTACGAAGAAGCACTTACGGCCCTGGCATACGGTCCAATTAGTTTAAGCGTATGCAGTCAGAAAAGAGAAAATTAAATTCGGCAGGAGCTAATGACTGATTTTCAAAGTAAATCTTAGTAATTTTGAAGCTTTGTTCAAGCATCAATGGTGATTTGCCAGAGTCTTAATATTTTCGTAACTTCTATCCAGCTTAAAGAAACACTTTTATTATTTTTTTTAAGGAAGAACAGCACTAGTTTTTATGATTTTTTAAAGAGCGTGACAAATTATATTTCTGTAGCTGGGAATTAAGCTGCACAATAGATTTTAGCGGCTGAGTTGCAATTATTTATGACCCAAAGTGATAATAATTTCATTTATTTTTTTTTCTATTATTTATTTTATTTTCAAATTTAAACACTATATTGCTTAAATCGACTTAAGCAGCTTTTCCTCAAATAAAAATGTTTAATGTGGTGGGCAGGTTTATGTACTGCTAATGGATTTTTCTACTTAATCATCTAGAGAAAGAGACTCAATTTTACAATCTTTCTTAAATAAACACAATTTAATTTGTTGTAATGGAATTTTTTTAATTTTTTATTTAAATTTTCTTTGAGTTGAATTTGTTTATTTTGTTTATTTATCTTTCATTTTATGGCTTCTAATTCAAGCTGATACACTAAATTGAGAAATTGATTGTCTTCATTTCTAAATTAACAAATTTGTAAGACACGAAAGTACATGAATGAATGAATGCCTTTGTTTTTAAAGAATTTTTTTTACATGTGTTGCACATACAAGAAAAAACCAATAAAAAAATTTAACTAAAACACCAACAAAAAATTTTAGAGCAGCAGCTAAAACTGTTTCTGTTGTTACTAAATACTTACAAAATCAGTCGATTTGCTAAAGTAATAGAAGGCTTATAATGGCACACGAGCATGAAACCGACTACTTTCCTTAGAGTAGTCCTTAGTAAAGGACTCATTGTGTCTACACACTGAGAAAACAACTTCGGTTGTGAGAACTAAATTTGTTGATAATCGAATTTTTTATTCGTTGCAATAGAAAATCGGTTATGCAGCTTGATATATTTTTGAGAGAACTAAATTTTGGACAGCATTTTCGAATACTGGTTACTACAACCACAAAATTTGATTTTCACAACTAAATTTTTGATTGGAAACAAACTTTTTTTTCTCACAACGGAGTATCTAAATGATTTTACTGACATCGGCCAATGTGGGAGTTTTAGTTTGCGGAACGAATCGTTAGAACATGTGCCTTTTAACTACCATGTCCTAGCGTCTCAAAAGCCTAGTCTCAGAGGAGATTTTGTTGACCTGGATCTGCTGCAATGAACTTATGGCCTTAACAAAAAATCTTCTGCAGTCATCAAGGGCCAGTCCTAGTATGAAAAATAATAACTCTGCTTTATTATCGCTGCCGAAAACGTGACCATTAAAGATTACGGGATGGGAGGTCGTCCAGATTTGTAATCTACCGCCCAAATACTCAGAAATTACTTGGGATTATTTAAAAAAAAATAAAAAATTTAATATCCATATGAGTGATTTTAGCAACTTCCGTTTTGCATTACAAAATAAAAACTACGAAATTTTCAGAAACTTTTAAAACACGTCCAGAAAGCTTTAAATTTCAACTTTTAGCTCTACTACAAACCCATAACAACTGAGAATGTTTGTATATATTTGGGCATCACTGATTTGTGTCAGTAGGTGTATGGGTTGGTACACGTACATAATTTTACATACACACAATTTAATTATTATATAAGAGACCAATTTGATTACGATTTTTTCTTTTTGCTTTTGCATTTTGTGTCGCCTGTGAAACGAGTATTTGCTTTACAACCTGTTGTCGTCTAATGTAACCCACAATTTCCCGGTTTCAACTTGTCGCATTAACATATCAATATGGCCAGTTTGTTGTTGTATGTAAAAAAAAATATTCCTGCCCCCTTCTTCAGCAGTCTTTCATTTCTATTATTTTCTACAATATTTGTGTTTATGCTTAGTTTACCTAGTTTTGCTTATGCTCTTTTGTTTTTTGTTACGTTTACGAGTACAAATGCAATGACATGCATTTAGATTTGGTATCTCGATACAACAACAGCAGCCCAGAAAATTGAACTGAAAACTTGTTTACGGTAAATATGATAGTTACAGTGGAGCATAAACCATGAAAAAAAACTAATAAACGTAAAAATACCAAAAAAATACGTAAAATAAAATTATTCAAGAAATATAGACATTTAATTATGAAAAATCGATTAAGTCGCCTCAAGAAAAATTAGACTTGCTGTCGCAATTAAGTCAATCGCTTTATTATTGAGGGTCAGAGATAGTGGGGCAAAATATTTCCCGTAGATAGCACTAACCTATCAATCTGGGGGTTGGTCGAAGGTTCGATTCCTGCCTAGACTCTGGGTGTTTCACGGATTTGTGCTGCGGTGTTCAAAAAAAAAAAAAAAAAAAAAAAAACTCTTTCAGTCTACAAAGCCTAATTAAGCATGTATAACTCTCACCCTATTATTAAAATAGTCCCCTAACAACTAATTTACTGCATATCTTAAGGTGACACCTTGATTAATACGACAACCTCTTTGTGTTCTTATCCAAGGCACTATACACTTCGGGGATTTTGTTCATATATTCTCTAAATTCTTTAACTAATGACAACTTTCGTTGGATTAATGAATTATTTTGTTAGTTCACATAACTTGTGAAATATTTCATTGAAGTAAAAACATTTCATTGGATTTGTATTACACATTTCGTTCAGTGCTATAGATTTGGTTATTTTAAAAATTAAAAAAACAATTTATTAAGTAAAGGGTATTCCAGTAAGAGTGTAATTTTTCATTGCATTCTGAAATAAATTGATTGTTTCACATGCTGTATGGCGTTCAGATTCACGCCGCTCAGTTTAGGGCACAAAAACTCCATGATCATGTTTCTGTAATAAACATGGTTCACAGTCATCGCAATTTTGGTCTCATCTTAAAAAAAAAATGACAGTTAAGGCAACTGTAGATGCATTTGTTTCTCTGAGGATTTCCTGTATTTATTTTGTCTTGCACTTCATCGGAGCAGATAATTTTTTTTTTTTTAATTGACATTGACTTTACTTTGTTTCATGAATAAATGAATTCCCGGCTCTGGTATTTTATTCCATACTTAATCGGAATACCTCTTCTTTACTATCCTATAAAAAAAGTTTCAACTCTCTCAAAATATATGTGATTTTATATCTAAATGAAAAAGGGCACTCTTACTGAGCCACAATTTATTTTCCTCTTCAAAATGAATTACTTACAGCCAAATCTAAATTAGAGAAAAATTTATCTCACAAAATGTATGAAGCGAACTAAATAAAATGGAAAATGGAAAATTGAAAATGAAAAATGTGATTTTGACAGCAGGTAGTGACAGGTAGTGAAGTTGGCTGCAAAAGAATTGTTTTGGTATTTATGGAAAAGTTATAACATTTTAGTTATTTTTTAATGAATATAGCATTTTTAACTCCATTTTTTTACTGGTTTTTATTAAGCAAAATGTTATAACCTTACTGTTGAATATTCAACGCCAACGCTGTTATTTAGGTTTGACATTTCAACTCGAGATTCTAAAAAACGCTACGAAAGACGCCCCAATTTAGGTTGGTATTTTAGTAGCTTTATTTTGCGTTTGTGAATTTTATTTGCACTCTGATTGAAGTATAAATGAACTTAAAAAAATCATAAAGAATATATTTTTGCGAATTGGCCAATTCATTTACACAAAACATGTGGCTTTTCTAAACCACTGTGGCATTTGTTAATGTTAAGAGTGCTGCCTGGTAAGTGTTATTAGATTCACCAAATCAGATAAAGGCCAGAAACTCACATTCATTCGTGATATTTTTTGTAGTTCTATTTCTTCTTTTTAAAATTTATTTTCAAATTCTGTATGGCAGAAAGTTAATGTTCATTTTGCTGAACACGATACAGAAAATGAACAACAACAGCAACAAAATTATTTGTTCTCACTCTTAATAATTAAAACACGTATCCCTGCTAATTAATGTGATTTTTAATGAGTGTTTATATAAAACGATTAAAAAAATATTTGAAATAAATCTTAAAAGATCTCCGTTACATTTAGAAAGATCGTCATTAAATGTATGTGTGCATGTGTGTGTGACATTTTAAAATCCTGTTTAATTATAAAAACATCTGCCAGCATATTTATTATGTGACAAAGTGACAGAGAGATTATGGGATTATTGTCAATTGTGTGTTGTCACTGAAACGACAATTTTTTTTGTTGTCATAAACTTTAAATTTTATAAAACCTTTTTAATGCATTTTAATTACAATATTAACCATCGCAATAGCACTAGTTAGTTAGTCTAATGGTTGAGCACAAAGCAGACAAATGCGTTCGTTAGTTGTGACCGGTTGAATAAAAATTAAAAAACATGAAAATAATCATCATGTTGGTACTCCTATACGGGTGCTTGCAAATATGCTCGTAACCAAGTATTTTCTTTCAAAATGATGGTTGACAGGTTAAAGTCCAAACAAAAAGCTTAATTATTTATTTTTTTTTATTTACACACACAGAAATACAATAAAAATAAATTGCAAGAGGTGGGCCATGGTTTGTATGCGTTTGTTTGCTGATGTTTAGTTGTTTGTAATCTTTATTTTATTAATTTTTTTTTTCATATCCCCTTTATGGTTTGGTTTTATAGTGCATAAATTATCATTTCATATTATTTTGCCTTCATGGCCTTTAGCACTAACAAATTGTCCATTTGGTATTTCCCTAAACAAGTGTTTTGAGTACGTGTGTGTGTGTGTCTTTAATAACTTGTTATGACAGCTAGTTTGTTATTACTTGTTTTCTACATATGTTTATGTCACGGTAATGCCATAGAAATGACATTTTACTACGACCGCATCACAATAGCAAAAACAACAACAAAAAAGAAGTCCAACTTTTACTTGAGATTTGGAAATTATGCAAAGTAAAACGAAACGCTGCTAAAGGAAGCTTAATGAGGACTATTAGGGGAATTAGAGAACCCAAAAAGAAAAGAAAAATACCTTTAGTTAACAGCCTAAGAATGGCATTGATTAACAAAATTTGCAATACAAATAGTGAGAAAAATTTCTTACAAATTTGTCAAAATATCGAAGTCGATATTGAAAATTTGCTAAAATTCCTAAGAGCAGCAGCACTGGGGTGTATGGCAATTTAAAAAATTATTTAAAAACAATCCAAAGAAGCTTCCGGACGAACCATAGAAGATTACGGGATGGGACACATCATTTTAAAGAGGAGTTCGTCTAAATTTGTAATCTACCGCCATAATACTTAGAAGTTACTTTGGATTATTTTAAAAAAAATTTTTAAATTCCCTCATACCCCAATACCATTCCCCATTTTCCCGAGGTACCATTTCCGATTTTCCCCATGAAAATTACCAAAATTTAATCTGTAGGTTTTAAACTTTCTGGAAGTGGTTTAACATTTTCGGAAAACTTTGTAGTTTTTATTTTATGATAAAAAAAGGAAATTGCCAAAATCCATTTAAATACTAGGGCATGAGGAAATTAAAAAAATTTTTTTTTAAATATTCCAAAACAATTTCTGGGTATTTGGGCAATAGATCAATAGATTACAAATTTAGACGACCTTCCCTTTAAAATGATATTCGTTCTATCCCGTCATATTTAATGGCTCGTCCAATAGTTCTCAGATCAACAGGACTGGGGTATATGAAAAAAAAACCTACCCTTTAAAATGATATGTGTTTCATCCGGTAATCAACGTATTTATGCATATTTGTATACCTACGCACTGATATTTTTTCCTACATATTTATATACGAGTATTTATAAATACAAAAAAAACGTAAGCGATTACGTTAAAACATATTTAAGTTGCCATATTTATCTTCAATCACTTCCGAGGGTTTAATAATATTACTTTTTTTTTCTTTTATTAGAACCTACACCTCTTTTCTTTTTTTAAAAAAAAAAGAAGAAAAAAAATTTTTTTATTTATTGACTGCACTTGAAACTAAAATCAGATTGAATAAAATAAATAAACCCAAGTAAATAATTTTTAGCATCCATTTAATGAGATACTTGAAATAATACAATCCCTAATAAATGCTTCCTTGCGGAAGTAAAATGTTTCTTTCTACTTCATCTAAACACAAACATCCAAGACACTCCCCGATTCCCCAGGCTCACTCATCATAAACAAAATTAATAGCAAGAATTTCATAGTGTATAATTTGAAAACTAAAAATACTTTGAACATGATGGGGAGAAGAAGTTATTTTAAATACGACTAGAAATACATAAAATGAAATAAAATGAAAAGATAATAAAAACCATCTGGTAAGAGAAGATATTGTTTAGATTGAAGTGCAAGCGTGTTATTTGACACAAAGTGGAAATTGTACGTGTTTAATTTTGTTTAAATTTCCAGCCAATGATTAGAAGAAATACAATACGCAGCAAGAGAATAGGACTCTCTTTAAACCAAAGTTCAAAAAGAAAGAAATATTTTGTTGAAGAAAAAATCCAAGGAATAAGAAATACATTTGGAGAAAAATTTAACTCGCAATGTGAAAAATTTTTTATAGAAGACTGGTAGATTTATCCTTAGTTTGGTTTGGCAATTCATCATGAATAGACTCACGCCTGAACAACGCTTGCAAATAGTGCAATTTTATTTCGAACGAGATTGCCGTGGTTCCCGATTTTCATAAGCGAATTTTGTTTAGCGATGAAGCGCACTTCTGGTTGAATGGCTACGTCAACAAACAAAACTGCCGCATTTGGAGTGAAGCTAATCCTGAAGTGTATGTCGAAACACCGTTACATCCAGAAAAACTGACTGTTTGGTTCGCTTTATGGACTGGTGGAATCATTGGTCCGTACTTCTTCAAAAACGATAATGGCCAGAACGTTACAGTCAATGGTGATCGGTATAGAGAAATGATTACTAACTTTTTCATTCCTGAATTGAACAACCATGATGTCCAGGAGCTGTGGTTCCAACAAGACGGCGCAACATGTCACACAGCTCATGCCACAATCGATTTATTGAAAGACAAGTTTGGTGACCGCCTAATTTCACGTTTTGAACCTGTGAATTGGCCTCCAAGATCTTGTGATTTAACACTTTCTGTGGGGCTATGTAAAGTCATTGGTTTATGCGGATAAGCCACAAACGCTTGACCATTTGGAAAACAACATTCGCCGTGTTATTGCCAATATACGGCCACAAATGTTGGAAAAAGTCATCGAAAATTGGACATCCAGATTGGATTACATCCGAGCCAGCCGTGGCGGTCATATGCCAGAAATCATATTTAAAATGTAATGCCACAAGATTATCTTTCGGATAAATAAAATTCATGTCAATCGAATAGTCCATCGTTGTTTTATTGCAATTTAAAGTTCTATACGTCTATAAAAAACACCCTTTAGTACCAGTAAGAGGGCCTTTATTCATTTATTAGATTGTTTCACGCGCTGACTGGCAGGTGGCGCCGTCTTGCTGAAACCCCATGTCGTCCAGTTGAGCCCGTTAGCATATTCCTATGCCAAAGGCCGTTAACAGTCACCGCAAATTCGGCCTCACATTTGCTTGTTGTGCATGCATTTGTTTTTCAGGGATTTATGTGGATTTTTTTAGCCCCAAATTCTACAATTTTGTGTATTCAAGCAGGCATTTACTTCACTTTACTCAATTAGCCATTGAAAGAGTTGCAGGTGCGGATATTTTACTACACAACTTTTTTTGTGATAACTAAATTTGTTGTCAATCAAAAATCGGTCATACAGCTTGAAATATTTTTGAGAGAACTAAATTTTGGACAATATTATCGAATACTGTTTGCTACAACCAAAAAATTTGATTATCATAGCTAAATTTTTGAGTGGAAGCAAATTTGTTTCTCACAACTGAAGTGCGAATTAGAACATGAAAGATGAAAATGCACTTCATAGAAGAAAATGACTTTTTTTCGAAAAATTGCCATTTACTTCATTTTGCTCTATTGCAATTATAATGCTAGTCAGCTGCCGAATAGCAGAGTTGCCCCTAAATTTAAAAAGTGACATATTGTAAAACACCTTTATTCTCTTCAAAAGGAATATATTAAAAAAAACTATCAAAAGGCTTATTACAATAGTTACCATGTCACCAATTTATAACAATCCTATTCATTATATGCGTAGTGTATGAAACAACAAATACATTGTATTATTAGAGGTTATTAAATTGTATAGAATCTCTGTTGTCTATATTTAGTTACTGCGCTAAATACACACAAACATGAGCAAAAGTGCAGAGGGAAAGAGATTGTGCATGAGATTGCCGTAAATAAAGCGACCATAACAACAAACTTGATGCAATATGCAGTTTTAATACTTCAAGGTTTAGAATTTGGAATGGTTAAAGTGTTCACTTGATACTGATTAGACATCTAAGCACACAAACACAATCTTTTTCAAGAAAGCCCAGAAGTTGTTGACTTAATTTAAAGATGAAACCGTTGATTGGAACATTGGAACTAAAATATAATCATTTCAAGCAACTAACGAAAATAAACAATAAAAATTCAAGGCTGTGCTAATGAAATATTTATCTTGAGCTTCAAAGCAGACCGCAGAATGGTCCGATCAATTTGTATTTTACTTAAAAAGCACTGAGTGGCTGGCTGTAATGCTGCTGTCAGAGTGAATGAATATGAGCCTCTTACACAGAGATCGGTAGCAGATTTTTGTCCCTGAAAAACTGAGTTCTCTAGCCCCGCAAATACCCTTGTCTCAATATCAGGTTCTACTATAAAAGTAAATCACACACAATCAGTTGATCTGGTGCAAAACTTGACTTGAACTTGCGCTATTTATTTTTGCATTTTTACAAGTGTCTCTCTCATGGATGAATGATGGGTTTTCTTGTTTACGTGAACTTTGGTCTTTCGCAAGCTTTAGCAAATGATGGAAATTTAGGGAAATATTCTATTGTCTTTTAAAACAATGAGAAGGAGTAAGTCGGACTTAAGAAATATATATATTTTTTTCTTTTTTAAACAACACAAATCCATGCAGTTTTTGGCTTGTCTGCAGAAAACAGTTGGGTTTAGGCAGAAATCGAACATGGAACCCCCAGATTGATGGGCTACTAATCTACACTGAGAAAAGAACTTCGGTTGTGAGAACTGAATGTGCTACCAGACAAAAATTTAGTTCTGATCGTTGAATTTTTTGTTTATTTCAATAAAAATTTGAAAATAACTAAATTTTGGACTGTATTATCGAATTTGGATTTTTGCAACTAAACAATTCGATTATCCTAACCAAGCAAATTTTATTTGCTGACAAATTTAGTTTTCACAACTGAAGTTGAAAGTGCATTGTTGACTTGACAAAGAGCTTTTGTTTTAGTACTTAAAATTTTCTTATCGAATTTTTTGTTAAACACTTTTGTAATATCTTTTGTACTGTTTATTTAATGTTTGCAATTTTACTTGATTACAGGATGACTGCCTGGCAGTTTCAGTTTATATATTTACCCTTGAAATCCATTGAGTTGTTTTTTTTTAGCATTTTTTACGCTCAATAACAATTGACAAGAACCAGATATTTTATTTACTATTTTCTTAGTTTATTTTGCTGTTTATCTTAGAATTTTTATTTTTTGTTTTTAACAAACAAAATTCTAATATTTGGATTTAGAGTCATAAATATAATTGACTGACATGACTGCAGTGTGTTTATCAGTTCAGAAAAAAATCATAAGAGATGCACTTACATACATTCATGTAACGTAACATGTGTAAGTATTTAGAAATGCCTGCCTGTATATTTTTAAGTGAAATAAATAATAAACTTCAAAATCTTTTGTTAAGTTTCCTGTATAAGATTTACATCTTTTTTTCTAGTCAAACATTGTCTGCCTATGCAGGAATACATTGCGCACGGCAAATGCAAGAAAAATAGATTTAAAATATTTAAAAATCAAACAACAGCAAACTAGTGAACTTTATAATTTTTAAGAATTATTAATTTTCTTTAAAAATTATTTGTATAACATGGTTGCTGGAAAACTACAAAATAATCATTTGAAATTATCATTTGCGGTAAGATCGATTTAAGTTTAATGGTTGGAGTAAAATTACGAATCTTTTAAAAAATTAAAACTACAAGAAAATTTCAGTAAAAGTAGCTTTTCCGTCACAGCCACAATATCGAAAAAAAAAACAAAAAAACTATTCGTAACAATAAATTTAATACAAAACAAAGACTCAGGAATAGTAGCAAAATAAACAAACCAAAACGTTTGTTTTTGTTTTGTTTTTTTTTTAGTGAGTAAAACAAAAAGAAAACAAAACAAAAATGCAAATGTTTGTACTAATTAAATGTGTATTTGTTTTGACCATGACAACAAACTGTACTATTAGTTTAAAGGTATCTACTCAGAAAAGGAAAAAATGAAAATAATAGGCGGTCAAAGATTAAGTTTTGAACACTTGCTTATAATTAATGAACGCTAGGGGAACGTTTGCCAAGATGCATTTACGGCCCTGGCATATACTTTTTCTCAAAGTGCACTGGCATGTTATTCCTTCCTTAAACATTGGTTTAGAATTGCTATAGGCTTCTCCATGCTTTGACATGAATACCGGAGTACGACGGCCATGATATTGATTCGGTACTACAGTCATATATACACAGGATAGTCTGCGCCCACACATACTACTCACATGTACTGTTTCAAAATTTGCATAAAAAATACAAGAAATACGTTTCTGCTTTTGTTTTGTTGGCAAATGTACGATTGATTGTAATGAAATACTAAAACAAGATGATTTAGTTTTGTTTGCGCTCATTGTTGCCGAAAACGTTTTGGTTTTAGTTTTGCTCATGTAAAGAATTATAAAAGAGTTTTTAAAAGTCTATGATTTCGCAGCAAACGTTTTTGAAAAGTTTTGTTTGCACACTACAACTTTTACTTGTCAATTTTAAAAATTTTTAAGGAAGTTTTCAAATGTCTTTGGATATTTTATTTTTCTATAGAGAAAATTCCTCATTTTATAATTTTCACAATTAAGCGCGAGTGAATTAAAACGCAAACAAACAACAATAAAATATGAAAATACTTGATTTTAAACAAAATCCATTTAAAATGAAAATAAATCCCATGACGGGTGATACGAGATCGGGAAGAAGCTGCTTTCGGGCACGATTTATGTTTCGCTGGAAAACATGGGTACAATAAACATGATGAGCACAAAAAAAAAATAAAAAATTGTGACTAAAATTTATTTGTTCATAAAATTTCCTTGATTTTCTTAATTTTTTTACAGGCCGAGCTTGCTGATGTTTTACGCAAGCGTCGCAATCGTCCTGATGCATCCGATGAAGATTTGGGTTTGCCACGTAGCCCAGCTTCCCCACAAAGGCGTGCGGCTAACACAGCAGCCGCTTTACATTCAACCAGCAGCAAAACAAATATGGGTGAAAAGCACAGTGAAGTATCCTCCTTAAGTTTACTAAGCATGAACAGTAATGATGGTGAAGATTTTTTGGCCAACTCATCCACATCAACAACAAATAATTCCAGTGCTGCAACAGATATGGCAACAAGATATTCACGTTCGTCAACAACAACTAGCATATCCATATCATCGGATATCTTAAGACATCGTGATTCCTCATTTGACGAGTCTAAAGATGAAATAGATTTATTTTCATCAGATTGGCAAAGACTCTCACACAATGCGGCCAAGCATAAAATGGCTATAAGGCCAACTAAGAAAAAGGGTGGCCCCAGTCGACAGCATAGAAGAACATTGGAGGTCAGTTTGCAGGACAATAATTTCAAAATAAATAAAAAATGTGTTTTTTTTTAACTTTTATTAATCACAGACTTCCATACCCGAGGCCAATGAAGATTTAAATAAATTTATGAATAAACCAATACTGGAGGTCAAAGGTAAAGTTGACTTACAGAATGAAGCCTTGAAAAATCGCTAAGTTTTGTTTTTCTTTTCTTCTAGATTTGGATACCAAAGTTAAAACGCTATCTCTCCCACCAGTTATCAACAATGCAAAAGTTATGGATGAACCGCCACCATCACCACACACTGCCACTACCAAGGAATCTACAACTGGAACTACGAAAATCAATAATTCGAATATGAATACGATACAATCAACGAATACTTTGCTTACTAATTCAACAACTACAGCAACCACAGAGGCAGGAGTAGCAACAGCAACAGCAACAGCAGCACCTTCAAACATGTTCGGCTTAAGAAATTTAACCGCTAAAGCCACCTCCATGTTTGACACCAAAGATCTTCCACCAAATGAGGAAGTAGTAAACAAGGTTGATAGTACCAAGAAAACCGAAGCAGCAGAGAAAATTTTAGAAACTACAGAAACCGGTTTTTTGCGTCGCTTAATGCATCGCAATTCAAAACGTTCTATAGCCAAAGCCAATGTTGGTGAACAAGATCAAGATGAACTTGATAGAAAACAAAATGAACCAAAGAAACTCCAAATGTCTGCTACCGCTTCAACAAGCAACAGCTCCAATATGTTGGATAAAGCTAAGAATGACCTGGCAACATATGAAAATACGGTAGAGGAAAAGCGTAGAGAGATTAAAAAAGAAATTTATCAGGAAAGTAAAATAATGGGACAAACTTTAATTGCCAACAGTTTTGCCATGCCTTCAACTAAAGAGGACAGATCTCCTGCTAAGCCCAAATCGGGACCAGCTGCACGTCAACGTTATTTGCCACAGAATATCAGCAATGAAGATCTGATTAAGATAAATGAAGAGCCAGTGCAAGTAGTGTGTAAAGAACGTGCCCTTTCCAACTCCTTGACAAATGAAACCTTCCAATCAACTTCCCTGGTACGTGAGATAACCAAACAACAGAACAACATGATGACTAGTTCTCCCCATAAAATAGAGCATCATTTTGAAAAGAAACCCAAAATAGTGGGTCTTTCAGCTTTTCAACAAAAAGTTTCACGTTCTAATGATGCGTTCGCTAGAGGCGGCTCTTCTACAAACATTTCTTCTGTGCTATCGCTGGATAAATTAGACGCTGACTTAAACTCTTCCTCCTCCATGCGTTTACAAACGTATGAGCAAAAGCAACGCAAGTCTGTAGAAAAGTCTAGAAGTTTTAGGGCCTACGGCGAACAAAAGAATACAAAATCTTCCAGTGCAATGCACAATAATATGCCCAGTTTACCGGATTTAAGTTTAAGTTTAAGAGTTCCCTATTACAAAGAGTTCACCTTGAATGATAAACAAGAATATGCTGCAGAGCTGATGGATGAAAAACACATTTCTTTGGACTGTGAAATCAATAATCAGAAATTATTGAAGCCGGAAAGGGAAAGCCGCAAGTCATTCAATAATTATGATCAAAATTTAATAATGAAATCAGGAGCAGCCAATAAAACTATTCCCACCAAGCAACAACCTACAGCAGCAGCTACTGTTGCTGGTATTTTAAGCAATAGACACGTTTCTGATATTGAAAATAATTTTGAAGTGATTGTCAAATCACCATTCGTTAGTGTGGTAAGGAAATCCATTAATTTGACAGAAGATCAAGCTGATGGAATGATTAAAGAGAAACTGAGACCCCCCATGCAATTATCCTTAAGGAAGGAAAAATCTTTAAGTGAAGAAAATATTTTAAATACTCCTTCTACAGCTGCAGTTACACTGAGAGATAAGTCAGTGTCAAAGACAAATAATTTATTTACCAGTAGTTTGGATGCCAGTGCCAAGGAAATTGAGCGCAAATCTGCTCCTGCCAATAATCACAAATCATCAAATGGCTTTAGATGCAATTCAACTAGACGAGCTTCTAGTGTAGTGGACTCATGTGAGAAATCCACACGTTGTACGGTGCCAGAATTTATGAAAATTCAACTTAATCGTGTGGATCCCGCTAGAACTTCCAAGAGTCATGTAGTTTTAGCCAAAAATGTGAAAGAAATCTCAAAGCCTTTATCCAGAGAATGTTCACCGGAAAAGAATTACACCAGCAGCAGTATGGATGATTTAAGTATACGACGTTTGAGTAGCGAAAGCGTGGATATAAATGAGAGAACCTCACCTGAAACCGAAAAAAGATTTTCAGGTCTTTTCTATGAAGCCATAAATAAGCAAGCGAAAGTATGTACAGGATTGCCGCCTAAAAGTCCTTTAAAGAAAACGCCTACCACACCTACAACACCACCCACGCCTAACATTAATGAGCGAGAGCGAGATAGAGAACATTTTAAATTAACAGAGACATTGGAGAACTACAACAACAACAACAACATGACGAATTCTGCCAGCAACTTGCAAGCAAGTTCTTTGTCATTACACGAACGCAGACGTCTTTTTATGCAAGAGGAAAAATTAAAAATGGAAAAGAAGCTGGAAGAAATGAAATTCGAGCGCAAAAAATCACTTAGTGAAGAGGTGAGCAAAAAATCACCCTCCAAAAGTGAGAATAATGAGCAAAAGGAAAAAGATTTCTCGCCAGTAGATAATGTAGTTGTTTTACGTAAGAAATCATTTGCCTCATCCGTGCATTCGCTTAATGGCAATTCTGTAAATAATAGTATTAGCAGTAGCAGTAGCAGCAGCAGTAGCAGTAGCAGTAATAGCAGCAATGGCAACAGCAACAAGGACGATGCTACACCTGAACTTATGAAAGTTTTTGCGCGAAGATCTTTGAAAATAAAAGATGAAGATTTAGATAAAATGCTCAATAGCAATTTATCGGCACCGCAGACTTTGAAAAAGTTTACAAATCCTTCTTCAAATCCAAGTGTTGACAGTGATAAAGAAAATCAATCGGCCAGCGACGAGAAATTGGATAAATTACCCAAAATGGAAATACATCAAACAGTAAAAAGCCCCACAGCACTAAATGGCTCCTCCATGATCGTTAGCAACAATAATAATCGTAATTCTTTGGCAGATTTTCGTTTAGGATGTACTAAAATGTCCCACCCAGGCTTAACTATAAATAACAACAACAATAATGGTTCCACCACTAATGGCGATACCACGGCTTTAGCAAACAATAAAAACTTCTTGCCACCCATTAAATTGGTAAGCGGTCTGAGAGGCATGTCTATAGAACGCAATAACAATCATAATACAGCTTTATCACCTACAAAAACTACGGCAACTACTTTAGACAGATCCACCATTAAATTGGGTGATTTGAGTTCATGCTCTAGCACTGATGGCCCACTAAATGTTAACAAAACCATAGAAAGATCAGCCACTATGGGAGAATTTAAGGGTATACATCAAAGAAGAGCTGAATGGGAGCAACGGGCCAAGGAAGCCTTAAAATAGATTAAGCTTTAAAGCTTAAAAATTAATAAACCAGAGAAATAGCAAAGTAGAGGCTTTTTTTAGTTTAAAAATTAAAACAAAAGAGAGCGAAAAGAATATGATAAAATCATTTTCTCTCTGTGTGTGTCTCTCTCTCTCTATAAATTCCTTCCTTAACAGTCAACTTACAGAGCTTCTCTTCTTAACTGGAAGAAAATAAAGCATTTATTTAATGGGTGTTTTTTAAATTAATTTTTTTTATAAAGCTGAGACTTTAGTTTAAAGGACTTTCCTTAAATTTTTTGAAATGCTGTTTATTTTTCTTTTATTTAAAAGAATCAAAGAGTAAAAATAAAAGCTTAAATGTTAAGATTTTAATGTTAAATTTATAAAAAAAAAAGTTTAATTGAAACAAAAACAAACAAAAAAAAATTAGCAACTACTAAATCCTTTGTAAATACTAAAACCTAAAACTAAACAAGCAATCAATATTTATTTTAAGCCAAGATATTTAAATTGTATTTAGAGAAGAAAACTATTTGCATCTCTTTGTTACCACTCACACTTGCAATTTTCATTGCTAAAATTTTGATTTTTTATATGAGAGAAAGAGAAAGAAATTTTGCCACAAATCTCTTAATAAAAATTAAAACAGAAACAAGAAAAATGGCAAGTGTGTACTGGTAAAGGGAGAAAAGCTTTATACGATATTAATTTAGCAACAATATATAATTAAAAATTAATAATTAACTGAATAAGCATG
This sequence comes from Thelaira solivaga, assembly GCA_947397855.1. NCBI lineage: Eukaryota > Metazoa > Arthropoda > Insecta > Diptera > Tachinidae > Thelaira > Thelaira solivaga. The sequence continues at coordinate 52,276,580 of OX377614.1, forward strand.
ACAATTTTCTTTTCTTTCTCTCGCTTTCTTACTTGTGCCTAGAAAATTAATAGATTTTTTAAGAAATTTTATTTTTCCTCTCAATTAAAAAGAATTTAGTTCCCTTCCAGAAAACTTTCATTACCGTAAGGCAGTTGCATAAAACCTTAAAAATAAAAATTTTCTTTTTTTGTTCGTTAGTTTTGTTTGACATTTTTCTTTTAAAAAATATGAATATTTTATTAAGCTTGAGGTCTTTTTTTAAAAAAATTTATTTTTATATCGATATTTCGCTCCAATTTGTGTAGCTTCTACAGGATAATTATAAATTATATCCTGAAGAAATATCGATTTAAAAATTAATTTTTTTAAAAAAGACCTCAAGCTTAATAAAATATTCATATTAATTTTCTTTTTCCAAAACATTAAAACGTAAATTTTTTAACTTAATACCTAATCGTAATCAGTTCCTAGACTTATTAAATGGCCTCAATAAGAGGGCCCTGTCACTTTTTGAATATTTTTTTTTTTATTTTATATATGTGACAGCCATAGAGAAAGGGACCTAAGGGTAAAAAAATCAATTTTCACTTTTTTTTTTTTTTTTTTTTGATGTGGACAACATCGAATGAGACCGATCCCATGCCCCAAAAGTGTTCCCTCCCAGAGATATGCGCGTTTTATGAAAGTGAAGTACACCAAAGATACACGTATTTAAGTCTTTAAAATGGCTCTCCTGAACAAAACCGGTTTTTACCCTGAGGTCCCTTTCTACTTTGCACGTCACATATATAATTGTCATTTTTATATCAATACAGCGTTTTTTTAATTTATAGCAAATAATAGGTTTTCTCAAAGCTTACAAAATAGGCATTTTTCTCGTTAATGATATCTTCAATCGACCCAAATCTCTTAACATTTTTTCAGGTTTGGAAAGAGAAAATAGTAGAAGGGGACTAAATGGGGTAGCAGTTCGTAGCCCACATTATGGATTTCTGTAAAGAAAATCCACTTTTTTTTTTTAATTTTTGTTAAAATTTACGAGATTGGCTGCTTTTAATGGCTGCCAAACACAAGCTAAATGACGCAGCTTGCTAAAAATTCAAAAAGTCACGGGGTTATTAAATAGGCCTTGTACATCAGCATGCAGCAAGCCAGAGAGAGATCTTTCATAGAAATTTGTAAAAACCATGAGAGTGAGTGAAAAGCAAAGCTTTTGAAAGAAGCACAGTCTGCTTAATATGACTAAAGAAACTATCTGGTAAAATCGCTTAAGTCGAAGCCGCATCGAAAAGAATTTTCATTTCGAAAGAAAAAAAATATGTAGAACTTTCGAAAATACAGCTGAGTTGTATTGACAATTTTTAAGGTAATTTTAAGAGTGTTAATTTTTAATTCGAATGTTCTACAGAATCAGTTTTTTTTTTAATTGAAAATTCTCTTCGAAAGCCTTTCCGATTCGAATCGAAATACATAATAACTCCCCTGTTGTTGCAATGAAGTCGATAAATTTATTATTGTAAAAGGGATGGACGAGTAGGGTGGAGCTATGAATTCCACAACATATGTTTTGCTACAATCGATAATAATTTCGAACAATAAGAAAAACTTTCATGAAAAATAAATTTTTCAGCGTTTTCATTCGATATCGAATGCGACAACTTGATTCTAAGGTGGGCTTTCGTTTAGAGTAAGCTCTACTGTGCAACTTTTAAACAACAAATTATATTTTTAACTTTAACTAAAACCTATAGAAAGTTTCTGCTAGTTACGCATAACTGGCTGTTGCTTCTAGAAATTGTCTTACGTTTCATACTAATTTTTTTTTGTAAAAAAGAGGTTTTTATTATGTTTTTGATTTTAAATCTCTTTCATACTTTGGCCGTTCTTTAACTTTTTTCTTAATTAAAATTATTGCCAACAAATTCCCTCTTCAAATGTCAAAAATTGATTTTTAGTTTTAGCCATTTTTTTTTAAATTTAAAAAAATGTTTTTAATTGAATCAATTATATTTTTAATTAATATGATTATTTCTATAAATGGTCAAACACATGGTTGTAATATTGATTTTAAAAATTTAATTAACATGACAATTTTTTTCTGTGTTTATTAAATGTAAAAGTAAATAATGCACTAAAACTTGCTTTCAGATATTTTTAAAATTGAGCTGTTATTTTTTAAAGTGGTATAAGTCCACTTAAAAAATTAGTTGTTTATTTTTTTTAAAGTGGACTTACACCACTTTCCATTAACTGACGAATGTAATATTTTTAGTTTTTCTTTAATTATGTATTAAGCAAAACTCTTAGAAGCTTTAAGTTTTATTGATATAAAAATTAAGTAAAGTCTAAATTTATATATAAAAATAAAAATGTATTCATAATTAAAACAACGCTTACTGCCTGTTTTAGAGCTCAAAACAGAATCTGGCTTTTTTTAAATAAAAATTTATTTTTGCTTTCATTTGAATAAAAAAGAGTAAGTTGCGTTTGTATTTTCTGCAACAGGCAGTAAATAATTCATTTTTTTTTTAATTTGTTTTATTTTAATATTTAGAAGATTAATAATAAAATTAAATGTTTTTGATTTAAAAAAAATGCCTGCAAGCAAAAGCAGGTTGGCATAAATTATTAATATTTTTTTTTTTTTTAATTATTTCTAAACTTTAATTTAATTCAATTTCTTTTTTAGTTTTAAAATTTTTAGTTTAACAAATTAATAACATTAATTTCAAATAATAAAAAAACAAGAAATGATAGTATTTTTTTAATTCTATTTTGTGTATGTTTTAATTGTTAAGAAAAATAATTAAAAGAAACAAAAATTATACGTATACTTGAATGTAGTAGTAACTAATTAATACTTATATCCGTATCTAAAAAAATAAAACTCTATAAATGTTAAAAATTATATTATTTTATTCTAAGTGTACTAAAATTACTTAATGTAATTCAAAGATCATTTATTAGGCAAGACAAGCAGAAAATGAATTTATTAAAAAGCATAATGAAGAAGAAGCAAGAAAATAAAATTATATTTATCAAAATGTGTATTCTATATATTTAAACAAAAACAAAATAATTTAAAAATTAAATAAAAAACAAACTAAAAATTTCAACAAATTAAAGGCTTGTTATTTTAAAAAGATTTATTATATTTACAACCTTTAAAAAAGAGGAAGGGGGCCTGCTTAAAAGCCAAGTGACTACAGTATTGATTTGCTGATGCAGGTAAAGAAAATATATGATTGAATGTGGTCACCGCAAACATAGTTTGTTTGCCGTAAAATTAATTCTAAAATGTGGTTGAGGAAGAAACTGTTCAGCGAAGATAACACTGAGAAACGTTATCAACTTTGTGCTTTTAATATTGTTTTAGTGCTTTTTAACATTTTCTACGCTAAGCAAAATTTCCGAGTTAGTGCTTTTTTAGCTTAAGTTTTTCCTCATCAGTGGCATTAAATATATGTGTAAGTTGTCCAAACAAAAAGAGTTGAATTGACAAGCTGTGAATGAGATTTGTGAAGGAAATTTGCTTTAAATATGTTGGCTGAAAATATTTTAGCCGAGTATCTTAATTCTTGTTACAAATAGAAAAAATTTAAGTTTTGTTTTTGTGCTTGTTAAAATTGATTGAAAAACATCAGTTTTTTCTTGGTTTGGATGCTGTTTGAAATTCACAAGTTGAACGCTGCCTTTCTCTTCTGATTTCATGTTAACATTAAGAATTTTTGCTGCTGATCTTTTAGGTCTTATGATGGAAAAGGAAACTGAGTACTAACACAGAAAAAGTTTCAGATAGGGACTAATACAAGACGAATTTATAGCCAGCTACGTTATGCATGCAAAACTTTAGCTTTTATACTCCAAGTCCATTTATTATTTAGATAGTGAAAAATTTAATTAAACAGGCAGCAGATGCAAGCGATACTGACAGTAAGGGGCTTCAATGGGCATGAAAACGACGACGAAACAAATGTTAGATAACTGCTACACAAAATAACCTCAGGGAACCCAAATGATTGTCTTGTCTTTCCTATATATAATCTACCTTAGTAAACAGTTTTAGGAGCTGAGCGTGCGCAATAAGTCAATAAAGTCATTGATTGTGCTACAATAATTTCATTCTTCATTAAAATTCATATTGTAAAATATTAAATTTTCAATGCAGGTTTAAGTTTGCTTAATGATTTTTCAAGATAATAATTTATAATTCTCAAATTAATTAATTAAATAACTGCAATTTTTAAGGACACATTTATTGAATAGACTTTAATTTTTTTTTTAAGATTTTTAATTTTTTAAATTTGCTAAGAATGCTGCAATTCTGAATCACAAATTTACAAACAAAAAAGAAGAAATTCAGTTTTATGATTTACGTTTATTTAGTTGAAAATATTGTCCCATTAATTATTAAAATAAACTTCGACGTCTTTAAGAAGAAAATTCAGGAAAAGCAAGAGATAAACAAATTAATTTGACACACGATTCACACAAAAAAACAAAAATCATTTTCACACTTTTAAATATTTTTCATGCTTTTAGTTGAAATCTATTTTTTTTTTTAGAGAAACAACAACGAAAATAAAATGAGTCTTTCTGAAGACAATTGAAAATAATTTATGCATGTTAATGGTGTCAATCATTCAGATGAAATGTTGTGTTGAAATAAAAAACTTACGCATGTTTTCTTCTTAAAAAAATTATAAATAAAATAAATGATTATATAGATTTAATGAATTGACGTGTGTTGGTAGCACAAAAACATGAAAACTACTGGACTGGTTTGGCTAATTTTGCTTTTGAAACATTCAAAGAAGAGCAAGGAATATGTTTAGAAATGTTAGTCACGACCACTTTTAATGTTTTTACAACTAAAACTCTATTTTTTAAGTTGGTATCTAAAATCTATATACTGGCAAAGGTAGGCCGCAGCCACACCCTCTTTTCTGTGAAATGTGTGATACAGGACTCTCTTTATTCTGAAGAATACAACTCATAAGGTAGATTTTTTTTATAAAATGCTCGCTATAAAGCAAATTTTCATATACACGCTACCTCTTTTAGAATTGTTTCGCTATACCGCTTTATTTTAATTTAAAAAAAAATATTATTTTAGCTTTAACATATTTTTTAAAAGGTTGTCTTTCTCTAATTTCATATAAAAATTGATAAAACTTAATTTGCAGTTCTTGGAATTCTTGTTTACGAAATGAAAAGAAAAATTTCAAATATAATTTTAATTCGAGGACTCGCAAAATGTGAAATTTTGTATTAATGGCCTGTTCACCGATGTCACAAGAAAACCTAAGCGAACGAAAACAAAGCACATTTGTATAAAAAACAAAAACAACATATGAAAATTTGTTTTTGTTTTCAGTACAAATGTGTTTTGCTTTCGTTCGCTTTGGCTTTCGTGTGACATCGCTGAACAGCCAATAAATTGTTCATTCGAAATACTGATATGGTTTGATATGGATCTCAGTAATTTTGATTGAATAAATAAAATTCATTAAATAAAAAAATCATTTGAACCACAGCTTGAGATGAAAATGAATGTTATAAGGCGAGTTGAAAACGGTGTACGACAGTCCGAAGTGTCGTAGTTAAGAACGTAGCCCCATATTTTAGTGTAAATAGCACCAGTTTTAACGCTGTTTCTGTTGAGGCTCACTTTTCAGGAACAAACGAGATATGCCTGTAAATGTATGTATGTTTGCATTTACATGAACAGGCTCCTAATTGATTTTTTTTATGAAAAAATAAAGTAGCCACAATGAACTGAGAATTTAAGAATGATATTTATATTTAAAAAACTAAAATGTTGGTTTTTAACTTAAACAACAAAATATTAATTTTAAAATTTTTTGGATACTCGTAACAGCCAATTATCTTTTTTAAATTTAAATAAAGAAAAATTAATTAGCTGTCAACAAGTTGCAAATTGTTTAAATAAATTTTTTTTAGTAAAATAGTTTTCAGTTGTTAGCGTTGTTTTTTGTAAAGAGTGATTTTTTTGCTATTATCTTTTTGGCAACACTAGTTTTGACAGCTCACGCACGTTTTGTATCTTGTGTCACTGTCAAACATCTTCAATTTGGTCTATAATTTAATCATGAATCGTCTTACAAACGAACAACGCTTGCAAATTATTGAATTTTATTACCAAAATGCGTGCTCTGTTAAGAAAGTTCATCGCGCGCTTCTTCCATTTTATGGTCAGTTTAATCGACCTACTGAGGCTTCTATTCGGGCTATTGTAACAAAATTTCGCACCAAATTTACATTGTTGGACATTAAACCACCAACACGCTTACGTAGAGTGCGAACTGAAGAAAATATCGCAGCCGTATCGGCCAGTGTTGGTGATGACCGTGAATTATCGATTCGGCGCCGTTCGCAGCAATTGGGCCTCTGTTACTCCACTACGTGGAAAATTTTGCGGAAGGATTTGGGTGTGAAGCCTTATAAGATACAACTGGTGCAAGAATTGAAGCCAAACGACCTACCACAACGCCAAATTTTTGGTGAATGGGCTCTTGAAAAGTTAGATGAAGATCCACTTTTTTATCGAAGAATTGTGTTCAGCGACGAGGCTCATTTCTGGTTGAATGGATACGTGAACAAGCAAAACTGCCGTATTTGGAGTGAAGAGCAGCCAGAAGCATTGCAAGAGCTACCAATGCATCCACAAAAAACAACCGTTTGGTGCGGATTATGGGCTGGCGGCATCATTGGGCCGTATTTCTTCAAAGATGATGCGAATCACAACGTTACTGTGAATGGTGAGCGCTACCGTGCGATGATAACAAACTTTTTTTTGCCCAAAATGGAAGAGCTTGACTTGCATGACATGTGGTTTCAACAAGACGGTGCCACATGCCACACAGCACGCGAAACAATGGACCAATTGAGAGGCGAGTTCGGTGAACAGTTTATTTCACGCTTGGGACCAGTCAATTGGCCGCCCAGATCGTGCGATTTAACGCCTCTAGACTATTTTTTGTGGGGCTATGTTAAGGCTAATGTCTATAGGGACAAGCCCGCTTCGATTGACGCACTGGAAGCCAACATTGCCAACATTATTCGTGAGATACCGGCCGAAATGTTGGAAAGAGTATGCCAAAATTGGACTAAGCGGATGGACCATTTGAGGCGCAGCCGCGGCCAACATTTGCATGAAATAATCTTCAAACATTAAATTATATCGACCCAACTATCGATCCAAATAAATATTTCATGCATTTTTCTGAATTTTATGTGTTTTTTTTTTTAATTTCGTATATTTAAAGTTAATTTCTAAAATTCGAAGTTAATTTCGAAAATTTAAAGTTAATTTCGAAAATTTAAAGTTAATTTCTAATATTCGAAGTTAATTTCGAAAATTCGAAGTTAATTTCGAAAATTCGAAGTTAATTTCAAAAATTCGAAGTTAGTTGCAAAAATTCAAAGTTAATTTCAAAAATTCGAAATTATTTCGATATATTAGAAACCATTTTCGAAAATTTTAATTATTTTCAAAAATTCGAATTTAAATTCTAGAATTGGTTTTTATGTGAAATATTCAAATTTAACTTCAAAAATTCTAACTCAATTTCGAAAACTCGATTTTGACTTCGAATTTGGAAAATATAATGAATATTAATGAAAAAATTTAGTTCATTACTTGAGTTGTTATACACATTTGAAAATAGTGTAAGTCTACTTCTTTTAAAACAAATTAGTCACCTCTAATTCTAGTAAGATAGGGTCCTTATCTTACTAAAATTACCGCTTTTTTAATTGGACTTATACCTCGTTCAAATATAACAGTTAATTTAAAATAAAAAGCAGAAAGAAAAAAAGAAAATAAATTTATTTCAAAATTAGCTGAAGTCTCTGTTTTCTTTATTTGAGGCGAATTGTGCAACATAGCTGACGACTTAAGATAAGCCTCTGTGCAATAATTATATATGTGGTAATATGAAAAAACCACTTATAATGTGTTATTAAGCTTTTCGAGGACTAAAACTTCAATAGCCCTAAAAGTTTGTCTTATAAAATTCTAGCAAAACGTTATTGTTTTCATTGGCATCTCGGCTTATTACACTGGTCGACAAAAAAAAAACTTTTTGTGTGTAACATGAAAACTTTTGTCTTGCTATGTTTAGGACAAGGATATGGATAATATAAATAAAATTAGAATGCTTCCAATACGAATAGTTTTTTTGTAATTAGATGTTATATAAATTTAGAAAATTTGAGATTTTGTTAACAAAAGTAAGTTATTTTATTATGTTACAGTATTAATTTAAATAAAATTTTATGATTTTCTGCTGTATTTTGCTTCAGGTACATCTCGTTGTAATGTCCAACAGTAATCCGCTAGCATACGTGGACTCCACTTGCCCTGGTATCGTTTTTCCATGGTAGAAATGTCTTGGTGGAATCTTTCACCATGTTCATCGCTGACGGCGCCCAAATTTTCAGGAAAAAAGTCTAAATGTGAATGAAGGAAGTGTATTTTCAATGACATATTACAACCCAAAGCCTTATAAGCAGATAGCAGCTCCGCGACAATAGTTTTATAGTCATTTGATCGGTGATTTGCTAGAAAATTGAAAGTTACTTTCATGAAAGATTCCCAAGCAGATTTTTCCAAATCACTGAGTTTTTCTTTAAATATGTCGTCTTTCATCAATTCTCTGATTTGTGGGCCAACAAATATGCCCTCTTTAATTTTTGCCTCACTCAATTTAGGAAACTTTTCCTTCAAATATAAAAAGCCGTCACCACTCCTGTCCATAACTTTCTGGTGGTTCTGGTACAGGTAGTTCTTCACTATGAGGAATCGGTCTTTTAGCAGATGGCAAGTCAGGATATGTTATTTTATTTTTTGTTTTAACTGTGATACCTTTCGTATCAGTAACACAAAAATAACAATCAGATGAGTGATTCGTTGGTTCTGGGATTGCAAATGGCATAGATCGAGATCTCCTCGCCCATCCAGTAACACAGCAGATGTGTGGAACCCACGCAAAGCCAAAATACTGTTCATATAGCTTAGTCACTAATGGTGTCAAATTCCTTCGCTGAGTTTTAAAAGTAATGTTACCACAAATATAACAAAACCTGTCAGGATCATTTTTGCACTTTCTTGACATTATTTAACAGTCGCTTAACTCAATAAATAGAAAAAAACACTATACTATTCACATAAATAAAATCTCTGAATGCAAAAGTGGAACAAAAATGGTTAATTTTAAATTTTACGGGTAGTAGCTGTAACACGAAAACTAGAACTGATGGAATCAAAATAAATACGGTGATAAAATGAGGGTATTTAGGTAATTCCAAATTGGTAAGTACCTTTCTTGTTACAAAATTTTGTTGACCAGTGTTATCAATAAACCATAATACTTGCTCAGATATAAAGTTCGTATTAAAAATATGTAATTCTAAATAAATAAAATTTTTTTCTGAAATTAAAGGTTTACTAAGACCTTAAACTTACTCTATTTCCCAATCAATTAAATAAATATAGAAACACAACACCCCTTGTTTACTTCAATAATGTCATAATTCAAAAAACATGATTTTACAGGACAGATGTCTCACTCCAATTTTAAAGTGTTCAATAAAAAAGTGTGTGACACAGTTGTGCAAAGAGCACTCAATTCCGTGTTAACCCTATACCTGGCCATGTAACAGTTATGTCACATACCCTAAAAATTACTCTATTTTGATGTGTTCAACTAATAAAAATATTTAAAACATTTAAACGGAATATAAAAAATGTAATAAAAGAAGTGATATATTTTTCATTAAATATTTGCCTTTGCTTCTTGAAAAAATTTTATGTAAAAAATGTGTTGTGACATCGTGTTATAACGAAATATAACAAAAATATAAAAAATAATTTAAAAAAATTAAAACATGTCCTTGTAATTTAGTATTGGAATAGAAAAATATATAAAATACGACCTAAAATGACCTGTTGCCCGATAAAGGGTTAAATGTTTATGTTACAAGTTTTACTTTCAGGCACAAACAGCATCCCTAAAACTATAGATAAACGAAAAATATAAACTAAAACACGATGACCACTAAGCGAAACGTAAAAAAAACAACAAATGAAAAAAGACAAATCAGATTCAGAATCAAAATAACAGCAAAACAATGTATTAGTGACGTCACTGCTACGAGAAAAAGTTTTGTGGGAAAACATCATCACTTGCTTTCATCATCAACATCTCACGCAGCAACATCGTCATCATCGTCGCGAGTATCATCATCTTAATCGTTCTCCATCAGCACGGATGTCGAACAAAAACCGCCAGCAGCCTAACAACATTTTTTTTTTTGGCAAGTGGCGACTTGTTTCAGTGTGATTTTTATTTAAGAACGAAACGGATGGTCAAGTACAAAATTAATTTTTTTTATTCTAAAGCAACAAAAGCCAGGAAAAAATTATAGAAAAAGCGCGTGTAAAAATAAAAATTTTAAATAAAATTATTTATGAATTAAAATAGGCCACGGAAAATTGTGAAAAAGGCAACAACCGTTTTTTATTTTATGAAAAAAAAACACAAAACACCAGCTAAAATATGGATAAAATTCACATTAAAATTTGCTAATATTTCGAAAAGAAAAAAGTGCAAAAAAAATTAAAATAAAAACACACGTACACTCGATTAGTTTTCCCAGTTAAGCATTTAATATATAAAAGCATCGTTTTAAAAAGCAACTGAATTAAATCAACATGTCACAATCTAATTCCTCACCGCCATTACCTGCCAAGTTCGCTAACCGGCCACCCCGCATCAATATAAAAAATGTCCACAACAATGGTTCAATGCCACCATCAGCTCAGCCACCTTTTACAGCTCAAACAACACATACCCTGGGACTCGGTTCTGTTGGTGGTGGCCAACCGTATTGGCCGCACTATTCGAATCCATTTGCAGCTGGCAATTTTATGGCCAGAGGTTTTGATGGTATCGTTGATTTTACCAAATCGGGAATGAGTTTTGGTGAAAAGTTCACATATGGTCTGTATAATAAAATAAGTAAATGGTCCAGACGATGGTTTACCCATTTCTTTCTGCTAACGGTGGTGACTCTATACAGTGTTGGTGGCGCTTTACTGTTTAAAGCCATAGAAGGTAAGTTTGATATGACGAAATTCGATTTAGATGGAGTCTGAAAAAAGTTTTTGTGAGAACTCAACATAAAGAAAAGTGTCTTCAGTTGACAAATTAAAAAAAAAAATTAAATGAGAGAATTTTTTAATATGAAAAAAATTTAATGAAACCAGGGGGGCTACTCTGTTTTGCGATGCGAAATCTAAATTGTTTGCGTTAGCTCTTTGCTTATCGCAAGATATTTGTTGTGTGTATACAACGACGTTGATATGCACTTACGCATTACAGAGCAGGGTACTACTAGACAAATGCAAAAAGTAAGCTATCAAACACATTAAAATCCGATTTCGTACCGTTTTTTTTTCACACCGCAATACAGAGTAACCCCCAGAAATAAAACATAAAATTAAAATGAAATAAGACATTTTTTATATACAGAAGGTAGCCCAGTTTGAAGTAGATCCCCATACACCCTTATATAGGGTATCTCAGTAAGAGTGCACTTTTTAATTTGAAATAAAAATACTTGTTTTTTGAGAGAGTTGTGATTTTTTTATTGGATTGTAAAGAAGACACGTTCCGATTAAGTATAAAATAAAATATCTGCAACGGCAACTCATTTAACGGGTAATGCTGCAAAAGTGAAGCCAATATAATTTTTTTTATATAGCCTCGGAATCGCTGCGTGAAATTGGCTCAGAAAATCCTCATATAATCGATGAGAAACAAATGCACCCACAACGAGCTACTGTCTGCTGCGGATTTTAGTTAGGAATTACTTTTTTGAACATAAGGCCGATTTTTCGATGACTGTAAACGGCATTCGACACAGGGATGGATCTGGACGACATGTGGTTTCAACAAGACGGCCACACAACGCGTGAAATAATCGATTTATTGCAGCATGAAATGAAAAAGTGCACTCTTAGTGCAACATTGCTTAGTGTAAGATTTTTAACATTCAAAATTCAACATGTACTTAAAGTTAAACTATAATAGAACCCAAACAAGGCTTCTATTTTAATACGAAAGCATAAAGAAAATAAAAAAAAATATTATTATTCCCAAAGCAACTGAGCAGAAAACAAATTAAGCACAGAACATGTCACCCAATTACTTCTTAAAGTACAAATCTTTTATATGAAATTAATTAATTAATTATTCTGAAAACGCTAGTCGCTCAGAGTACAGGATGAATTAAGAAATGTGTTCGATATCGGGTGGTATTATACGTAAAACAGAAATCTACTATTTCTGTAACCCAGCCGATTAAAAGGTCTAGAAATTTTAGAAAATTTGTGTTTTCTAAAAGAGTTTTCTATACGGCATAAAATTTGTTTTTTGTTGGTGTTTTGTAGTTCAGAACGGAAAAAATTGATTTATTTTGCTCAAGGCTCCTTTTTTCTTTAAAACTCACAAGCAAAATTTGATAAGGATGACAGTGTATTTCATTTTTCTGACTGAACAGGACACATTGTTTTCCAGTCATTTTTGTTGCTATTAAAAAATCGCACCAAGTCATTGTTGTTGTATTAGGAAATAAACAAAACAATTATCTTAAGTGGTTAATGACAATTTATGTCAACTTTGCGCACTAGCATTACTGACAGAGTGGTCAACTTTTGTATCTAAAAAAGTACTGAAAGCAAAAAAAAAACGGACTAAAATCTGAAGAATCGCTCTAATCTTAAACTTTATTTATTTTTCTCAAGCCTTTATTTTATTTAAAGAAAAGAAATGAAAAGTTATAATTATATTCTGAAGAAGATGCGCAAGTTGAAGCGAAATATGGATATAAAAATAAATTTATTTATCATGACCGTTTTAATTAAAAAGAAAAAGGTCAAAGAAGTTAACAAATGAAGTCTTTATTTTATAATCAGCTACGACATTGTATTCAATTATACCCAAAATTGCTTATACGGTTAGAGTTAAAAAATTAATACGCTTCCGTTGCTTTTTATGATCTCGTTTTGCTTGGAAAACTTATGCTGGCCACACATACTCAAAACTTAATGCAATTTTTTGAATTTGCAGAAGTTTAAACGTAAACCATACAGCTTTTAAGATAAATCATAAAATTTTAATATTTTTTAAAATTTCTAACAGAAATACATTTCTTGCAACATGACCCCATTTAAAAACGTTCGATAAGTTTACGTCAATTTCAGCCTTTGCCGGCCTTATAATACGATAGCTGCTGTTAGTACGTGTCAAAATAACAAACACTACGCTTGAATATTTTTGTTTTTTATTTGTGCTATTTGCTTTTAAAAATAAAAAATATTGCGAGTCCTTTATGTGATGCCAGTTAAAATTAATTGAACATGAAAACCAATGACATGCCAACCTGGTGTCAATTTTGTTTTTATATTTTTGATGATGAAGGTAATTTATTGATGCACATACGCACACAATTGTCACAATAAAAATTTTAAAAAAGGATTAAATTTGTGCAGAAGAGTGTTCTAATCTCAGTATAAAAATTGACTTTATTTTATTCCCTATAGTTACTGCAAAATAACAGGAGGAAAAAAAGTATTCAGACGAAGCTTTTCTAGGGAAGGAAAATTCTAGAAAAAAATACAATGATAGAGAAATTTTATTATAGTTGAAGGCAAAATATTTAATTTTGTGTCAACATCATAAACTTTTGGAAATTACAGCAAACAACACAATAATAAAACTGATTTCTTGCATCAATCCAAAGTGGTCATATTAGCGAATTCGCTCGTCAGCTGTTATTGGCCAAATTGTCAAAATTTATAATTTGAATCGGAAAAATTAATTCATTTTAAAAAATTTACTTTTTAGAATCATAAATCCTGCACCAATATATTAAAATTGACAAGTTTCAAGCACCCAAAACCTTTAAATAAAAAGTTTGCTTTAACAATTTTGACAATTTGAAATAAAATTTGTTATGATCAGAAAGTGGTCGGCGACTTAAGCATAACCACTATATCAGCTACATATTCGTTAACATTTTTAAAGAAATGTTTAAATTAATTTTATGTAATACAAGTCATTTTAGACTATAAAAAATATTTGCAAAAAGTAGAGTTTATATTTATTTCGACAATTATTTGTTTAATGTGACAGTAGCTTTACATAAAAGTAGTGATAGTTAAAGTTTAATGCTTGTAGTCAAAGAAATTTAAAGTAGACTTGAAATCGATACAAATTTGTCACAATTTATACCTGAAGTCTTTATTAGTCTCTTTGAATACCAGCCTAAATTTTTATATAAACTTTTGTTTCATTAAAGAATGTTTTTTTACTCAAAATATATGAAAGGTTACCTGTTACAAAAATTCATAATATAAGCAGGCACTTACCTAAAAAGAAAGAAAATTAAATAAATTAGTTTGAAATAAAATTTATGTTAATGGAAGGATTATGTAAAAGCTTTTTAGTAGATATAGATTAATACCCATGTTCTGACAAATGCACGTTTACCATTTTTTCTGTATTGAAAATGTCAAATTTATGTAAGCCTGTTCCAAAACAGCCTCTTTTTTTTTTTGTTCAAAGAACATATTGTCTGTTGAAAAAGCTAGTTTAGAAGTGAATTTTGGCACACACAATTGGCCAAATCAAAGTAAATTTTTTAAAGTCGTATTTTGGATTAAGAAAGAGTAAATTTGTTTTTAATTTTTGTTTAAATGAAAAAAAACATATTTAATTGGATTATGTATCATTTTATTTTTTTCATAAACATTTAGTTTATGGAAAATTCATTAGTGCGCTTCAGTTTATGTTAGCGATTTGAAAATTTCTAAATTTCAACATTTACGTTTTGCAATTTCAAATCATAATCAAAAAAGTTAATCATTTTGTTTTTCAGAACAAGGGTATTCGTAAGCTTTTTCTTTATCAATAAACACATTAAAGGATTAAGAAAAGACATTCTTTACTGTTTTGAGAGCTAAAGTTTTAGCTCGCTGGATGTAGGCTTTTTGTCTTAAAGAGATAAATAAATTAATAAACCGAAAAATAATTTAATAATAAATTCAAAAGTGTTTTATGTTTAAGTAAAATAAAGACGAAATGTATGTTACGTCTTCTAAGCATAACAAGAACAACAATATGAAAACAAAATGTTATAACACATTAACCTCCTCATAATCTCCCAGCAGCGAAGGCCTTTCTGTAAGACCGTCCTAGACCTTATTTAAGATATACTCATGCTCGCTTGCCTTCTCAAGAAGGCCCTATACCTTATAAAATCCCTACCTATTCCTTTCTAAATATATACGTTACTTTTTTCGTTGTTTACTTCAATGAGAAAAATAAGGTAGAAAATATATTGTATAACATAAAAACTTAATCATTCAATAAATAACTATTTTATTAAGCTTCAGGTCTTATTTTATAACTTTATTTTATATCGACTTCTTTATTTTTTAAAAATAAATTTGTAAAATAAGACTTTAAGCTTAATAAAATAGCCATTTTAATTAAAAAGACTTTAACGTTCAAACTCAGTTGAACTTTGTGGCTGAAGTGGTTGAGGGGTGAATTAATTGTTCTTAACTGCATGTCCCAGTTCAAATTTTGAAGAAGAAGAAGAGAGAAAAAATTAATCTTTATTTGTGCTTAATTCCCGAAATTGTGTTGGTTTTTAAATTTATTCTTTTTAATTTCTGGATATTTGATTAAACTTTTAAATTCCAAATAGAAATTATTACACAAAAAAAATTTTTTTTTAAATTAATTTAAATTAAAAGAAATTAAAAAATCAATAGAATAACATAAAACAATTTTTAATAACATAAAACTTTATTTGAAAAAAATTTTTTTATAATTTGATTTAAAAATTGTGTGTAAGAAATTAAAAAAAAATTTTTTTTGGCCTTGACCTGGAGATGAACCACGAAACATTTTGATGTTTAGTTAAAAATATAGATGTAATCATAACGCCTGATCACAGGCCTCTTGACGAAGGCTTTCTAACAGGCCTGTTGAAGAAGGGAACGAAGGCCTTGGCTGGCTAGGACATAGTGTGTAAAAAATGTATGAGTACCTATGAAAGGGAGTGAGAAGGCCCTGAGTATGAAAAATAAGGGCTTCCAGAAGGTCTGCTTACATCTTCTTTTCACCCGTATTAACCAATTATGTACGACTGCGAATGTATGCGTGCATGTGTGTTTTTTGGCAAAAGGTTTTAAGGAATTATGGAGCCATTTGTTTTAATTTTAAATGTTTTTTTTTTTTGCTATTATTTGACGTTAACACAAAAAGCAGCTTTAATTACAAAAAGAGCTGTGTGATGGTATTAGTACGTGTAAGGTACAAATCGTTTTCTTTTAGTTTTTTTTAAAGAAACAGTTTTCGATTTGATTTCTTATTTTTTTTTTATGATTTTACCCAAAGAATTCCACAGAAATTTTAAAACATGATGATGTCATTTAATTTACTGCACAAGCAAAGAGGAATTGTTTTAATATCACAAAAAAAAAATAAGTACAAAAAGAAGAAAGTAAAAGTAAAACACCAAAGTCAAGGTTGCCTTTCTAAAGTTTGAAAACAATAAATAAATAAATAAATAGAACTAAAAGAAAGGAGTAACTTATTTGCTACATTACGAAAAGCAACACAGCAACATTGTTTCGCAACATGCCCACTGCAGTAAAACAACATCTACAATGTTTACAATTAAAAGCCCAGAAGGCAGTCATTATGCTTAAGTTTAATTAAAACAAAATTGTTTTTAGATTGTTGACAAATTTGAATCTTATAATTTATCAAAAAACTAAATTAATATTTAAAAAAAAATTTTTTTATTAAGAAGAGTTTCAATTAAAATCGTTTCCTAAGAACAAAATTAAAGAAAGGAGAGAACTTATGTGGTCAGTTACAATAGGTAACTAGAGATGTGTCTGCTAGAGTTCTTTGGTTCAAACAGAATATTATTAGTCATGTCCTTTCAAGCACACCGATTTTAAAAAATATGACGCGTTTTATTTGGAACTTGTGAGACTATATGCCTATAGAAAAAAGAGATGAACTTTTATTTCTGTCAATTTTTAAAACTTAAAAAAAAATTTATAAATTTTCACAAAAAATTTTTTTTATTTTATCACAACTTCTACGATATCTTTAAAACTACTAAAGCGGGTTTCACTCTATTGTATTTAGTATTAATACATGTCAAAAATTTATGTATTAAGAAAAATCCAATAGTGTGAAAACAAAATGTTAGGCAAGTGTGGTAAAATACTTAAGTATTTTTGGCAGTATTATGGTTTTTGTCATTTTTAGAATTTTTTCTAAGCCATCACACTTCTCATTTTATCAGGGCTGCTTTTGTACAAGCAACCAAAGAAAAAACTAGAAATCAGCTGTGAAATTATTTGCCGCATTTTGTATTTTATTTGAAGTGTGATGGTATGAAAACAAAAAATATTTTCTTTTAGATTTTTTGACAGTCTATTTGATTTGCATCTGATTTCGGTCTCACTCGATCTAATGAAAATGTTAATACCCTGTATTATAATGTGAAACCTGCTTAAGTAGATTTAAAAACAATGTATGAGCGATTTAAAGCGAATTTCTAATTTTTCTTTTTATTCATAAAGATGACCAAAACACACAACATGTATAGGAATTAAGTGTGCATACGCCCTGTTGAATGCAGGGTTGTGTACTAACCTATCAAACTGGGGTTCAGGTTCGGTTCCTGCCTAGATATTGGGAGCTAATGGTACAAATCAACAGTCTCCGTTAGAAAAAATTTATTCTTAGAATTAATATTTAATTGAGATGCCACCAGTATTTTAAAATTAATATATTTATTACCATTTTTTAATTCGACCCCATTGTGCAGCATCTACAAATGATTGTAAAATCAAAATATCAAACGCATTTGGGTTGCATAAATCTTTATTTACGTGTTGGATTAAACTACATAGAGCACCCATTAAAGATCTGAGACAACCGAGCACTCCAATCTTCTGAAAAAAATTTCTATCAAAAACACCCAATAAAATATATTAAAGTGTTTTTCATATACATTTTTAGACGATTGGATTGCTTTTTCCTTTTAAACAGCACATTTGCATTCGAAATAGAATTAAATTGAATTAAATTATTTCATATAAAAAGCGACGATTTCAATGCTGTCACAAGCTTAGGCCCCTACTAAATTAGCCAATCATAAATTGTTAGCAATAAAAATAATCGGCTCAACTTTCATTTTGTGATGTGTCTCGCTTAAAGTGAAGTGTCACTTTTTTGAAGAAAATATTGATTTTCCTGAGTGAGTGACAACTCGTAGTAAATGTAACAACTAACTATTCACCCAAATCACCATCATCCACTAATGTGTGATTTACTCAGTAATAAAGTCGCTTGACTCGTTACACGAAAGATTCCCGACAGTAATAAAAATGATTTTAATGTCTTCTAAGCTTTTCTCTTTTAAAACAATTTCTTTGCTTGGATTTTAATATATCTGTTTCAAATGTGATTCTTTAATTTTTTTTTTCAGGTGGACATTTACAACGAGAACGCATCGAAACTCATGCAGTACAAAAGGAATTTTTAAAAGCCATGACAGCTTTAGCACAAAATTATGAATTGCGAAAGGTATTGACTCATACAAAAGCATTTCCATATACACATTTTCATGCTCTCTCTCTCTCTCTCTCTCACTCATTAACAAAACATCTTCATTTAACAACAGTACAGCAGAGCCCAATTTGATGGACAAATAATTCGTACTCTGCGTGATCATCAAACAGCTGTTGAGACACTGTTAAATAATAATAAAACTCTGGAAGAAATGCAAAATGAGGAAAATCCATGGTCATTTTGGAATGCCATGTTTTATTGTGGCACCATTTACACCACAATTGGTGAGTTAAAATTATTTTTATTTCCAAATAAAAAACCAAAGTGTTACAAAAACTATATCGAGTTCATTGATTTCTAACTTGGCCATTTGTACTCATACGAAACAGATAGTCATCAAGGCCATGCATTAAGTGTTCAACAACTTGATAGTTTCACGCTAAAAAAAACCAATCAACTGACGCCCACCATGTTTTTAAATTAAAAAAGAAAAGCTAAATATTTTTATTAAAATTCTGATCAAAATAAATTTAATAAAATATTAAAATCAAAAATATATTTTGTGTGAGCTGCGAATAAAATTTTTGTTTAATACGTTTCGACAAAAGAAAAAAGAAAAAGACATTAAATAAAATTGAAAATAATTTTGTCTCTATTTAATTTCACAGAGGAAAATAAATTTTTTATGACAAATAAAGTGTTTTGGAAAAGAAAACCATTGGAAAATGTAGGTACATGTAGGCTTAATTGTCAGGTCACTTGTGACACAAATGACTCAAAAGGTGCTTGAGTATTTGGTCAAAGTTCCAGTAATAGATTATTTGGCATTATAGGTCCAGAGAAGGTAAATTTTCAGTTCCAAAAAGAACTTGAAAGAGACTCTAGAAACAGTCGGATCTTCAATATGACAGTCAAGCAGGCATTTACAGGCACTTAGTGTCTTTGAGATAAGATCGAAGCTACTCTGGGATTGCCTAACATTTCTAAAGAGACTAACATCTAAGAACAGAGTACTATTTAGGAGGTAGACAAAAAAGTGTGTCTAGTAGTTTTATTGGTCCACAACAATTCTACCTTGAAGCTCTATTTAAGGAGTTACTGGAAAGATAATCGCAACAATTGCCCCTCTTATAGTTCACAACTCAACTCACTTAATTGCAACAACTGCTAATGATGAGTTGTCATTTTGGTATGAGTTTTTCAACTGTTGTAATCAGTAATAATACAAATGGGTTGTAGTATCAAAATAACAACTAAAGTAGAGCTGAGTTGTGAACCATAATAGGGGAAAATATTGATTGGAGACAAGGGATATCGGGGTAATTAAAATATTCATGCCACTCCGTTATCGGAAGAGAACATATGACTTATTGGGCCTGACTTAGTTAGGAATTCGCATTGTCACGGGATTGATGACTGGGCATTGCAGACTCGAAATGGCTTAGGCAGGTTATGTAGCGAAGACGAAGAGACAGCAGTAAATACATCACTGTAATGGTCTGACTTGGTCCCGTTATCGTTACTTAGGGCATCACCATCACCCAAAAAAGTCTTTGATTTCTTAATAAAAAAAAGGGGTTTTTTGAAGTCGATGGTTTACGCGAATAAGCCGACGACGACTCAAGTCTTAAAAGAGGAAATTGGACGCTGCATTAATGAAATACCGCAGCATTTATGCAATACGGTCATTGAAAATTTCATTGTTCCATACATAACATCATTCTGTCTACTTTACGATTTGTTTTTAAATATCTGTGTTTTATTTAAAATTTAAATCTTGCGTTCTTGTTGCGACACCCTTTACAAGACTAAAGGAGTATTTGTAACACAAAAGTTTTTTCCGGCTGCAGTGACCAGGTGACTTGTTCCCACTTCTCCTTCTACTACCAAAATCAAATTAAATCATTTGATTTTTTACATAAGACGAATTTGGTCACCAGTTTTTATATTAATTTTAGAAAATACTGATTGTCAAAGCTGAACTTCTTAAAATTAAAGTCTCACCGATTTTTTTTTTTTTTTTTTTAATCTGTTTCATTTGCAAAAATTAATTGTTAAGGGTGCTGCAGTATTTTTTTTATTTTACTTTGTTTTCACTACTCTGCAGGCTAGGGTACATTTAACTTCTCCTATTATCTTAAAATTTTTATTACAAACTAATTAATTTTGGCCTCAATTTAATTTAACTTAATTAACAAGCTAAAATATTTTGTGTCAAAACAATTTCAATTTACTTAATTTGATTTACTTAAATAAAAAAATTTTTTTCATCACACGGCCTAGGCCTCGTATGCGATTTTAAGTAGATACTCTCACACAGGTAGTTTAATAGTTTTTTTCATTTTGCACAAATTGTTTTTCCTTTTTAATGTTTCTATTTGTGTTACTTAAATTATATTTTATTTATAATTAGAAAATGAAAAGAAAAACATATTTTTTTTTCACATTCACAAGTTGTTAACGATTTTTCTAGTTAGTAGGCGAGCAAAAATAAAATGTTATGGGGGAGACGACAAGTTTTGGCTAGAATCTTTTCTAATATTTTTAATCTTTTTCATGTTTTCTATACGAATTTTTATTTAGAATTGGATACTAAATAGATGTTGTTGTGTCGCGTTTTGTTGTTATGACAACGTGTCTCATTGGATATAAAAAAGTGGAACGTTTATCAATTGAAACTTTATTTTTAACCATTTCGATTCATAGGTGCTTGTCCTAAGCGAAATTATGATCGTGTCTTTTATTTATTATTATAGTAACACGAGTAAATAAACAGCAAAGAATTTTACAGTGGGTTTGTTTGAAGAAAAAATTTAATTTTATATTAATTTAATAATGGGTGTTCCAGTAAGAGTGCACTTTTCCATTTCATGCCGCAATAATTTGATTGTTACAAGCGCTGTATGGCAGAGGGCCATGTCCTGCTGAAAGCACATGTCGTCCAGTTGAGGCCACAAGAACTTTGTTATCATGTCACCGCAATTTCGGCCTCATCTTCAAAAAAGTAAGGCCTGGTCAGTTGCTCGTTGTGTGAGCATTTCTTTCTCATGCATTACATGAGTATTTTCTAAAACCCAAATTCGACAATTTCGTGTATTCACATAATCATTCAGATGAAAACGGGCTTCATCAGTAAAGATTACTTTTATTTTCGAAATTTATCTATCAACTTTACTTTGTTCCTTTCCCATCCCTGGTATTTTATTATATATCTACTTATTTGAAACATGTATTCTTTACAAGCCAATAAAGAAATCACAGCTCTCTCAAAAAATGCATGTTTTTATTTAAAAATGAAAAAAGTGCACTATCTCTGGGACACCATTTTATTTATTTATATTTTTTTACAACCAACAGTACCCCACTGTGCATTCCTAACATTTCTACAATTTTCTCTAACAAGAAATATGAAAAATCAAATTTTCTTCGCATGATGCCATTGCCAACAAGATTTAATAAAATGATTCCAAAGATTAAAAATATTTCAAAATATTTTTGAGAAGCTGAGTAAAGCGTGTTAAAAATAATTATTCCACGTGCAGTTTCACCATTTTTTTTTTCTCATATAATTTACCACAAAAAAAAAATATATATTTTGTAAAACGGTGTGAAAAACACAAGCGCTGACACACTCAAACTTTTCAAAATCAAGGTTTTGTTCTCTTTGGCTAATATAAAATTTACAAAACAAATCAGCATTCATCAAATCACATATCATTTTAAAAGGCAGACTCTTTAGATTTGTAATCTATCGCCCAAATACTCAGAAGTTACTTTGGACTATTTTTAAAAATTTTTTTGAAATTTTTATATACCCCAGTACTGTTGTTCTTAAGGATTTTGGTAGTTTCAGTTTTGTATCATAAAATAAAAACTACAAAGTTTTCCGAAAATGTTAAAACACTTTCAGAAATTTTAGATTAAATTCCTTTTTGATTTTGATAATTTTCATGGGAAAAATCGGGAATGGTACCTCGGCAAAGTGAGAAATAGTATAAATCCCTCAAAGTAAGAGTATATGGAAATTTCAAAAAAAAATTTAAAAATAGTCCAAAGTAACTTCTGAGTATTTGGGCGGTAGATTATAAATCTAGACGATCTCCTCTTTAGAATGATATGTGTCTCATCTCGAAATCTTCTATGGTTCGTCCGGAAGTCACTAGAATCCCTGAAAGCAATAGTTTTATATTTTAAAATTTAACTTCACACACATAAGAGATTTTAGTTACTTCCGGACGGATTCTTAGAATTTTTAAATTGAAGTAAAAACATTTTCTCTTTAACTTAATATAAAAATTCGACTGTACGTGTGTTTGACATTGTACTCTTCCCAAACAGCTGGACTAATTTAATTGAATTTTTTTGTGTCTTTGGGTTACGCCTTGGAAGGTTTAGCGACACAAATCTGCCCGGCAGGTAACGATACAGCCGGTATCTGGCTTATTTATCTACTACCTATTTTTACCCGGTCTTGCATGGTACTTTACTGTAGGTTAGGTTAGGATAAACAGGGCGCCCGAATAAGAAAACAGAAGCTGGGCTCACTTGGGTCCTCTGACGTGGTTCTTTTGTGATACCTGAATAGAGGAAAATAAAGAAGAGGAAGGATGGTAACAGAAGAGTGAAGGGGAGGAAAGACGATTGAGAAAGAAAATGAGTGAGTCCGTCACAAAAACCAACCGCTGCTTCTAATGAAGCCATACAGCATGTTGACCCTTACATTCGACAGCGCAGTGAGACCCTGCAGACGTCGCTCACCGAAGTGGATCATGCGTCGTCCTTTACTGTATGAGCACGATTTCTTAGAGTAAAAAGATCGATTATACAAAAATTTTAAGGCAAGACAACGTTTGCGGGTCAGCTGGTAAATTATAATTTTCTTTCATAGTTTGCCCACTACAATAAAATTATTTTTCAAGCTTTAAAAGAATTAAATACAAATTGTAAATCAAAACAAATATTGAGAGTTTGGAATATAAGTGAATTCGCTGATGCAGTCACCTAAGGCGAATCTATACGAAGTTATTGGCTCACAAAAAATGTCAATTTATTTTCTTTCAAATTTTTAAAGCAAAATTTTCTTTTTTGGTGCATAAAAGTTTTATTATATTTATTGCTGCTAGAAACGTTTTTGTAAAAAGACTAATTTTTTTAATTCAAATTGTAAATTTAAATAAATTTTGACAGTTTGGAACAAAAGAGCTGTTTGCTAAAGCGGTCTGTAGCGTAATTCGCCTTGTAGCCACCGTTACAAATTAGGTGTTCAGTAAAAAATTACTCAACCACAAAATTTATGAAAATATGATTTTTGAACAAGACTGCATGTGCCCTAATAAAGAGTGATTTTTTTGCTATTATCTTTTTGGCAACACTAGTTTTGACAGCTCACGCACGTTTTGTATCTTGTGTCACTGTCAAACATCTTCAGTTTGGTCTATAATTTAATCATGAATCGTCTTACAAACGAACAACGCTTGGAAATTATTGAATTTTATTACCAAAATGCGTGCTCTGTTAAGAAAGTTCATCGCGCGCTTCTTCCATTTTATGGTCAGTTTAATCGACCTACTGAGGCTTCTATTCGGGCTATTGTAACAAAATTTCGCACCAAATTTACATTGTTGGACATTAAACCACCAACACGCTTACGTAGAGTGCGAACTTAAGAAAATATCGCAGCCGTATCGGCCAGTGTTGGTGATGACCGTGAATTATCGATTCAGCGCCGTTCGCAGCAATTGGGCCTCTGTTACTCCACTACGTGGAAAATTTTGCGGAAGGATTTGGGTGTGAAGCCTTATAAGATACAACTGGTGCAAGAATTGAAGCCAAACGACCTACCACAACGCCAAATTTTTGGTGAATGGGCTCTTGAAAAGTTAGATGAAGATCCACTTTTTTATCGAAGAATTGTGTTCAGCGACGAGGCTCATTTCTGGTTGAATGGATACGTGAACAAGCAAAACTGCCGTATTTGGAGTGAAGAGCAGCCAGAAGCATTGCAAGAGCTACCAATGCATCCACAAAAAACAACCGTTTGGTGCGGATTATGGGCTGGCGGCATCATTGGGCCGTATTTCTTCAAAGATGATGCGAATCACAACGTTACTGTGAATGGTGAGCGCTACCGTGCGATGATAACAAACTTTTTTTTGCCCAAAATGGAAGAGCTTGACTTGCATGACATGTGGTTTCAACAAGACGGTGCCACATGCCACACAGCACGCGAAACAATAGACCAATTGAGAGGCGAGTTCGGTGAACAGTTTATTTCACGCTTGGGACCAGTCAATTGGCCGCCCAGATCGTGCGATTTAACGCCTCTAGACTATTTTTTGTGGGGCTATGTTAAGGCTAATGTCTATAGGGACAAGCCCGCTTCGATTGACGCACTGGAAGCCAACATTGCCAACATTATTCGTGAGATACCGGCCGAAATGTTGGAAAGAGTATGCCAAAATTGGACTAAGCGGATGGACCATTTGAGGCGCAGCCGCGGCCAACATTTGCATGAAATAATCTTCAAACATTAAATTATATCGACCCAACTATCGATCCAAATAAATATTTCATGCATTTTTCTGAATTTTATGTGTTTTTTTTTTTAAATTTCCGATAGTTCTTATAAAATCACCTTTTATTAAGAATTATTTGCCACACACACACACACACACACACACACACAATATGCGAATCATAAAATTTTCCAAGAATTGCAAATGCAGTGACAATTTGCAAAAATTAAAACGTTTGGAGAGTGACGAAAAAAAATTAAGAAAATCAAATAAATTGTCACCTACAAATTCTGACATTCATAATATTTATGAAATTAATAAGAAAAATAAAACACATTGCTAAAAAAAAAAAAGAAAATTTTGAGAAAAACAAATTTTATAAAAAAAAGTAATTAATTTTTCTTTTTTCTTTAATTTTGTGACACGTCTCCTGCTAAACATTCCGCGAAATATGTACATTCAGAAAATAAAAAATAAAAACGAGTACGTATAGAAATATACAATTTTTAATGATTTCTTTTTTAAATTAAATTTAAGTGTCTTTTTTATTTTGCAATTTGTATGTGATTTTTTTTTAATTTATTTTTATTGCATTTTTTTTAATTTCTATGCAAACTTGTGATGCATAAACAGTCTATAAATTTTCATAGATTTAGATTTAAAGCCATTAAAAAATCCCTGAAAACAAAACATTTTGTCCAGGCTTTCTTAAGTTTTCAAACTTAAATACTTTCTCTTGATTTTACTATCATCATGGACTCCATACGAATCTAGTAATTGTTACAGGACTAATTACAGCTAGGTCTTCTCGGACCAATGTCCTGCTGCCTAAGCAGCTTATTATATGTCTTTGCACCGCTGGGTACTCACAAAGAACATGTCCTTCTCGACAATACTTCCCATTTTTAACTTTTAAAAAATTCAATAAATCTATGGAATTATGGAAGCAGCGCTTATGTCGTACTAAATTATTTTAGAAAACTACAATTTTAGAAATGCTAAAAGTTACTCTTTTATTTCTATTCTAGCAAACGGTATTACGAGGGTTGCCTTTTATATTTCTGGATTAGAGAACAAAAACAGATATTAATCATCGAAAATCACTTTATTGTTTTTCAAAATATTTCTCATGAAGATCTATACACGTTTGCATGCGTTTGTCGAAGCACTTTTGCTACTCCTTTTTTTGAGCGATTGACAAATTGTGTGGGTTGCAACGCGAACACATTTTTTTGACAGTCAAATGTTTATGCAATATTGAATGTATGCTGGTCCCAATAATGCCTAAGGTTGTCTCAATCTTACGATAGGTCACATAACGATCTTGCAATATCAGTTCGCGCTCAGCATCAATGGTTTTCGGAACAACTGATTTTGGACGAGCTTCACGAAATTCGTCGTGGAGTGAACTACGACCACGATTGAATTCACCATACCATCGAAACACTGGTCCTTGATGGAGCTTCATCGCCAAAAATTGAATTAATTTCATCTATGCACTGTTGCTGAGTTAATCCACGTCGAAAGTTGTAAAAAATAATCGTACGAAAATGTTCACGATTTAATTCCATGTTTGGGCCGAGATGAATTTTTTAAGTTACTGTAAACAACACAAATAGCACTCGTATGTCAAAACGTTCTGAGTACGTATAACCTCAAAAATGTCCAACTTTGCCATACAGCTGTCAGTTGTGAGGTTGCAGCACCAGGGTTGCCAAATTCTGAAATATAAAAGGCAACCCTCGTATTTTCATAGCATTGCGTTAATTGGAGAATATATCGCCTCATCATCTCTAAACCACAATAATAAACTTATTGAGTTAATTGCGATAACAAGTAAAGTGGACTTAAAACAAAATTCTTTTTTTACCTATGTAATTGCTGGGTAGGTATGGACTCATTACATTGAATTATCCAGTAATCTCGGCTGTTACAGGTTGAGAATTTAGTGCACAGCCTTTTTTAAGGTAACTTGACTCAAAAAAATTTTCGTTTAGAAAAAGTTTTATTGAGTTTCAACATAAACATGGTACTTTTAATTAGTAAAATTCCCTGAATACTGCTAAAGGTATAAAGCTTGGCCCTGTTTTAATTTTTTTCATGTAAAAAACTGGTCACTTTAACTTTGCGATGTCAATTGATGGGTTCAATTGCAACTCATTGTCATTTCCACAACACTAGTGTGATTTCTGTGCTACTAAGGAAAAATCGCTTAAGTCGACTTAAATAAAAATTCACTTGTTGTCGCACTTAACTCAATAAGTTTATTATTGACGTTCAGGGCTACATATTAAACCTTAACTTCATCCTAACGAAAGCAATACTGCTGTTAGAACTGAATAAGGAAAACTTGTAGAACTTCTAAAGTTCTAGTCCTCTAAAATAACTTTTGGTTTTTCCATGTTGCCACAGCTTTTATTATACAGATTTTACTTTCTATTGAAGAAAGTCACGAATATTTTTTTTTTTAATTGCCGCAATACCGACTGGCTGGCTTGGCGGTCTCGTCTGATGTGCATAATTGAGAAAATTACTTAAAAATTCTAAAAATATTTTTGTGATTTTATTAACTTTACAGACTTGTGCATACATTTTTACTGCAGATTTAGTAAAACATTTTCTGTTGAGTTTTTGTTTTTCTTTGGAAGAAAAAACAATTATTCTGAATTTTCATTTAAAGATATTTTGGCACACTCTCATATTTCTTTGAAGCAGACATTCATTCAGTCATTCAGTAATTCAGCCATTCATTCCTTTATTCACTTGCACAATATAATTATTTTTATTTTTTCTATTTTTGTTTATTTAATAACAATTATTTGGATAATTTATTTTGACGTGCTAGAAACAAATTAAATTGTTTGCATTTCAGTAATTTCAAACAAATAAATCTCAAATCAAATCAAATGGATTGCAGTACTTTGAAATTAATATTTGGGGGTCTTTTCGTTTCTGAAAACGAGTGTTGCCTTTTTTATGCGCACATTTTTAATATTCTTTTAGATCTGTTTAATAAATAGTCTTTAATTACGAGAATAAAGTGAATATTAAAAAAAAAAAAAAAAAACATGAAGGCTGACTTCCAAAACGTCATCGTATTTCATAACGCCGAAGTACAAATCATTGACGATGCATCACATTTCAAAATAGCAATCGGTGCACCAGTTTCAAAGTTGATGCTTTTACTTTTGCATTGTTTCGCAACTCTGCAATTATAAAAAGTTTAAATACCGTATTAGAATTATAACGTTTTGGAAGTCAGCCGAAGTGTACAGCCCTTTTTGGCTGAGACAAAATCACCGTTAGATTTATTTGAAGAATTGTAATGACTCCCACTATGCAAGAATTTATTAAATTCCCTTTTTAATCTAGTAAATCTGTGGCAATAGCAAAAAACCATTTATCGTTTATTATTTAATTTTAGAGGACTAAAATTTTAGAGGCCTAAAAGTTTTTTTTTTATAAAAATGTTCCATTCTAGCAAACAGTATTGTTTTATTAGCATCTCGTTAATTGTACAATATACCGCCCAACCGCCATTTCCTAGAACCGCAACAATAGAGTTATTAGATTAATTGTCAGTTTTTACTTCAGTCAACTTAAGCGCTTTTTCATTAATAGCAGAGAATCATTTCCCTTACATAATGAGCAGGTAGATCGAATTTGGAAGCTTCGCTATGCTGTTTAGTAGTATCAGAAACGGTATTTTCCACTAAGCCCAACTCTAGCTAAGGGCAGGGCCCAAAACACCGCATTGGACGCATCGAATGAAAACTATAAAAATTTTAGCAATTTTGTATGAAGAAATTTTAAAGTTGCCATAGCAGTTGCTCGATATCGAATGGGAGTGATTTGAGAAAGCGCCAGGTTAAGCATTTAGTTTGACCTTGCACTTTGCACTCCGTTCAATTGCTAAGCAGAAATATTAAAGATATTTCAGAGTTGTGTCTTTGGTTGCAGGTCACTGAGCAATCGGTATACATGGCAACGGACTAAAATACTCCCAAAATTGACGGACTTTCTCCTTGAATGACCGGCTCTTTTCATTTGACACTCATGCTCTCAAGCTTTTAAAATAAGAAAAATTCATAAAACACCTAAAACATACATTATGCGTTACTTTGTATAGTAAAATTATAGAAAGTATTTTATAATCAAAAAATTATTATTTTATGTTTATAATTTGAATTTAAAAATGTTTAATAAAAATAATTTCCTAAATATAGATCGAACGAACAATGACGTCAAAGAAACTACTGCAAGTTTCTCAATATCAAAAATTTTGGAAAGTAAATCAAACATTAACAATTTAAAAAATTTGCTCTTTATTTGTTGCACAAATTTATTAAATAAAGTTCAGCACGTTTTGCTTCGAAATATTCGTACACCAACTAACAACCATCGACCACCTTCACACACTGTGCTGTGCGAAAAGTTTCTAAAAACACTTAAATTTTGTTTAATAAATTTGTTTACACTAAGAAAAATATAAAATGAGAAAATGTTTGGTTAAGCAAAATGAAATGACGTCATTAATTTGATCGAGAAGTGCTCGTAAAAATTGAACGTCATTATGTCATGCATTCAGTTAAAAGTGAAAAGAAATATTAGCAGACGTTAAGGTTGAATGTAAAAAGAGCTACAAGTATATGAGTGGTTTCATGGTTGGCTTACGCTTCGGTCTGAGAGTCATTATTTAGAATCGCAAGATTCCATTTTGGCTAAGATAAGGGAATAAGAAAAGGATCTAGACCCACCCTGTTGCATAAGGCTATCTGAAAAGATCTGCTAACTCTATGCCCGATATCTCAGGTAGGCCGTTCATAAGCATATAATGCACCGAGAAACTTGTGTTTAGAAGGTACAAGAGCCGTCACTGGCAGAGCAAGTGTAGAACTGTCTCTTTACTTGCAGGTTCCCGGCAGCTAAAATATTTTACGTTGAAGGGTAGTTCCATCCTGACGGCGTGTGTGCAGATTGCCCAGTTATCACAGCCACCAGTCTGAAGATATCCTTCCCATTCGTGCTCAACATCATAACGAGGCCGTATTTGATGTGTAATCTAGCCCGTTTCGAGACCCTGCAATCTGATTATTCAAGAATGCCACTTCTGACCTTCATTGACATAGAAGTCTTCATGTTGGAGCCGCCTAGTCATTGCCAATGAAGCCACTGTACACAGAAATCCATACCATCTTGAGCAGAAGATATAACAATCGACTGAAGTGCCAGGAGACTTTTTACAAAAATGACTATACTCGTATCCCCACACAATTACTTTAAAGCGAAGTGTAATATTTTTTGGATTGAATTTTGAATGCAATAATTGAAAGAGAAAAGCATAACATTTACAGAAATCCTTTCTAGGCAGTGACTTTACTATGAGGAATCCTACTCCAACTTATGAGCATAAAAACGCTTTCGTAATAAAATATAAAAAAAAATTTTTTTCGTATCGCATAAAATATCTTCATTAATAAGACCCAAATTATACAAACAATTTTTATTGCAGCAAACTTTCATTTAAAATTGAGTTTGTGTTCACACAAGCAATTTTTTTGGAGCGATTTGACAGTTCTAAAATAGATGAAAGGGAATTACAGAGTACGATAACGCTTTCCAAACTTCATTCCTCTCCTCTCATAAACTAACAATGGCAGCAATAAAAATTGCGTTAGGATACATTTTTTATTTTTAAATTGTCGCTCTATTTTTTTTTAATGAAACTGAAAAAAAAATATTTTAAATGTAGAGTGAAAAATACATTTGCGTATAATATTTTAAGCAAAAAGGCATTATTCTGCCTCCTCCCCTTTGAAAATAAAATAAAATACACATGAGGCATAGAAATATTTATGAAAATAAATACGGGGATTTAGAAAAACAAACAAAAACGAATTTAAAATACATTAAACAGAGAGATTACAAAGCATTTTATCAAAATTCTGCAGTAAAATTTGCAGTTCCAAATATTTGAAAACAAAAACAAATAAGAGCAAGAATTTTGTTTAATTTACACCACAGTCAAAAGCGTGTCCAAGATGAAACACAAGGCGAAATTATATAAAATACTGACCGATTTATTGAATAAATAGATACTTTTTTAGTAAAAGAAAAAAAATACTAAAAATATATTTAGAAATAAATATTTAATGACGCATTTGAAAAGATTTTTACAAAAAAAAACGTAATCGATTACGTTAAAACATGCTTAACGTAACGCGTTACGTTTTTTTTTAAACATATTTAGCGCATCTGCCCAAGGTCGCGGTGCGATTATAGCACATATTTATCTTCACTCACTTAAAAGAGTGAAGAATTGTTCGTAAAGTTTGAGTTACTAACATAACTTTCCTAGAGTCA
This sequence comes from Thelaira solivaga, assembly GCA_947397855.1. Taxonomy (NCBI): domain Eukaryota; kingdom Metazoa; phylum Arthropoda; class Insecta; order Diptera; family Tachinidae; genus Thelaira; species Thelaira solivaga. The sequence goes on from OX377614.1 coordinate 52,308,135, forward strand.
TTCCAAAACTTTTTGATAAAGTATGAAATTCTAAGCCTTTTTAATAAAATATGAACCATAATTACCTGCTATTTGTTTTAAAATTATTGGAAAATTCATAAATTTTTATTGGCACTTACCTAAAAGAAAGAAGAAAAGACAGAAATTAATGTAACAAAATTTAAGCAAAAGAATTTTTTAGTTAAAAATAAAAGCGAGACACAAATTTTGGTTAAGCTCTAGAAAATAGTCAGCTCAATTATGAGTAAAAATTCCTAGGGATTATTTAAGTTTTTTATTTTCTCTTATTAAAAATAAAACTTTTTTTATTATAGAAAATTCCGTTTTAAAGATTTTTTTTTCCAAAATTAAATCTTCTCTGGGAATATTAATGATTGGCCTTAATATTTTCTTTTTATTGGAACTCATCTTCCAATCAACTAAACCACAATTTTTTGTGGATTTAGTAGAAAAAATGTATCTTTTTTTTTTCTTCCTGACTGACATAACGCCTGATGTATTTTTCTGCATTTAAAATGAATTCCACTTTATCAAAAAAGAAAAGGCCATTGTGCAAAATAAAAGGAATTCTCTCTGATACATGCAAATTATGTTCCTAAAGAAATGTTTTTACACAACTTTTACATTGTGACTTTTAAAAAAAAACTTGATAAAATGCTATAAGTTTTAACAGACATGAAAAAAACTTGTGAAATTTAACTTAAATTCTACTGCCGTAAATATTAATAAAATTCTAGGACAAGATTTTGTTTTGCAAAATGTTGTTATTGTCAATGCAGATGTGTATGTTGGCAGCACCTCAACGAACTGTTGGTAGCGGTTGCATAAACCAAAAGCTAAACTCAAAAGCTTTAGTGCTTTAGAAGTATAAGCACAATGGGATAGATTTTGTTTAAAGTAAAAAATTAATAAAAAATAAATTACATTTTTAAATACATAAAACTCCAGTATTTGTAAATTATCACCATTTGAAGAAGTGCTATTTTATCTCTATATAATTTTTTTTAACTTTATTTATGTATTAAAAAAAGTATTTCTTTATTAAATTTTTTCTTTTATTAATAGTAAAATATTAGGCTGGTATTCAAAGAGACTAATAACGACTTCAAGTATAAACTATGACAAATTTTTCATACAAATTTGTCATAATATCAATTTCAAGTCTACTTTAATTTTCTTTGAATACAAGCTTTAGCCTTTATTCCAAATTGTGAAGTGAGTAAAGTTAAATATGCAGAGTGAAATATATTTTAAGATAGCCAGCCCCTTACGTTTTTTTTAATATTTGTAAATATACTCGTATTTTCAGTATTTATGGCATTTTTAGAAATATTTATTTCTAAATATGTTTAGGAGAAATATAAGTGCAGAGGTACAAATCAAAGAGAGTTTTATCATTTGCAAACGAACCATAGAAGATTAGCGGATGAGAGAAATATCGTTTTATAGGGGAGGTCATCTAGATTTGTAATCTACAGTCCATTTACTCAGAAATTACTTTGGACTATTGCTCTGAAGGATTTTAGCAATTTTCGTTTTGCATCATAAAGTCGGTTAGACCGATTTGCTTAAATTTTTCTTATACACTGCCGCTCATCTGATTAGGTTTGGCATTAAAATAATTTTGTTTACCATCTCTGTCTAAAACTAACGCATAAACTAGTAATACAATTGGTTTTATTACGAAATTGCATGTATACCTAAAATCTTTGCAAAAAATCTAACGGGAATATTGTGCCGTTATCTTAATACATGCTGTAAAAGAAATATTGTATTAAAACGATGCATTTTTTTAAGCTCATCAGAATAGGTTTACGACTAATTGTATTAGTTTACACTAACGTTTGACCGCGAGTGCGTTGTTTTGAATAACTTTTTTTTAATTTCTAAACTGTTACAAAAATTTGTAATTTAAATGGGTCGTGGAAAACCTTTATCTGAAGCCGAAAGGGTCAAAGTTAAAATCTACGCAGAAGGAGGTCTTTCTCACAATGAAATTGCAAAAAAAATTAACAAAAGCCAAAATTGTGTGAGTAATTTCTTACGAAATGAAAATACCTATGGAAAAAACATGAAAGGAGGCACTTATAGAGCAACTTCAGCAAGTGAAAGACGAGCGATCGTTAGATCTGCCTCCAATTCGAAGGAATCAGCGGCACAAATAAAGGAAAAAGTTGGTTCTAAAGCTAGTTTAGCGACTGTAAAGCGAGTCATTCAAAATGCCAAACACTTAAAAAGATTGAAACTACAAAAAAAGCCACCACTTAATCCTTTACGTAAAGAATACCGCCTAAAGTTTGCTGAAAATTACATGACCTGGAAGGACGAATGGAAACGTGTTGTCTTTTCAGACGAAAAAAAGTTCAATCTGGATGGTCCTGATGGTTTTAATTACTATTTCCATGATCTCCGTAAGGAAGAACTTTATTTAAAGCGAAATCATAGCTGTGCAGGTGGTGTTATGGTGTGGGGTGCTATTTCATATTACGGCACAGTTGAACTGCAGTTTCTTTCAACGAAAATGAATGCAGTAAATTATAAAGGAGTCCTCGAAAAAGCTTTTCCACTATTCAATGACATCTTTGGATCCATTTCATGGACTTTTCAACATGATAACGCTCCAATTCATACTGCAAGGCTGGTGAAACAGTGGATTGATGGGCAGAATGTGGGTTTACTGCAATGGCCTCCTTATTCTCCCGACCTTAATATTATTGAAAATGTATGGGGATTTCTTTCACGTAAGGTTTACGAGTCGGGCCGTCAATTCAAAAACAAAAATGACTTGATTGCTGCCATTCAAGAAGCCTGGAGCGAAATCAACCTGAATTATCTGGCCAAACTCTATGATTCAATGCCAAAAAGAATATTCGAAGTCATTCTGAATAAAGGTGGAAGCACACACTACTAATTTATAAAATATTAAACTAATTTAATAAAACAATTGTTATTTTATCGAAAAAAACTTACAAAAATAATCTTTCATTTGTTTTTTGTTGTTAAACCTATTCTGATGAGCTTAAAAAAATGCATCGTTTTAATACAATATTTCTTTTACAGCATGTATTAAGATAACGGCACAATATTCCCGTTAGATTTTTTGCAAAGATTTTAGGTATACATGCAATTTCGTAATAAAACCAATTGTATTACTAGTTTATGCGTTAGTTTTAGACAGAGATGGTAAACAAAATTATTTTAATGCCAAACCTAATCAGATGAGCGGCAGTGTATATTCGTTACAGCCCAACTTGGGTTTTTATGAAAAAAAAAATTGACCACGCCCTTTACTACGCCCACCTTATAATTTTATCCAAAATCAGAACGGCTGGACCAGTTTGGCTATTTTTTCTTATATGTTCTTAATATCCCAACATGGGTTTTTATGAAGAAAAAAATTAACCACGCCCCTTATTATATTTAGCTAAAGTCAGACAACGGCTGACCGATTTAGGTAATTTTTTTTATATGTTCGGCATAACCCAACTTAAGTTTTTATAAAAAGAAAAATTAGCCACGCCCTCTACTACGCCCACCTTATATTTTTATCTTAAACTAGAGCACGGCTACTTTTTTTTATATGTGGCGTACACTTTGTAAGTGTATATAAAGTGAGAGAACGGATTTGGGAAATTTTTTTTTAAAAGTTTGTAATAGCCCAACAACCCATAATGTCAGTCAAAAAAGAAAAAAAAATGTCGTGTATTATACAGCATTATAATAAACGGAATTCTGAGGACACAACAAAGCAATAAAAAAAAATTATTTATTGACTTGAGTTGGTTATCTGAATATCCAATAATAAAAATAGCTTACAATTCGCTATAATTGCAAATGTAAGTTAAACAATGATGATTCAAAAATACATTCTTTTCTTCTCTTATTAACTATTTTTATGCATTTTAATATAAATAAAATTTTAAAGCGAAACTGTTTGCGGGGTCAGCTAGTATGTTATAAATACAAAAAACATATTTAGAAATAAATATTTAATGATTTGAATAAATACTGAAAAGATATTTATAAATACTAAAAAACGTAAGGGGTTACGTAAAGCATATTTATCTTCACTCACTTCAAGTATTACAAGATTTGTAAAGAACCTGAAATTATTTTATCCACAACAAAATTTCTGGGCTACAATGGCTCAAGTTTAATAAAAATAACAATTTTGAAATTATTTCGCAGTATTGTTTGCAGAAAATGCAAATGCAACCTTTCCCGCAATTAATATTTTGATTATTTTTAATGAACTGACTAGAATACGCACACTAGTAATCACCTTACCCTTAATTGCAATATCGAGTTCAAGTAGAAGGCCCTTTTAAACACGGGTATTTGCATAAGACAACAAGTCATTTTCATGCCAAATTTACCAATCAAACAAGCAAAATGAACATCTTGTGATTTGCAAAATGTTCTCTTAACAGCCGTTCAAATTGAAAGACAATCAAAAGAGAACAAAAATTGTGATTAAATTTATAAAAAGCTGAGCTGATCGTATGCGAACAACGAGCAAACAAAATATGAAAAACTAAACAAAAGCAGCAAACAGTTCATTTTTAGACTACGAAACGAACGCCACGTCACGTAAAATAAACTCTCACAATCGTCTGAAATGTGTGCCAAAATAATGAAATATTGAATTTAAAATAGAAAAATTTTTAAACTAAAAATAATTATTAGTGTTAATGCATCTCAAGTTTATAATTTTTAAGTAGAAAATTTAAAACAGAAAAAAAAAAATATAAGAGAACAAAAAAAGGTTAAAAACCCAAGAAAATAATTGCAATTTAATTTTTAATAAATTATGATTGTATAATGAAAAAGATATTTCAAAATTGTGTACGACCGATCATATTTGAGCAACAAAGTGGACAGGAGATGCTTTAAGAAGTTCACAATTCTGGGGGGCTAGTTAAAAATAGAATTCGAAAGTGTGATAAAATAATTGTTTAAAAAGCAAAAAACAAACACAAAATTAAATGCATGAATAGAAAAGAGAGAGAAAGAAAATATTAGAAAGTAAAAGTGAAAAGAAAACTTTTTCAAATAAAGATAAGAGACTCGCGCTAAAGAACAAATATTTTCTCTTAAAGAAAAAAAAAAAAAAAAAGAGTAACATCAACAAAACATGGAAGACGATTATACGATGCAGGAACAACTACCTTCTTCTGCCGCCACTAATATGCGTAGACGGCGCAGAATTGGTCGTTCTATACGTGAAAAAACTCCTGATCCAAATGTTCGCCGTATGTCTTCCACTGAAGATGACAACAGTGTAATTAGTGGCACAACCGCCTCTGAAGAGACTCAGGTAGTTAGAATGCAAATACGGCCACCGCGTTCAACAATGTCAGCTCATGAGAGTAAAATATTAAGACGGAGAGACAAAACTTTTGCTACAGCTGCTGCCCGCTCACTATCTCAGCCCAGAGAGGCTGAACGCTTATCAGAGCCTGAAGCAACTGAATTAATTCAAACAATGAAACGCAGTCGTTCAATGCCTCGTAATAAAGATTTGGCAGAATCAAGTGAGAGTGAATTACAAGCTAGACGAACAACTGTATCTCCAGAATCTAGATTGGTTTCAGTGCCCATAAAATCGTCAGCTGATGAACATCTCTCACGTTTGGAACAAAATTTAAGACGTTTCGAAAGTGAGCGCAAACGTTTCGAAAATGAGAAGAAACTCTTCGAGAGAGAGAAGAGAGAACATAAATTGAAATACAAGCAAATGATGGAGCATGAAGAAAGAAAGCGCTTATTACAATCCTATCGCAAGCTAAGCGATCGCATTAAGCTAACCCAAGGAGAAGATGAACGTAAACGCTTGATAACCAGTTTAAGAATGGAGAGAAATGAGCAGGACTTACCGTTATTCCAAACAACTACCACCAAAAGAAATTGCTCAAGTGGTCACCTTGAAGAATCGTCAACCCAGTTTTCATCATCCGATACGGAAGCAACGGAAGAAAACAAAACTAAGCGTTTGGTCAAGCAACTATCTCCAGTAAGAAGACATCATAGTGCCATGACCACGGCTAGTGTAAGAGGACCGCCACCTCATCCGCCAGCTAGACAATCAGTTAGTCGTAATAATTCTTTGTCACCTATTAGACCTGAACGACGCTCCAAGACTCCCGAGCAAAGAGCTGAATTGATTAAAAACCTAACTGATATACAGCAACAACAACAACGTCATATACGCATCGAAACCACTACCACAGAATTTGAAACAGATAGAGAGACTCACTTGAGGAAAAGAAAGGTGCACAGAAGTGGTTCCCTTCAACGGCCTGAACCAATACGGAAACGTAGTCTAGAAAAGCAATCCGAAGACAAAGTAGATGGTTCTACGCTGTCAGACGTAGCAAAAGACAATCAAGCAGAAACTGTACCTACGCCAAAATTAGAACCCCATAAACCTACATTCTTCCAAAGACTTGCTCTAATTTTTAAAAGATCCTCAAGGCAGCAAGACGAACTTAGCCAACAAGATTTTTTAACCCCTAACAAGCAACAAACTGAACAAAAGATTTACGACAAAATACTATCGAAAGCCTTCCTTAAAGCTTTTCTTAGAGATGCCTTACAACAATGGCGCCAACACAAAGCACAACATCCCCAAGATATTAAACACATTAAAAGAATGCGTAACCGATGTTTTGCCCACACCATATTGTTGATACTTTTACTTGGTTTTGGTGGCCTTATGTTTCGTTACACCGAAGGTACCTCTGAAAATATTTACAAGTGTGAAGTACGCAAAGTAAAAAGAGATTTTATTGATCATTTATGGTCACAGAGTCACAGCATGAGGTTGGTTGGTCTTGTCTATAAAAAAAAATTGTTTTAAAACGTTTATGTTACAGAGAGGATGATTGGAAAGCTTTAGCCCGACAAAAACTACGGAAATTTGAAGAAGAATTAAATGCAATGAGAGAAATGGGTATACGATACTTTCCTGGACAAAAGTCATGGAATTTTGTTAATTGCATTTTGTATTGTTGGACTGTGATAACAACCATAGGTAATACTTATTTAAATATAGGAATGAAAAGACTCCTTTGAAGTTCCTAGTAAGAGTGCCCTGCATTAGCCAGTATCTGTTATCAGGGTTTCCCTATAGACTTATGAGCATGCGATTCTACCTTAATAAAAACTATTAGAACTAGAACTGATATCCTTTTTATAACTTAAAGAAAGAAGAGAACAGGTTTTTGAAAATATACAAGACTTTAAAAAAATTTCTAAAGTCCTTCCCCAAAAAAGTTAGTCTCTAGTAACTAACAGCCCACCGTTTTACTGTACTAATCATTTATCTTTTTTCCTTTTGTATTTCATTTCAGGTTATGGCCATATAACACCAAAAACCCAACTTGGTCAATCGCTGACAATTGCTTATGCCATCATTGGCATACCCATGTTCTTAATATTGTTGGCTGATTTTGGTAAACTATTCACTAGAGCCATTAAATTTGTGTGGGGTTATGTGAGAGGTCTCTACTACACCGGCACCTGTCGCAGAATCCGTAAGCAGCAACAAGTTTGTGATGCCATGACTGGGTTCTCAAATGTTTACGATATGGCCATACGCAGACCGAGTCAATTCTTCGGCATGGCACCAGATACCGATATTGAATCTCAAGCCTCAGATGCCGTGAAATCTAATTCACATGCAGAAACACCAACTTCGCCCTATCCTGACACAATAGTAGTGGATGATGAATTTAATTTACCCATCTCATTGGCTTCCCTTTTGCTGATCACTTATATTGTTTTGGGCGCTTTTGTCTACACCTTATGGGAGGATTGGGGTTATTTTGAAGCCTTTTATTTTGTATTCATTTCAATGTCCACAATTGGTTTTGGTGATTTAGTGCCAAATCATCCGATTTTCATGATGTGCAGCATAATTTATTTAATATTTGGTTTGGCTTTAACCTCTATGTTCATCAATGTGGTACAAATAAAACTAAGCGATACTTTTAAGGATGCCAGTGCCAAAATAGGCGCCACTTTAGGAGTTGCGGCTGCTAGTGAGGTGGGTGAAGATCAATCACAAGCCAAGACACCATCTGATTTAGCCTCCATACATGGTTCACGTTTAAATAAGATAACCGAAGACATTAATGAAGAGATGACAGCGGGCGCAGCTTTACCAGCAAGTCAAGATAGCGAATTAATACAACCGCCACCATTACTGCCACGAAGACAAGTGTCAACGGAGCAGCCTCCATCAGTAGAAAAAAAGAAAAAGAAACGTTTCTTTAAATAAGCAAAATTAACATATAAAAAATTCTCATTAACTGTATTTCAAAAGAATTTGAATTTAGAGCTAATGCCAGTTGCTTTGCTTAAATCATTTGAGGACGCAGCTTCCAAATTTAGGTTTTTATTAAGTAATATATTACCATTGCAGGTCCAATTGTAGGATTCAAAATCCAAACAATTATTTTTGAAAAAAAAAAAATTAAATAAATTCGGCCATGAGACAGCAAAATTTTCTTGTACAAGTTTTATGTACAGAAAGCTCTCTTCCTCTTACACACAAACAACAAAACTGGCACTTGGCGTTTGTAAACAAAATGAGACAGATAATTTGATGCGAGATTTTAATAAGAAATAGATTTGAGTGCCATTAAAGAATTATTTTAATTTAATTTAATAAAGAAACAAATGATTTAATTTTCTTTAAAAAAAAAAAAAAAAAAAAAAAAAGTGCGTATGTGACTCCAAATTTGATCAGTTTTTTTTATAAGTGTTGTTTTTTTTTTTTTTAAATTAATTTATGTTCTTCACATTAAAATAAATTTTTATGTTTAAGTATTTATTTATAAAATTGTAAATAAAATTGTTTTTTAAGTAAAAAAGAAAGAAGTTTTTTATTTATTACACAAAATCCTGTGGGAAATGCTCCAAAAGTACATGTCCCAGGCTTGACTACTGAAAAGAAAACGTATTAGGTAACTACTACCAATATGCTTAATTTCCTTTATTATTATCATCATGGGCTGTTTGTTATCGCACCGCGACCTATTGTGCAGCTCATATATGCCCCAGTAAGAGTACAGTTTTTGATTTAAAAAAACGTGTTTTTATAACAGGGTTGTGATTTTTTTATTGGATTGTAAGGGAGATACGTTACGATTAAGTATGAAGTCATTGCCAATTTTTCGGAAGAAGACATATTTTTCGATATAAATCATTTCCATTTGAATGGTTTAATACACAAAATTATCGAATTTGGGGCTCAGAAAATCCTCATGCCCCCTAAACAAGCAACTGCCTGGTAAATAATTTAGCAGAGGTCGAAATTGCGGTGACTATGAACAACATTCGTTACAGGAACATGATAACGGAGTTCTTGTGGCCTCAACTAGACGACACGTGGTTTTAGCTTTTCATTGCATTCCTACTGGGACACTGAAGCGAAATAAAGCGGCGGCAACGCTGAGTACTTGGATAATGTGTATTTTGTTGTTGTTGAAAAGTAATACCATTTTAGTTATTTCTGACGAATCTAGCGTTTTTAACTCTATTTTTTAACAAAGTAATTTAACATTACTGTTGAACCGGCAACGACAGCGGTACGCTGGCCGCGGTAAGTTTCTCAAATATGTTGAATCATTTTTATGTAATTATTTTTGTTTTTTTAATTATTTTTTTATAATTTTTTTTTTTATTTTTTTTTATTTTTTTAATTATTTTTATTTTAAATTATTTTTGTTTTTAATTATTTTTATTTTAAATTACTTTTATTTTTAATTATTTTTATTTTTAATTATTTTTATTTTTAATTATTTTTATATTTAATTATTTTTAATTATTTTTATTTTTAATTATTTTTTTTGATTATTTTTATTTTTAATTATTTTTTTTAATAATTTTTATTTTTAATTATTTTTATCTTTAATTATTTTTATTTTTAATTATTTTTATGTTTAATTATTTTTATTTTTAATTATTTTTATTTTTTATTATTTTTATTTTTCATTACTTTTATTTTTAACTATTTTTATTTTTAATTATTTTATTTTTAATTATTTTTATTATTTTTTTTAATTATTTTTATAATTATTTTTATTATTTTTTTTTTAATTATTTTTATTATTTTTTTTTAATTATTTTTATTATTTTTTTTTTAATTATTTTTATTATTTTTTTTTTAATTATTTTTATTATTTTTTTTTTAATTAATATTAGTGCTTTGCAAATTTAATATCGTTACAACAAACTACAAGTACATACAAACACACACTGTCTTATGTTGCAGAATAAATTATAAATTATTGCGTTGCACATAAAACACCTACAAATTGTTCTTTACCACATTGAATCACACACAAGCCATGTTCAAATTTCATCTTCCGGCACTTATTACACACCACCTACAAACATGAATTTATTTATGCATGTACGAGTATGTCACAAATTTATTTATTTATTTATTTATGTACTTACAGACTCATGAACGTATTATGAGAAAACATTTTCTAAAAAAAATAATGCAAGTACGACAACACTAGTAATATAACTTCAGTTCCTCCCTTGATAGAAATAAAACTAGAAGAATCTTGTTATAAATTCTCAGTGTTTCTTGTATTTTAATCTAGAATTTCTGCTCTGCAGTGAGCAAACAAAAAACTTAAGAAACCAACATGCAAAATATTGCAAAATTTACGTGCATTTTGTAAAATCATGAAAGTATAAACAATAATATTGCCCAGCAATAAATAATCCAAAATAAAGCAAATAAAAACTTAAACAAGGGGAAAAAATGCAAACAAATGGAAATCCTAAAAAACAAAACCCTTTTTTTCATGTGTGACAAATAAAGGATGTATGATTTGCCAAAATGTCAGAGAAAAACAAACAGTATAATCTCGTATGATTCAAAAATGTCCAGCAAAAGCTTTTACATACATTAAAATCTGTGAAAGAAAGAATTAATTTTTCTAGATAAATAAAATAAAATTTCTGTTTTCAAGCGCAATCCTTTGAAAGATTCAAATGAGTGAAGTTAAATTTGCAAAAACATTCCTTCTTGAAAAGAAAATTTTGTGCACTGTGCACACCAGAAAAAATGCGATAGCGGGCCTTACTTCAAACTGAAGGTGATGAGTTCCTCTTTGGGCATCTTTGAATAATTTTTACGTTGAATAAATTTTCTTTAACAAAAATATCTTGGAAGGGAAATTTTGTCTAATTAGTTTGAAAAGCTTTAGTCAAAAATAACAAAACAAAAATAAAAACAGTCATTATGCAGCCAACTTCACTACCTAACGCGCTGTCTGTCACGTCCTTTCGATTTGCTTCACACATTTTGTGTGAACATGAGAACTGAAGTCAACAGAAAGTGGCCGGCGACTTACAGTTTTTCAATATTTTAACAGGCACACTAAAAACCATTTCAAAATAATATAAAAAAAAATTAAAAAAATTTAAGTATGTACATATAATCAAAATGATTTTAATTTCAAAAAGCACAGAAACCGAAAAAAAATCTGCACAAGCACGAATTCAACACTCTATTTTTCCCCAAATCTTTATTAATATTTTTTAAGTGGAATTAAAACAATCAATTACAAGGTTTTGCTTACAGCCTATCAATTCCAACAACAATTGTTTTGAAGCAACAATTGAAAACTTTATTTTTTTTTTTGCTTATTATCATCTAGTTTAGCTTGGGTAAATTCACACAAGTTTAGTGTCACTGACGAGCTAAAAAAAACATCCAGGAAGGCACTAAAACTAAAAACCACTGACTACATAATTTTACACATAAAAAATTAGTATAAAAAGCACTAAAAACAGCGCTGAAAACACGCCGCATTTAGAATTTGGAAACGTTAACGTGTTGTTATAGGGTTTATTAAATATACTCACAATAGAACAAAGCGACATCGCATCCTTGTTAAATGACAGGTATCTGTCATATATTTTAAGATTGTTAGATCTTGAGAATAAAGAAGTTGTGTATTCTGAAAAATTTAATTTGCTGGCTTTTTTACTTTGTGTTTGAATATAAAGAAAACACTTTTTCTTTTCAACTCAGATTGAGAGATGAAATAAAATATTTTTCTTAAAGCAATAAATGAAAAATACTAATCGAGTTCAGCAATATTTTTTTAAACTAAAACTTTATGTATTTAAAACATAAAAAAAAAACATTTTATAAGAACGAAGAAGAAAATTTTTCTACTGTTGGGCATGTGGCATATTTTTTCTCATTTATTTTAATATGGCATCTTTATAAAAAGCAGCTGCAACCAAAAATAACAAAACAAACCAGAGCATATACATACTTTGTATGAAGTAAGGAAGTAGTATCAAATGTGTTCGAGTTTCCTTGTTGTTTATACTTACAAGTTACTTTTTGCATGAGGTTGCTATATAATGTCCTGTTAAACTAAATAATTTTCTCTCTCTCTTGCACACAACATGTCATTTCAATAACATGAAGTAATTTTCCGTTTTGGAGAGAATATAAATAAAGAAACAGAGAAGAGAAGTAATAGAAATTGTGTTTATTTTATTTTATTTTTTTTTAAGTAAATGAATTCTCACTGCAACTTAAACTCTCTGCAGAACAGTTTTTCAAGAAGAGAGTATAAGTTGGCAGATGAGAGTAAATAATAATTTGAGTTGAAGGCAGCGTTACACTCACATTATTTTATTTCATTCAGCAAAAAGGATATAACATCCCTGCAAAGGGAAATTATAAACATACTGAGAGGCAACATTTTTATGAATGAGAGGAATATTTTATTTCATAAATTTTCAAAAATGTTTTAAAAGCAAAACTTGCTATATTTTTGTAAGAAAACTATTAAAAATTAGTTTCTGTTGGGCATTTAAGCCGTCTAGTTGTTGATCTTTAGCTGTGTGTTAAAGCCCATTGTATTAAGGCACGTTTTCTAACGCGATTTATTTTTAAGTTTTAACAACAATATCGTTGTATGCGAATATTCAAATAAAAAAGTGTCATATTATTTTGAGAGTAAAATTAATTTTGCCTTAATTATATAAAACCAAAGAAAACAAAAATTGCGTCATTTATTAAGTTAAAGTGATTCATTTGAAATGTAATAAAGTCTAGCATAGAATGATTTTAACAAACAAGTGCTAATAGTTTCACAAATAACTAATTGCCCAGAAATAACTAAAGTAAAATAAATAACAAAAAGAGTAAAAACAAGTTAACAAGCCAATTGTACACCAAAAAAAAAAAACAAAATTGTTTTGCTTTACAAGTGCAGTTTGTAAAATATAAAAAATAAAAAAGAATTTTAATACGTTTGGCAATTTGGCCATTTCAATCATTAAACGCTGCCAGATGTTTTAGTTTCATTTCACACTGATACAGTTTACTGCAACTTTAGCTGAAGCACAAGGATTTAATGTGTTTTTTAGTTTTATGTTTTTGTGCTGTTCAAAAATGTTTGTTCAAAGGTGGTGTATTTATGTACTTTTATTAAGGAAATCGTGGCTGTTGTATTTAAATCCCTAAACAGCTGTCATTACAAACGAGTGCGTATGTTTTAGTGTTCTTTCTGTAAAGTACAAATAATTTCTACAGAGAAATAAAAAAACCAAAACTACATGACTAAGAAAGTTTCCTACTAAAAGTACAAAAAAAAAATGCTTCAAATTTGTTTTAAATACAATGAAAGTGGAAAAAATATTTTTAAATAATTCTCAAAATTAATGTCACAGTGTAGTAAACAACCAAAGAGAAAAAAAGAAATAAACAAAAAAGAAAAAAAAATTATTTATTAAGTCATTAGCATTTAATAGCAGCAGCACAGCCATTATGTCAGCAATCAGCAGTCGTAATCAAAAAATGGAACAACAGGTTTGTAGAAAATTTGCAAAATTTTACATTATTGCTGACGATGAGTCCTTTTTTAATTTATCAAAGATTTCATATTTTTAAAAACGTGTTATGGCTTTTATTTTGAACAAGATAATTATATTTTTTCATAAAACTAAATTCACAAAAAAAAAAACTAAAATTTAATTTTGATATCAATAAAGTCAAACCTCTTCAAATCATAATAATTTCAGTGAAATTATTATCCCTAAAGGCAAAAGAACTCCCCCTACAGAACATGTCCTAAAACAATGTCAATTGCAACTCTTGACATACGTGTATTAGCCCTAAATAAATCTTTTTTTTTTTTAAAGAAAAATTAAAAAAAAAAATTTAAATAATCCAAAGTAATTTTTTAGTATTTGGGCCGTAGATTATAAATCTAGATAGCCTCCCTTTAAAATGATATATGTCCCATATTCCGCAGTCTTTAATGGTTCATCCGAAAGTTCCTAAGATCAGTCAGAGCAACAGCACTAGGGTATATGGACTTCTGAGTATTTGCGCAATAGATTACAAATCTAGACAGCCTCCACTTTAAAATGATATGTCACCCATCTCATAATCTTCTATTGTTCATTCGGAAGTTGCTAAGATCCCTCCGCACGAACAATAGAAGATTACGGGATAAGAAATATATCATTTTAAAGGGAAAGTTGTCTAGATTTGTAATCTCAGAAATTACTTTGAATTATTTTAAAAAAGTTTTTGAAATTCCTTTATAAGCCAGATCTAATTTGCCGAGGTACCATTCCCGATTTTGCATATGAAAATTACCAAAAGCAAAAAAGGAAATTAATCTGTAGGTTCTAAACTTTCTGGAAGTGTTTTAACATTTTCTTATAATTTCATAGTTTTTATTTTATGATGCAAAACGGAAGCTACCAAGATCCTTGAGAGCAAGAGTACTGCGGTATTTGGAAATTTCAAAAAAAAAAAAATTTTTTAAATAGTCCAAAGTAACTTCTGAATGTTTAGACAGGAGATTACAAATCTAGACAGCCTCCTCTTATAATTATATGTGTCCCATCTCATAACCTTTAATGGTTCGTCTGAAAGTTGCTAAATCACTCAGAGCAACAGTACTGGAGTATATGGAAATTTCCAAAAAAAAAATTTTTAAAATAATCGAAAGTAATTTCTGAGTATTTGCGCAATAGATTATAAATCTAGACAGCCTCCCCTTTAAAATGATATACCTTCCGGGGAGTAATCTGCTTGAGAAATTTCTCCTAAACATATTTATAAATAAGTCATAAATACTACTTCTACAGTTCCCTTGTGGATTCCATTCGATGGCATTTCTGGTGATGTCGTTTGGCAGTCTGATCGATCCAGTTCGACTTTCGTCTTTTTATATCAATAGCAAATGGCTGAATAAATTTTAGATGCACCAGTCGTTGTTATGATGCTGCCCAAATATTTAGCAAAAGTAGTTCAGAACTAGGAGATTATTGATACGAAAATCTTCAACCCACACAATTGCTGCAATTTGGCCTCTACACTTACCGGATATTGCACTAGGCTAGAACTTTTCTATTTTTAAGCATATAATAATCAATCGCTAAAAAGTATTAAAGACTATCAAATACCGCTTGAAAAAAAATGTTCTTTTCATTTATCAAAATTTTATTTAATTACATTTTCTTTACGTACTAATTTTTGATCATCAGAACATTTACTTTCTAGATATTTAGAAATCCAAAAATGTAATTTTTATTTATTTTCAAGGGTCTTTTTTGATTACATTATTATTAATGAATCTAGATGAAGTGATTCTGAGTAAAAAAAAAGGTCATATAAGACATACAAAATGGTACTTTTTCTTTATTTTAATGATTTTAATAATTTTTAATATTAAATACTCGTGAAATCAGAGTCAAAATAAGGTAAATGAAAAATTATAAAAGTGGAAAAATTGTTTACGAAAGAAACAAAAAGTTTGAAACTGATATTAAAAATGGTCCTAAGCGAAATAAGATATCAGAAAGGGAACAGTATGGTACTTTTTATTTTTTAATGGTACTTTTTCGAGTTTGCATTATTAGTGGGAACCAAACTGAAACGTTGATGACTAAAGTGAAAAATCCAGGGACCGCAAATAACAGTTATCGAAATCATTATTTTCAGAGTTAATAAAAAAAGCAACTAAAACGGTTATTTTTTAACGTAAAAAAAATCTTATGGTGTTTTCTTTTCTGAAAGAAAATGCTGCCGTTTATTTCTGTAACACTTTTTAAATGTTACTCATACACTCATGTTGTGTTACAATTTTTATGATCACAATTACACGGAAAATCGTATTCTAGGGATTAAAATAAGAAACTTTGCCGAAGAAACCATAACTCTAGAATGTATTTTGATGTGCCGACTTTTGATCCGAAGGGTCAAAATTTGAAAAATCTCACTTTGACCCATTTAGAGTGCCTCAATCAAGTCAAAATGTATGACCGACCCCCACTAACTTTGGAGGACTGACCCACCTATGCCAGTGGCACACCCCCTGGAACCACCCCATACAAATATTTCAAAAAATCACCATTTTTAGCACTTTACAAGAAAAAATCAGCGAAATGGCTGTTTTTTTATTTTTGGAGTTTATTTTTCTCTTTAGAAATTTATTTAGTCAGAATGAAATGAAAAAATGAATTTTACTTAGTAATAGAAAAAAAAAAAAAATTAATACACACCCATAAAAAAAATCGAAGGTAAAACATGCAGCATTCTTTACACTTATTCGTGCAACATGTTTAGAAACGAACTAGCTGCTCGTATACCCTCTAGAATATAATTTGGAAAAGAACATAAAAATGTATAAAAGTCAAAATAAATGCAACATTATTGCCAGAAAAGAAAACACCATTAGATAAAACTGTTAAAAAAAGTTTTATTTTGCCGTCCGAATATAAATTGTTAAAAACTATACAGTGTGTTCCTGCAACCCAAATTAGCGTGGAAAGAGCATTCTCTGCTCTTAAATTGGTATTGAGCGATCTGCCTTTAAGTCTTTTAGCAGAAAATTTGAAAAAAAAAAAAAAATAAGTTTGTTAAACTAAATAAATAAAACTCTTCAAAGGAAATTTTTGACTTGAAAAATAAAACTCCTCAAAAGAGTTTTACTTTCTGATTCTGAAAGAACTCGTCAATACGATTCCGTTGGTATATGACAATATAGATCTCCGTTGATTCAAACATAAAGAGTTTTTAAGTGAAATTTTTTTCGATAAACGTTATTTACGGTCCCTGCAAAAAGCATAAAATGATTAAAATGGTACTCTAGTTAGAGATTTAAATGCTAGTATTTTTATTTTTTCTAGTTCCACTATTTACTGCTTTAAGTTAATATTTTTTATTTAAATTTTTCATTTTGTATTTTTTTAAAAATCTGGAAACTCCAAAAATAATGTCAGAAATTTCAATATCTCTAGTTCAGAGATTTGATTATGAAAAAATTGACTTTTTTATTGTGTAAAAGTTTTTCAAACTTTTTTTGCTTTAAGCAAAAGAAAAATAAAACATTTTTCAAATCATCTCTAGTTAAGTCTCATAAAATATTCAAATTCAATATGTGTTGAGTTCGTTATCTTTAGGAATTAACAAACATATTCATAGAAAATTTTAGCAAACTTAAAATGAATGTGGCAAAAGGGCAAATATTTAACAACTCGTGTAAATATTCTTCTATTGAATAGTGCCAAACAACATATGCAAGTGTTTACTAAAGAAAGTTTTCTAAAATTGGCAAAAGAAATTGAAACAATTAGTTTCTAAATACACAGACGCATGCACACAAACTCTCACACACACACACGCAGAGCCATAAAAGAGACATACATATTACAATTCATGTAGGCAAGTCATTTTAAAGGCTTATTTTGGAATCCTGCTTTTGTTATCCTGCTAATAAATTAAAATCATTTATTGGAAAGAAAAAAATATTATTTATTTATCAAGTCATTTATCTCTCATCTGCTTTACCAACTTTGATAAAATGTAGATGTGACTTTGCTAACAAACTGGAATACACCTACTGGTATTTATAAAAGTCAGCAAAGTTAAGTGTGGAGTTTTTAAGCCAAAATTCTATGCATAAAAACCAATAATTTATGGTTTTGGTTTTATCTGTTTCAGAAAAAAAACACACACACACAATTTTATCTACTTCTTTTACAAATTACAATAGAGTAAAATTGTATTTAATTTAACGTTTATTATTGTAATTATCAAAATATCACACCCTTCTTTCAACTAACGCCCACCTTTCTTTAAAATATGCAGTTGGCAAAGCATTATCTATCAAAGTAGTTGTTGTCTTGTATGAAATTTTACAAATAAATCTGTGAAAGAGCAATAATTGGAGAATTGCCAGACAATTGTTGACGGTACTTAAATGTGGACACACTGAATCAAAAACTGTGATGACCAGCATCAAGTTTTATACACTGCACCACATCTACTACAACAAAACTTAGCTGAAAAACAAAACAGGGTTACCCAACAGCAGTCGCTCTACAATTGACTTTAAGTGACGTTCTTGGCAGATAACTTTCATTCGGTTGGGAAACCACTACTACTAAATACAAGGTGGGCCAAAAGAAGTCATCCGATGTTGTTTAGCTCTCATTTATTTTCTAAATGAAAATGAAATGTGTGCCGTTGCTCCGTCCTGTTGGAACCACATGTCCTCTAGTCCTAATTCGTTCAATTGCGGCAGAAGAAATTCGGTTAACATGGCCCTATAGTGCGCACCGTCCACTGTTCTCGTTTGACCAGCCCGATGACTCCTGCAGCGTGAACAGCGCACCATATAGTTACTTTGAGCGGGTGTAATGGCTCCTCCTGCACCAGAAGCGATAGTTTTGCTTGTTCACGTACCCGCTGAGGTGGAAATGAGCCTCGTCGCTCATTATGATTTTGGTCGAAAAATCGTCCACTTCGATTATATCGCGTTCTTGGGAAGTGTATCGCTCCATGGCTTGTTCACTTGTATTCTACATCTGTCTAGTTCACAAATGTCAAAACAGATTTGCAAAAATAAGATCATCTTCCAATAGGGTGATTTCCTTTAGCCCACCTTCTACAAAGTTAGCCGCCTTTTTTGACATCATCATTGCACTCCCACTGGATAACCCTTTTAGTTGTACTATATGATATTCAATTTAAATACATTGTGGTGACAGTGGAGAAATGTTGCATTATTAGCAGGACATGGTTTGAAGTGTTTTTTTTTCTGTTCAATTATTGTTATTTTGTAACATTTTTATTTTTAGCTTTATTTTTTTCGCTCTGCTGGGAATTTATAAAAAGCCGATTATCTACAGCTTTCGGTGGTTTGGTTTTGCAGTATTTAAAAAGAAAAGCAGTACGAATTATTAATGGCTCAAACAAACTGCTGCTTAAAATAATAATTTTTAAATATGAATTCCAACAGTAAAGTGGTTGGTTTTGTATTAAATTTTAATATTATTCACTTGAAAATAGTGGAAAATAAATTTTGTTTGTTTAAAAGAAAAGGATTTAATTGTAGCAAGTAGAGCGTGAAGAGTTTAAACGAAAATTTCTCCCGTTTCTTTTGTTTCCAATGATGGTTATTTGAAAAAAAAAAAGAGCAAACAAGTACTAATAGTTCTAAAACTTTTTCCGGTCTAAAAATTTTATTATATTAAACTCCCTTTAGACATAATTTCTAATCGATTTAATTCATTGGCCTTAATTTAAAAAAAAAATCTACAACTTTAATGCCAAAAAAAAATCGTTCAAGCAATAGAATGATTTTTTTTAATGTGTAAGATGAAATTTGGTTATTGAAAAAAAGCAAAGTGCTTATCAACGATATCTTCTTTCATATGATTTGTATTGAAAACTAAAACAAAACCAAAATACGAAATTTTATTTTTGTTTTCAAAACGAAAGGAACTGTCGTTTGCTGGTACAGAAAAGATTACAGTAACAAAAAAAAGCTTCAAACTCAAAATCAAGCATGATTGATGATGGTACCAAATTAACCCTAGAATATCATCCTTATTTTTTGTACACTAACGTCATCCTTCGTCATTTTGACTACGACCTATTTCAAGAAACTATAAAATACGTCGTTAGCGAAAATATATACCAAAATAGATTTATTATTCATATTTAGTTCTTTTTTAATCAATAAATAAAGAAATTTATATATTTTTTTCAATTCTTAAATGTAAAATTAACATTGCAAAATCTTCTTTCAATTGGCATTTTTTTAAAGCATTACATAACATAAAATTCATAGAATACGACACATCATCCTTCGTCATTTTGACTACGGCAAAAAATTAAAAGCGAAAAAAAGCACTTACTTGTCAGCGACTAACGCTACACGAAAAATGAGATCAAAACAAACAGAAAAAACAGGTTTTAATTCAAAAATAAGATCGGGCGTCGTCATTTTGACGAAAGCTGATGTTCTAGGGTTAATGCATTCGATATCGATTGAAATTTTGATTAAAGTTACACTAAGATTTTAATCAATACACGCAAAGAAAAAATATGGTTGAGGCAACCATATTCTGGTGGAAACATAGTATGGTTAGATTTATGATTGCTTCTACCCATATATATTTTTAAATCAAAGATATTAAAAATAGCTTTCAACTGCAGATGTTGTGGTTCAACCCCCGGTCAAGGCAAGAAATTTTTTTTAATTTTTTTTTAATACATACATATTTTATTATGATTTATAAAAAAAATTTAATTTAAATTTTTTGTATAAATAAAGTTTTTTTTATTCTATTGACTTTTTCTTTTATATCAATTTGGATTTATTTATTACATAATACAACATCAGGTTTAAATTTACTTTTATTAATTTTAGTTGACTCTACCAGGGCTCGAACTTGCGAACACTTAGTTAAGAAGCATTAACTCGCCACTCAACCACTTCAGCCACAAAGTTCAGTTGAATTTGAACGATTAAGTTTTTGTTTTATACTCACTTTTTTTACATGGTTGCGAAAGAGACAAAATAGAAAATAATTTACATTCAACCATATTTTTATCATTATTATGTTTGCTATGAACATATTTATGATATCCACTAAAATTTTATTAAACATAATATGATAATTATATGGTTGATCTAAGACACTAAACATAATATGATTAAAAATAACTAGAAACATGTTTATCGTGATCAGTATAATGTTTAGATCCTTCAAATTAATAATAATATTTTTGTGAAGAACACACTATGTTTGAGGTGACCATATTCAACCATCTTTTTTCTTTGCGTGTATGTATCAAAGGCTGTATAATGCCCTCTGACCTGTTACTGAAATTATGCACTAGCGCCTCTCTGCGTTCTATTTATAATTTGATGTGATACGCATTCCCTTTGGCCTAATGGCAGAAATTATTTTTAAAAATCGTATACCCAAATTTCGTAATTCCATTACTTTTTGTCTTCTATGCCTTCAAAAAAAGTGTATCCGTCTCTAACTAAAATTATTTAATTCAAAAGCAAACTCAAAATGAGTTAACTTTAGGGTAATTGTAACACAAGGCGAATTCACTTAACAGCTGGTTTATTTCAAATTCTCAAAATTTATTTCAATTTACAACTTGAATAGGGAAAATTAGTTTATAGCAATAAGTAAAAATGTACAAATTTTGTCCACTAAAAACAAAAAAAAATTGCTTGAAAAATGTTAACAATCACCTTGCTAAAACACTTGCAAAGCAAGACGAATTAAAATAAAATGATTGCATTCCGAAAGTTGAATATAAATTTTGTATGAAATGTCAAACATTTTCAAAGAATTTTTTTTTGTGTTGGTAAACTGAGACGCCAGCTGAATGTCAAAAATTAAGAGAGATTTATGTGTTAGAGAGAGATCAATAACAGAAAAAAATTTACGTTTTATAACACAAGTTCAACTCGTTTACAAATTTTTATGAAAAACACTCAATATTTGGAATACTTTCAGACGAGTTGATCGCTTGTGCTATATAAACAGCACATAAATAATCAAGCTATTGGATTTTAAAAATTTGTATTTCAAATACTAGCCAGCCTTGGGTGCTAGACCCTATGCAAACTGACTTTGATGCAGCTAACTTCACGTTATTAATTGACAGAATTAAAAGGTCTGGTACAATAACATTTTTTGTGTAATGAAAATTATAGTTCGTTTTGGTAAAAGCCTACATTTAGATGTATGAATTGGGCAATAAAGAATTCTACATTAAAAGTGAAGGTTATAAAAATTTTCTTTTCAAATGCAAAATATCAGTTTTATATTTTAAAAATAGCAGGTAATTTCATTAATTAATTTAAAAAATATAAATTCGTCTTTAATACATAAAAAATATATAAACTAACCTGTTATTTTAATTGTATTTGCTGTCATGATGAAAGTAGACAAATTGATAAATCCTTTGAAATCCTGTAGATAAGCACTCACTATTTTTTAACACTGTAGTTCAAATTGTGACGGAGCTCTATGCCTGCCATGAAACCCGCGTGGGTAATCACAATTTTGCAGTTTATATATTCAAGAATTTATTACTGTTCACCACTCACTCACTCACTTACGATCGCGTACCCGTTCGTCGATAGTCACGCACTTTAGTCTATTTTCATTTATTCTTGAATATCGTGTAGATAAACGCTTGTTTAATCTAAATTTTTAACACTGTAGTTCAAATTGTTTAATTACAATTTTACAGTTTATTTATACTTTCAAGTGAAATTGAGTTCATTAACGCCCGACACTCCCGACGTTCACGCATGATAGCTTTTTAATGCCATCACGATTACTTACGATCGCGTACCGGTTGACATTCACGCATGACAGCTTTTTAATGCCATCAGATTACTTACGTTCGCGTATCCGTTAACGTGTACGACGAAAACAATTCGCATTACGCACATTCATACACTGCAGTTATTTGGAAACCTAAAATTAAAAAAAGAAAAAAATTAAGTGTTTTAAAATAATTGGAGTAGCTAAAAAATATATTTTTCTGATGAATTACAAAATCTGTCGCAATATGGAAAAACCGATTATGTCTTATTAGGTCAATTTAGAAGCTTCAAAAGTTTTTCATAAAATTAATAGCCGACCCGACAAACTTTGGTTTGCCTTCAAATTTTCTTTACGAGTAGATTGAAATAAAGTTAAAAAGAGAAGAATGAATTTTTGAATGAGCATTGTAGTTTATATTTACATACACTCAATTTCCGGACGAATCATAGAAAATAACTTCCTCTATGTTTGTAGTCTGCCACCCAACTGGCCAGAAACTATTTAGGAGACTTTAAAAAAAAAATTTGAAATTCCAGCATACCCCAGTACTGTTGTTCTGACGGATTTGGTTAATTGCCGGACGAACCATAGCAGACTACGGAATAAGACACGCACCATTTTAAATTCGCCAGAAATTATTTTGGAGACTTTTAAAAAAAAATTTTGAAATTCCCATATACCCCAGTACTGTTATTTTGACGGATTTGGTTAATTTCCGGACGAACCACACCATTTCGAAAGTTAATTATGGCTTAAAAAACTTCAAAAAAATATATTTTAAAAAAATTCTCTTCACTTGAATGCCTTAAATTGTTATCCTACAAACTGGTATTTCAAAATAAGTAAATTTTAACTGATTACAAGGAAATTTATTGAAATAAAAGCAAGTTCAAAATGTCAGTTCAAACTTTTCGTTCAGAACTTTTTACACAATTAATCCCACTAATATTTTCTTTGCTTTAAATAAAAATTAATACATGTAATTGATTGGGAAGAAAACTGACTGTTTGGTAAAGTGATTTCTTTCGTTACATTATCAACATCGCTTATGTTTTATTATCCAGAACTTAGATAACCATTTTCATATTTTTTTGTTGTTGTTCTCAATTACATTTGCTATAGAGTAATAACATGAACATCAGCTTCTCTAATTTAAAACTAAAGCAACAGAACTTAAGTTTAATGTTGTCTTAGTTTGACTAATTTCTTCATCTTGTTTGGAATTCAAACAAAATTAGCCAAGAGATTTTCTTATATGCACTCCATTACCAATTAATATTCATATCTGGAGTTATAAATACAAGGTACATGCAGGAAGGAATATGTAAGTAGATTTTTATTTCATAAGCTCATGCCATTTCATAAGCTTTTCCACACATATTCGTGTACACACGCCGATGGGTATATTAAATCCCCATTGACTATTTGTGTACATTAACAAGAATCGATTTTCATACAACAATAATTACATTATAAATACATACAAGTAGATTTATTCAAATTAACATATACAGAGACACTAACACAAAACCGCACATGTGCACGGTAAGTCTCATAAGGCCTTTTTCTATACACTGAATAAACCGGTTTTTAAATCAAATGAAAAAGTATGATACGGATAAAAATTTAACAGTCTTGCGACTCTCATTATTTTCAGAAAATGTTCTAAGCGTTTATACTCTGCATTCTATCAGGGCTGAACACGCACAAAAGAAATAACAAAACCAGCTGACAAAATCAAATGGAAATCTTAGCACTTGTATTACAGTGTAAAACCTTCATAAGATTTTTTGACAGTCGTATCAATTACAATGTGCTTTTGCTCTATCAAATCCCCATCAAAATTTTAAGACTTCAAAGAAAGACCCACAACAAAATACTTGCTTCTAAAAGATTTCAATAGACATTTTAAGTAGAAAAAGACAAGAATGAAGCCAGCACCATTGCTAATTAGAGTAAGTCAATGGGAGTAAGCGTCATTTCGACATAGATGGAATTTGTACTATTTACGGGTAGATACAAGGTTCCTGAATTTAGACTGCCAGGCGTAAACGGCACGCCTAATCCTGGATAAAAAAACTTTTGTGAAAGATAAATGTTGAGGCAGTCTTGAAAGCAAATGCGGCGATATACGTTCGTGGAAGGAACTAAGTATAACTACCAATAGATCGCGATTTGAAAGGGTTCTTAGTTGCATGAGCACCTTGATCACCGAATAAAGCACTTTTTGCGATACTAAATTGGCTGCAAGCTGACAAATTAGCATTAGCATTACATCTAGATCATTAGAGATGATCTAAATGTATTCACGGATGGCTCTAAGAACAATTCTAGAATTGGTGGCGCAGTCTATATTGAGAAGTTTGAGACTAGTAACAGAGCTGGTTCAGGAGTGCCGGACATTCTTTAATAAGATCATCTGGATGCTCGCACATAAGACCCACGTAGAGAACTGTAGGGGGCTAACCTGACAAGCGACGGGTTGAGGCTGCCAAAGCAGAATATTGACACGTTCTTCTTTCTTAGAACGTCATTCCTGTTCAGAATGCCTCGACATCTATCTGAAGGCTATTTTGCAATAAGATTCCAAGGAAGATACAGCCTAAGGTAAATTTGAAAAATCATGAGCCCCCTAAAAGGCCTAACAAAATGCTGCCTTATACCTTTTTTTACTCCACTGGATATAATTAGATAAATATTGAAATAAATAACTACATAAACCGTAAAGCCTTTCAATGTGGTTGCAATGCAAATAAATATGTGTGTACGGGCGTGTGTTTATATCCTAATAATTACCTACTCAGCCCTTTTAATTGGTTTAATAACTAAACAATGCTTTGAGCTGAAATGAAAAGGAAAATTTGTACATATAACTTCATAATTAAAGAAAGAAACCCAAAATAAACCATCATTAATTCAGTCAAAAATAAATAAATCAAATTGATTAAATATTTATATAAAATTCACCACATTCTCAAACCAAAAGACACCATATCATGCAGGTGCCATAAACTATAAATTATATTGTTGCCCTGCGTGTATTAAATGTGATTAGCACGGCAATACATCATACTCCAACAGAATTCAATACAATATAAAATAATGGTGTACATACACTTTTAAGTTAAATGCTAAAGTCGGGCAATGTGCAAAATTGAAGCAAAAATCAAAATCATTTTAATGTTTGGTTCAATTAATTGATCAAACAACAATTTGTTTTTTACAGCCATGGGCTGTCGTACTTTTACACTAAAATTTAATTACACTTGCGTGTGTATGGCCAGCATAAGAAATACTTAACCCAGAATTTTAAGGCTGATATTCAAAAAGAAATAAAAGTAGATTTGAAGTATTTATACTTCAGGACTTCAGCACTCATTTCATATGCCAGGTTATTAGCGATGCTAGAGATTGCTATTGCCATTTGTGGCATCTACAGAAAGAACTTTCCTAAAAACAGAATTAAAATTCATGCTTTCAATGAAAACAATTTCATAAATACAAGGAGTTTTCGAATATAAGTAAATAACAGCAAATAAAAAACTTAGTACTCCTGCTTACTCGCCACTCTTTTTATGGCTCGACGATGTCAAGGGTTTGGGGATGATTTGGTATGGTCAAAAGGCTAGTTTGACTCTGTGGTTGTCAATCGAATGCAAACGGTTCTTTACACTAGGAGAGGGGATTTTTGATATATCTGAATAAAACCATCATGGTTCACTAGAAGAAGGACTTAAGAATGTCCGAGCAGATGAAATATCTGGGAATAGTTCTAGATAAGACTCTTCCTTGAGACAAGCATTTACATTCATACATAATTGGCAAAGCCTTAAGATAACCATTTGAGTGGTAAAGACGGTAGAGTAAAACGTGGAGCTTACGACCAAAAATAATGGCGTGGTGATATAAGACTATGGTTTGTTATGCCTATTTGGTATGGTGACCAAAAGTAGAACAAAAACAGGCTCAAATAATAATCAACAAGGTGCATCGAATAACCTGTTTGAGTATAACGGGGGCGATGAAAACTGGAATCACTACCCTGCATATTGTAAGTAAGAAAGCAGCTGCTAATTCAGCCTAAAGCTACCTGGTCTATTCTATCTTAAAAAGGGCGCGTTCCAGTGTTTGCAAGATGCAAAATGAGCTGCTTAGGTAGTGGGATATTGGTCCAAGGTAACCTAGGCAGGATTAATCCTACAGTAAGGAATCTCAGATCTCAGAGCTGCTCAATAGATTTTAAAGGTCGCGGTGCGTTTATAGCCCATGATGATAATGATAAATGAATATTTTAAATCACTGGTATTTTCAATTCACCCAAATCTCTCACTACCAACAATTCTTTTTCAATATCGTACAAATCCCTCTATTACAATTTTAAGTAATTGTACGTACTTAAAGTTCTCTATAAAGAAATAAGACTTTTGCGTTTTTAAAATTGTTCAATAAAATATTTACAAGTTACTGACACATACTTAAATACCTCTGCATTCATATTTTGTTTACTCTATCTGCATCAGCAACAACAATTTCTATCATTTCTGGCTCACACAATTTTATTATCGCTGTAACAAAAAGTTACCAATAATACTTTGACTAGTAAACAAGAAATAAGTACTTGAAAAGCAAAACAAAAAACCCAAAACTAAGTACTTGTTCAACAAGATTTTCTGTACTGACAACAACCATACCCACAACAACATCTAATGGCAATTGATAGTTTGGCAATTTTTAATGTTCAGCTGTTGGTATCAAAATAAGACTTAATTTTGTTTCAACAACTACCGCAAGTACTCGTACATATTTTTACTGAGATCAATTTTAAGATTTTAAAAAGGTTTTAGAAATAAAAAAAATCACACACACACGCATACCTACATACAAAATATTTTTCTCAAGGGTATTTTAACAAGTTTTTCTTTGATTTTAGTTTGCTGGAAGTGCTCATTTTTGATGCATTAAAAATTGCTTGGAGTACATTTTTAAAAGTTAATCACAAGTTTACAAGCGGCATAAGTCCACTTTACAAAAAAAAAAAAATACTTGGCGTTAATTTTAGTGAGATATAGAGACAATCTTACTGAAATTAGATTAAAAAAGTGGACATATACCACTTTCAAAAAAACACAGTTAAATTTTCTATCAATAATTTACTTTAAAAAATAAAAACAAAAATAAAAATTTCCCCTCAGGTACGCTACGCTACGCTTTTCTGATACTTGATTTTACACACACACACACATACAAATATAAGAAAGTTCATTGACAAATAAATAAAATATTTATTAGAAAATATTTATTTTATTATTTACGGTTGTTTAATTTTTAAATTGCAGTCAAAACTTTGTGTTTACTTGCTTCTATAAAAAAATATTTTTGTGTTCCTGAAGCTAACAAAAAGCCAAAAAAAAAAAAAAGAAACAAACAAACAACAGCTCATAAGCTCACACACACATACATACATACACATGAATATGTGCATACATAAGCATGGCTGAATGAGGATATAAAAATTCAATATGTGATAGATATTGATGAAATTGAGAAAACATGCCATTTCTTTTTCAACTGTTATCCTTTTAAACTATTCATATGCATGTGTGTGTGTAATAGAAATTGTGTGCCACACACCCATCCATATGAACTTATATGGAGTATGAGTTTATTTTTTTTTAAGTGTTGTTGCAACCAAAAACTGACTAAAACCAACAAGGAAGTGCATGAACGGATTTGCTTGGTTTTTGCCTTTTTAATTGTATTTATTTTGTTGCCTTGGTAGCCATGGTAGTCATAACTGACGACACTCAATAAGTTTATTGCCGCATATCACACTTTTGTATATACATACATACATGCAAGCCAGTATATTAAATTAGGGTACGCCTTATTTGTATGCTTGCATACGAACATATTTTTCTAAAAGTTTGTTTGTGATTTTTATTAGAAAGCACAAGTGCTACATTATGCATTGAATAAAATTATAAACAGGGAGAGTCACTTAAAAATCATATTTTAGGCGCCTTTAGTATTAGCCAAAGACTAAGAGAATCCGTACTTATTTCATTTAAATTTGTATTTTAAATATCATGGTATAAAAAAGACCATATACTATATTGTTACCGCTTTTGAGGCCCCTCCTGTCAAAAGTTGGCTAGAGGGAAACAAATAATTTGTTTCCGTTTTTGATCTCTCTTCACTTTTTACAAGAGTAACTTCAATCACCAGCTGGCATCTCAGTGTCACCTAGTTTTCTTACACCATGGTATGTAATTGTCAGCTTTAAGTGACATTTAAATAATTTTAGAGAAGTAAAAAATCTGTCTAATATGAAAGATTAACAAGCATTCTTCAATTCACAAAGTCAAATCTGAATTTTTTATAATTTAGGATTTTTTTAATTATATATATTTACTATTTACTATATTTACTTCAATAGTGTCATAATTCAAAATACATGATTTTAAAGTTTACAATTTAAAATATTTAAAATTTTCTTCTAATTTTTTTTTTTTTTTTTTGATCTTAAAATTATTCTTGCAACAAAAAGTGGAAGGAGACCTATTTAAGGAATTATTTGGAACGGAATATCCATAACGATATAATAAAAATCCCCACTGTCACTGTGAAAGTTTAATTGCATAAATTCGTTGCGCAACTTTTAAATTAATAAGAGAGAGAAAAGAAGAATACAAATAATCTATTTGTACCGTTTAAAATTATCAAAAAAGAACAAGTTTATAAGCTGATTGTGTAAAAGAATGCTAAAATTGCCGAAATAAAATTTTGTGTGTAGACACAACGGAAATTTTAAAAGAGAATTAAGGAAAAGTTGCATCTAAAACACTTAATGAGGAGCTTTTTCACTAACAGTCTCGCACCATAGCAAAGTTTTAGGGAATCAATCACCCCTATTCCAGTTGTTGCCATAAAAAATATCGTGGTCGTTTTTAATTCATTGATGCTTTTCATCATTGTCGTCATTACTTCGACAGTAGGTTAAAAACTGTAGCGTATGTACTTACTTTCAGAGAAATCCTTTGAAAAATAAGATTTTAATAATAAAAAAAAAACTAATTTTAATTGTTTTGGTAAAAAAAAGTAGGTGTAAAGGTGGGCATAGTCGATTCAAAATTATTTTGTTAAAAAGTGGGCGTAGAATTGGATATAGCAAGTCGATAGGTATATGGCAATCTCTCTTGGTGTATTGGTACCAAATTTCAGTCCATTGAAAAACAGACATTTTTTTAGCGAACAAACAGAAAATTAATAAAGATAAAGTAGCTATCAAGGCGAATATGTACAAGGTGGCCGCATTAGCAATTCATTCAACATTTTCTTTAACATTATCTAACTTTTTTTTTTATTCTTTGATGCATAAAATTTTTACATTTTTATTTATCGGTACAGAATTTGTGATTCTTAAATTTTTTTTTTCTTTTAAATGAGCTAATTTTTTTAATTAAAATTAGATAAATTTTGACAGTTTGGAATATAACAGCTGGTAAGAAAATTCGCCTTGGTAGCCATGATATTGAAGCTTTTTTTGAGTTATGATATTATTGAAGTAAAGTATGCCAATTTGCTTACATTAAATTTAATTGCTGCAAATGCGATGAACTTTAAGACATGCCGATGATATCACAAGCATGTATTAGCATGCTTTAGCACTTTCTTTTAGTTGTTTAATTTGACTTTAAATTTTAATTTTTTATAATGGATTTTATACACAGCCTCAAGCAGAATAAAGGCTTTAATATGCCGAAGAAAAAACTTAATAATGAACTTTTCATTTTACGAGTAGTTACCGCAATATTAAGAAAACTCCAAAAACCCCACTAAAATACAAGGATGATATGTAGAGAGAGATAAACTCTTAAAGGCTTTTGCAGTTTGTTTTTTTTTCTGTTCGTTAAAAATACACATCTAACTAAAGGATTAAGAAAATGTAACAGAAAAGGATTATCTAGAAAAGAAGCTGCCCAAAAGGGAAACAAACACAAAGAAATAATGCTTGTTAAATTAGACAGCACAATATTAATAATGATGGAATTTTATGAGGGAAAAAATCAAACTTTTGCTAAAATGGATTTAAAAAAAAATTTTTTTAGCAAAATTTGCCAAAAAAAAATCTTTCAAAGGCAGCCATTAAGGTCACCACACAAAGTACATCAGCAAAAAGATTTTTTATTCTGCAGTTAAAGCGAAAAAAAAATGAAAACGAAAGCGGCAAAGATGAATCTGCGTTTGATACAAACACAAAAATATATACTTTGTAGTTATAGAATTTGCTTTACAGGATTAAAAGAAACTGGAAAAAAAATTTTTAAAAACATTTTGCTTTTGTAAAGCAAACAGTCAAATTTTATAGAAAAAAAAATATGGAAATTAAAGAAAATACCTCTCAGCCCTAAATGTCATAAATTATTAATAACGTTTTAAGGCATAAAGTCTGTTGGGTTGGTTTTCAAGCAATTTTCAAGGATAGTTGAAACGACTAAAGTACTTTTTATTTAAAATTTGAATGCAAAGTTAAAAACTAAACGATTAAAATTCCAAATTTTATTAATTAAAACAGAAATTTTGTTAAAGCAAACGTAATCCAGTTAATTTTACGTGATGAAATTTACTTCGTTGTAACAGTTACTAAAAATTGAAAAAAAAATTTTGTTTGAAGATCAAGAACTTAAAACTGTCATGCTTAGCAGTCAACACGCTTATCAATTGCTACAACTGCATTGATACATTTTTATTGCAAAACCGATGAACTTGAAAATGAAAAAATGCCAATGTCCATGCAGATCACGTAAACTGAAATATGACACAAATAACAAAACAAACCAACAAACTTTGTATGCTTTATACGTGTGTACTAGACGTGTTTTATGTACAAAACACATTTTGTATTGTGCCAAATGCATACTTTGTTACTTCTCTTTGATTAGTAAGCAAACATTCATCTAAAATGGTTTAAATTGAAAGATTTTTATTTTAATTTAATAAGATGGATGTATTAATTTCCACATCATTGTATTGTACTCCCGGTTCCATTATCTGCACATTTGGCTTTTGTCAATGCACCTTCAGATGCCCCTTATCTCAACAGTCGTGCTAAAAACTACAATGCTGCTGTAGTCCCGGCCACTTATTTTGGCACTCATAAACAAATTAAAGCTGAATCAAAATCTTCATCGAACTGTTTTGCTTCATGTATACCATCGATTATTTCCTCTAATTCTCTACTAGTGCTGTTGTTGCTTTTTCATCAGACGCTACTCTAAATCTGAATTTGGGAGTAATCTACTGAAGATTCAGGGTAGCGTCTGATGAAACAGCTACATATATAGATAAGCTTTCCCTCATAGTATTTACTTATTGTACTATTATAAGTAAACAATTTTTAAAGATTTGTCATGAGCACACCATGGAAAATAATGCATTTTGCACGCCAACATAATTTGGAATTAAGCAGGAATAAAGATTAAATTTTG
Organism: Thelaira solivaga; assembly: GCA_947397855.1. Lineage (NCBI taxonomy): Eukaryota > Metazoa > Arthropoda > Insecta > Diptera > Tachinidae > Thelaira > Thelaira solivaga. The sequence goes on from OX377614.1 coordinate 52,340,282, forward strand.
TTAAAAATAAAAATTGTTTAAATGCGTTTAGTGTAACTTTTAACTATAAAAGCGTAAGACGCATACACGTTAAAGCACCTAAAGCGTGGTATTAACTTCCACCTTTGGATTGCGAAAACTCAGAAATACAATTTTTGCTTGCCAGCATATTCATATAAATGCTGTCACTTCGAATATTTAATTTGCTAAACTTTCTCTACCTTAAGCTTTTCTATAATCCCTTTGCCTACAAGCTCAAAAGCCACCCTCAGCTTTACGATCACGAGAAAAACCTGATAAATGAAGCTGGCTGAAATACAAAATTAATAAGAATATACAGAAAATCAGCTTTACTTTCTATTTAGCAATTGTAGAATATTGGACATTTCTAGAAATAGAAAATAGACTACAGACCTCGGCGGCTAGTTCTTAACATTCGATAACGAAATTACAATTGATATTGAATGCTGTAATTTGCTGCCACATCCTTAAATGATGCAAAACACCAACACGTCGAAAAAATGTCATCGTCCGAGTAATTTTGTAACAGTTGTTTTTTATATAATTTCAACAAATTATTTCGCAAATTCATATTTTTGGGTACTTTACTAAAAAAGTATACAAAAACACGTAAAGACTCAACCAGGCTTGAATTTATTATTTCATAAATACCATGGTGCATAACCATAGTCACACTAAAGTGGGTTTCTTTTTAACAACGATGTTAAAACCATAAAATTTCTATGAACAAAAATAAGCTTTTAATAAAAGTCTACTTTTCTGTGACTATGATTATGGCCTCATGAATTTAAATACGTTCTATATAAAAATACCCAAAGTATATGAATGATTTCTTAACATTCTTAAATATTCCAGAAAGCATCACTATCTTTCTAAAGAAAAAATTAAGGCCGCAAAATCTAATTCTTAGTTCAATATAAAAAATGTTTATTGCTGTTCAGTTTACTTAAAATAATTTGGCAATCAGTCTCAAAAGTTTTTAAAACAAAACTGGAGATGAAGCTGAAGCAGCATAAGTCAAAGGTGCTGAGTAGGTCAAGGGATGTGAGTAAGCAGTTGTGTATTTGGCCACAAGAGGAGCTGAGTAAGAAAACGGTGTAGCAACAGCAACTGGAGCGGAGTAAGCGGCTACTGTCTTGGCTAGCACGGGAGCTACAACAGGAGCAGTAGCAATACCATTGTAGTTGCGGGCAATAACTTGGCTACTAGTGGCAGTTACAACAGGAGCTGGGGCAGCAACGACAGCAGCGGAGGGAGCAGTGTAGGCGAAAGGAGCACCAATAAAACCAGGTTTAGCAGCTGCACAGGCAATGACAGCAAAGATAACAATGGCCTGTGTTAATAGAATAATTATTTTCAAATCCTCACTTTTCTTTTAAATAAAACTTACAAATTTGAACATTTCGGTTTGTTGATTGTGACTTAAACTTTATCGTTTGAACGATGAAATTGTGTTTGATGATCAACTAAGAATTCGTTAAACTATTTATAGTAATACAATTTTGCGATCAACTAATTAAAAGGTGTAGGCAAGTGGGCAGGTAAATATAACGAACAGCATAAACTTTTAAATCACTTGGTATTTAACTTTATTATTTGCATACACAAATTTGTTTGTGCTCTCATGTGTTATGAATTTTAATGAAGTACCCATTGGCTGTTGACATTATTTTCCTTCTATTTAGGTATAATTTAACACTGAAACTTTTAACAGTTTTAAATATTTCCAAAATTGTTACTTTTACAACAAACATTTTCAAAAAGCCGTTTTATGCAAATTTGAAGGATTTTAAATTGTACCAATTTCCACTATTAACTAAATATCTGCCTAATGCCTAGTTTTTTAATACGGCTATGCATTTTTGTATAAATAGGGAATGCAAACAGATATTGGAGTCATTTTATATTCTTCTTTTCTTTTCGCAGTTTCATAATTTGAACAAAAATAAAAGAAAATGTTCAAACTTGTAAGTTTGTTTTTAATGTTTTGTATTAAAACACAGAATGTAATTAAGTGTGTTCTTTTAGGCCATTGTTATCTTTGCTGTCATTGCCTGTGCAGCTGCTAAACCTGGTTTTATTGGTGCTCCTTTCGCCTACACTGCTCCCTCCGCTGCTGTTGTTGCTGCCCCAGCTCCGGTTGTTACTGCCACTAGTAGCCAAGTTATTGCCCGCAACTACAATGGTATTGCTACAGCCCCTCTTGTAGCTCCCGTGGTAGCCAAAACAGTAGCCGCTTACTCCGCTCCAGTTGCTGTTGCTACACCGTTTTCTTACTCAGCTCCTCTTGTGGCCAAATACGCAACTGCTTATTCACATCCCTTGACTTACTCTGCACCTTTGACATACGCTGCTGCTCCTCCTTCAATTTTGTTGTGAAACTCTATTGCTCTTACTTTTATAGGATTAAGTGCAAAATAAAAAGATAATACAATTAATTTTAATTTAAAACAGTTTTCTTTTAGATGTGTACCAAGCACAGAGGTAAACTTTTCAGTTCACTACTTTACTCTAGCTATAGTGAACTTTAATTTAGAAGAAGTAAATTACTAGTTTCTGTACCGGGTTCCCATTCCTCCTTTCTCTACAAGTTTAACATGTTTTGAATAAAAGCATACCTGAAGTTTTAGCTGCTTTCCTTTCCATTCTTTCATTGTACAAAACTGGCATTTTTGAAATTTACTCCTTAAGCACTTTTTCAATAGCGTTTACTATAAAAATGTTATAAATTGATAAAGCTAAATCGCCTTCCGGACCGCATCACTTTGATACCGAAGGTGAGACACATTTTCTTGGCCACTTTAATGTCGCCATCTTGTAAAAATTAGAAAGCGCTACAGCACGAATTGCACCTATAACCTAGATAACATAAAACGGATCTAATTTCTATATATTTACTTTACTTAGAATTTTATATTGAAAAAAAAAATTGAACACTTTAATTTTATTTTTAAAAAAGGCTGTAAGAGTGTACATTAGCTGATGGCAGATACATACATAATTCACGTATACTTACATCAAGTTATTAAAAAAGGTTTCTTTTCATTTAACTTTTCCTTCATATGCATACTGGACTGTCGTGTTTTATTCAATTTAACCCACACAACACATTACTTATTTTTTTATAATTTTAAATTTAATTAGTTCTGAATTGATGATTGAAAAAACGACTTAGTGAAAATTTTTAAGCGGTTTAAACGAATCAAGTTCGTCAAGTCACCTTTTACGAGCATGTAAAATGGGCGGTATTACATTTCTAATGAAAATGTAAATATTCGCCTTTATTTACTTATATAAAGCTAATTTGCAGAAACGACGTCATACTCACGGCGAATTAATGTTACACTATTTCTTTTAATTTATTTTTAATGCAGGTAAATAAAATAAACTACTTTACTTATTCCTTTTAGATAAGAAATATAAAAATTTTTAATTACTGGGATTTATTGCTACAATATAAAAAAAATTTTCATTTTAATTTATTTTATCAATCACTTTCAATGATATACAAAGGCCTCTTCTCTTGGCTATTTATATGAAGTAAATGGATAATCCAATAATTTAACATTGTGAAGACTGTATTGGTAATAAACTGAATTTGAAATGAGTGAAAATTATTTATCAATGATAATATAATATTTTTATTACTTTTAGAAGAGATTTAGCGAAAGAACTAAAACATCGGGTTAAAATATGCTATAAGGCAATAGAACGTGGGACATGTACAATGTAAACGATATCTCACATGTTCTATTACAAATTCAATTGAACAATTTTTGAAGATTTTCAAAAGATCAGGACATAAACAATGACCTTTGATTATATGAAACTGAAGTAAATGTAAACACAATAATTAACTAATATAATGAGCAGTACATGAGCCACATATCTATATTCTAATAATAAAGGCAAGAAAGGGTATCGACATCTTTGTAGTCAGAATGACAATTTGTCTTTCCATAATTTCTTTCCGGTATGAAGGTATACGGCAGCTTTCTTTATTGTATTGATATTACACAATTATGGATTTATGTACTCTTATGTAGGTATGAGTTCAGTTCACGCCTTTTAGTGGCAGCCGCTAATAACCTGCTATTTAGTACATGCCTACTAGGACGCTGTGAGGGAAGAAGTATAACACATGGTAAAATTACGAATTCTTGGCCAAGAGTTTGTAGATGTCTGTGAAGAGCTCCACTTAAACTCGTCTTAGTTATTAGGCCACAAACCGGGTTAAATAAAATATATTACTTAATTCTAGTTAAATATCGTTGCATTTAGGGATGTAGGCTTGTAATTAATTTGTTAAAACGAATTTATTGGCTCTGTGAAATTTTAGCCGTGTTAGATTTATAAAATGACAGTTTTCTTTTTTGGAAATGAAAATTTTGAATAGATTACGATTTCATAACGAAAAATATATATTGTTTGAGTCGAGTTTTACTAATTTAAGTTCTAGTGTAGAATAATCCAATTTAAAGTGGATTCGTTCAGCACAATTTAAGGAATAGCTGTTTTTTCCCTTTTTGAAAAACTGAAAATCAATATCACAATTAAATTTTTACATTGATAAAGTTTTACTTCTTTTGTTAGTAAAACAATAGTAAGGTTTTGTTTCCTTTACAATAGACTACCTTTTATAAATTTGCTTAAATAGCGTCCATATTCTTTTTTTTTATAACAGCCCATTTTGGGACATAGACTGTTCACATTTGTTTTACTCTTAGTTGGGTGAATCTTTAACCAAATTTCAGAAAAAAATGCGAATTTCTATTTCAAAGTAATCCTTTGGGTGGTGAAATTCCATCGCAAATTCTATTTTATTGCTGACTCAACGGATTATAATTCTTAGAAGGATTGGTTTTCAGCTTTGTGCTTGGACCTAATTTAATTTCGAATTTGCAGGAAAAACTTTTTATACCTGTTCATTAATTTCTCTTTTTTTTTTTAAACATGTACTTAAACATTATATAAAATTTTAAGAATTGATAAAGGGACTCACCTTTTCGAAAATGACACAAATTTTGCTGGAAACTCTCTATTTGAAACGCCCACACTAAAAATAAATGTATAAGTAACCGACAAGTCTAATTAATATTAATTTATTGAAAAAAGTAGCCATTTTGAAAACTTAACTTTTCCAATAAGAAAAATGTCCAAAATTGTACATATGTAGTTCACCCATTGACACTTATTGTAATATATTAATACTTAAATGTTCTTACTTCACTGTTTTTTTATAGATTTATTCACCTTTCATCATAATATACATCAACTGTTCAGTTCTTAAATTTAATTATGCGTATATATCTGATTGATGACTGAAAAACGATTAGAAGAAAATTTTTACGCGCTCAACACGAATAAAGTTCTTTAATTCGCCTTTCGTGATCTCTAGTAAGAATACAGTCGATTTTACATTATATTTATAGAATGTAAAAACGTTGTTTTAATGCAAATTAAAGGGCTGCACAAGCATACTTGAAGTTTAATATAAAAATATTTTAATGTTGTGACGTATTTATAAAGCTGTTAACGGACGTCACATAACGTTTAAAAATTTTCAATTAAAATAGATTTGTTGGATGTTAATGGGCCAGTAAGGGAACATTCGCATTTTTTAATTATAGTGTACTACGAGATGTGCGTGTGTATAATAGGGAGATTTCTAGCAAATAATTTTTATTAGAATTTATTGACAATTTTGAAAGAAAAAACTGCTATTTGAGAAACAAAAAAACAAAACTGCAAAACAAAATTGTTGCTCTTCACAATTCATGTTTACTCGTCGACGTTTTTGTAATTGTGATTTGTTTGATCTTAGTGGTTGATATATTCCCAACAAAATCATGCAAACAAATCACATAGCTTAACTATAAATAAAGTTTTTTTTCAACTCCCTTTACAGCCAATTCGTATCAAGTATACTTATATTTTTTGCTCATTACCGTAATTTTTTTCCACATTTTTATTAATCGACTTTTTATAACAATTGATTTTTATTGTTCAGAAATCCTGAAAAAAGAAACCGTAGGTTGATCACCCTATGAAATCTATTAAATTACGTGTTTACATTCTTAGGGTAACTGTAGAACCGCCCTTATTACCGAAGAACATTCGTTTAAGCCGCTTAAAATTTTTCACTAAGTCGTTTTTTCAATCGTCAATTCAGAACTTATTACATTTTAAAATTAAATAGTTTTTATGTTGTTTACGAAAAAGTTAAGAAACTTATAGAGTGTTATCTATGACGTGAGAATTAAAGAAAATAGCAACAGTTAAGTATTAATAACTTGAAATAAGTCTGTGTGAAATGTCCGCCATTAGCTTTTTTAAAAAGAAAATTTAAGTGTTTCATATCTAAATAAATATAAAAATCCAAAAAAAGGAAATATATAAAAATTAGTTCCGTTTTATGTAAATATTGTGAAAGAAATTAGTTGTCTCGGTTATATGTGTAATTCGTGTTGTAGTGCTTTCTAATAAAAGATGGCGACATTAAAGTGGCCAGGAAAATGTGTCTCACCTTCGGTATCAAAGTGATGCGGTCCGGAAGGCGATTTAGCTTTATCAATTTATAACATTTTTATAGTAAACGCTATTGAAAAAGTGCTTTAGGAGTAAATTTCAAAAGTGCCAGTTTTATACAATGAAAGAATGGAAAGGAAAGCAGCTAAAACTTCAGGTATGCTTTTATTCAAAACATGATAAACTTGTAGAGAAAGGAGGAATGGGAACCCGGTACAGAAACTAGTAATTTACTTCTTCTAAATTAAAGTTCACTATAGCTAGAGTAAAGTAGTGAACTGAAAAGTTTACCTCTGTGCTTGGTACACATCTAAAAGAAAACTGTTTTAAATTAAAATTAATTGTTTTATCTTTTTATTTTGCACTTAATCCTATAAAAGTAAGAGCAATAGAGTTTCACAACAAAATTGAAGGAGGAGCAGCAGCGTATGTCAAAGGTGCAGAGTAAGTCAAGGGATGTGAATAAGCAGTTGCGTATTTGGCCACAAGAGGAGCTGAGTAAGAAAACGGTGTAGCAACAGCAACTGGAGCGGAGTAAGCGGCTACTGTTTTGGCTACCACGGGAGCTACAAGAGGGGCTGTAGCAATACCATTGTAGTTGCGGGCAATAACTTGGCTACTAGTGGCAGTAACAACCGGAGCTGGGGCAGCAACAACAGCAGCGGAGGGAGCAGTGTAGGCGAAAGGAGCACCAATAAAACCAGGTTTAGCAGCTGCACAGGCAATGACAGCAAAGATAACAATGGCCTAAAAGAACACACTTAATTACATTCTGTGTTTTAATACAAAACATTAAAAAAAAACTTACAAGTTTGAACATTTTCTTTTATTTTTGTTCAAATTATGAAACTGCGAAAAGAAAAGAAGAATATAAAATGACTCCAATATCTGTTTGCATTCCCTATTTATACAAAAATGCATAGCCGTATTAAAAAACTAGGCATTAGGCAGATATTTAGTTAATAGTGGAAATTGTTACAATTTAAAATCCTTCAAATTTGCATAAAACGGTTTTTTAAAAATGTTTGTTGTACAAGTAACAATTTTGGAAATATTTAAAACTGTTAAAAGTTGATAAATAAAACTTCCCAAAATATTTCAGTGTTAAATTATAGCTAAATAGAAGGAAAATAATATCAACAGCCAATGGGTACTTCATTAAAATTCATAACACATGAGAGCACAAACAAATTTGTGTATGCAAATAATAAAGTTAAATACCAAGTGATTTAAAAGTTTATGCTGTTCGTTATATTTACCTGCCCACTTGCCTACACCTTTTAATTAGTTGATCGCAAAATTGTATTACTATAAATAGTTTAACGAATTCTTAGTTGATCATCAAACACAATTTCATCGTTCAAACGATAAAGTTTAAGTCACAATCAACAAACCGAAATGTTCAAATTTGTAAGTTTTATTTAAAAGAAAAGTGAGGATTTGAAAATAATTATTCTATTAACACAGGCCATTGTTATCTTTGCTGTCATTGCCTGTGCAGCTGCTAAACCTGGTTTTATTGGTGCTCCTTTCGCCTACACTGCTCCCGCCGCTGCTGTCGTTGCTGCCCCAGCTCCTGTTGTAACTGCCACTAGTAGCCAAGTTATTGCCCGCAACTACAATGGTATTGCTACTGCTCCTGTTGTAGCTCCCGTGCTAGCCAAGACAGTATCCGCTTACTCCGCCCCAGTTGCTGTTGCTACACCGTTTTCTTACTCAGCTCCTCTTGTGGCCAAATACACAACTGCTTATTCACATCCCTTGACCTACTCAGCACCTTTGACTTATGCTGCTTCAGCTTCATCTCCAGTTTTGTTTTAAAAACTTTTGAGACTGATTGCCAAATTATTTTAAGTAAACTGAACAACAATAAACATTTTTAATGTTAAACTAAGAATTAGATTTTTCGCCCTTAATATTTTCTTTAGAAATTCAGTGAAGCGTTGTAGTACTTGTTTCTCATATTAAGAAAGCGTGTCACGTATCTTGGATATTTTGATATAAAACATATCAAAATACTTAAATGATATTCGTGGGATAACAAATGCTTGATTCTTTAGAACTGTTTAAGTAGTTGTCTAATAAAGTAAGGAAAAAATAGAATTTATAAAATAGTTTGTAGAATTAGTATCATAAAAATCTAATGAGTAAGAAATTACTCCAACAGAGACATTTTAAAAACAAAAGTGGGTGGAGACACCGTCCATAATTAGTATCGAATTAGCCAAAAGTTGAAGTTATTTTAGATAAAATAGGAACTGGAGGTTCAATAACTTGAATGGACTTAAAAAATCTTAAGCTTCCTAAATACTGTGCTATGAAATGAGATAACATCTTTTAAAGTCCTTTTTCTAAAAGAGAATATGCAGTACATTTTAATGAAAACTCATTTGGTCTGAATTTTAACTTTATTTATTTGTATAATAATGAACTAGTGATAAACTAGTATCCCTGCTGCTCAAAAATTATTAGGTTTTTGTTTAAGTGGCAAGAAAAATAAAACTAGATTTAATTATTTCATTATGGAAAGATTCTTTAATTCATTTAATAATAATTTATTCCTTTTTTAAACTTCTTTCTTTGAGTATTTTCTTTAAATGCCGTTTTTTAATTAAGAATATTGCCTTTCTTATCTCTCTCTCTGCATCCTTTACTTCTGGATCTGCCTGAACTGCTTCTGAAATTGGAAAATAGAACAAGTAAAAAAGTAAATTTCATGAAATATTTCAATCAAAGTCTGTTAGTTTGTTATTGTTAATTAATAAAATGGTACTGAAAAATATTTTAATTCAGGTAGTAATTAATTATGAGTTTTAAACCTACTGCAATAGTCTTGCACGAACAATTTATAATACAGACTGAAGTGAGATTTTACTCACTTTTACAAAAAAGAAAATCATTCAGTGTGAATATATTGTTTTGGTGCTACCTTTAACTTGTATTAAAAGATTATTACTAAATTATGGTGTCTCTGATAACTTAAAAAAAAATTTCAAAGACGTCTGCAAATTATTATGACAGCGAATTACATTATGGAAGTTTATTTTATGTATAAAGCAAATAGTAAAATAATAAAAAATATTGATTTTGTAACGAAAACAAAAATATTTACACTATATTTATAACGTGATTACCTTTCAGCACATCATAGAACTTGGAAAAATTCCTTAATCTCTTTTTTCCATGTGTTCCTTCTATGTTGTACATATAGAGAATCTCCTCGGAAAGTAATAGACCAATATTTTTTGTAATATTTTTTCTTATTATATCTTTAATGGCTGTCACCTGGAATGAAACGTACATACATACATATATGTATTAGTTACTTGTTACATGAAATACAAACAAAACCAGAAGAGTTTTAGGGTTGGATTCAAACCATTGGCAAGACAAATTTGAATAGGCATCTCTAAATAGCTATTATTGTAATACCGATAAGTTAATTAACGGATCGTGTGTCCTTTACTATGCACCAAAAATTTATTCCAAAGTTTTAGCCAAAAACCGGTTATTTGCCCCACAAAATTCCAACTTTAGCTAGCGAAAGTTATAATCACAAGCTTAAAGATCATTATTACAGGTTATTTATAATTAAAGTTAGGATTATGAAGTACAAATCGTCATCTAAAATGCAAAAGAACATAACATTACTTTTCAGAAGCTTACAGGAGAAGCCAAAAACTACATCTTCTTAATATATAAAATTACTGTACGTGTGTTTGACATTGTACTCCTCCTAAACGGTTGAACTGATTTAATTGAATTTCTGTGTATGCCTTTGGGTTACACTTTGGAGAGCTTAGCGTCACAAATCCACCCAGCAGGTGGCGCTGAAGTTTATGTACTACCTGTTTTTACCCAGTGTTGCACGGTCCTTTACTCTATGAGTACGATTTCTTAGAGTAAGAAGATCGAATATACAAAAATTTTAAATTTTAGTCAAAACTCAAATTAAATTTTTATGAAAATTAAAATAGACCACGCCCACTTTTAAAATTTTTCTCAAATCGGAGAATTTTTTTAAATTATATGTTTGGAAATAACCCAACTTTTATTTTTTTTTCTCTTTTTAATTATTTTTCAATATAAATAAAATTTGAAGGCAAAACAACGCTTGCCGGGTCAGCTAGTAATATATAAAAGGTTAAAATTTTTTACATATGTATGTATGTCATATGATGTAGTGAATTGTAATCAATAAGAAAAATGAATTTTGAATTTTTTGATGATACGTTGTTTTGCATTTTAGATGACGAAATAATGAATAAGGCTACACTTTAAAACTAAAAAACTTTAAGACACAATTCAGCTGTAAATTTTACTTCAAAGTCTAACCAAAAGCTGGTTTTGAGTCTGAAAAATCCTAAATTTTGCTAGTGATAACTTATAATAATGAAAATAAAACTTGTTTGACATTGGAACTCACCATATACTTACATATAAATGTTTATTTTGTGAATTGATCTGGCCTTCTATTTCATTTAGGCCCGTCTCATAAGATATGGGAAATACTTTATTTATTAAACTTGTTGCTGATGGATCTTCCTTAAATAATAAAACTGTTAATTTATTTTGAGTTTCTATTGCTTCCATGATTCTTTCAAACTGATCTTTTATTTTAACTAGTGTGGAAATTTTAATTACATTTTTTATTCAAAAAATTGTTTAAACAAGAATGTTATTACCTGTTTGTGCTTTAAACAAACTGTCTATATAATATTTCATGCCAAAGCAATTTTTGCATAGTTTGGTTTCTGGCTGAAAAACACTGCAGTTTTCATTGTTTATTAAATGCTTATGTTCCATGTCGCTTTCTTAATAGATATAATCTACAATAAAGGAAAGATACTGAAAATAAATATGTGTTTTGTTGTAAATGTAACCAAATATAAACTTTTACCGGTGGTTTGTTTATTGTTTTATATATTTTCTTAAAGGAACACCAGTCTTGTAAAATGTTTTGGTGTTTGCTTTTGATGCTTTAACAATGGCTGTAGAAACAATTCTCTGTGTTGTTAGTCTTCTTCATTATTATTTAATTAATATTTATCTAACTAATATGTCGTCAAATACTGCAAAAATTATTTTATTTCTACATTAATTTGCTTTTTAGTATTTTGTTTATTTATTTATTTATTCAACACAGACGACCTTACTTTTTTACTCTTTGGAAATATAAAACCAACTGAGGAATTATTGTAAGAAAAACAGGGATGGTTTTATTTCATACAGTTATCCCTTTGACTACACCATAATGTGTTATTAGTTAAAAAAAATTTATATGCGTCACATCAAGCCAAATTCATACAAGGTGCACTCATCAAGCATCTCTCTTTCTAAAATATTCGTGAATTGTCAAAAAGCACAGAGATGGTTTATATACTTCAACAATATAAAAATGTAACAATTTTGAAAAATCAGGCCGCATTAGAGAATTCGTTTAAGCCCATATAACACTTAACTTTTTTTTTTCATTGATTAGTTTTTCAAGAACAGCACAAATAATTTATTTACCAGGCTCAAAGAGTTGCACTATATCAAGATAAATACGAAAATGTCAAATATATATTCAGTGTTAGCGATAAAAAATCACTGTATTTCAAAAAAATTAAAAAAATTTTAACTTGAAATTGACGTTTCCAACTTAAAATCTTGTAAATCTTACCCACTTTTTGGTTTATGCACTAATGCTGCTTCGTTTTTGAACTTTTTTTGCTTGGCGTGTTTTTTTTTAAGGAAGAAATCAGCAGACAACAAAGTTTAGTTTACTTTTTTTATATTTGGTTCTTTCTTTCATTTGTTGTTTCTTTCTTTCAATTCTATATTAATAAAATGCGAAAAATTGTCGAAATCTTTTTCAATTTAAAAAAATTAATTTTTTGGAATTACAAATTCTGCACCAATACACAAAATGTACAAATTTTATGCACTAAAACATTAAAAAAAATAGTTTGTTTTAAAAATTTTTACATTTTGAAAGGAAATGATGAGCGAATTGCTAATTCAATCAATCATTTTGTATAGATTAGCTTTGTTCATCACAATATTAATTTCAACAAATTACTGGCAAACGCAGTACCAAGTGTAGTTTTTGTATATGCGCATTGCTGCCACATCTGACTATTCTACTATTCATTTAGTACTACTTACACAAATTTTAAATTTTTCTTTTAACTCTTCAAAATATTATTTTTTAGTTTTTGGTGGTAATTAGATCTACCTGCATTAAAAAGATTTTAATTCCAACTTAGGAAAAAAAAAGATAGTAATTTGTGTTTGTTTTAAATTGAAACAATTGAAATTGAACAGTATTTCTACATCAAATTGACGATTTTTAAAAATAGTTTGTCTATTGTATATCAATTATGTCTGGCAACTATTTAGTATGTGTTTATGGTATAGATGCCAGACAAATAAAATGTAAAATCGCTAAAACAAATGATTTTGCACAATTAATTTTTATATATTAACGAACATGTTTTAAAAACAAGTTTAATTTATAATTACAAATATTTTTTTAAATATATTACAAACAAATTTAATTAAATTTTTTTGGCATATGACATTAAATGTACTCGTATGTTTGTGTATATAAACTATAAGGCCCACGCCCACAATTAGGAAAAACACAGTCACTCGTATTTGACTTACTAACTTTTGGCTTATTGTTCGCCTGCTTTAAAACCACTATATTTTTAATAACGCACTTTGATTAAAAATGAAGTCTGTTTAAATTTTAGAAAAAAAATTTCTATTTTATTAAATAAAAAATGCAAGAAGCAAAATTTAGAAAGTTTTTCTGTAATAAGTGAGTGAAGTTAAATATGCCGAATTAAATATGTTTTAACGTAACCCGTTACGTTTTATAAAATTTGTAAATATATTTTCAGTATTTATGGCATATTTTTCAAATACGTCTTACGTCATTAAATATTTCTAAATATTTTTTTAGTATTTATGACTTATTTATAAACATGTTTAGGAGAAATATATGTGCAAATATGCATAATATTGATTTATCCATAAGATTACGGGATGGGGCACATATCATTTTAAAGGAGAGGTCGTCTAGATTTGTAATCTACCGCCCAAATACTCAGAAGTTACTTTGGAGTATTTTTAAAAAAGTTTTTAAATTTCCATTACCCCAGTGCTGTTGATTTGAGAGATTTTTACCATTCCCCACTTTGCCGAGGTACCATTCCTGATTTTGCCCCTGAAAATTACCAAAATCTAAACTTTCTGGAAGTGTTTTAAAATTTTTGGAAAACTTCGTAGTTTTTATTTTATGATGCAAAATGGAAATTGCCAAAATCCTTCAGTAAATTAAAAACAAAATGAAAAATCTGTAAAAAGAAATGGATTTTTGAAAAATCACAAACGTTCGTTTATGATTTATTTGTCTTAAAATCAAGTTCTGTCATGTTCAGCAGGAGTTTCTCTTATCAGCCTTTAAATATAAGCCGTCTTGGTCTCTCAAATTCCATTTGCCAGCACAGAAAGATCAGGTATAGGAAAATTTTCTGAATGGGGTATTTGAAGGGATGTCGATGGAAATCAGGCTAAGGTTTTTTCTATGAATTTTTATTTTTAAAAATACTTACAATGCGAAAATAATTATATTTGTGATAGTCACTAACTTCCCTCCTAAGTCTGTGAAATGGTTTAAAAAATAACTTGACTTTAGGAAAGCATTTTCATAGAAATTTCGTTATCAAATCTAAAACTTTAAATACATTTTGTATAAATCATTTACTTTTTTTTTTGACGCAAAACTAATTTGATCGTATTTTCTTAACAAAACTTTTTTTTTATAGTTTACTGTTCACTTCTTTTACTTCAAAAAATAATTGGTATTAATTTGTAAAAAAAAAACAAGAAAAAGTTTAAAACCGCAATAGTTGAAACTTTGTAAATTGTGGTAGCATATTCTCACAAGCTACAAGAAAGGGAATATGTCTTTGTATCATGCAACACATGCTGCAACAAAGTAAAAGAAAATATTTATAGAAAGCAATATTTATTTGACATCAGCAAAAAGAAAACTAAAATAAAAATATGCATTTGTGATAAAAAGAAAACTTTACTCGAAATTATTTAATACGAAAATGAACTAAAACAAAAAAGAAAAGAAATAAAAACGTTTTAATACTCGTATAATGGAAAATCCATGCCAGTAGATAATGATAATGTCATATTTAACTTTTAAAACATGCAAACCCACTTCGTTTGTCTCACACAACGCACATAAATATTCGCTTTCATGTAAAATAACTTTGTAGTCCTTTTTTGTTATCTTTCTTTTTTTTTTCCAGTACACGGATATTATACAGTAAATACTTGCGCATGCATGAAAATAATTGTAAATATTTTTTTTAATTCATTAAAAGACACGTTGTAGCTAAAAATATAGAGCTTTTAAATTAATATAAATAAACTTTGATGTGCACACATCCATATGAGCTGTTATTTTTGAAAGTGGTACAAGTCCAGTTTTTCACGTATCGAGATATTTAAGGGTTTTGCGTTTGAGTTAATTTAGAAATGTTGACAAATGTTCTATGATAAATTAAAATTTTATTGCAACATCGTAATTATTGAAATTAATTAGAAAAAAAAAAAACATTTTTTTAGCTCGAAATGGAATTATATTACTTTCAAAAGTTACAGCTCATAAATTAAACGTGTGGTGTCAATTTGAGTAATGAGAACTCGTAAAGCCTATCTCCAGATCAAATGCATAATAAATATTTAAAAAATAATTCCAGTTTTAAATTAAAAAAAGTTCGGGGGACACAAATTTTATTCTACGAACTTCAGCAAAAAGTCAGTTTTTTGTGTAATCTGTGACTGACTGCCTGGCCGAGTGACTTATCATATTTCCCACCCCAAACGGCTAAAGCTACGGACTTGAAATTAGGTGAGCAGGTTCCTTTCACAATGTGTAGGACGAATTCGAATATTAAGGAAGAAAAAACGGGTAAAATCGAACTTCTTATATTTTCGGAACTACTACAGATAGCGTCAAAATTCAAACTAAAAATAAAAGCGGGATTTTGCTAATTTTTTGATATACATATGTGCATTTGCGGGATAAAAAGGCTAAAACACTAATGTTTGTATGTTTTTTTAATCCCAATTATTTTTCAAAGTAAAAAAACTAAATTGTATATTTGGCTTTTTAAAAAGTCTCCAGTGCATGTTGGCACTTTTTTTTAAATGCGAGCAAATAATTGGTAAAATATGTACCCCATTTTACTATAAGCATTTATTATTAATTTATAGCACCCAATCAAAATAAGTACCAACAAAGTAGAAAATTTATTCCATTAAAAACTTAGTTAAAGACGCGAAAAGGGAAACATCAATTTAAGGTTTGCGCTGTCGCCGCACATTTTCTGGTGTGGACACTGTACAAAATTTTACTACCAAGAAGCACCGCTGTATACGTAATCAATTACTTTTTTACAAATTTAACTTCACTCACTTACTCTCTTATTAATTTTAATGGTACTTTTTGAGTTGTCCATATTAACAACCCTAGAACTACGAGACTGCACTCAAACGGCCAGAATCAAAGTGAGAAACCATAAATTTGAAAAATGGTACTTTTTGAATTTTTATTATAATACTAATAACCTTAGAACTATGAGATTAGGCGCAAACGCTTCTTTAAAAAAATTAAAAATGGTACTTTTTATACATTTTAATGGTACTTTTTGGTTTTTAATGTAAACCAATCTAGAACAATGAGACTGTGCTCAAATGCTTTTAAGCAAATTGAAAAAACAGAAATGGTACTTTATATTAATTTAATTGGTACTTTTTGATTTTTTAATATGAACGAACTTAGAACTATTAGAATGGGCTCAAACAGTCCAGGTCAAGGCGAAAATGAGAAGAAAATGGTACTTTTTATTCATGATGATACTTTTTGAGTTTTTAACATTAACAAGCTTAAACCGTGATTTTATTAGTATTAAAAAAATAGAACTGAGTTTAAACGGTCTACAATGAAATTATAATGCTGAGGAAGTACCGAGTTAAATGTAATAAATTTATCAAATTTTGTTTTTTTCTTCACTTTTTAAAATCCCTTAAATTAGATCTTATACAACCAACCAAGTAATCTGCCACAAATGTTTTATCAAAAGACATTTTAAAAATTATTTGTAAGAAAAAGAAATTTTTTACAAAGAAGCTATAAAATTAAATTAAGAAATTGTGATTTTCGTTTTTCTAGTCATTTTAAATTTATTGCATTTATTACCTTATTTTATAAAAAGACCAAAAACTGTCTGAATAGCTTTACCTACAAAATGTACTTTATTTTTTTATTTTTTAAGGCAATAAGAACTCGTTTTACAAAATATATTGTGTGGCATATAGAGTTACACATATTTTCACACTTTAGTAGAAATTATTGTATTAAAACACCCTACACATAAATAATAAAATTTGCTATTTAAAAATTGTTGATTATACCAACAAGATAAGTTGGTTTATTCCTTAAAATTCTTTATTTAGCTCATTCATACTCAATCATGGCTTTCGATTTCCAGTATTTCTTACATGATTTTGTACAAACCTATTTAGAAAAAAAGATGTCCTTTGATTTTTGTGCGTTTCTTAAAATGGGATTAAAAGTGAACGCATTTGTCATGATGTTTTTTCTTCTCTGATGCTGTACATTTTTTAAATTGCTTTAAGACTTATTTTGGTTTTTAACTTTAAAAAATTTTAGCCCCTGCTTCACTCTACTTCAGTTGTAATTTTGGTATTACAACCTGTTTGTTTTATTATTGAATACAACTCTGTGTTCGTGCAGTTGACAAAAACATACAAAAATGACAACTCATCAATAGAAGTTGTTTCAATTACAACTCAGTTGAGTTGTGAACATAATTAGGGAATTATTTATGGAATCTTTATAAATAGTTAAAGTGTTGTAGTTTTTAGCGAGGTTTTCCGGGTTTTAGCCGGGTAAGGGAATCAATTGTTAATTATGCATCTGATAACTCATATTTTATATTTAAAAAAAATTGACTTAAAATTTAAATTTAATTTACACACTCTTGTATTTATACAAAACATAGTTTAGTGCTATGCCTGGTCGGTTTTCACCTGTAAAATTATGTCAACTACAGACGCACGTTTGTACTGGCTTTTGAATAAAAAAATATAATTTTAAAACAAAATGTAGTTTATTAAGATGGTTTGCTATAGATTAATAAGGTAGTACCTTTTAGCAATGCTGGTAATATTTCTCTAACCTTGTTTATTATATGCAAAAACGCTCTACAAAACTATGAAATAAATATTTAATGCTGAATAAAATTATTTTTTATAGCTTCTGAGAACACGTTGCTTTATGCTTTTTCATCGCAGAATGCCATACAGTGCGTTCAATTTGCGCTATTGCTTCCAAATTAAGATATATTTTTTTGGCTGGTTTGTACACAAAGAGAAAAACTGACACCATTCCTTGTCAAAATGATAACAAACTGTGTCAATAGTGTAACGACCACGATTGTGGTCATTTTTGACAGCGGATAGTGTCATTTTAACAACGCATTATTGACATTGACAACATAGCTTTGTAAAATTGACAACGTATGATGTCAAATTGACACCATACTAGTGTCGAATTGACAACGTTTGTTAACAAAATGACAACACTCGTTGTCAATTTGACAACACGCGTTATCAATTTTACAACACGCGTTATCAATTTGACAACGTTCGTTACCAATTTGACAATATGCGTTGTCAAAAAAGTAAAATCGTTGCTTTTTTTGAAATTGGCAACCAACCGTCGGTTTGTATTCGCTTGTTAAAAAATTGAAAACACTCGTTGTCAACTAAATTAACAACGGAATAGTGTCAAAATGACCACAAACGTTGTTGATATTGCAATGCGCTTTTTGGCTCAGTGTAGGTTATTTTTAATAACAGCCCAGCAGCGCTTAGCCATAAAGGCTACAAGTTTATGGCAAGTTTCCATTGAAATTAATGTTTTCATTGTCCATTCCTTAAAGTTTCGTTTTAGCAATTCGCTAGAGATTGCAGTTTAGATTTCACTCCTGCGATTGTATAGGCCAGCTCAAAACTGTTATATTTTTGTTTTTGAAACAATCTTTTGCACGTTTCGATGTGTGTTTCGGGGTTTTGATGTGTTGAATTTCTCATTCAGCATAATGCAGTACAATGTTGTGCAGTATATTCGTAAATAGCATCCATTTTGTCTTCAAATTGAAATAGAGGCTGCGTTCCAGTGTACGAATAACACAACCCCATAAAATTCTATTTTTCCCAATGTGTTTGATGGTTTTTATGTTGGGGGCCTTCGTATCGAAAGGACAGAAAAACTTTTCCGAACAAATTAAATATAGAAAATAAATATTTAGACTTACAACGTAATTTTCTACCTTCTAGGTGTTTTAAATCCAAGTTTGAACATTTTAATGCTAAACAGCAGAAGTTGCTAAACGATGCCTGGGGCAAAACGAATAAGAGTCAGTGATTGATGAACGAAGCATTCAATTCGTTTAGTTTACTGAAACGTTCATTTGAATTAGGTCCTACATGAGCGCCACATGCCAATTTAAGTGTTTCCATACCTTAACATACTGATAAACAAGATGTGATTTGAACACACGTGTGATTTTGCGCTGTTCTGTAAATCACACTGCTTTTGTGTTTTCCAGTCTGATTTTATCTTTTCAAAAGGACAAGAAAACAGGTGATTTTTTAGTTTTCATCATAAAAGAGAAAACTAGAGTAACTAAAAGTTTTACAGCAAAAAAAAGGCGTCTTTATTTTTTATTTATTTTTTTTTTTTTAATTTTTAAGAGTTTTTCTTTTAGAACACAACTAATTGTTCAACAAAATTAATAAAGAACACGCTGTATAATTTATTTAAGTAATTTATTTTAACGTTCGTGCTATAATAGTAACGAAAATAACCAAGTGATTGGAAAACGTAAATGTCTTAGCTGAATGTTTTCAAATCACAAAATTATTTGCACAGAACACCTTTTTTGTGCTTTCAAATCAGATTGACAAGATGTGATAAATCAGTTACTCTGCCGACGTTACTGCTTTATTGCTATTGTAGGTGGGGGTTTAGACTTTTAAAAACTGTTACCACCTTAATGTTAGTCATTCGTTTTCATTTACAGCTTAAGGAAAATGAAATATAAAACATTGTTGGTGACACTTTGTTAGGAAGGCTTTTGTGTCAGTGTGAATGTAAATGAATTGGTTGGTCTCGGTTTAGAGTAATTTAGATAGTGGTTTAAAATAACTACTTTGAAAATTGTCATGTCCATACAAAATAATAATAATAAAAAAAAAGAGAGACAGAAATGTAGATTCATTCACATAAAGCTGTCATTAGCAGCCCAATTACCCAAAGGCAAATTATAAAAAACACAGACTTTAAAATTACTTTATGCATTTCGTTCCTTTTCTCTAGCTTCTTCCCTAGTTTTTGAAATGTTTTATGGCTGCATTTATTTTATGTTAGAAAAAGAACTAAAAGAACAAATATACAACCATATTAACATGAATGCATGATAAAATATTTAAGTAACTACTCGTACACATCTATCTATCTGTGTTTACATCTATACAAATATGGCAGTTGATAAAATTATGAGTTAGTTGTACTTCTTTTTTTTTTGGAGAATTTGAGTTGCAAACTCCAATTAATTAGCTCACTTTGTGACTATGCAAACGAAAATTTTAAATTAATTTATTTAAACAAGTTTTGATTAGTCCAGTAAAGATTTTGCAAAATCTTTAAAGGCAACTTGTGATTTGAGAAATATTATTTAAATAAAAAATTCAACGGCTTAAATTTAGACAAATTTTTCAGCTTTTAAGTAAAAGTGCGACAAAAAATTTTATGTTGTTTCTGCTTTAAGACTTGTTTTGCTCAATAAAAAAAAGAAAAAATAAATTTTGGTAATAGATCAAATTTATAGCCAAATTTTTGAAATTTTGTCATACCCCAATACCGTTGCTCTAAGGGATTTTTACAATTTCCGGAGGAACCATAGAAAATTATGAGATGGAACATACACCGTTTTAAAGGGGAGGTGCTCTAGATTTATAATCTGCCTTCCAATTACACAAGAATTAATTTGGAGTATTTTAAAAAAAATTTTGAAATTCCCTCATACCCCAATACCGTTGCTCTAAGGGATTTTTAAAATTTCCGGAGGAACCATAGAAAATTAAAGGATAAAACGCACACCGTTTTAAATGAAAGGTCCTCCAGATTTGTAATATACTTTCCAATTATACAAGAATTAATTTGGAGTATTTTAAAAAAATTTTTGAAATTCCCTCATACCCCAATACCGTTGCTCTAAGGGATTTTTAAAATTTCCGGAGGAACCATAGAAAATTAAAGGATAAAACGCACACCGTTTTAAATGAAAGGTCCTCCAGATTTGTAATATACTTTCCAATTATACAAGAATTAATTTGGAGTATTTTAAAAAAATTTTTGAAATTCCCTCATACCCCAATACCGTTGCTCTAAGGGATTTTTACAATTTCCGGAGGAAGCATAGAAGATCATGAGGTGGAACATACACCGTTTTAGAGGGGAGGTCCTCTAGATTTATAACCTGCCGCCCAATTTCTCAAGAATTACTTTGGAGTATTTTTAAAATTTTTTTTAAGTTCCCTCATACCCCAGTACTCCTACTCTGAGGTTTTTTTTTTACCATTCCGAACTTTGATTACGCGTCAAGCTGCTGTCGTGTATTGGCCGGTACCTGCAAAATTAATTAAAAGTTTTCTTTATTTAAATTCATGTGTGAATTGTATAAAATTCATCAATTAAAAAATCCTAATCGGCTGGCAATTTAAAATTTCAATAAGTTTTCGTGTTCACTTTTATTTCTGTAGCAAAAAAAAAATCTCTTAAATTTACAAAAAAAAAAAAATATTCTTTTTATCAGTTAAATGACCTGTTAAATTTGAAAGTGAACATCATTTTGAAAAAGTTAGTCAGTAGTAATTTTGTCTCTATCTTTTTAACAAAAGTGAACTTATACCACTTTCAAAAATAACTGTTCAATTGCTGTTAAGCACTTGAAATGTTTGCTTAATTTATCACTCGTTAAGCAAGCACCTCAGGCATAAAAAGAGCCACTTTTATTTTTAATCTTCGAATTAATTAAGAAAACAAAATAAACACTTATAATTTCATTTCACTTTGTGGAAAGTCGAGTTTATATAAGCATTAAGGTGGTAACTCGTTTTATTTTATTTTGTAGAATTCATTTTTGTAGAATTTTATTTATTTTGATGCATGATTCCTTTTATTTGCTCTAAATAATAATTTTTTTTAATTTTAATTTGGTTATGCCCTTAATGTATATGTTAATATTGCTACTTGACAACATTTATGTATCTTTATTCTTCTATCTGTATTATTATTATTTCCCTGTAAATAAGGAAATTTATTTCATTTATTTTAATTGAAATGACACTTTTTTTTTAGTTCAACTGACACACAATATTTTACACTACAGTTATCAAAGTAAAAACTGTTTATCTTTCTGTTTTTCTATCCTTTTATTTTATTTTTATTTTAAATTAAATATACATAAATAAAAATATTAAAAAAAAGTTGGCCGGTTGATGAGGTGTGTCATCTTTATTAAAATACGAATTTACTTTATGCAATTTAAATAAAAAATTTGAGAAAAAATAATACTTTTTTCTATCCTGCGATGTCCAATCCAGCTAACATATGGAATCGGATCCCCTAAAAACGAGCGAAAGCTTCTCTCTTTTATTATCATTGAAAACCAAAACAAATGTACTAAAGAAGGTATCGTTTAAAGAAGCCTACTACATACAAACCATCAAGTGGAGTTAGGAAACTTCACACCAGTATTTTCAACTTTTTTTTTAACAAAAAACCCGCGTAGCTTCTTGGGTTATCTGCAAAACACATCCAGAGTCTAATCAGAAATCGCACTTGCGTTCCCCAGATTGAGAGGCTAGTATACTACCAATTAATCTGCGGGGCTTGTTAATTTTCGAAGCTGAAATTTTACGAATTAGTTTTTTCTCTTCGTCGTTGTAGTAAAATTTGTGTGTGGTTTGCTTTTTGGACCCAAATTCATAGAAAAAGATTTTTCTTTAATTAGGGCTTATCAAACAAATTTCGCTTAGATATTTTTGTTTTTAAATACTTTTCTCTTTTAGTGGAATAGTTTGTCATTTCATTGAGGTAACCGAATTTTTCCATACTATCAGAGAATTTTACAGCACTCCCAAACCAACGCGTTTGGAACGATTAGAGCGGAGCAGCCTTACTAACCGAAGAATACATAATTTAGTATCATTAGTTACTTTTCAAATAACAGTTTTGATTGTAGCACCACATTCCTTTAGTCGCAACTAAAGAATTCGTTTATTCCATTGGTAACGTATTCGATTCTAGCAATTGAAATTGTTTTCTCAGTGTGGGAATAACTTTTATTCACAAGTTTTCAGTGTTGATAATTTTTAATGCTTAATTTAAGAGTAGAAACAAACTAAAGTTCTATATGTGTGTTAAAGCTTTCAAGCGGAAAATCAAATGTGTTGTTATCGAAGGTTTAGTTTATGTAGTTTTTCTTTACTTAGAATATGTTGCTTGTTTGTTCTCTGTATTTTCTGATTGTTTGGTGTTTAGTTATTGAATGTTGGAAACGTGTGTGGTTTAAATTTAACTCAGAAGTTAAGCTAAAACAATACAACAGCACACTGCTGACACTATTTCCGCTTCCTGTATACTTACGCAATAACACATACTAGCACACATGACTCGGATTTAAAAGACAAAAATAATTCACAACTCGTAACAAATAAACAAAACTGAATGTTCAAATGAACATGAACACTTTGTGTAATTTTGGGCATAAACGGCTTCAGCTTGGGTTTTTTTTAAAGCAGGGAATTTAAAAAAAATAATAAATATTACAGAAACAACGTGTTATCAGGTAAACTGTGCATCTAACACTGGGTGCAGACTTAACAGAATTTCCATTCCAACAGTAAAAGATTTATTGAAATTCTTTTTATTCCGCTCCTGCATTTCTCCCTAGTTTTAACTGTTACATATTTGATTCTTTTATTCATATTGATGATAACGCGTTGTACATTTTCATAAAATGTGTACACTTATACCCAGTGGACCGCACATTTCTCAAAAGATTTTAAATGATTTTTACATTTTATATTCATGTTTTACTAAGGTAAAAGTGAAAATTATTTAATGTGGACTTCAATTTAAAACAAACAAAGAAAACAAATCATATAAAGAAAAAAATTTTAATTGAATTAAAACCCGTTAATAATTTTCTTGTCAGTTTATTATGTAACTGGAATATTAAGGATGTTCAGTGTTTAAAGCAATCTGTATTGTAAAACGCAAAATCAATGTATTTTTTGACATTCCAAGACATTTTGCCTCAAACTCTGAATAACCAAGTAATCCAAATAGAATTATTTTTGGCAACTGAATGCTTCTTCGATACTAAAAGATTTTCTCTACTGATTGTTAGTCAGTTACGTCTTTTCAATTTCGGTTTTGTAATATCTGCAATTGAATAATTTTTTCTGATAAGCCACATTTGCAGCTTCGTGACCCTAATAACAAACAAATAAAACTGGCGCATTTAAAATTCAGAACACCGGCACGTAATTGTCGAGAACCCATAAAATTAGCAGATAGTGTCAGTTAAGTGTGGATTTCAAAATGAGCTGGGACTCAGCAAGATATCGTATGTCACCCTAAGTGATCACTGTTAGACCAAATACAACTTTTAGCACAGCTTCAGATTTACATTCCCAAATAGGATTTATTGATAACAGAACAAGCCCAAAACGGATGTCAAGTCACATGTATGATACATGGATGGCGCTAAAACGGTTGAAGGTTTTACTGTATGGGTATTTGGTAACAATCCCAGGAAATATTTATTTGGCAGCATGGATCAAGATAACTCAGTTCTTCAGGCCAAAAAACATACTATCGAGCTCCATCTAAGAGAAAAACTTCAAGGAATAAGTGACAAGGCGGGATAGGCTTAAACTGGACATATTACTTGACTTGTGTTAATAAAGGGTGTCAATGTAAGAGTGCACTTTTTCGTTAGTGCTGTTATAAGCCAGGCAGATGGCGCGGTCTTGCTGAAATCGCATGTCTTTCAAAACCACCGTACAATTGAGGCCACAGGAACTTCATTATCATGTTACTGTAACAAATGCCGTTCACAGTCACTGCAGTTTCGGCCAAAATCTGCACCAAGCAGTTACTAGTTGTGTAGGCATTAATTTCTCATTGATGTCTGAGCCCCAAATTTAACAATTTTGTCTATTCACGAAGTCATTGAGATTGATATTGACTTCACTTTGCTCCAATACCCATTAAACTAATTGCGGGCATGTTCCATACTTCTTTACAATCCAATGGAAGAAAAACACACAACTCTCCAAAAATTCGTATTTTTATTTTAAAATGGAAAAGTGCACTCTTATTTAATGAAACTAGAGAGCTTTTTGCTCAATAGTACCGTACGGCATGTGAAAGCAAAGATTTTTCCTGCCCTCTTTACAATTGTTAGCGATATCCTTCCATGCTTCTACTCCTAAACTACTTATTAGTATTTTCATGAATAAAATTCATCTTCTGAGTCCTTCACCTTCTAGTCCTTGCATAAATAAAGCTTGTTTCTTATTTAAAAATAAAATCTACCCTCGCATTTATGTAAACACATTGTCACCAATCAATACCGGAGAGTTATAAGTTTTTCATTCTGCTTTTTTGTTTTGCGTTTGTTTGGAAAACATTAAAATTTCACTTTAATTAAACCACAGAGAGAATGTTGAATTAAAATTTAAAAAAAAAGTGTTTAAACAGCGCAGAATATAATGATGTTCATTTGCAAAATTAATTACTCGCATTGAATTTAAAGCGAAAGGAGAAGCAGAAAAACGAAACAGCAACATGTGGGAGAAAATATGCATGAATGAATGAATGATTGCAGATTGTTTTTAATATCGAACGTGCGTATTTTTTTGGTATTTTTTTTGCATTCACTATACAATTTAAAAGTTGGTTAAATAAAAACAAGAATCCAATTAATAAAAAAAAAACAAATAAATAAAAATTCCAAAGGGACACTTTTGTATTAAATTGATTTCAATTCAACGCAATATTTCTTCATTTATAGTGAAAAACAAAAGCGATATATTTTTCTTATTAGATTAATTTATTGCTCACCATGCTCAAGAATATTAAGAAATTTTTTAATTCTTATTTATGTTTTTGGTGCATTGAAAATTTTAAATGGGTTTTGTTACCATGAGTACCAGTTTTGCACTCACTGTGGCCATTTCAGCAAATAGTGATGTTTCAAAGATAAACAATTTTTTTTAAATATGATTACCAAACACAGAGATAAAATAGCTGTCAGCTGTCATATTGTTTGATGGGAACCTTTCGAAATATGTTTGTTTTAGCGCTTTCTATCTGTTAAAAATTCTAAAGCTCATACAAAATGTATGAAACTGACATGCTGCAATAGAAAAATTCGATTTCGACAGGTCACTATGCTGTGAAGTTGGCTGCAAAATAATTGTTTTAGTTTTATTATTGTTATTGTTGAAAAATTATGCGTGTTAGTTATTTTTCTTTTTCAATTTTATTTGAAAAGCGCTAGCACCATAGTGGGTAGTGTACTAACCTAACAATCTGAACACCGTGAGTTTGATTTCTATCTAGAGAATAAGTCATAACAAAAAGACTTATTCTAAAGACTTTGCCAGCTAAAATGGCGGAATATCCACTCTACCTTTCAGAATTTTAATGATGCCAAGCTGCATTCTCTAAAATCAGCCGTAATTTAGATATTTCTCTCAATTTGTATGTATCTGCACATATGACTTTTTACAAGTATTATAGTTTTTATTTTATTTATTTATCTATTTTTGCTTTTTAAAATTTCTTTATTTAATGAGATTCTGCCATATTTTTTTTATTATTTCTTCAATTTTTTTTGGGACTTGGTAGCACTGCTTGACAGGTAGCAGTCACTGAAAGGTCTCTAGCAGCTAGTTGGCAAGATTTTAGAATATTTATTGTGAATAAACTCTGTGCTTATGAGCTACCATCTTTTAGTACGATTAAAGCTATGAATGTCTGTTGTCTCTGTGTGGATTCTGTTATATAATAGATATACCATTTTAGCATAAACGCTAGGCGCTAAATAACGCCGCATTTAACGGATTCCGAAGACATGAGATTACAAGAGACGGGTCATGGTTACCAAAGCAGAATATCAACATGAAAGTCGATCGAAAGTATGTTTTTACGTTTGAACAAATGTGCAGCATAGCGAAGATGATTTGGCCTAGACTGGATCGCAACAGGGCTTTATTGGGGCTCAAGAGAGCCATGTTGAGGAATGTGATGGAAGCACTAACAGGCCACTGTAGTTTTGGCTACCCTGCCAGAAGAACGGACTTGCAATCAAATGACTACTGTAGAAGTTGTTAAAACGAGGAGGCGGAAACTTCTTTTGCCTTTGTCTAGCACTGGGGGCTTATTATGTATTTCGCTTCGAATCGAAAAGGCTTTCAAAGAGAAATTTAAATTTTAAAAAAATGGACATTTTTAAAACTCCCCTCAAAATTGTTACTACAACTCTGCTGGATTTTCGAAAGTTCTACATATAAGATTTTTCTGTCGAATGGAAAATTGTTTTCGAAAGCCATTTCGATTCGAATCGAAATACACAGCAGCGCAAGCTTTGCTGTGGGGAACGCTACTTATCAGCGCCCCACTATGCTGCTGACTGGAAGGATTGTCATGCTATCTTGCTTTTGATTTAGGCGACAGACTCGTCTTCTTCTTATTCACATACTATTTTCCTAAGACAAAAAGTGCAAAGCCTTTTTTGAAAAAACGTCCTAATTTTGTTTTTGTTTATTGTTTAAATGCTTTTTACGAGTATTACAAATATTTATAGTTCAATTATAAGTAAAGTTTTAATACTAAAGCGTGATCCATTTTGAGGTGCCCTACTTTTTTAAAGAAAAAAAAAAACAGAAAATTCAAATTTAATGGAGAATGTTTATTATCATTTGAAAGAACATTCTTTGGCATTTATTTTTTTGAAGATTATGTCTATCAAATGTTGGCCGTGGCTACGTCGCAGATGGTCCATCCGTTGAGTACAATTTTCGATGACTCGTTCGAATGACACACGTGATGTTTTCCTCCAAAGCCTGAATCGAAGCGGGTTTGTCCGCATAAACTTTAGACTTTACATATCTCCACAGGAAAAAGTCTTAACGGTGTAATATCACACGATCTTGGTCAATCGACTGGCCCAAAACATGAAATTATGTGCTCACCGAAATGTTCTCTCAATAAATCCTTTGATTGATGTGATGTGTGGGAAGTGGCGCCGTCTTGCTGAAACTAAATGCCGCAGAGATCACGAGCTTCAATTTCAGGCATCAAATAGTCGGTTATCATGGCACGATAACGGTCGCCATTGAGGGTTACGGTCTTCGTGTACACTCTCAGCTACGGCCACTATATTTTCTTCACAGCGTGCTGGACGTGGTCTATTCGGTCGAATATTATCCAATAATGAATGCTGGGCCTCAAAATGGGTGATGGTGTTGCGAATAGTACGCTCAGTAGGCCGATTATGTTGACCATAAGTTGAGCGAAGTGCACGAAACACATTCCTCACAGAACGTGAATTTTCGTAATAAAGTTGAACGATTTGTAAACGTTGTTCAGACGTAAGTCTTTGCATTATGAAATGCCAAACAATACTAAACAAAAATAACATGACATCATGACACGACTCACACGTGATCTGTCAAAAAAAGGCTATTGAAAAAAGTATTTCTACTTGAATCACCCATTACATGTAGGTACGAGTATATTAGTAACGTATTTAGTAGGTACTTGTATGTATAATCCTTTGCTTTCAAATCTCACACTCAATCCCATAAACTTGTTTGAAAATTTTAATACTCACAGAATTAAGCAAAACAAAAAAAAAGGAAATTTTATGTCCTTAAGGGACTTGCAGTTTATCTTTATCTTGCTTTACACAATCACGCCTGAGATTAAGTAAATAACATTGAAAAACAACTATTTTTTCTTATTCTTTTTTAAATTTGTGTTTTAAAATAAAAACACACCCATAAACACTCAAATAAATTTTTTTTATAAATTTCTTATCCCCAACTATTATTAACCGCTGGGAAATGAATGGATGGATGATGAGCTTTACTTCATGTTTATTTCTTAAATTGTATTTTAATCTTTAAACTATTTATGCTCGTGTGTGTAATTGAATTTATGTACTAGTTTAATTTAATTGAAAATTTTATCTTTTCAATTTAAACATAAATTTAAATTTAGTTTTTTTTTTATTAATATTGCCAACAAATATTTCTTTTTTTATTTCTTTGCAGGTAAGTGGAATGAAGTTTTCCTGCATTTCTATACAAAAACGTTTTCATTACATCCTTCTAAGCAAAATAACAGGTAAATAGTGGTTTTTTTTTTGGTATATTTTTTATAAATGTTGAAAGCATGTTTTTTTTTTTTTTTAAAGGAAAAGAGGGAAATTTAGAACCTTCATCTGCTCTACGTAAAGACATCATTCCAAGAATAATAAAACCCTCATTTTCTGTAGCCTCAACTCTTAGATGGATACTTTTTGCAAGATCAGAATTGCTTTTTCCCCGCTCCTATACTTCTATTTAGAAGTCGTAATGCTGCCTTTAAACTCTTTTCCTTCTCCTTGTAAGTTTTTTTATAATTTTCTCATAATACTCATTTACTCGTCTTATCGCCTGGGCCGGTGGTATTGAAACTATTCGCTTCCTAATTTAGCGATTCAAAATTCTTAAAAAGCCTAGATTATCCTCTTAAAACAGCATATTAAGCTGAATCAAATTAAAATCAATCATCTAAATAAGATGAAGTACTAAAATTTAAGTTTTGTAATGCTTCAAGTGGATGTAGTACCGGTTCATTGGCAATACTGGCTAGAGTTTTGGATTAATTTTTTAATTTGTAAAATTGGCCGTCTTCCTCTCTTGCTATTTATTTCCTAAGATATATTTGCTTTTCTACCTCCTATTTCTTTATATCACTGTCCTTCTGTACTTTTTCTCCTTTAAAGGTATCACAAAGGGGCCACATCTGTGTAACGTTACTTAACCTAAAAGTCTGTGTATGGATCTCAAGTTGAATAAAGGGCCTGGCAATTATTAATTATTGCATTTTAAAAACTTAAAATTTTGTTTGTTAGAGCATGTTAAACCCAGCTCGGCTTTAAACTTATAGCTTTGGCATGGTAGGCAGCGTAGGCTGCTAGGACTTATTTACCACATTGAGGTACAATATAAAATAAAATAAATTTACTCTTAATTAAATGTTTTAGTTCGAAAAATATATTAATTTATTTTTTTCTTTTTGCAAGACGTTTTATGCAAAATAAATAGCGTCTAACGTGACATCGTAAGCTGCTGCATTTTATTTTGCAAGCAAACTATTCTCTATTTATACTTACGAGTACTTCGCTATAAAATAGCAAAGCTTTCTTTGGCTTAATCCTGCTTTATGTTAAAGAACCATTCCTGCAGCAAATAAATAAATTAATCCAGTGACAATTTCCTTTCACGTTGTACTTCTCAGTTTTTCGCTTCTGTTGTTGTTTCAGTTATTTTCTTTCCTTTTACTCATGTACAAATTATCCTTCTGGGTTCTTATGTTTTTTCTAGACAAAATTTGTGAGCACATAAATGTGGCAAATGATGGTATGCGGTGGTGCTTTTACCTATAAAAAAAAGTAAAGCGTTTGTAACCAAAATAACAAATTTAAATTGTAAAATGTTTTACAAGCGAACGATTTTCTTTTATAATTTTAAAGGGAAAATTTTAATTTTGCCACGTAAACCTGTGTGTCTAAGAAATAAAATGAACAGCCAAGTAGTGAGTTTATTTGATACAAAATAAAGAATGAATGAAATGGAAGGAAATAAAAGCTAATGTTTTCGCTAGGAATATGGCCAATTTTTGTAATGCAGAAGATGTTTAAATTTTATTAAAACAGAAATTAAAATTTAGAATTTAAAATGATATGTGTTCCATCCCGTAATCTTATATGGTTCGCCCGGAAGTCACTAAATTTAAAATAGTCCAAAGTAACTTCTGAGTATTTGGGCGGTAGATTACAAATCTAGACGACCTCCCCTTTATAATGATATATGCCCCATCTCGCAATCTCCTCTGCTTTGTTAATGTCACACACAGTTCAACATTAGAAATTTATTTATGGTCCTACGGCTGCATTCAGGGATCTTGTATGTATTCGAAAGTATTGCTGTTTAGCTTCTTAGCTTCTTTGTTGAGAACCCTTCACAAATTGTAGAGACTTAAATTAAATTCAATTTACTTTAAATACAAATTAAATCATTTTCTTTCACTGAGCTTCGTTATAGCTGTTGCAAACGCGTGATTGTAAATTGAATTGAGTGTTAATACATGATCATATTATATGTACGTAAGTGTATTACAATTAAGGACCGTAAGTCAGTTTACACAGCATTATAAAGTAAAAATTTTGTACGTGTTTATGAATGTCATGCAAACACAATACGATAGTAGTTTTCTAATGTTTCTAACATGCCAATACAGGATTCATAACACACACGCTCCCATACACACATACGATTTGCCAGAGGATTGGTAAAATGTAACCATGAAATATACGAGTACTATGTTTACACAGGTAAATTGTTGAAGCAGAAATAATAGAAGTTACATGAGAATGATAATCATGTTTATCTTATTACAAAGTTTTTCCTCAGTTTTTTCTTTTTTTTTTTTGTAGAGAAAACAACTTTTTAAACTACGAGTACATACAAATAAATTTATATAAAATAAAATTTCAACTCATGTTGTCATTATTGTTTTGAAAATGAATGTCTGTCGTGTTTGTCATTGTAACCAAAAGAACAAAAGAAACACAAATTTAGTTGTTTAGTAAACTCACTTAATGACTGACATCTTCCAAGTTCTAAGGCCATTATAGTTTTTAATAGAGTTTTATTTTAATGAAACTAAAACACTTAAAGGAAGCTCGCCTGCTGGCATGTGTTGGCTAAGGGCTAACCATTTAGTTGGTAACCAAGAATATATAAGAAATATTTTGGGCCAAAGAAAAAAGTTGGTGTTAACAGATAAAGAGTTTTAAATGGGAATTGGGTTGCACAATAAATCTTAACGTAATTAGAGTTCATAATAAGAATTTAAGGCACCAATAAATGACTAAAAATTCCCCGGGAGTGTTATAACTTTTCTTTCTCCTTTTTTTTAACATAGCAAAATATCCTTTTTAGGGAATTTTCTCCCAAAAACTAAAATTTGGCAGGGAAAGAATCCTAGGCTATCAGGCATGTTCTGAAAATCACTTTCTCTCAAAGTGATTTAAAATCACGAAAAAGGTGTTCTGCGTACAAAATCATTTGACATCTCGTAATTTACGTAACTTACGATATCAAATTACTTGCAGCATTTTAATCAATTCGCCTTGAATTCCTTAACAAAATGTTTAAATACACTTAATTTGAATTGTTTTTTTTTTTATTAGTTTTTGTCAAAAAATTAATTATTTTTCACAACGGAACCGTAAATTTATTAATTAAAAAAAAAAAGCTTTATTTTGTGTGGAGTTCTTGTTCTTCTTTTTCTAAGCAAATTTTATTGTAAACAAAACAAAAGAGCTTTAAGCTCATCAAAGCAACATCAAAAAATCACTGAAGTGATTTTAAAATCACCGTGATTTCAGAACATGCCTGAATATTCTTAGTTGGGATGATTTTTTACCCTGTAGAAGGGTTCTAAATCTATGAAAGCGGTGACCATGTCAAAAAGTGGAGCACCTAACTCTTTCATAACTTCGATCGGTCTTCAAAAACACCTTTTATTGCACAAATATTAAAGTAATTACAATTTAAATTTTAATTTAATTGAGAACAAGTTTTTTTTGCTTGTCTTGTAAAAATTTCCAAACTTTCTTTAGGGTGGTTTGCATTTGATGTGACGTTATGTACATACACACATGTATGTACGTACCATAGAATGCCTAACATCATACACTTTTCTTAACGCTTTTCTCCATTTATACAGACACATTTAAGTGGTCCCTTCGGTGTTCGTTTTACAAATATTCCACTGTATATGTACTTGCATATTATTATTTAAGTATATACGCGTACACATACATACATACATACATTTTAATTATTATTCTCCATTTTCTTTCGGTTTTAATGAAAAATTAAAACTGATAATAAAAATTATTACTTTTTGCTTTCAATAAAAATTAAAATTCTTCTTTTGTCTTCACCATACACATACATTCACACTTATATGTACACCTCATTCTCTTTTTACAAGATAGTTACGTTCCAAAAAAATTCGTGTAAAAAGAGAATTATTAAAAAATTCTTATTAGAGTTCACTTCATTTATTTATAAAAAATAATTAAAATTAGAGGAAAAAAAGGAATATCAGTGCCATCACCCGAATAATTTTGTTCATTATCCTGTGAAATTATTTCTGAATTATTATCTCTAAATTGCGTAAAACTCGTGTTAAAACAAAACAATTCGTGTAAAAACAGAATTTTATTTTCTATTTAACTCGTGTTAAATCAAATTTCTTGTAAAAATTGAATTTACTTTTCTTTTTAACTCGTATTAAATCATATTCGTGTAAAAAGAGAATTAGGTGTAATTATATTAAATGCCAATATGTGTGTATGAGTGCGTTTGTATATATATATTTTTTTATGAATTTCTTTGACATTTAATTGTTGGTTTATGGGTTTTAATGATTGAGTTTTTCAATTTAATGGCATTTCAATGTTTTATGTTGAACTACTGCCACCAGAACATTTTTTATTATTATTTTTTGTCTATATTGTTGTTGAATATGTATCAATTGTAATATTAAATTGAAGTTTTCATATATAAAAATTTCAATTCGTTATTCCCCATTTAAAGAATAAGGAAGACATTGAATAAGTTCTCGCGGTTTCTTTTACAAAATAAAAGCTTTATTTAAATTACAGTTGACTCATCAATGTTTTTTTAACATCTGCTGGCATCTGACATCTTTCTTTCGTCTTCAAACGCCAGAACGTTCTTCATCTTCAAGTTAAAAATCATTATGTTTGAAGTCGAAACCAGTCTCTACATGTCGTATCGAACCATAAGTCTCAACAAGAATTGTATGCAGAAATCTGCAGCTGAATTTCTTTTGAATAAAGTAGTGTAATAAAATTCCCCGCAAATACACTTTATTTGGCCTAAAAGTAGACTTTGTTGACACTAAAATTTAAGGTTAGATACACTACTGCCTTGCATGTGTGTTACCATTCGAAACTCCACGAACCGGGTACTGCTACTGCCATCTTTGTAGAAGCAGCGAGAACTTATTCAGGAACCTAATATTATTTTCGTAATCTGTCTGTTCGTAAGCTCAAAATAAAGTTTTTCCATAAAAAAAAAAAAAATAAATAAAAATTGTGCAACAAGATTGTATACAAAGTTGTATGACCATCATCCCAGCAGCTTGACTTGTATATCTGTTTTTTATTTTAAATAAAATTTATTAGTTTTGTTAAAATTTTAGTAAATCGATTCCATGGTTGTCCTTAAAGTGAAAACCACACTAATTGAGCTTTTTAAATAGAAGCTGCATCACATGTTAATTAAAATATTTGTACCATAACGATAGCAACAACAATAGTAAATATGCAAACATTTTGATCCACTTACCTATTACCTACTGTTGAGATCAAGGAAACTAATTTTTAATAGCACTAATACCTTTAATTAAAACCTTTCTTTTTATTTATTTTTATTTTTTATTATAATAATGTATTTCACAATTAATAAATTATAAAAGGTAAATTAGAGGTAGAGGTAGAGCTTTAAAATTTATTAGTTATTTGCCTCGCTTTTGAAACTCAACTAAATTTCAATATTAAGATTTCTTCTTGTCTACTTATTTTTTGTCAAACGGTAAGTGACCGTTAGCTTATGCACATATTTATTTATGTACTTGGCTGAGGCAAAAAACTAAAGCTGTAAAAACATACGATGTACGTATGTATGTACGTATATAATAATATATGTATGTTATACGAAATTGAAAAATATTAAAGAGAAATGATTGCTGGAATTAACCCTTTGTTGACGGCGGCAACATTCCCCGACCCGTAAGCGAGTTGTATTCGAGCTTGCACTTATTCATTGCCGACGTTTAGAACAGCTATTTTTGTTATTGGCCTTTGCATTACACCAAACTGTGTCTTGACTGTGGCACTTCGCGCTTGACCATCTTTTGCCATCATGACGTCAATAACTTTACCCTTAGGCCAGCATCTTCGAGGTAAATTTTCATCGGCGATAATTACTATGGCGCCAATCGATACGGGTGGTACCTTTTCGAACCACTTAGTTCTGCGAGAAATTATAGGGATGTATTCCTTCAACCAGCGTTGCCAAAAGAGATCTGCAAATGATTGCGTCTGATGCCATCGCTGACGTAGATTATCATATTCATTGAAAAAGGGTTTGTAGCCATCGCAGGAGCCGAGTAACAAGTGGTTAGGAGTTATGGCATCATCATCTTCGTGGTCTACTGAGACAAATGTTAACGGCCGAGAATTAATTATCGATTCTATCTCGCACAGTGCACTTTTTAGGGTTTCGTCATTAAATTTAAGACTGGGGTACAAGCTGTACAAAACGTTTTTTACTGATCTTATGAGTCTTTCCCAGGCTCCGCCCATATGGGGGGCACTAGGTGGGTTAAATATCCATTTTATTTCGTCGAAAGCTGAGGATATGTTTGAATATTTTATATGATTTATATTTTCATTTAGGATCTTTGCAGCTGCTTTAAAGTTCGTGCCGTTGTCCGTGTATATTTCTCGAGGCGTTCCACGCCTGGCGACAAAGTTTCGTATGCACAAAATACACGAGCTTGTGTCCAAACTGTGTGATACTTCTATATGGATGGCACGCACAGTAAGGCAAGTGAATACCACGCCCCACCTTTTTTCGCGCCTTCTTCCAACAGATACCAGTAAAGGACCGAAATAATCAATGCCGACGAACGTAAAAGGGCGTTGAAATGCCCCCAAGCGAGCTGCAGGAAGTGGGGCCATTTGTGGCGGTTGCGGAATAGCCGAATTATTTTTGCATATTTGGCATGATGCACGTACTTTCTTGTATAATACGCGTAAACGAAATATGTAATATTGACATTTTATTTTGTTTATTATGGCTTCGTGAAATTGATGGTGAAATTCTTCGTGAAATGAACGCACTATAAGAAAGGTGACGTGGTGGTCAGTTGGCAAAACTATTTCATTTTCGTGATTGTTGAGGCGTATAATTCGATTGCGACACCTTATAATTCCGTATTCGTCTAAATATACATTTAATGGGTGCAACTTACTTGTCTTTTCGACGTTTTGACGATGCCTCAGAGTGACGATTTCTTGATGAAACTCGCTTTGCTGTGTTATTGTGATAACGAAGCGCTGTGCTTGTTGAATCATCTCATAATTGATGCTGCATGGAGCTACTACTTGTTGCTTTGCGCATCTTAGTTTAGTTATATATAAAATGAACGTTGCCACTGCTCTATAAAGTCGTTTCCATTTTGAAAAGTATTCTACATTCAAACAATCGTAATGTTTGTTTCTTGCGTCAACTATTAGTACGTGGCGTCTTACTTCAGTAGTGTCAGGCGGACCTAGGTCATCACATTTAGGCCATTCACATTTGTCGTTACGCAGAAACTCAGGGCCACTAAGCCATAAATCAATATCTTTTTTTGCGGTCGTTTTCGTGGCAATATCAGCCGGGTTTATTTTTGTAGGTATCCACCTCCATTCGTCAACGTTTGAATGCTCCAAAATCTCGCCTACGCGGTACATAACGAATTGTTGCAATTTTCTTGGATCCATGTGGAGCCACTGTAACACGGTCTTAGAGTCTGACCACCAAAGATTTGAACTTATGGGTAGACGACGGATTTGTTTTATTTTACTTGCCAGTCGGACGCCAAGTAGTGCTGCTTGTAATTCCATCCTCGGTATTGACAGAGGTTTAAGGGGCGCTACTTTGGATTTAGCGGCTATGAGGGTGACTGTTGCAACGCCATCCCTTTTTACGAGCAGATAGCTTACGGCGGAGTAAGCATATTCACTGGCGTCGACAAATGTATGCAGTTCGACACTTTCAGCATTGTGCAGTAATGGAGAATAGCAACGTGGGATTGCGGCATCCATGATGAGAGGTATTGTGGCTTTCCATTGACGCCACCTTGTGCCCAGGACTTCGCTTAATTGCTCGTCCCACCCAATACTTGAACGCCAAACTTCTTGGAGCAGGATTTTAAGACCAATAGTGTAACACGACAGGAAGCCTAATGGGTCAAAGATGGACATCAAGACTTGAAGGCACTCTCGTTTGGTTGGTACAATATCTTCGGCAATTACATTTCGTCTTAGGCGTGCAAATCTGCATAGATATTTGAAAACATCATTAACTGGGTCCCAATACATACCCAAAACCTTTTCTGTGGCTCCCCATTGTTTGGCATCTTGAGATTCTTTAGATATGTTGGACAACTGGCTTAAAACGTAACTTGAATTAGAAGCCCAATTGCGTATGTTAAAGCCCGCAGCTGCGTGAATTGCTGCTACTTCTTTTGCGAGATAGGCGGCACTTTCTTCGGTATCTTCACTGTCAATGAAGTCATCGACGTAGTGGTAGTTTTGAATTGCTTCTACAGCTCGAGGAAATTGTGTTTTAAACTTTTCTGCATTAACGTCACGAATATAATGAGCGATGCAGGGAGCACAATTTATGCCAAAGGTTAACGCGCGCATAACGTATGTGCTTGGCTGATATAAGTCGTCGTCTTTGTCCCACCATAGAAACCGCTGGGCGTGCATATCGCTTTCCCGGACATTGATTCTGTGGAACATTTCGCTGATATCCCCACAAATTGCAACTTTTCCTATGCGGAATGCGAGGAGAATATCGACTAGAGGCTTGAGTAAATCTGGACCAGTGTACATAAAATCGTTCAGTGAGGTGCCATTTGTCTTAGCGGCAGCATCCCACACGAGGCGTATTTTATTGGGCTTATTAGGATTTAAGGTGATAAAGATCGGTAAGTACCATACCTTTTTCCTAGGAAGCGCTATTTCTGCAGGGCTTAGCTTTTTAGCATAGCCTTTTTGTAACAAATTGTCTATTTGAGTTTGCATTTTTTGTTGAAGTGATGAATTTGTACCGAATTTTCTGCGGAGGCACATTAGCCGACTCAGTGCGGTGTCGTAGCTTTCGGGTAGTTGCACGTCGTTATTTTTCCATATTAAGCCAACTTCGTATTGTCCATCTATGTACTGGCATGAAGATTTAAGTGTATCAAGTGCACCAGAATTAGCAATGTCATGTGGACTTGCTGAAGTAGGCGTCTCCAATTTAAAGTAATCTTTTACAACATCGTGTAACTCTTCATAGCGTTTTTGACAGGTACACGTGTGTATATTCAAAATATGTTGCATTGGAGTACTCACTTCGCCGCCTTGTATTGCCCATCCGAGCCTTGTCTTAGTGGCTATTGGCTGTTGTCCACTACCTTCGCGTATTTTTATTGGGACGGCCAATTTCCAATTATTTACACCAATTAAAATCATGGGCTTTGCATTATTATAAGATTGTATAGGAATATTTCTTAAATACGGAAATTTCTTCGCCATTTCGGACATATTTACAGATTGAGTTGGTAGCTCTAAACGGTTGACGGTGTGTACATTTGAAAGCGTAAACTTAGCGTTGTTGTAAATATTGGATACTTTTAAAGATATTCTGATCGAATCATTTTCTACACGGGTGGTGCCACCTGTCCATTGCAGACAAAGAGGGTCAGATGTTCCTTCGAGAGACATGTTATTAAATATGCTACGGTCCACTAAAGTGACGGAGGAACCTTCGTCTAAAAAGGCAAAGGTATTAATAATGTTTTCCTTTAGGTGAATGCGGATTGGCAATATACGAAAAAATGGATTATCATTAGCATCATATTGGTGCGTGTTAATTTGTACGTTCCGCTGTATATCATAAATTCGGTTTGTACTTACAGTTTGTGAGGCTGACTGGTCGTTGCACTCTCTATGTAGCAGTGGATGGTGTTTATACTTGCATCCCAATATGCCACATTCTTTGTTTTTATGGCATTTACCTTTATGTGTGTTTAGACACTGACGGCACAAATTGTTGATCTTTACGATGTCCCATTTTCTATTTAACTGCAAGCTTTTAAAGTGGTCACAATGCTGGACTTTATGTGAGTTAATTTTGCAAACGATGCACATTTTATTGTCGTGAGTTTTGACTTTTGCGTGAGTATACACGGTGGCGTTGCTTTTACCAAAGCTTGGTGTTACGACTTTGCTGGCTGCTTCCGCAATTTGATAAAGCCAGTCACTAAATCCTTTTATAACTGGAACTTTTTCATCTATCTGCTGCATGGCCCAATTTAGCTTATGCTGATTTGGTAGTTTATCCACGAGTTCCTTTACTAGTAAAGGATTGTTGAGGTGAGATTGTAGTCCACATGATTCCATTGTCGCGCATATATTTTGGACGCTCAGAGCGAACTCAATTATTGATTCGAGTCTTTCTCGGGGACGTGGCATAGCTCTTGCTTTGTTTATTACACGCTCCAAAATATATTCTGGGCGGCCAAAACACATACGAAGCGTCTCAATTATATTCGGGACAAGTGCTGGTAAAAGCAATTTACTTTTGACCATCTCTCTCGCTTTTCCTCTTAAAGCGTTCTGAAGGCGTACCAAATTTTCAGCATTAGAAAACCCGGCAATAGCTGTGCTATTCTGGAAACTATTAATAAAAATTGGCCAGTCATCTGGGTCGCCATTGAAAATAGGGAGTTCGCGTGGTATTGAGCCTCTAGCTGCTAGTTGTGAAGGTGTAGGGTTAAACTCTTGCATACTGTATGATGGCTCACTATTTACAAAGCGACTTGTGGGCATTATTGGTGTATTATTTATCATCCCACCTGGATATAGTATATGCGTATTATTTACCACGCCACTTGCCGGCAGTATTTGTGCAGTACTTGTCGAACCACTTGCAGAGTGTACTTGTGCACTCGTTTGATGATTAACACCAAAACCATAGGGGCTAATTTGCTCCATAGGCGAGTCGATATTTTTAGCTAATATTTCGTACTTACGTTCCAAAAACTGTTGTTGGATTTTCCTTTCTTCTTCTAAGCGCTGTAGTTGTAGCATTTTTTGCAGTTGTGAATAGTCAGAGTTATCCTTCGTGCTTATTGAACTTTGTGCGTGATTGTTCACCATCACTTGTTCTTGCTGTGAAGTAATAGGCAATGTAACTGGCTGTCTTACACGTGCATATTGAGCTATTGATGCTGGAGCTGTATGCATTTGTTGCCTTTGTAAAGCGTCAATTTTATTCATCGTACTTTGGACGTAGGTACTCATTCGCGTTTGTTGCTGTAAAGTGTTGAATAAATTCGTTGACGGCGATGCCGTATATGTGAACAGCGGTGCATTTACAGATGTGATCGCACTTGTTGTAAAGGCATCATGAGGATGTATACCTGTGACGTTTACCATATTTTGTGTCGGCTGTGACATGCCTGGGGATAGACTGCTTGTGGCACTTATAGCAAACGCTGTAGTGACTGTTGGAATTATGACGGGTGATGAAGATGAGCTCGGAAGAGTCTGACCTACAGTATTGTTTGAAGTGGTAGTGGTGGCTGTTATGGGTTCGCATAAATCGCAGTTCCAACTATAATTAGCCACATTATTATCCACTCCTACACAGGTGTAGTGATACCATTTATCACATGTGTCACACATTACCATTTGGTCATTATCCAACTGGACACACTTATTGCAGCTGTGGCCTATGATGGTTTTCTCCATTTCCATATTTTAATATGGTTAACAACTTTATGTTTTTACTTTAAAGATTAATAAATTTTAAAGACTTGTTGAGATCAAGGAAACTAATTTTTAATAGCACTAATACCTTTAATTAAAACCTTTCTTTTTATTTATTTTTATTTTTTATTATAATAATGTATTTCACAATTAATAAATTATAAAAGGTAAATTAGAGGTAGAGGTAGAGCTTTAAAATTTATTAGTTATTTGCCTCGCTTTTGAAACTCAACTAAATTTCAATATTAAGATTTCTTCTTGTCTACTTATTTTTTGTCAAACGGTAAGTGACCGTTAGCTTATGCACATATTTATTTATGTACTTGGCTGAGGCAAAAAACTAAAGCTGTAAAAACATACGATGTACGTATGTATGTACGTATATAATAATATATGTATGTTATACGAAATTGAAAAATATTAAAGAGAAATGATTGCTGGAATTAACCCTTTGTTGACGGCGGCAACACCTACCCTTTTTCTAAACATTTATTATACTCCCCATCATCGTTAACAATTTGTTACGAACGAGCATCAAAGCCATAAGTAAATAATTTTATCGTCGCAACTATAAAGCGTATTGATTGGCAGTTTGTTAAAAGGGATTTATCCATTTAAAGTTCCAAATATTAGAATGTATGAGTATATCCTGGATACGTACAATAAATAAACTGTTTAGACGTTTGTAAATTATTGGTTTAACGTGAGCGTGAAAATGAT
Organism: Thelaira solivaga; assembly: GCA_947397855.1. Lineage (NCBI taxonomy): Eukaryota > Metazoa > Arthropoda > Insecta > Diptera > Tachinidae > Thelaira > Thelaira solivaga. The sequence continues at coordinate 52,381,675 of OX377614.1, forward strand.
AAGACTGTTTATTATAAGTTTAATTTAAAAGGAGTTATGTAGACTTGATATGGAAAAAGGACGTATTTTTCACACTTCTACTTCAAGTCTACCTTGTTTTTCTTTTTATGCCAGCCTATATTTTAAAAATTTCTAATCTGAAATAATTTAATCCAAAGAACTTTGAGAAAAAGTAAACTTATCATAATAATGCGTAGCTTTTTTTTTATTAGTAAAGGGATTGTAAAAAGATATGAAAAAATTAAAGGATCTTCCAAATGTTGCAAGTTGATGGCGGTTACATCTGTCAGTTTTTTTTTTTGCCAAATCAGCAGATAGTGATATCGGAGTTACGCTCAACAATAAGTGCACATGGTGAAATGGTTTTATCAAAATAAGTAAGAACCAGTCAACCCATTATAATTAACGATAAGAGCATTAGGTCACTGCACCTCAAGTTCTTTAGTTGAAAATTGGGCCGTGTTACTTTGGATATATTACACTAGCTATTTGGCATATCATATCAGGTTATAATGATATAAACTGGGCAACCAAATCGTGCACTTTGATCCCATTAAACTTCTTCTTGTGGGAGTTTATTAATTAATAGGCTTATGACTTTAAGCCATAAACCATACTCATAACTAATATTGACTTAGCCTCATTTAAGTACTAGAGTCAAGGAAAATTAGTCGTTTGGGATTCATAGATATTTTCGCGATGTTAGATTCCACACTTTTCTGCAGAGGGATTTCAGATTCATGATTTCGTAAGGAATGGCGATCTTCTCGTCTAAGAGAGGATCTAGATGTATTCACGGATGACTCTAAGAAAAATTCTGGAGCTGGTGGTGAAGCCTAAGTTGTAGAGTTTAAGACTAGTATATCCTTCTGGTTGACCGATCAAGCTGAATTTATGGCAAAGAGAAAACTAGCAAACTGCCTGTGATACTATGGAATATTTGGCAGAAATTTTTGCCTTAATACTGACAGTCAGTCGATCTGTAATTAGATCCTGGAAGGGAGTCTATTCAGCATACAATCTGGTTCAGGAATGCAACTCTCATCTGGGTGCTAGGACATGGGAATACTGTATTGTATATAACTTTTCAATCGAGGCTGCTTGAACAGAATATCGACAAGTCTTTCAGCATCGCTCTCTCGGTCTGTTAGTAGCAGACCGAATGTATCGTTTTATTATACGTAAGCTGCAGTCCAGTTGAAAGGAAGAAGGAACATCCAGTATAGGGAGAATGATCTAGATAGAAATCACAGCAGTGATGTGTTGGGGCTTTAGAGAGCCCAGTTGAAGAATATGCTAGCAGCACTAACGGCCCACTGTAGGCTTGGCAACTATGCGAGTAGAATGACTACTGTAGAAGTTGTCACAACGAGAAGGCGGGGGAACTGTGAAACATCCTTTAGCTGTCACTGGAGGATTGTGTAAGCAGTACTTGGGGGCGTGTTAGCTGTATCGCCTTTCTGCACTATCAAAAGCAAAGGTTGGTGTGCTATGTAGCTAGTGCAGGTGATGGATCGTTTTTCCTTTTCTACTCTTATTTAATATTTCCCTACTTTTCCTGCCTACTATTTCTTTGATATCTTTCAATTGCCATAAGAGACAACATCAGAAGACCCAAGTGAGGCGTGTGTTTTTCTGCAACCTAACCTAGATTTCATAGAAAATATTTAGTATCGATAGCCTTTTTAAACGCCTAAATAGTCTCGATGATATCTCATACACATTCTTGATTTTATTTAAATTTAAAGTAAAAAAAGCGCTTAATGTAAACCCCATTACATGTTGCATGCTACTCGTACGTGGTTGTGGTTTTATAAACTAAACTAAAATTCTCAATGTTGTTGCATATCAGTTTGTTTGTTTGTTTCTTTGTACATTTCGCTTAAATGAGAATGAGAAGATTAATGTGACACCTTATGGAAAGCATTTTATTATTCAAACGGTGCTGAATATATTAAATATGTTTGCTGGGTTTAACGTTTTATGAATGCTTTTAGTAAATGTATGATTAAAAACCATAAAAGCCTTAAATAATGCCATTATTTGTTTGTATACTTATTTGGCCCTATTACAGAAATGACGTTTAGTTTGAGATTTTAATACAATAAAATAAAATAAAAAAAATTTAAAGCTAATAACGATGTGATGTTACGAGTATTTAAGATAATTAAGCTGTTGCTAAAATAAATGTTTATTTCCATGCACAGGGTGGTCATAATTCAAGTATATTTTTTCAGTCACAGAGTTTTTTAACACTGATAAATTTTCAGACAGTCACTTTACGGCATTTTATCATCTTTTCTATACGATGCCCATTTTGGAAAACCTGCATGTTGGCATCAAAAAGCAAATACATCTATCGAGTGTAAAAGTTTGGTGTGAATTTTAGAGTCATTAATTCATTGGTCCATTTATTTTTCTGAAATCCTGCTAGAAACTGGAATCAGTTTAATGGCGAGTACGACCTTTTGATATAAACTCAGCTCATCGTACAATCGATCCATAATCATGTGATAAGCCGTATTGCTACGACCATGAGAATAATACAAACAAAATTTATACCCTGAAGGCTAATACAGCCTGAGTCAGAGCCAGAAAAAATTAGAAAGCAAAAAACAGTCTTAGAAATTCTTAGAACTGCCAATATAAGCCGACGCCCCACCCATCCCTTTCATAAAAAATCAAAATGTTTGATAGTCCTAAAGACTTAAGCCGTCGTTCTTATAAGGAGTATAGGGCCTCAAAGAGAGTTCGTACATTCTAGTTTCCAAATCGAGTCCATTTTTTATGCTGAAAGTCGTTATCATTGAATCAGATCGTTTTTAATTTTCTTTTGTTTTGGTTTCTATAATCGTTTTATTTAGCTTTTTCACCCCATCCTGGTGTTGGGACTGGCAGTATGTATCCAGGACGATGATCGACAGAGTCTCGTTAGCGTTAGCAAGGGTCGCCAAGTCTATTTTGGTGATGGACAGTCGGTGAGGTTGTCAATTGGAAAGGATTGGCTATGTGTATAAATATGTGTTTTATTTGCATTCGCTTCACTTTCCCTTAGACTTACCACTTGTAACCATATGTTAGAAAGGTTGCCGGCTACTTTGCAGCGAGTATTTCATTATCTTAGCGGGTTCCAAACCTCTCTCTGACATACAAATTTTTCTGAAAAAATTCACAAACAACAAAAAAAAACAATACAAAATCAAACAGCACCAGCAATCTTTCTGCATTGAACAGATAGTTGTTTTGCTGTCTACTGGCCCTACCAACCATGCATTGAGCTTTTCCTTTTTGCAACCTTGTCCCAACCGACTTTTTCTACCTTAGCCCTCTCTCATGCCATAATAGACAAAAATAAAATAAAATTTACAGTGAACAAATTTGGTTCATTAATCCAAAGAAAAAATTCATTCGTTAGGCTAATGAATTATTTAATTAATTCAATGAAATATTCATTCACTTAATGAAATATTTCACTGATTGAATGAATTGTGTTATTAGTTTAACGCACACTTATCAATTGTTGAAAATTAATGAATTATTCTTTCAGTGTATTTAATTTTATTTAATCTTACAAAAAATACTTGTATTTGGGCCACCTGCTATGCATTATATACATTGTTTTTTTGTTTCAATTTAAATATTAATTATAAATTAAATAAAAAAAAAATAGAGACCACCCGACCGTATTGTAAATGTAAATTAATGAACGAGTGAATGAATGAATGAGGGAATGTTCAACAGTAAAATCAAAGTGTTTGAAATTGTTATGCAATATTCATGTCTCTGGAGGGAACAACTAGTGTAATTTCAATTAAATGGAAAAAAAAGAAATATTTTCAACAGCATTTATTTTAGGCTCAATTAGTTTCGTAATAATGGTTGTTGATATAGCAGAGCCTGCTTGCCTGGCTTTTCGATAATGGAAAATTATATTCATGCTCTTCCATTTAAATGAAAATGTGTGGCTTTTTGGTGTACATTTACTTGCAGTTATTTAATGCTTTTCGTCTCATTGAAAACTAAAACTACAATAATTTAAATAAATTTTATTTATTTCATTTTAAATAGAAGAAACTGAATTAAATGCTAAACTCTAAGTGGCTTAGAGCTGTGAACTGTTGCAGTTCATGGGTTGGTTTACGTGACAGCTGAAAACGAGTATATAAACCAGTGCTGCTAGTAGATTTCACAAAACATCATTGTATATTTATTCAGGTCACCTTGTACACTAAAAGCAAAAAGTTGCATTCCAGTTATGAATTTAATCCTTGTATAAATAAGTTTTGTCAATCATAATGAGCTTAGGAAAGCACGACAATTTATTGATGATGATTTTTTTTTTTTTTTGTGTGCAACGAAGTTGTGTAAAAACTTGTATGGAAAGCACTAATGTGCTCTTTCTGTAATCCAAACGATCTAATTGCATGAAAAATTGAGTGTTTTTTTTCTAGACCTTTTTGTTTACAGGAAACAATTGTATGAAAAACATTAAATTTTTAAAATATTTTTTTAGTGTTTTTCATAAATTTTTTTGTATTTTTCGTTTCCTATAAACAGCACACAAAAAAAACAATTAAATTTTTTGTTTTATTTTCCTACAAATTTTCTAGTGAATTAATCGCTTGTGTGACAAAAAAAATTTTTTTTTATATTTTGTTTACTGCAGTTTAAATACTGAATTAAGTTCAGGCAATCTTGTACAAAACGTTATAGTTTTTAAGTATTTACTCGTATACTGCAGTGTTTCACTCAAAGGTCGAAGGGAACCATATCAAAAAAGAATCTAGCCTTTTTTTTATTAAGGGTTAAGGTTATTTAGGTTCACATATCTCGTACAATAGTTACTGCTGCTCTTCTTATCTGAGCTTTAAAGCTTTTACCAATGGCAGGTTTAAATCTTTGAGTATTTTAGAGGGAGAAGAATTTAATTCTGATTCTTTTCTACAGTGCCTTAGTACTTGATCCAAATTGATTTTAGAATTCTCTGAAAAGTAGATGTCTAAAATTTCAGCTCTGTATAGAGTTCCGTCTAATTAGCTCATTTAGTTAACCTGTTTTTAGTTTTATTTGGATTCAAATCGAAAAGGCTTTCGAAGAGAATTTCCAATTTGAAAAAAGTAAACTAAAAAATTAACATATTTAAAATTGCCCTCTAAATTGTTAATAACTCTGCAGGATTTTTGAAAGTTCTACAGATTAGATTTTTTTTTCGAAGTGAAAATTCTTTTCGAATATAATTTTTCCAATTTAACCTCCTGACAAGATCGTTTTTTTTAAAGGCCATATGAATCGCAATCTAAAATATCTTTTGTACAGCCAGAATTTGGACAGGAATAGAACCAGCTTAAGCGGCACATAACAAACGCATACTGAAGTGTTTAAACAGCGAGTCTCTTGCGTAGATTCAATGTTATGTGAAAAATTTTTAGTTCATTTGCTTTTATCTTAGACTTTTTCAGCCATTTATCTATCATGGAAACCGGACCCTGTAAAGGATCTTCCTATTATAAATGCTAAAGGGCTGCACAATGCAGCTTTCAAGCATCGTCCCTGATTTCAAATACTATCAAGCCCTGTTCTATCGCAAAAAGTGTCAATGCTTGCTCTGCTGCGCTTTTTTGCACAGAACTTATTGGGAAACTGTAATTTGTTCTAGTGTCCAGTAGTATATCGTATATTTCCAATGGGCTTGTGCAGCACTCTAGTAAATACTAAAGAAAGTAGAGCCATTACAAAAAATGGCAGGCTGATAAGTTGATATGGAAGATGTAAGGGAGCTCACTTGGATCTTCTATTGTGGTATCTCTGCGATACTTGTAGAAGTGAAAAACTTAGTACGTTTAGCGATAAAAATTTGATAGTTTTTGACTGGTACTTGGAAGTCCGGAGGGAAGTACCACAAGACAGGTAGATATTCTGCTCTAGCAAACCTCTCCTTGACACGGTATTAGCCCTGCAGTAGCCACCGATGGTCTCTTATTTGCGTACCCAAAAGAGATATTCAGGGTACTCGACATTTCCGGATCAGATGGTGTCTGCACACTCCAATCAAAATTAAAGCATCAAGATGAGCGTTTTTGAGCGCTCTTTATTAATATTAAATTGTCATCTCTCTAAATAAGAGTGTTAATCATCTTGTTTAATAAAACAAAAACAAAGTTAAAAACGCTAAATTAAAAAAAAAATTAGCTAACATGTCATTACTGGTCATAAAGAAGAAAAAAAATTGTTTTGCAGCCAACTTCACTACAAACTGCGCTCTCAAAATTGAATTTTCCAATTGCTAAGCGTTAACGCCCCGCTATTTCGGTATGCTCCATACATTTGGTATGGGCATGAGAATTTTTGGCAGATAAAAAACGTTTGCCGCCCCAATTTTACTAAAATTACCTCTAACTAATTTTTTTTTAAAGTGGACTTATGCCAGTTTCCAAAATAGTAGTTCGAATCTAGATAAATTGATTGAGATCTTCCCTCTACATATTTAAGTAGTAGCAAGCAATGAGAAATTTAAAAAAAATAAAACAAAAACCATTTTGCCCTTAAATTTGGACAGCAAATTAATTTTAAACTAAATAAATTATTCTTGACATGCATATTTATCTGTTAGTAACATAAATTAAGTTTTCTTTTGCAAAAAAAAAAAACAATTAAAAATTATTTAATAAAATTATAGAAAAATAATCTGTTTTAAGGCGTAAATTTTTATCTGGTTAGACAATCCCTTTGTTTTGAAATTTATTGTTATTTTTGAGTTTTTTTTTGCCTTTAGAATTTGTAATTGTTTAATTTTTATCTATAAAAGATTTAATTTTCTGTAAATTAAACAACAATTTTTAATAAATGCCAGGAAATTATCTTTTTGATGGCAATCATAATTTTTTAATTGCTTAGAAAATTTAATAATAAAAAAAATTTATGTTTTTAATAAATTTATTGGTCTATTTAATTATCAACCTTCAATTGAGTTGAAATTAAAAATTGAAAATGTAAGAAAGAAAAACACGTAACTAAAAAGCAAAGGCCTTTAGAATAAGCAACTGCAAGGCTGCAATTTTAATTTGGAAAACGTTTAATCGTAACACAACACAAACTTGTAATAAAAAATATTAACTTAGAAACGGACATATTTGTCCTCTCACAAGCAAACATGCGTAAAATACATATGCAATCCACAACAAATACATACGCACATACCAAACAAAAATTTCAATTGACGGCAACTATGCAATTGCTGCAACAACTCTTTGCGGTTGTAAAATATAATGGCCAAAAAAAAAAAGAAAAACATAAAGTCAATTGATTAACTGCGTTGTTCGTTCACTTGTCATTTTTAATATTTATTGTTTTTCAAAAACAAAACGTTGTGTTTGTAAAGCCAGTTTCATCACTATATTTCTTTAAGGGCTTTTAGTTGCTGAAGCCATATCAGCTTTAAAAAATATTTAAATTGGGAAATAAATTTCTTATAAAAAGTTCACTAAAATTTCACACTCTTTTTACAAAATTTAATTTAAAATTAAAAAAAAAAAATGTTTAGCTTTTTAATGCTAATTCCCAGTACGCTCATGTTAAAATAGTATTATTTTTTCTTTTTTCAAGAAGAGCTACAGTAGAAATAGTAAAGCGTATGAATAATTTTTATTTGTAAATACAACTCATACGTACTGGTGTCATATTGAAAACTTCACTGTAATAGACAAATGCACTTACAACACAAAACAAAATAAAAAGGTTTTGACCACTGATTGTGGCAGAGGAGACCAAAAACAATTTAGGAGTAAGGACGTTTGAAGAGTTTACGTTTGTGTGAAACACAAACATTTAAACGATTGAATTGTTCGTTTTGTTCCTGTAAGCAAAGCAGCACGTTAAAATAAAAGAAAACTCATATGAAAAGTTGATTTTAAATTTTGGATTTTTTTTATAACTTTAAAAAGCATTTTAAAACAAAATTTAATTTTTTTTTTGCTTGTTGAGGCCAAAATTTTTAATAACAAAAAATAAATTTTGAATTTCATATAATAGACAGCGCAGAAAATTGTGCAAAATTTGTGAAAAGTCATAACTGACAATTTAAATATTTTGTTTGAGCGGTCAGCCTTACGGCCATGCATTACACTGAAACTCATACAGTCAGGGTAGAGATGTGAGTAAAACAAACACAAACAAATGAAGAAAAAAGTATATGTATAACCACCAACAAATAGACATTCAGTCCATTTATTCAACCATAAATTCATTTATTCATACACACACATACACATACAATTGGGTTCACTTTCACACATACTCGTATGACGAATGTAAAATGCATACGAATCAATGTTAATGCTTTTATTTGTTCACAACAAAACACAAAGTATATGTGAGTGTGTGTGTGTGCTTGTTTGTTCACGGAAGGAATATACAAAAATGAAATATTTTTTTCTCTTTATCCTGAAATGTGAGAAAAATGTCAATTAGTTTCAGAGAACGTCAATAACATATCCTGGTCATGTCATGTGATATGTAGTGAATAGCCGGACATCATTTTTGAGTGACTACACTCAAGAAAAAACAAATTTTTCTTTTTAAAAAAATCATAATAAATTTAAATTTCGTATCATTAATTTTTATTTTTTGCAATGACAAGCAAATTATATCACAAAACGAACAAAGCTGCAGATTTGATAGAAATTGTGCATTTTTTTGCATTTTGCTAAGAAATTTATCCAATTTTTCTCAAATTTTGTAAATTAAATTGAATTGCAGGCATTTAAATGTTTAACGAAATGACCTATTATACTAAAGAGTTATTTTTTTTTTGGGCGAGTAGCAGTCTACCTGAATGCTGTTTCCAGTAAAACACTCCATGCTCTTTTTGTGATGGGTTGAGGAAGGCCCAAAATCTTCGTTACAGAGAGGATCATTCATAATTTACCCACGTCTATGTCCGCCCTACTTATAGTCAGCGTAATGCTGCTCTTCTCAAGAAGCTCCTGCTTCTGGTGCCGCATCTTGTTTCTACTTAAAATGCGTTCGGTGTATTTCCTTACTGAAGAGTTGGCTTAAGACAAGCTACACTTAATGTGTATTTCTCATGATAGAACATTTGGTAAATTATAAATAAAATCTTAATTTAAATCTAGAACTCAAACTGCCAAAATTAAGTTCAATTAATAACTTAATTAAAAGTGAGTGAAGTTAAATATGTTTTAACGTAACCCATTACGTTTTTTTGTATTTGTAAAGATGTTTTCAGTATTTATGGCATATTTATCAAATACGTCGTACGTCATTAAATATTTCTAAATGTGTTTTTAGTATTTATGACTTATCCATAAATATTTTTAAGAGAAATATAAGTGCATGGGTACAAATATGCATAATACGTTGATTTCTCAAGAAGATTAGAGGATAAGGCATATATTATTTTAAAGGGGAGGTCGTCTAGATTTGTAAATTACCGCCCAAATATTCAGAAGTTACTTTGGAATATTTTTAAAATTTTTTTTAAATTTCCATATACTCCAGTGCTGTTGCTCTGAGGGATTTTAGTGACTTCCGGACGAACCATAGAAGATTACGGGATGGGACACATATCATTTTAAAGGGTAGGTCGTATATGAACTATTTTAAATCTTTTTTTTTAGAAATTTCCATATTACCCAGTACTGATTTTGGCAGTTTTCGTTTTGCATCATAAAATAAAAACTACGCAATATTCCTAAAATGTTAAAACATTTCCAGTCACAGATTAAATTTCCTTTTGGTTTTGATAATTTTCCCCATTCTGCAAAATGGGGAAGTGTAAAAATCAACCAGTACAAGAGTACTGGAGTACAAGGGAATTTCTAAAAAAAATTTTAAAAATACTCCAAAATAATTTCTGAGTATTTGGGCAGTAACTTACAAAACTAGACAACCTTCCCTTTAAAATGATGTACATATGTCTTATCCCGTAATCTTCTAAAGTTCGTCCAGAAGTTACTTTGGATTATTTTGAAATTTCCATATATCCCAATGCTGTTGTTCTGAGGGATTTTTAGCGACTTGCGGACGATCCGTAGAAGATTACGGAATGGGACATGTATCATTTTAAAGGAGAGTGACATTCAATTAAAGCAAGTAGAATGGGTTTGCCATTAAATGACTACTGTAGAAATTGTTTATGTGTGTGAATTGAAATAAGCTTTAAATGTATAGAGTGTTTCAGAAAGAGAGTTAAATTTTTCATTGTAAAATAAAAGCACGTATTTTTTGAGAGAGTTGTAATTTTTATTATTGGATTGTAAAGAAAACATGTTTTGATTAAGTATCCTTTCTCGCAAGTTAATGGATTAAAATGAAGTCAATAACAATTTTTTTTAAAAAGTCAGCATCTAAATGGAAAAATTGTCAAATTTCTGGCTCAGACATCCAAGAGAAAAAATGCATACACCACGAGTAAATAATTGTTTGGTGCAGATTTTGATCCGGCCTTTCTTTTTTTTTTTTTTGAAGATGAGACGTACATTGCAGTGATTGTGAACGGCATTTGTTACAGGAATATGACAATAGAGTTTCTGTGGCCTCAACTATATGGTGGATTTGAAAGACATGCAATTTCAGCAAAACTGCCCCATCTGCCAATTAGCGCCTGAAAAAATTGGCTTATAACAGCCCTAACAAAAGAGTGGACTCTTACATTGACACCCTTTATTAACACAAGTCAAGTAATATGTCCAGTGTAAACCTATCCTTTAAGGAATTTCCTTTCTTTCTCATCTCTAGAGCTGCGTGTGATTTAAGAAATTCTCTATTTTTTGTGTCTGTTAGCGAATCTTCATTCACTTCTCAAAATGTTTTAACAAAATTAATACGGGCCAACTTTTGCCAGCTAAGGAATTTAGGCAAGAACATTTTTTGTACGTCATCTGTTGATGACATTAATTTATAATTTTCTTTTTTCATACGTTTTTGTTGGTACCTTTCAAATGTGTTGATGATTTTTTTTTTTAAATTACATTGAAAAATATGGTTTTCCCTAAATGACATTGGCACTTTGTTATACAATTTCAAAAACACACACACATATATATAGCCATCCATCCATTCGTATTTATGACATGTAATTTTAGCTATTTAAAAAATTGATTTTTGGTAAATTTTGTTTTCTCTTTATGAACTTCTAAATTTTAAACTGACATGTTGTTTTTCTCGAACCAGGATTTAATGGATGTGCAAAAGTATGTTGATGAAAACAAAAATAAATTTATTTAACAAATGAAATTAAATAGTTCACATGGGCCTAATATTGAGGTGAACGAAATGACAGATTTCTTACCCACTGACATCTATGAAATAGAATTATATGGAAAATATTTAAAAAGAGTCACCACCCTGTATCTTAGTCATTACTTCTGTGCTACTAATACACTTCATCAGCACTACGTTTTGGATCTTCTAAATATCGATATGTAACTCGGTTTTATTTTCTTTTTAGTTCTGTTGTATCACCTTTTTCTATCTCTTTTTCTATTTTCATTTCTTTCAATCACAACGTTTCCAATTTCTCTTCATCTGCACTGCCATTCCTACAAGTTGAGCAAAACACAACTCAGTCCTCAAACACTAAGTGACGTAATTAAAATTTTATTTAATTGGATTTTCAAAAATAGTTTTATCTGGCTTGTTTGTTTGTTTGTTCGATTTTTTTTTTTACAAACTTGTGTTATCCAACGGATTTTTACCAATGATCTTTATACTCCAAGAGAGGTCGCCACGCCCACTTTACGTTCACGTTTACGCCCACTTTTGGTTAAAACAATTGAAATTGTTTTTTTTTTTGTTAACTACAATTATATTTTTTAATTTTAAAATTAAAAAAAAATGTCAATTGTCAATTTTTAAATCGGTCCTAAATATTTGGACAATGTTCGATGACAATTTGCATAATAAAAAATAATAGGTACACATTGTGATTGGCGCCGATATTGGGATCCTACCTTAAGAAATACTGATAAGCTTAAATTTTGCAATGATTCAAGGCTATTATATTGATTAAAGCAAAAGCGCTGGAAAATATTTTTGTATCAAGAATAATTTTGATTTCAACTGATATGCTTGATTTGAAAAGACTACAATTTCCAGTACGTCTTCCAATTGCTTTGATATGACAATTCATAAAGCGCAAGGATATTCTTATAAAGTAATTTTCTATTGGAAAGTTAATTATATGTTCGCAGGCTCTTAAATAAATAAAATTTTTAAATTCTAAACATCGTATTTGATGAAATCTATTTTGAAATACAGCCTCCGTCACCATGTATTTTGTATATCCACTTTATTATTTTATTAAGTAAACCCGTACAAGACCGGGTAAAAAAACAACTAGATTTATATAAACCAATTGGCATTGGCTTCTACAAGAAAATGTTGCTCTTAATTCAAACTTTTCTAATTTGATGTACAAAACATGTTTTTCATATACTCCAAATAAACAACAATTATTAATTTAGTTATTGCAAAACACACCTACACACACTTACACACATCTTTTCATTAAAACTTTTTTATATAAACAAACAAATTTATTTGTGTGCATTTTGAAATAGAGAGAATAAATCGTATTAACTTTTTCTGATAAAGTAAGAGAGGACATATAAAGGGCATATGCCATCAATATTTGTTATATGCCAGCATGATAATAACAAATTCATTCAAATGAAATACATAAATTTTGAGGATAAAGATTTACGTCTCTATTATAAAAGGAAAGATGGAAATCCATACACGACAGAATTACAAAATTTTATTAATAAAAAAAAAAAAAGAATAGAAGGAAGAAATCAATAAATGCAATTAAGAAAATTTTCTATTCATTCATGTGCTTGAAAAACAATAACAAAATAAATAAATTTCGCTATACAAGGGCATATGTGTATGTCCTTAGTGAGAGACTTAGTGAAGTAAATTTTACATTATTTTTGACTAAAGAAAATCTTTTAGATTCCGGTTACTTTTTCTACTTGTTGAGATTGATTTCTCTTAAAAATTTCATCTTATTTGAATGTCATTTTATCACAAAAATATGTTGCAAATAATTAAGTTTAACTCTTGTACCTTTTAAATTATGAAAAATATTTATTTATTTTAAAATATGATAAAATTAGCAAAAAATATTGAATTAAATTTATTTCCAGAATGTATTTTACCATTTTCACCAGCTTGTGTTCTACATATTTTGTTTAAACCAGATTTTTCTTTGTCAAAAATGGCCATAAATTTATTTTGTATAATTTTTTATGCACCTTTTTGTTACGAGCATAAACTTTACAATGTTTCAGTTTGGTTTTAAAACACAACACGGCAGGTCTCTAAAGTCCCATTAATTTTAAATGACGATGAACGAAAAGAGAAAACGAGCAATGAAAAAGTTTAACGAAAAACAAAAGCGTCAATTATAAAATGCAAAAAAAAACCGTAGAAATTGTATGTAAATAAATTGTTGTTTAACACATACATTTTGTGAATCCCTTTTATTAAATTTAACTAAAGAAATTCGGCACTTTAACTTGTTACAAGATCGACTTGCTGATTTATGGATTAATACTTTAATCAATTGATCAATCAGTTATGAGAATTAAATTTTTGCGGGTTCACTATCCCGGTTTATCGAAACCGACTGCTAGCAATCGAATTTTCTTTTTGTTGCTCAATATTGAATGCCCTTAATTTAGCTGCTGGTCTTCAAAGTCTTCAAGTTGGTATAAACATGAGTTAATCCTGCAGGTTGTAATTTTATTCTAGATGCCTGGTAAATTTCTCTGAGTGTACAGCCATAAACAGCAGCTTTTTGTTTGTTGTTGTAGCTATTCCCTCATACAATTTGCTAAAAGCAAAAGATTCAACAGCGATTTTAACAAGAAAAATTTGTCATAAATTTTCGCTTGTTGTATTTTACAATAAGTCTCTCATACCCCAACCCCCATCGTCTTTTCAGTTTTGTTGTAGGTGGAAATAGTTTGTAATTGTTATAATACAAAAATTTTATATGAAAAATTTTAAATTTGTGTGATTTAATTTTCAACAAAAAATATTAATTTAGGCGTTCTAACAATCGTATCATTTAAATTGATAAATGGACAACTTATTGCAGATTCTGGATTCTGCTTACAATGCAAAGGACTCGAAGATTTTCTTACAATTTATTTTTATGCAAATCTTGTGGCTACCCCTCTCAATTGTGTGGACAAATGGTGAATTGGTTCGGCTAATTAAGGTATAAGTGCAAGATAAATGCCAGAGGCCTTATAATCGGCAATATTACGGATTTTTAAAGCAAATTCATGAGACTTTTTACTAACCCACCTTAAAGAGCTCGATTTACAAGTATGACTGTTACATATTGTGGGTTGTCATGTCAAAGTGAAATGAAGAGTTTGTAACCTCACGCTACACGCTAATCAGATTCATAATACCCTCTAAATGCAAGAAAATCTCAATAACCATAAGTACCTCAAGGTTTTCAGCTCAATTCCTACGATCTAAGTTGTATCTACTAAAGGGTGTTTTTCATAGACGTATAGAACTTTAAGTTGACATTACTGTTCAAGATGGCGACCGATTTAACAGCTGTCAAGTGATTTATTTTCAGTTTTGTTTGGCAATTCATCATGAATAGACTCACGCCTGAACAACGCTTGCAAATACTGCAATTTTATTTCGAAAATAAATGCAGTTGTTCCCGATTTTCATAAGCTAATTTTGTTTAGCGATGAAGCGCACTTCTGGTTGAATGGCTACGTCAACAAACAAAACTGCCGCATTTGGAGTGAAGCTAATCCTCAAGTGTATGTCGAAACACCGTTACATCCAGAAAAACTGACTGTTTGGTGCGCTTTATGGGCTGGTGGAATCATTGGGCCGTACTTCTTCAAAAACGATGATGGCCAGAACGTTACAGTCAATAGTGATCGGTATAGAGAAATGATTACTAACTTTTTCATTCCTGAATTGAACAACCATGATGTCCAGGAGCTGTGGTTCCAACAAGACGGCGGAACATGTCACACAGCTCGTGCCACAATCGATTTATTGAAAGACACGTTTTTTTGACCGCCTAATTTCACGTTTTGGACCTGTGAATTGGCCTCCAAAATCTTGTGATTTAACACCGCTAGACTACTTTCTGTGGGGCTATGTAAAGTCATTGGTCTATGCGGATAAGCCACAAACGCTTGACCATTTGGAAGACAACATTCGCCGTGTTATTACCGGTATACGGCCACAAATGTTGGAAAAAGTCATCGAAAATTGGACGTGCAGATTGGACTACATCCGAGCCAGCCGTGGCGGTCATATGCCAGAAATCATATTTAAAATGTAATGCCACAAGATTATCTTTCGGATAAATAAAATTCATGTCAATCGAATAGTCCATCTTTGTTTTATTGCAATTTAAAGTTCTATACGTCTATAAAAAACACCCTTTTGTAGTGAAGTGTTATCAGTGCAAGTGCATCTTTTTATGCTCTCAAAAGAATTACAAGATGGGAGAAAGCAGTGGCCAGTGATGCATAATACTTTGAATCATAAATGTATAACCAGTTTATTACAATAAAGCCTCGAATTTCGGAAAAAAAAGCGGCGGAAGCAAAGTTGTACACCTAATATTATATTTCAACCAAAGACGGGGTGTTATTAGACCAATGACATTTCATTGATTGAATAAAAGATTACATTAGCCTAATGAAACGTGTCAATGAATGTTTTCATTAGATTAATTAACAAACATTTAGCTGTACAAAAGATCTTTAAGTCGCGGTACATATAATTAAAAGAAAATAATAGTATTCTCACAACTTCAATTACTTTACTGATTATTTGATTATTAAATTGATTTTTTTTTCTCTCAGTAGCCAGTACTTTAACACAAAAAACAAGACAAGTAATTTTTATGATTACACTTATTCTCCATTAAAATCTTGCAACTTTTTAAAACAAATGGATGTATTTAACCATAAAGGAAATGCTGCTACCTTAGTTAGTAAAATAAGATTTTACTCTCTCTCTCTCTCTCTCTCTCTCTCTCTTGCACTCAATTTTATTTTTAATAAAATCGAAAGTGAACTTACTGGAACAATAAAACAAGATAAGTGGAAAGTCATTCTTTTTACTGCATTATTTATGCAGTTTTTTTTTAAAGAAAATCTGTTGATGCATGTGAATGATTTTAAACATCAAAATATTAGTGCCGAATATTAAAAGTGTAATAGAAAATCAAAAAAAAAATTGATGCATTAATTTAAGTAAAGTTACTGTAAGTTCATGTAATTTGTAAATTTATTAGTGCATAATAAGTTTGAGTGGCTACTCAAAATGCAAAATGCTTGTGTGCTTTAATTGTGTTAACTTTACAAAGCTTTTAAACGAAATTTATTTAAGCCAGTAGCTAATTTTCAAATAATATAAAAAAAAAATCTTAAGACGACTTAAGTAAGTAATTTATTTGTTGTCACAATTAGCTCAATAACTTTATTACTGTGGTTAAGAAACAGTAAGGCTATAGATTCGACAGTTAACGAGCTGGCAATGAAAATCGAAATAATTTTGCAAGAAACGATTTTAGGGCTTCTAAAGTTGTAATCCTCTAAAAGGACTTAATAAGACATATGAGGTTTTTCTATATTGCCACAGAATTCTATCAAACATGTAACACAGTGCTTAGAAGGTTTGGGTTGGAACTGTAGGCGAAATCTAGCTTTGTCTATGTATTTTCCAGTTTGTTTGTTCTGTATCACTACCCTAAATTAAAAGAAATCATACTGACGTTGTTAGATCTGATTTGAAATCTTTTGTATGACATAGACCACTTAATGATGTGTTCCAGTAGGGGTTGAGTAATACTGGTTACATATTTTGTAACATGTAACTTAACTAATTCAAAAGTATTCATTTGTTGGTGACCAAGATTTCTTTTAAAACCACATACAACGCGGTAAAATGATGAATGATGCTAGACTAACCACGTAGCACTGAGCTATACTCAAACATGACTCCGATATATCGTCTATAAAATGTGTGTTGAGAAACTTCTGTGTCGAAGCCAGTAGACAAAGTGAGTGCCCGCCCTCACATTCCTATAGGGATATATAGGTTAAAGTGTAGTTGCAGTCGGCTTGTCTCTATAATCACAGCACAAGCCTAGAAGTATCCTTTTTTACTTCTGTTTAGCAACCGAGTCCAGCGCTTACCATCAAAAGCCTAAAGCCGAAGTAAATTAACCTATTGAATCGGCGATCTCTTTTTGTTTTTTTTTTTTTTATAAATAAGTAGAGTTGTGGTATCTAGTTGTCTTCTATGATTTTTTTGTCTAGCATTGCATTTAAAGACCTGCGGACTAGTTATTTCATTAGCACAACATCAACCTTATTACGAAGCTCATTCTCGTAGTTGAAATTACGACAGTACAAAATGAAACATAAGGTTGTTATTGTCAGTTATCACTGGTTTTTTCGTTATGTGGCCAAATTAGCTTTTCTGTATGTTTCAGTTGGCAATTCTATTTATGAACGTACCCAACTATTTAACCAATAATTTGCTTCACTATTAAATTCAGAGAAAAAAGGGGATAAGGGTCGGCTTTATTATTTTTGTTTATTTTATTTTAATTAAAAAAAAAAAAGAACGAAAATTCAACAAATCATTTGTTGCCAACTCAAAAGGTAAAAGTGTACATATGAAAAACAATCTGACAGAGAAACCTAAATTAGCGTTGTATCTGTCATACAAAATATATGAAGCAAATCAAAAGAAGTCGGCGGCAATGCTGAGCATATTCGATTTTGTTAGCGAGTTAGATAGCGAATGAAGTTGGTTGCAAAACAACTGTTCTTGAAAAGTAGTGATATTTTAGTTATTTTTCTTAAACAAATTTTATTAAAGAAACGATTTAACTTTTTTATTGAATACGCAGCCTTAGCGCTCTTATTTTAGTTTGCCTTTTCAACAAAAAAACACTACGCTTGCCGTGCTAATTTAGGTTCTTTTGTTATTGTCTTCTCATACTGATGTTAAAATTTATCCTTTTTTTATATGTTAAAATATGTTTTCTATTAATTTAAATAAATATTTTCATTTCATTTGCAATGCTGCACAGTTTGATTAAAATGAAATACCCTTTTGCTAAAAATCAAAATTTATAATTTGCTTAGGATTTTCAAATATGGCCAGCAGCATCTACATGAAACAAATTACTTTCCGCTTCAATTTTAATAGCTTTTTTATTGTTATTTTTTTCAGTGGTTTAAAATCCTTGTTACATACAACAAAAAAATTATTTAGTACAAGCGTATATACTCGTATTTTTCATAATTTTTTTTATATTTTGTTTTTCATGCTTTTCAATTAAATGTTCATCATTCGCCCTGATGTACGTAAACACTCTCGCTTGTTTCTACGTAAAAAAAAAGGTATCATGAATGTTGTGTATGTATTTTTGGGGGCTATATGTATAAATTTGTTGGCTTTGCTGTACAGTGAGTCACAAGGCAGTTAGCCCAAAAACTACTTTAAAACAGTCTTCCAAATTGTAAAAAAAAAATTTCCTGACAATTATATTTTATAACCATAAAGTTTCACAAATTATTTTGCTTTATTTTGTTCCACTGTTTTTTATATAACATATTTTAACAATTAAGTATAAAATAAATACTCAAGTATGCGCTACTTTAATTAATTTTTCATAGAATGAGTTTAAGTACGAGTTCATTTTGAAAAGCATTATTTATACACACACACATACCCGTGCACACATTGAAAGCACTTAAGAGAAAGAAAACAGCCTTGATTGCGCTCCACTTGCTTCAATTTTAGCAAAAATTGAAACAAAAAGCATAAAAAAAAATGTTTAATAAAAGAAAACCAAAATATTTTTCGCTAATTAGGCGGTAAATTTCATATAAAACTAATTAAGCGATTATAAATGAAAACTTCTATACAAATTGTCGGCACATTACAACTTTTTTGAGCGTAAAAACTACATTGCGAGTGAAAAATCCTTGAAAAAGTGTTTATTTTTTAAATCATTGAAATTTCGTTATTAAATTCGAATTTTCGAACATAGTTTATGTTAAAAATTAGTTTGTTTGTTAAAACTATATAATAAAATAAGATTAAAAAAAGTGTGTTTCTTATGAAAAACTTGAGTTCGAATTTTCGAACATAACGTACTTACGCTTAAACTCGGTTCATTTTATATAAAAGTTACAAAGTTTTGTAATACATAAGCCTGAAATAAGATTAAAAAAGTGTGTGTCTTATGAAAACTTGAGTTCGAATTTTCGAAAATGGATTATTATTATTAATATTGTCAATAAGCCATATAGTATACCGATACCCAGAAGATTTTTTGTACATGCCATAAGTTCATTGTTTAAGCGTTCGTTCGAATTTTCGAACATAGCGTGTGCTTAATATTGATTCGCTTTACTTAAAATATATATAATTTTGTAATAAACAAATATTAAATAAAATGAACAAAAAAATTTTTTTTCTTGTTTTAAAATTTGACTTCGATTTTTCGAGCATACATAACTCGTATTTAAAATTAGTTGCTATTGTTAAAAAAATTATACAATTTTGTAATACTTAGGCCTGCGTATTAAATAAAATAAAAATTATTAAACTTTAGTTCGAATTTTCGAACATAGTTTAAATTTTTTTTAAACCGTTTTTACCAAAAAATATAACTTTGCTTAAATATAGCCAAGTTCGAATTTTCGAAATTAAAAATTTTTTTAAATGTGGTCGCTTTAATTAAAAATGTATGAATAAAAATAAAAAAAAAACAAAAACTACATTATTTAATAAAAGCTAATTCCGAATTTTCGAACATGCTTCCGAAATTAAAATTTCTTTTATTTTATTATTTCTGGAAACACAAAACTGAAATTACAAGTAATGAATATAATTTTACCGTTTAAATGTAATCAAATTTTTAGTGAAGCAGATTTTCTGGTATTATATAGCAACCAGACTCTAGGTTTCAAGAATGCTAAAGAAACAAGTGTTACTGATAAAATGCCTAGTATTAGATTAGAAGCAGACTTTATATCTTTTTAGTTTTCCTGCTTTTTCTTCTGGATCTAACCTTAAAAGTACTCAAACATAATTTCGAATTTTCGAACAATTTCATTATCTTAAAATTAATGTCTATGTTGTGCATTTAACTTTCTCTTATTGCTTCTTTATTAAAAGCATAACCGAATTCGATATTTAAAATCTATTATAAAATATCAAAACGTCTTTATCACAATCTTGGAAGGTGTATAATTAGTACTCGTATTTATGTGTGAATTAAAATATATTGTTCTAATTATTTTTGCTACATGAGAAAAACAAGTTAAAGTAGTGTGGTAAATAAACTGCAGCTTTGTGTGTGTGTGTGTGTGTGTGTGTGTGTGTGTGTAAGGCAGGCACTCGTCTAAAAGATCTATTGGTATAAAATTAAACAAACATTGCAACGGAGGATTATATTTCACTAATCAATTAGTAGCCTGATTAAAAATTCAACTGGCAAAAACCATTTATTTTACTTACCCCCCCCCATTAAAAGTGTTTAATTAACTAGTTTGCAGTGATGGGCGAATTTGTATTTATTTTTTGTTTTATATTTTAAAATATCGCTTTCTTTAGCCTGTAAAGAATTTGGAAACGGAAATGAGAAAATTTGTATCTATTAGCAGCAGCAGCATTTATGAAATAAATTTGAAATTAGTTTCCTTCTAGCTGGCACTCTGCTGTTTTTAATTGATGCATTAGGCGCCTGAAAATAACTTTTAAAATTCTTGCATTTCCTTTCTCTGTTTATTATGTAATTGTGTCTTTTAATTTGAGTTTTCTTTTCAAATTAATTAAAAGAAAATGAACTCTTTACAAGCAAAATAAACTTTAAGACAAACAAAAATAAGTGTGAATTAATGTGCAACTTAAAATCATTTCCATTTTTCTTTTTCGTTTTATTCCAACTTGAAAGTTTTTGTTTTTCTATTTTACTTTTGGTTTTGACTTGAACAAAAAATGTGTAGTAGTCAAGTAAACACATGTAAATGAACTTTAACAACTTTTAAGATTTTTTCTTTTTGGTTATTGGACTTTTGTTTTTTGGAAAGAAGTTTAATTTTAGTTTAGTGAGCTGCCTTTGCATAAAATAAATTTTTTTCTTTCATTCAGCATTGATTTCAGTTTTGTAAAGTTCGGAAAAATTTATAAAATTTAGTTAGGGGCATGAGAAAGAAAGTTGATTAAAATTTTTTTTAATTTAATTGGAGAAATTAAAAGAAACTCTCTAAAATATTTAAAACAATTTTCAAAAAATAACTGTATAAAGAACTTTTTTTTAATAAAAAAGAACTATTTGACGTAATAACTACTTCATGCTAATTTCAATTAAGTCTGGCAGTATAAACTTCAATGTTTTAGATAAAATATTTTTTTGTAATTAAAAAATCTTCGGCCACAAACAATTTTACGCCCACTTTTTTGATTTGTAAAAAAAATTTTCTTAAATATTCCACATGCTTTTCCATCAGACAAGGCCTCTTTTAATACCCACTTTGTATATTTTTGTTTTTCTGAAACTTTTTACGTACTCTAAGGAAGGTTACCATTGGGCATGGCCTACTTTTTATACCACATTTATTTTTCAATTGACTGATTTTCAACCTTGCCACATACTCCACAGAAATAAAATTACAATTAGGAGCGAGAACTAGCGGCTCCCGTGTTACACATTCTCCCTAAGAATTTATAAAAAGGCTTTTTTGGGTGATTTGTCCATCATTTCAGACGGTTGTAGTTAGTGATACATTAAGTAACGAAAACGGCTCCAAATTAGACTATTACAGGGATACAATATATGTTCCTTTTCGTTGCATAATCTACTTAGCACTTTTAGGTTGATCCTCATATTTGCCAAGTGTTTAAATACTCTGCAATTCCCTATCATGAATCGCGTGAATTTTTTCTCTATCTTGATACCCCTTATCTGCAAGTTTTATTGTTGGAATTGCCTTTTCAGCCTTAATCTAAATCTAAGCTTAGTAGAGCACAGTCTGGAGAATGGTTCTGGGTCACTGAATTTACTTGTCAGTTGTTTTCTAGCCAGTTCGTTTGCTTTATCAGGAAATGTTGCCATATTGCACGCCCACTTTTTATACAAAGATTAATCCTAATAAATGTCTGGTTAATTAAATCATTAGCTACTGTTTGTGGTTTAAATATAAGAAAGTGATGGTTTTTGTCAGGCATTTTAAAGTGTCGCCAAACCATACGCACGCCTGATAATGAAACACAAGCTGCCTACTGCACTGAAGAGATCTAAGCCAATCACAACTCATAAAGCAAATACTTGATTTTTGCACTTTTCTTAAATTTTTATTTTTTTAAATCTAAATTGATTTTGTTTTATTTATTCTAATCATCTATTGAATTTAATTAACTGATTGTACTCAATTCCTTACACAAATGACATGGCACTCAGATGAGCAACTCTTGCTTGACATTTACCATCTGTACTCATACACATGTAGATATTGTGGTAATTAAACATATGCTTATGAGAGAATAAAATTATAAATTCTCTTCAGCAGCTGATAAATAAATTTATGGCGAAATGAATATTCCAGTTTTTTTTTTGTTGTTAGTATTTTAAACAATATACGTAATTAGTTTTCTGTTTTTTTTTTTTTAGGTTTAATAGAAAGTATGGCAAATTATAATTATTTATTAATTGTGGGTACGTCATTGCATTTGTTGTTCAGTTTGTCAGGAGGGTGGGCATAAAAGCTTTTAATAGCAAATGCATAAATATTTAAAATGTATTAATAAAATCGATTTTTTTTAATTAAATGAGAAAAAAAGTGTTTTAATAACAAAATAATATTTATTTCAATCTAGTTGTTTTTACCCGGTCGCAAGCGGTCTTTTACTGTAAGAGTGGGAATCGTTAGAGTAAAAAGAATTTATGTGTCGAATTTCATAGAAATCCTTTAAAAAAATATATTTATTTATTAAAAATTTAATAGCAATTAATTTATTAAAATGTTTGCGCGGCAGGTAAAAATTTTTCATGGCGAGCTTTTTTTTAGAGTATGCCAAACCTCTAAAAATATACTTATTTATTGAAAATCCATTAGAAATTAATTTATTAAAATGTGGGCATGGCTAGTGAGAGTGTATGTGACGAATTTTTTGGAGTATAATAGATTATACGAGTATATAAAAAATTTCAAATAAATCCTTTGAAAAAAAGAGTTTTATTTGTAAAATCATTGAAAAATGGGCACGGTCATATTTTCTTAACATTTAAAAATTCCTTGGACTCTTACAAATATTTCAAAACCAAAATACAGTTGTGTATCTGTGCTAATAAAAAATCTCGACTTAAGTAAAATAGTCCAAAGTAACTTGTGAGTATTTGGGCGGTAGATTACAAATCTAGACAGTCTCCCCTTTAAAATGATATTTGTCCCATCCTACAATCTTTATAGTTTCGTTGGTTAGTTTTTTTTTTCAAATTTCCATATACCCCAGTGCTATTGCCTTCAGGTATTTTAGTGACTTTCGGACGAACCATAAAAGATTACGAGATGAAACACATGACATTCTAAAAGGGAGGTCGTCTAGATTTGTAATCTACCGCCCAAATAGTCAAAAGTTACTTTGGACAATTTTTTTTAATTTTTTAGAAATTTCCATATACCGCAGAGCTTTGTGCATTGTGAGAATTGAATTTTTCAGGTTTAAAAACTCATAAAACTTAAAGAGAGAGTCAATTTTTACAAAACTAACTCCTCTTATTGACTTGAAAAATACTTAAAGACTTAAAGACCTTAACAAAAAAGTAGACGTAGACTTTAAAGTAGAATTTATGCAAAAATTATTTAAAAAATTTTGATAACGTTGACTTTAAAGTCGACGTTAATTTTTTTTGGATAAGCGGGTTAAAATTTTTGAATTTAAAATTACAGAAAGAAAAACATTAACGCCAATTATTACAATTAACCGATAGTTAAAGCTAAGATTTCAAATATCAAGCTTTTGATTGGACATTAAATTAAAAATATGGATAACTTAAATATCGCATAGAGCGTTCTTAACTAACAATCTAAATTTGGCTCTAAAGTTTTAGCCAAAAACCAATTATTTGCCCCACAAAATCCTAACTTTAACTATCGAAAGTTGTAATAACAGGCCTAATATTGATTAAGACTTCTTAAGAAGTTGCCTTAAAATGATGGTAAATATTTTATTTATTTTGTAGTTACACCAGGTTGCTGGTAACACTGTTAATAATTTAATTTAAGAAAAGATGTTTTTTTCCCTTTAAACAAATACTTTGTAAAGCAACGTTAAACTTTATTTTCTGTGTCACACTTAAAATAAGTTACTTTGTCGGTATAAACTGCTTATATTATTTTTTTGTAGCATCTTAAATAAAAATAAGAAAAGATTGCAAATGAAAATAAAGATAAGCTGTAAAATAAAAGAGAAGGATGATGAAACACAGAAAACAATAAAAAGAAACTGAAATTGAAACTATAAAGGCTACAAAAGCACAGCACAATAACTTTGATAAATGGCTTACATCTGCTTAGGTTAGTTTCTCTTAGTATATAAGTGTGTGTGTGTGCTTTGTGTTTATGTATTGTTTCTTTTAAGAAACAACAGGCAATTGTCAATATTTCACTGCACCTCGCCTTTCTTTTAGCTGTTAGCTGCAAGACAACAGTCTTCGCTAGCAACCACCATTTTTTGTTAGACAATCAAAATTACAGCATTTGCCTCCTTTAATCTTCTAAATTTTTCACTGTGTAATTCGTGCAAATACACTACACAGTTTTTGTTTACTTCATTTGCAAATATTATTTGTTCGTTTTTTTTTTTTCTCTCTTAATTTTATGTCCTTTTGCTATTTCACACTCATGACAGCAAAAAATATTTTTGTACTTTTTATTTTAAGAATCGTAAAAAGCCTGTTTAGCATAGTTAGCAGTCTAAGTGTTTGACAAGAAGGAGACATTATTGCGTTTTGTAAGGTCTTTGTAGTAATTGCAGTTAAACACAGGGCCACTTAAGTTATTAACTTTGATACCAACATTTGTTTAGAGGGTTCATAGATGAGTTTCGTGCTCTTTTCTTTGCTCTTTTACGTATTTTTTTTGTCTACTTTATTTGTTTGTACCGTTTAACATAAAACAAAAAAATATTTTTTTAACAAAATGAAATCATTGTAAGAACGTGACATTATGCTCATATTTAAATGTTAAGAGGTGCGTATACAATGACATGGAAAAGTAAAGTACTTGTGATTATTAAATTAAAAGTAGACGGTGTTATTGAGCTTGTGATATGATTTGATGACATTCAATAAAAAAAATTTTTGAAAACGAACTAAACAGTTGAATTTAAAAAAAAAGTCTTATAAAAGAAATGTTATTAAACAACTTTATGTTGTTGCTTTATTATAAGCTAGAGCTTCAACAAAAAAGTTTATAAAGATCTTCACAGCTTGCGATATTTACTACGATTAATATTAAAAGTGAAAGACAAAAGTTGTTGGTATATAAAAGCTAAGAGAAGATGGGAGACGTGTTAAAAAAAATTAAACAAAAGAAAAGAAGGTGGAAATGAAAGAAAATAACAAGAAAAAGAAGATAAAGAAGAGGAGGCGGTTGAAGAAAAATAACAAGAATAAGAACTGGAGGAGGTAAAGAAGAATATAAAGAAGCAAAGAAAGAAGTAGCAACGAAAAAGGAAGAGAAAGTAAATAGAAGTAGAAAATTAGTAAAAGTAAAAGTAAGAAATCAAGTTAAATACGGCTGTGCCGGACAAAAATTTACAAAGTTGGTTTAGCAACTCTTCATTTTGAGATAAACTTAAAAAGTAGGCGTATTAATGGGCGTGGCAATTTTTTTTTATTTTTTATTTTTCGTTAAAATATAATGAATACTTAGCCAAATCGGTACAGCCGTTCTTTTATTTGAAAAAAAAAAAAATTTAAAAAGTAGGAGTAGTAATGGGCGTGCTCTGTTTTAATCTTCATAAAAATTTAAATTGAGTTTTGATGAAAATATAAAATTTTTGTATACTTGATCTTCTTACTCTAAGAAATCGCACTCATACGATAAAGAACCGTGCAAGGCTGGATAAAAACAAGTAGTAGATAAATGAGCCTGATACTGACTGCAGAGCCACCTGCCGAGCGGATCTGTGACCCAAAGACATACACAGAAATTCAATTAAATCGGCCCAGCCGTTTAAAAGTAGTATGATGTCAAGCTTACATACAGTCGAATTTTATATATTGAGATATATAATTAAAACGGCTAGATTATTAAGCTTAAGGACATATTATAATTTTTTTTCTTATTATTGTCAATACAAGCAATACGCACGTACAGAGCTTACAAATTTCCATAAAAAAACAAAGCAGAAATCAATGAAAAGCTAAAATTTCGGATGTATTTTTTATATATATCGGTTATTTGTGGACCTAGTGCTCTCATTTTTTGCACAGATATTACGACTGCTGTTTGTGACAAAACTGCGTACCACGTTTTTTATAGTTTAAACAAAATACGCAAGTCAATTAGAAAAACGATCAAAAATAGTGGTAGAAAAGGAAGAAGAAGAAGGAGGATGTAGAAGTAGAAATAAAAATAGAAGCTAATATTCCTAATTACGAGTATCGCTATCGTAGTCGAACTTACGACAAGCTAATGTACAATATGTGGCCGGCGTTGCCACATATAACTGTTTTTGTCACGACAACGACACTCATAATCAGGCTTAATGCAAAAAATTAAGTAGAAGTAAAGCAGAAGAAGAAGAGAAGAAGAACGCAGAGAAGACGAACGCAGAGAAGAAGAACGCAGAGAAGAAGAACGAAGAGACGAAGAACGCAGAGAAGAAGAAGAGAAGAAGAAGAAGAAAAAGAGAAGAAGAAGAAGAAGAGAAGAAGAAGAAGAAAAGAAGAAGAAGAAAATAAGTAGAAATCGATTAAGAAGCAAAAAAGAAAACAAAAAAAAGGAACAGATTAAACAAGAAAAAGAAGAGGAAAATAGAAAAGAAGAATAGGAAGATGCCCTCTTATAAAAGCTGGTAGCGTACTAACCTCACAATCTAAAAGTGGCAGGTTCGGTTCCTGGCTAGACACTGAGTATTTGGTTTAAAAAACATCCTTTTTTTTAAATGTTTGTTAGATATAAATTTAAATTTATTATTAAAACGATTTGCTGTTTTTCCATTCCCACTGTTGGTTAATATTGTGGTTATTTAGGAAGCGCTCTTCCTTTACCTGCAGCAGTAATTTGGTGATAATAAAAATTCTATCTGTAAAGTTTTCTGCCCAATTTGTGGGGACAATTTATAACCACAATCCGACAATCAATTGCGTTCCATGGAGCCTGGGTAAATTGATAAATGAATTAAATGCTTTCTATTACATATTAATCTTGCAATTACGCATATTGTTGTGTTTAATGAAATGGCTTGTACGAACGTACAAAGAGTTTTCAATTTCCTTCCTTCTGCTTGGCAAATCAATTGGCAATCGTTAGAAATTAAGTTTTTTTCTCTGTTTTCTTTGTAAATTTACTTGATTATCTTGTACTCTTTTTTTTGGTATTTGCTTGCTACGAACAAATACTTTTTAAAGAAAAAAAAATTATTTGAAGAAAGACACTGTCAAAAATCAACATCAGCTTTTTTTTTGCTACGGGAGTTTGTGAAATGGCTGTTTGTGTGTGTGTGTTTGTGTGTGCTTACCTGTTCTATTTTTGCAATTAACCTCCAAATATGCGATACACATTCGATGTACTGGATTTGATTACTGAATTTTAAAATTGATTTTATTAAAAAAAAATTAACTCAGATTCAATATGTTTCATTCAATTGTTTCTCTTTATGCTGCTTTTTTTTCTTTCTCTGCAATTTTCTATAAATGAAATCAGCTCACGTACCCTTATACTTTTTCAAAATGATACAATGAATTTTATTTACCAGCATGTAAAACCGTTTTATTTAATATAAAAAATTAAAAAAAAAAAAATAAATAAACAAAAAGTATTCACCCTGTAAATATCGCATGTGGCTGAAAGCTGAAATAAATTTTAATAAGAATTAAAATAAAAAAAAGATGCAAAATATAATTTTTTTTCCATATTAATTTACATCTCTAATGATCTCTAGGGGAGCTGATGCCATACACGTTTTTTTAATTCTTTAACGTTTCGGCTTTTAAGGGTCATCTCAGTTAACTTTCAATTGGCTGCAGTTGGCTGCTGCTATTTTACATTTGGCTTTTGCCAAGCCCATGCAATTATTCTTTTTCAATTTTACTAAAAAATAAAAAATAATCAAACAAATATTTATTGTTTGTATGCATGTAGGAGCATTTTCATTTGTAAATATATTATCACACTTTTTTTTTGCTGCAACTTCAATAAAAATCCATTATTGCCATATTAGGATTTAATACCAGCAGGAAAAAATATTCGCAGTCGATAGAAAAAAAAAATAAAATAGAATGGAATTGGAATTGGAATGCGGCTTGCGAATGCTTGCATGTGTCATGTGTGAGTTTGTGTGTGTTGTGTTACGTGTTAGTATTTCCTTTGCATTTATTGAAGTGCATTCAAATAAATTTTAAAGCATATTCGACTTTATTTATGTCAAAAAAACTACACTACACTTGAATAAGGCTTAAGAGTATAAGAGATGAAATTAAAAAGGGCAACTACAAAACCACTTGCTCTTAATTCACTAGCGTGAAATTGAAATTGTATTATGCAGGGATCGTAATATTTACTGTAACGGACAAACAAAATTTAGAAGAAAAAGAAATCCAAATTTATATGAAGAGATAATTTGATGATAAAGAGGATCACAGGTTTAGTAGATCTCTTTTAGAGGCTCTGGGTAGTTCAATTTAATTATTTCCTTAGAACTATTTAAATATTCAAGCTACTAATAACACATGGCGATATCCGCACCCAGCCAGATAGTCCGCTGTTTAAGTGTCCGCATGCTTTTTATAGCCTCGTACTTAAATCAGAATACCAGAGTTCCTCTTTGTATAGCATCGATTATTTTACAGCAACCCTAAACCAAATTTGATCGAAAGCAATAGCTTGCTAATGCATTTAGAGCTACTTGGCTATTTGACAGAATGTACTCACACATACTCCCTAACGCGTAGCTCTAAGGCTTTGACCTCAGCCTGAAAAATTAAAAATGTTTTTCCCCTTACAACTGTCTTACGGAATCGTACAATTCCCACACTTCCCACCCCAGCACTGCCATTTTCCATTTTTACTAGCTGATACTCTCCTAATTGTAATATGAATTCGAGTCATTCCAGTGATGTGTAGGGCACATCCTCATCACACGCGTTACATCGTTGTATTAAAATTGAATAAGAAAAAATTTAAAAATGCAACGGAGTGAGTTAAATATGGTGCGAATGTTTTAATTTTTTTTAAGGGTTTTCCTTATCTATTTTCTAATAAAAAAAAATTTACTCTTGATTTTTGAAGTCCTGATTGCCAGTCTTTAAGTACCAACAATAAGTTGAATGTTGTTAAAAATAAATGTAAAAAGAGCAAGAGCTGCCTTTTGCGGTAACAAAATCAACATTCATCAGAAGAGTCTCATGGTCTTGCTCTCTCACTGAACAAGATTATTATCTGCATATGAAGCCTGGGGGGTTACTCTGTTTTTACGATGCGAAAAAAGGTACGAGAAATCAAATCTTTAAAGTGTCTGATAGTTTATTTTTTTGCATTTGTCTGGTAGTACCCCGCTCTGTAATGCAAAAAGCAAACGCAAAACATTTAGCTTTCGTATCGCAATATAGAGTAGTTCCACTGGATCTATAATAGTGAATAATCTCACGTATAGAAAAGATTCTTCGGGTGACCTAGTGATAATTAATAACCAAGATCTTGTATCGTTAAATGTTTTCATTGTGCTTTTTCGGAAATTGTTGAAAAAAGTTGATTTTTTCACTATAAATCCTTACCTATGCAGTCTTGTTACGAGTATCATTCTTCTAGTCGAATTTTCGATAAGCAAACATGAAATATGTGGCCGTTGTTGCCTTTGGCATTTGATTCGATTACTATCAAATGCCGTATGCTTTAATTTAAATAGTTTTTTTTTTTTAGATTTGCAGCACCTTTAAAATTTCAGGGGGGAAAGCCTGTGGCTTTGAATGGGTTAATAACATTATCCAATCAAATGACAAATTTAAAAACACCTCCAATTTTTCCTAGTTAAGCTGTCAAATACATTCTTGGAATTGGTGTACTCGTGCCTTCCTTGCCTTGCTTCTTTAGGTACGAGTAAATCATGATTACTTTAAACCATTTTAAATTGGTTACGGATTATTATGTCTGTTTTCTTTGTCTTTTATTTTATGAAATTTTAAAAGGAACCTGAACAGAACCTGAGTTGAAAGCTGGTGACAATCAGTAAAATATTTTAGACAAAAAAAAATATTGCTTGCTGTTGAATATTGAAATGAACAAGGGATGGAGTGATATGAATGAAAGTTAAATTGATTTTTTTTTTTTTTTTCAATAAATTTAAAAGGTTAAGGTTAAAAGTTGAAAAGAAATCCAACACTTTTGGCTGCAAGAAAAACTTTATTTTACTGACCACGATGGACATCTTGTACACTTCATTTCATTGGCCACACAGACTACTAAACTGTAGTTTTGCAATTTGCTTTTTGGCAAAATAACAAATTCCATAAATTTAAATTTATTTCAAAGTTTACTTTACATTAAGCTTCTTTGCCATTCATTCCATGTCAACCAGATGCTGTAAAAGATTTCAGCTGCCTAGTGAAAAAAAAAATAAATTAGACTTTTAAAATACCAATCTTTAGAGACACAAGGTTTGCCATGAGCACATGGCAAACTTTCTTTATATTTTTTTAAATTAATTGTCATTGCGAAATATTGCTTCCACACTTGTGTCCTTTGAAAAGATTTTTATCAAAACAATGGATTGGAATGGAAGAATGGACGTTTATAGGGCAAGAGGAAAGTGAGAGAAGGCCCAACTCCCCTTTTTCGTTTGCTTTATGAATAAGATTCCGTTTTGAAGCACCTATTGCCCAACACAGCGTACTAGTCAAGTGATCTAGACCTAGTGATTCTTTTTTTTTAACTCTCTTCTATGTTTTCTAACTAACGCTTTTGTTTTGGACATTCGAAACAGTAATCAAGTGGGGAGAATGTCTATTCGAATTTCAGGAATGCTGATATAGTACGTTTTTATGGTAAACATTGAATTATTATAATTAGAACTAGCAGCGGGATCAAGTCACCTGGTCACTGCGGACTATTGTGACACTATTCTCATTACTGCCTAAATCTAGTTATCATTAAGAACTTTAAGACTTATTTGGGTGATTAATCCGCCATGTCACCTGATTGTAGTGCTGCCCAAATTCAAATTAGACGATTACAGTAGTAAAGTAAATTTTCTGCTGTCTCTTCGTCTTGGTTACTTAACATGCAAAAGTTTTTTTGACAGTTATGACTACCGTGACCATGCGAATCATTTCTTCACTGAGAAAACAACTTCGGTTGAGAGAACTGCATTAGTCACAAGCTAAAAATGCAGGTATAATTTAGTGATAATTGAATTTTTTGGTTGGATCAATAAAAATTCTATAAAAGAGCTCGGAATTTTGTGGAAAGAACTAATTCTTGGACCGTATTATCGAATTTAGATTTTTGTTAATAAAGATTTTGATTATGAGAACTGAATTTTTGACTGGAAACAAAATTCGTTCTCACAACCGAAGTTGTTTTTGGTGTGAAATGACATGAATGGCTTGGTCTACAACCAATATTGCTGCCATTCTCTTTTCAGTCACTACTTAATCTGGAAGAGAGCTTGGAGAACCAGTCCGGGCCAATGAAACTACAAGTCGTTCCTGTTCTTGCCAGTTTGTCTGCCTTTTCACTGCCTGGCACCCATACCAACTAATGGCTTTTATTAGTTTCGACCTTATCTTAAATTCACTGTCACCCTGCTGTTAGAGTGAATTTGGAAGTGACTCTTACTAGTGTCTTTTTCAAGTTCTTCTCTTAGGGAGTGCTCGATATGATGTATTTTGCCTTGAAATTCATTATTAAGCGAGTGTTTAAGAAGTTCTAATGGGTGCCCCTAGTAAGAGTGCACTTTTTTATTTTATTGTAATTTTTTTTCTGCAATTTGACAGCTGTCACTTATGTTTATTCTGATTATTAAAAATAAAGCGCTTTATCAAAGAACAACTCGTTATAATTCTGATGGGGCAGAGTGAATTAAATGACAATTTTTGGAAAAAAGTTATTTTCTTCGTGAATACACAAAATTGTCGAATTTAGGACCCAGAAAATCCTTAAGCACCCACATCGAGCAACTGTCTGGTGCGGCTTTTGGTGTTAATATGATTATTTTGAAATTGAGGTCGAAAATGTGGTGACTGTGAACGGCATTCGTTATAGGAGCATGATATTGGAGTTCTTGTGGCCTAAACTGGACGGCATGGGTCTTGACGACATGTGGTTTGACGCTTCCTGCCCCATAGAGCGTGCTACAATTGATATATAGCTGCATGAAATGAAACATTCTTGGAAGTAACTGTTATTACTTGGTGCCTGTTTTAAGTTCTGAAGTTTTTTATTATTAAACAGGCGTTTAAGGAGTTCTAAAATAGAAATTTCCGTTCGAGTTTTTCCCCTGGACACGTATTTTTACTCATGGCTGTGCTTAAACGTATCTATTCAGAATTGATAAAAATTTTTAAATTTATTCGAATTTGTGTATTTAAAATACAAAATTCAAGTTAATTTTTTTTTTATTATTTATTCATGAAACTCAAGAGTTCTAGTAAAAATGTTTTGATTCACTTTGTATGTAAATTTTGTTATAAAAGTATGGAAAACATTTTGAAATTTTGCTTGAAGCTGTTTTAATTTTAAAGAATAATAATGTTCGTAACACTTTTACCAAAAAATACTGCAAACAAAAAGACAGTAAAGAAAAGCAGTTTGTTTGAAATTTTGCTACTTGCAAGTAGTCAGTTTTAGTAAAGATGGTGTGAAACCCTGTTTCCATAATGCACTCTCTACTTGTGATAAGTTTGCTTATTCGATTTCAATAGGAGTAAAATTTTTTAAAGAATTTAACTTTTTTAAATTCGTTAAAATGCTTTCAACTTCATTAAAAGTTTGATTAAATTGTTTTTCTTTTATTTTTGATAAACTTTTAAAAATAACAAACTGATTATCGTGAAATCCTTGAAAAGTAAAATACGTAAATTTAAATGCAGAAAAACATTATTTAATGGCTGTTGTGTGTGAGCCACATCCAAGAATACGTTTCATATTCATTTCCTCGCTTATGACAACCATATCATTAGTTCATGTACGTTTGTAGTGCTACTCCTGTATATTTATGTGTGTGTGTGTGTGTGTATTTTAGCGAGTATTAAAAAGAGTTTATGAAAATTTTTATTTCATTTTGCAAGAGCTTACGGGAAATTATTTAAGCGCTTTGTGGCAATTGGACTTACAAGTATTGCAATTGAAATCCATTCAGAGCCCAAATCACCGTATTCGATACCGAATGAAAAAGATCGTAATTTTAGTGAAAATCTCAATACGAGTTGCTGGGTATCGAATGCGGTGATTTGAACCCAGAATGAAATTAAAATTCGGCCGTGTTCTGTGAACCGAATTTGAAAAAAAATTTCGTTTTAAAACGAACTCATATTTCTTTTTGTTCTCTTAGCCGAATTCACTTAATTTTATTCGTTTTAACACCGAATAAACAAGCCTGGTCGAAAGTAAATCAAATGGATTTTTATTTTTTGCCAAATGGATGGCAATATCCCAACACGAAGCAATTGTCGCCAATAGCAAACAAAAACTTCACTTTGACATTTAAATAAAAATTTGAACTTGACTTCGAATGATTTGCCCATTTTTTGGGTTTTAAAAAACTTTCGTTTTTCAAAAAAGAATCGATTTGCAGAAAAAATAAGATTTTCTAAAGTCTATTTAAAAAAGTCATGCATCACGCTGATCAAATTTTTAATTAAAACAAATCAGTATTTCATAAATGTGCCCATTGTGCAAGATCTGCAGGAAATCATGGGCAGCTTAGTACGAACAAGAGTAACTCCAACCAGACCTTTCATCAATTATGGGAGTAGACTACTGCTGGGTTCATTTCATACTAAAGGAAAGCAACCCCAAAAAGCATGCATTGCAGTATTCTGTTCTAAGAAGGCAGTTCATCTAGAACTAGTAACTGATCTTACTATTTTCTTGGAGAGCTTAAAAGATTTATAAGGCGAAAAGGCTCATTGTGAAAATCTTTATTTTGATAATGCAAGAAACTTTGTAGCAGCTCAAAATCAACTAATAGAGGTATCAGCTGATTTATTTGCTACAGCTGCGCAAGAAACAATTCAACAATAATGTGCCAGCAGAAACATTAATTTCCATTTTATCCCTCAGCGAGCTCAGTTTCGTAAACTGTAGGAAGTGGTAGTCAAATTCGCCAAAAGACTATTGGTTACAGAAAAAGTCTCATATTCATTAAAGCATTAATTTATTTATTTAAAAATTGCATCAATATCACGAAAATTGTTAATTAAAAATTCAATTGACGCATATTTTTTTTTGTCTACCATTTTATTAAATGAGTGAAAGTCCCAGTGCCAAGTCTAAATTTCAAAAACTAGGGTTTGATTGGGCGGGAATCCATATGGAGTCTGTGCAAAAACTATGTTTTATACTTTGCTTAAGAGATGTATTTCGAAAATGTCTTTAGACTCTGGAAAATGATTTTTTATTAATTTAAAAAAAACCCAGAGAAGATGGCTTATTGCTAACCTAACAAACCGAGTGTCTTATTTTGAATTCTTACTAAAGAAGTTGGCATGATCAAATCTTTTTCTAGAAATTAAGCTGTGATGGGCTCTTTTTTAGATTTAATTTGATTTAATTGATTTTATTTTACTGAACAAAAATATTTTAGAACGAAATATCACAAACAATCGATTTAAATAATAATTGATTTAAAGTTAATGCTTCGATTTGAAGAACAAAGATTAAATTAAATTAAAAGTAGCTGCCGTAAAATACTCAATATGATATGCTGCCCTTAGTGCTTACTGTACTTAACAAGAAATACATTTTTCATGAGAATATCAAAGGAAATAACAAATTTTAAACTCAAATAATTGAAATTAAGAACTAAAAAATATTAAAATTAATAATCTTAATAAAATTTTATTTAAAAAAAATTATATAACCGCTTAGCTGTCACAAATTGTTGTTAATTATTGTTTTTGTTGACTTTCACCCGGAGGGTCAGGTCCCTGACGACCTTTACAAACTATTTAGCTTAAACGTTTTTTAAATCTTTCCATGCAAATGACATGACTTTCAAGTCACCAGTCTGTGCTTTATTTAAACATTTTTAAAATTCCAACAAGGCCTTTCATTATGTGGCACGTGCTTTTTAGCTTTTGTGAAAACTTTTTTAAGTGGAACGAGAAAACAAGAAAAGAACAAAAGTTTTATCAATATTTCCGCTTCAATTCTTAACTGATGTTTGTTACTTGTAACTATAGTATTCACCTTTGAGTTTCTATTTTTAAAAGGAAGAAGGACTTTATTGTTTGTTTGTTTGTTTGTTATTTTTCAGTCTTGTTGTAAGTTCTTGAACGTCATTTTGTATAGGAAACCTGGCAACATATTTCTGAATGAATACACGTTTGTTGGCAGTTGCTGTGGGTGTTGTTTTTTATTTTTATTTTATTAGAAAATAAAAAATTAAAACAAACTTGCAAGAGTAGATAAAAATATTGAAAATAATTAAGCCATTTAATAGGGATCTTCTCGGATATCTCAATGCCACTAGGTCTAGGTCACTCTATTGTGGTTCAAAACAGAATCTTGCAATTCTTTAATGATGGCCACCTAAACCCACCAACCAACCAGGGCCATTATTACAGTTAATTAACGCCAGTATGTTATCGACCAGATAAATGGTTTTTGATTATTAAAAATGGATTTTAACCAAAAGGCAAGTTAACTTTAACTTAACTTAAGTGAAATCATCAACCATTTCTGTGTTTAAAATGTTCGTGAATTGACAGAGATAGTTTATATACTACGGCCATATAATTCTAACAACTTTGGCAAATCAGGAAAAATCTAGAAGCGCCCATATGGTTTCTTGATATCACCTTATATGAATTCGCCGTAATGTGGCCTTTTCGGGTGGTATATACGGTATGCGTAGCCTGTTTTTTTTTTGTTATGCACGGCATTCATAGGAGTGAGTGGCACGAAATTTTTTTTTTATTTTATTGAGAAGTTGTAATGATTGAAAAAAAAAATTTTAATTATTTTATCGTTCACTATAATTAAAGTTAACTATAACTATCGGGCACTTTATTGTTCAGTTATAAAAATGGACCTTAGAAAACTTCGGATTCAGTATGCGATGGTACAATTATATAGAAAGAAATTTTGAAAAATTAATGGCTGGATGGTTTGTGCCTCATATTGAAAAAAAGGCTCTAAAAATTAACCCTCTAATCCAAAAAAATTAACGTAGATTTTAAAGTCAACGTTATCGAAATTTGTCATATAATGACTTCATATTTTATTTTGGTAGTGCACTTCAAGCGCCACTCTCTACTAATTTCTTAATAAAACTTAATTTTTCCTTCAACTCATTTCATTAAATGAATTCTTTTTTTAGGGTTCGCAAATGACAAAAGTTAAAGTACAAACAAACAAACAAAAAAATCAATCATTTTGTAGCAGAACTTGAATAATAATTTATTTATGCATAAACCCTACTCCTGCTGCTGCTCCCTCTTGTCTAATGTTTTCAATATTTTACGTGCAGGAAAAGTACACAGAGACCCAAGTTAGTACACACTCGCATGCAAAAGAGCCAAGTGTAGTCAGTCTCATCATTCGAGCACATACATTCATGCGAGTATATTCTCATTCCTTATCAAGATTATTATTGTTATGCCATTTTAATTCTACCTTGTCCCAAATGAATTAAACACAACAACAACTAGATATTTTCTATAACAATTCATTTTACAGTTTTTCTTTTGTTTTAGTTATTGTATTTGCCCTTTCGTTCATTTTTAATTTTAATATAAAAAAACTAAAAATCAAATAAAATAATAATAAAAATTAAAACAACAAAGTGCTTTTCATGCAATATTTTTATCCTTGATATACTTTTTTTACAAAAGAACATGCAACGAATATTGTGACAAGATAGAAATAGTTTTTTTAATTGCTTTGGTTTAGTGTAAATCGATCTATGTTTGGGTGTGTATTCATTATAATTAATAAAATAAATTCTCTTTGTTAGTATTTTGCTTTAATTTTCTGAATATTTTTGTGATAGAAGAGATACAAAATAATTTTTAAAAATCTCTTTGTGTCATCTCAAATGACAGGTTTTGCTTTTAATTTAATATTAGATTCTTATACAAGAAATATGAAAGAATAAGAAAGTGCCAAGTGTTTATGATTTAGAAAATGCTAATCAGCTGTTCTTAATCCATTTATTTATTATTTTATTGCCATAATCTCCCAGCCAGCATTTTTTGATCATTTTTAATCAAATTCAAGTTTTTTTACTCTTCTGCGCGATTAAAACCAGAATAAAAATTACTTTTGTTGGGAGAAAATGATACCCTAACCGCCACTCTTTTTGATGAGTCATTCATCTGCTACCAAACACTTGTTTTCAATCTTCAACATCCACAAAGTACAAACGGTGAAATATTCACATAAAAAAAAAACAATCAGAAGCCAAACCGTCGTCGCATTCGATATCGAATGAAAATATTTTTTTTTTTTTTTTTTTTTTTTTTTTTTTTTTTTTTTTTTTTTTTTTTTTTTTTTTTTTTTTTTTTTTTTATATAAAACATTCGAAAGAAGTTGCTCGATATCGAATGTCACGATTTGACTTCAGTTTTTGATCAAGAAAAGTGCTCGAATGGGACTCCTAAAGGTGATTTTTGAAAATACTGTTTGGGTTTTTGACCATTCAATGTGTTTAACAAAGTTCCTTACTAAGAGGAGGTCGCACAATTCTTTTTTTCCTCATTTAATTTTTTAACTAAACATGCCAATCCTAACCCCTGAAGCATTTGAGTGTTGCCATACTACTATTCACGCCGATGGTGTTCTTAAAGAAATTATGGTCCCAGCACTTTTCTTCGTGCACCAAACAGGGATTTTGAAATCCTCAGAAACAAAGATTTCTGCCTAACCAATTTTAGTCCTTTTTCCCACCATTCGTTTCTAATTTTTTGATAAGCTAAACGTCTTTGCAATACTGACTTTCCACCACTGAAAATCAAATGCATTGCCAATCATTGCATTGCCATTTTAAATGATGCTGTAGCTGCGTTTTTTTTTTTTTTCAATTTTGTTTTTAAAAATTTAACTTTAGGAATGGCATCCCTACAAGAACAGTGACACTCAATTAATCTGTTATTTGACTGACAGTGTTCAATCACAGCGTAGAAGAAAGTTTCTATCAAGTTTTTAAGGGCGTTAGAAAAATGTGATAGAAATTTTTGTATACGTCTGATTTTGCATCTCTCTCTTACACATGAATCAAATGAATATCAACATAAAACAGATGTAAAAGTATTAGTGAAAGAAATGAGTTTGTGTTAGTTTCCCTCACGCATTTCTTGTAGGGATACTTTGTCAAAGTTTGCACAGTTGCGTTTAGCAATATATCATTTTGTTACACTGCCAAGCAACAGACATTTAGGAAAGCAGCCTTTTATATCGCGTTATCTCTCGTTTTACATTGTTAAATATCGAAATAGTTAATTTATTTAAAAAGTATTAAAACCTATAGCATTTTCCTTTTAATTCAGCGGTTACCCTGTAATACAAGAGTTAAAATTTTTATTGGATTTTGAAAGAGCTGTGAATGTCATGGGGGGGCTTTACACTATAATACAAGTGTTAAGATTTGCTATGGATTTTGTCAGCAAAATGATGTAATGAAAAGTAGAAAATTTTTAAAAAATTATGAAAGCCATACGACTCAAATTTCTATGCGTATTTTTTGATGTATTGTTTTCACACTATTATACTTTTTCATTTGATTTCAATTTTTGACAAGTCGTTTTACTCAGTATTACAGTGTAAAACCCCCTTAAGTAGTTTTTGAAGTAACGCTTTCTCAGATGCAACTTAAAGTGCAGGATTAATATTAGTTGGACTGTTAAATGGAAATGCTTCTAGTTGCTCACGATAATTTTTGACTTAAAATAGTCTTCTTCGTTGTTGAGATTGAGGATGGCTCTACAGAAATTCACATACGACTAACGATCAGCAGGCACTTTAGACACTTTTTTTCACTAAAGTTCGCTATAGGCTACGTCTGGTGTTGCCCAATTCCTTGATACATTGTCTAGTTCATCTTCTGTTGTTATCAGCGACATCAGTAGCCACGACAGATTGATGGCGGCCGCACTCTGCAAGGTCTTTTGTTACTCCATAGTAAATATAGCGCTTGTCTGTTGGTATACTACAGCTGCCAAGTTCACAAATGCCGAACATGCAAAATTATAACATTTATCGATAGAGTGATTAATTTGGCGCCTTACTGTAACCTATAGCCTAGACAGGTGGGCCGTTTAAAAATTTACATTAGAATCGGCTGATTATTTTTTTAAATTGTTGATTTTATTGAAAGGGTTCAACTTTGACTAACACGACTGGCTCGGCAGTCCCCCATCCGATCAACCCAATTTTTTAGTACATTTTCGATTGTTTCGGCTCGAATCTCTTTAAAAAGCAACTTTGATTTCATGTTTCAAGGCTTCAATTGTCTCTGAATGGCTTCCACAGAAAATAATGCAAAGGGCTCAAATCACAGCTCCGAGCCGGCCACTTGATATTAAAATTTCGTTTTCTTACGCAATTTTCAAAAACAGTGCATAAAATATAGATGGTTACGTTGGCTGTGTGACATGAGGCCACGTCCGGTTAAAACCAAATGTCCTCCATATCATTCTCTTCAATTTTTTGGAAAGAAAACGGCGGCTCTTGCTTATTTTCGAGGAAAAATGGCATCATTATGCCGCCAGACCAAAATCCACAGCAAACAGTAGCTCGTTGTGGATGCATTGGCCTCTCAATAGTCACATGTGGGTTTTCTGAACCCCATGAGCGGCAATTTTGCCACCGAACTGAAAATGAGCTTCGTCTGAAAACACGTTTTTTCGGTAAAATTCTTGATCTCCTGCCAATTATGCGAAAAAACATCCGATGATCATAAGGTTTCAGTTGTGGGAACAACTGAACTTTGTAAACCTTCATACCCAGTTCTTTATACCAAATGCTCAGTTCCTGAGAACAATGATGAGTTGCACATTCTCAACCATAGCTGTTGAACGAGAACGTACACGGGTTGCTTTGTCCACTTTTCAGGAACTCATTTTACAAATTGAGGCCCAAACTGAACTGAGGGACAATCTGTACTCGAAAAATTTCTTACAGTTTGCGTTAAAGACTCCCTACTTTGGAAGTAAATTTGTAATATTTCCCAATTTTGTTGGAGCGTATGCGTCCCATTTTGCAAATGTCAAACATAAACCTGAAAAGAAAAATAAAAATGAATGTTATGCTACCTGTCAAAGTGAAAGTAGTCGGTAGTTCAAAGTTTAAATTTTAAATGGCCCACCCTGTATAACTGAACATGCTATTTAACTCATTCATAATACATGAAACACTGGGCCATGTGCATGGCCAAATAATACACTGACTGTTGGGCATAGGCACTGGATGAGAAAAGGAAATGTGCGTTAATTATTTATTTAAAAAGCTAAAAGAATTTTCTGTGTGGCTGCCAGTTTTACATTTTCACTTGCAACAGATGCGTTTGATAAATAAATTACTTTTGCCCGCAAGTATGCACTCACTTGCAAAGTTTTTCAAACGATGAGTGAGTGAGTGTATTTATTTTATAAAGAAACACAAGATAACAGGCAACAAAGTTAAGTCTAAAAAACTGCATTAAGAGTTGGGCTGGATTGATGTGTAGCTGTTAAGTTTTTTTTATCTGCAGTATTTTTTTTATTTTGTGTTTATGGTTTTTTGAAAAATTCATTTATTTCTGTTACGTAATGCCACACCACACTGCATAAAAGAAACTCAATTGATAAATGAACTCAAGTAATCCACAACAAATTGAACTTTATTTTCATGAAGTTGCTGCTGCAGTTTTTTTTTAGTTTTCGTTTTTTTAATTTTGTCTTCTCGCCATACAAATGCAGCAAATAATAACAACTTTTTATAACAGTTAAATATTTTGTTTTACAGTGTTACCATTTGATTGCTGTCTCAAGTAATTGGCAATTTATATGGTGGCCTGAGCAGGTTATTGGTTAAAGAGGAAAAGAATTTTTCTCTCATGAATCCCATGAAAGGTAGCAAAGAGTTTTTAAATTAAAAAGTTTTCTTTGTGTGTCTGTGTTTTTTTTTAATTTTAAAAACATAAATCAAAAACAAAGGAAAAAGTTTTGTGGATTTTTTTTTTTTAGTTTTAACCACAAACTACAATAAAACGTTTTGCCAATAAACGATATTTTCTGATGAAAATTAAAAAAAGAAACTTGAGCTCAACAGCAAATATTTGAAATAAAAAATTTCTTTTATTACTTTTACTTTTCATTAATTTATACGACCTTAAAACTTATTGTATTAAAAATAGAAAAGCAAAATTTTTAGTTCAAATCTAAATGGATTTTTATTCAACAAAAAACTTTTTAATTTATTTACTCCTTGAACATCTTCAAATCTTTAAATTAAATTCCAGCATATGAAGTTACAATTATTTTTTTTTTTTTGCACGCCATCAAATAAAAACAAAAAGCATAATTATGTCATGGCAGCGTATGAGCAATATTTTTGTAAGTAAATGTTTTAAAAATCACTCATACGTTAAGTGCGTTTTTTTCTTTCTTTTTTTTTTTTGTTAATTTTTCATTTAATTTTATTTTTACTAAAATGCAGTTCTTGCTTTGTAAAATAGTTTCATTTAAATTGTTGAACATATAAATTGACATCCAGTCAGTTGAGCACTCACTCGTACAGCAGAATTGAACTCGTAACTTTTCAGTGCTTGTAATTTTACAAATTATTTTCAGCAGTTTTGTTAATATTTTTTTTTTCTTTTTTAAAATAAAAAATAATTCAACGCAATTTTGTTGGAAAATTTTTAAAAATTAAAATGAATTCTTTTTTCAAATTAATTAATAGAAATTTGCAGCACAATGATGAAAAAAAGTTTAGATGAAACTATAGAGCAAATATTTTCCTGCTTGCCAGTAATGCATTTAACACTGAGGTTGTTAAATAAAAATTAGTTAAAAATTTTTTATATAGGAGTTAGACGTACACTCAAATATAAGCAAAATGCCCACACGCAAAGAAAAAAGATGGTTGAATATGGTAACTGCAAACATAGTTTGTTCTTCAAAAAAATTGTATTATTAATTTGAAGCATCTAAACATTATTGTGAAAACGATAAACATGTTTCTAGTTATTTTTAACCATATCATTATCATATTATTTTTAGTAAAATTTTAACTGAAACCATAAATATGTTTATAAAGGGTCCGCTATGTAACGTTTTTTTTTTTTTTTTTCAACAATTGCTTATTTCGTGAATGGTAACATTTAGCTCATGTCTGACTTGACAGATAATTAGTTTTAATCTTCCGCTGAAAGAATATGGTTGTGTGTTCGCTTCGCTAAGTGGGCCTGCAATCGACTTACGGAAGATGCCGATTTTGCCAAAAAAAATCATCTTTTCAGATGAAGCTCATTTTGATCTTGGCGGGTATGCAAACAAGCAAAATTGTCGCATTTGGAGCACAGAAAACCCGCACGCATACATTGAAAAGCCGACGCACTCAAAACGAGTCACTGTTTGATGCGGATTTTGGTCCAGAGGCATAATTGGGCCATTTTCTTCGAAAATGAGCAAGGAGTGGCCGTTAGTCAATGGCGATCGTTATCGGGCCATGTTGAACGAATTTTTGTTCACAAAAATTGAAGAGAAGGATATTGGCAACATTTGCTTTCAACAGGACGGCTCTACGTGCCACAGCCGCAGCTGCACTC
The DNA here is from genome assembly GCA_947397855.1 of Thelaira solivaga. NCBI lineage: Eukaryota > Metazoa > Arthropoda > Insecta > Diptera > Tachinidae > Thelaira > Thelaira solivaga. Next base: position 52,424,917 of record OX377614.1, read on the forward strand.
GAAGTTTTGCGCCCTGTTTCCAAAAAAAGTTATTTGACGGACCCTATAGTAAACATAATAACATATAAATAAAGTGAGTATAAAACAAACACTTAGTCGTTTAAACTCAACTGAGCTTTGTGGCTGAAGTGGTTGAGGGGCGAGTTAATGCTTCTTAATTAAATATTCCAAAGTTCGAATCCCCTGGCAGAGTCAAATAAAATTACAAAAAAAAAATTACATAAATAAATACAAAATAATAGAAACGAAAAGTCACTAGAGTAAAAAAAAATATTTGCATAAAAAATTAATATTAAAAATTTTTTTAAATTCATATTAAAATTTTTTAAAAATATTTATATAAAATATGTATGTATTACAAATAAAAAATAAAAAAATATTAAAAAAATTTTTAGCCCTGACCGGAGGTTGAACCGCAACATCTGTAAGTGAAAGGTATTTTTAATATCTTTGATTTAAAAATATATATAGTTTGATGCAATCATACTATGTTTCCACCAGAATATGGTTGCCTCAACCATATTGTTTCTTTGCGTGCAGTTTTGCAAAATTTACACGTTCCTTTTTAGCTTCATTTTCCATGATTAGCATTAAAAATAAAAAACATTAACAAACATATGAAAAAGAAGATTTCCGTTTAATTCGCAAAATCAAGTTCTTATTGTGTTCACAAATGTGTTTTTTGTATTTAAATTATAATTGTTATCACATAATTTAAATGAAGCGAAGTAGCACATTAATTGCTGCCAATAACAAATAAAAAAAAAAACATTTTTTCAGCTTTGCCAAACACCCTAAGCCACGCCAAGCCATGCCAATAATGCAAACCTCAATATTTTACAAATTCAATTAAAATAATTGCATTTATTTGTTATTATTATTTGCAATAAACATGGTTTATGTTTGATTATTATTTTGTTGTATGTGTGTTTGTGTGGAGATTAATTATTTTTTAATTAAAATATTTTTGATTTTATTTTTAAATTGTTTTTATCTAGCAAATAAATTCATTCATTCGTTGACTCATTTATTTTTCATTTGTTTCGTTGCAGGTATGAAAATGTTTAAGCAACTTGAAAATAAAATAAATAAAATCAGGGAATATTCCTACATAAAGCCAGGTAAATTTCAATTTTAAATAATAAACTGTGTAAGAGCAGCACCATTTTTTAAATTAAAATTCATTTAAAATTTAAATTGAATGCAAAAAGTAAACATGATGGCCTATATGGTTTTCTATGTTTTGGGGAATGGAATGGGGAGGGGCTAAAATGAAATATTTATTTCTAAAACCGCAAACAAACAAAAACTAAAACTTCAAGCAAAACATAGAAACAAGAAAAAAATATTTTATAAAAAAAATAACTCTGAAAATATTAAATTTAATTACGCGTTAAAATGATAAAGTCCCTTTTTGCTTTGTATAACTAAAAAAAAAAATTCTAAGCAAGAAAGTGTAAAAAATATTAACAGCCAAGCCCGTACCTAAATTGACGCCGCAAGCGTTTTTTATCATGCCCATACAAAATGTATGAAGCATACCAAAAAAACCATTGTAAACTAACCTATCACATGAGTAAAATCGTTGTGGTACAAGACGACCCCTCTCGTTTCTGTCGGGAAGGACAGGAAACGTCCGAACATATTCTTTGCGAGTGCCCAGCGGTGGCAAGACGCAGAAAAAGCTGCTTAGGTAGTGGGGCATTGGTCCCAGAAGATCTAGACAAGATTAGTCCTACAACAATTGTAGTTAGGAACTGGGCTGCACAATACATCTTAAAGGTTGCGGTCATTGCCCATAATCATAATAATTTCCAATTTTGAAAAATCGTAAAAGAAAAAGAAAATGTTGCTGGTAGTTTTAAACAGTTTCAAATATAATTTTTTGTTTGTCTTGCAATTGCCAACGGCAGAAGATAAATTAAGCCCGCTGTGCCAAATATACTCATCGTACATTTATTTTAATAAATTGTTTTTGTACAATTGCCAAACATATCAGGGCAAGTTTAATTTATGTGCTCAATTGTTCGAAAAAAAATTACTCTATAAAAATTGTGATTAATTTTCTGTTCAATTTTTACTTGTTTTTAATTCAACATAAAAATGTAAGAAAAATAATAATCAAAAATGTGAGTTATTTAAGAGTAATTGCAGTTGTAATCCAGCGTTATTGAATTCAATTCTACTACTTAATCCTAACTTAGCAGATTGACAGATAAATTTTTGTTTATGGGGCCATGCTGGAAATTAGAGATCCCTTGAAAATCTAAATACCATCAGTAGATTAGTGGGTAGTATAGTAATTTTAAAAATATTTTGGGTTGCAATTTCGATTCCTGGCCCAGGCAAGAAGCTGCCAAGATTTTTGTTGTTTATTAAAAACAAAGAAGCTTGCCGACAGCAATAGTTCTGAACTATAGTCGACTATACGAAAGCAATTTCTTGATATTTTACAGGCTTAACTTAGAGGAATTTGTTGTACAACAATATTGTATCAAATTTTAGTTGCGAAAGGTTAGATTAGGTAACCCAGGAAGGACACAATAAGGATAATCTTGGTATTTTTATATGCTTACACTTGTAAAGGAGAAAATGTCAACGAAAATCGAGAAAAAAGACAGATTTCTAGCTGCACATTTTAAAAACGACCACTTTCGAGTTACCGGGGATTGCTTGGTTGCTTTACGTGGCGACCTACCGGCTTTCAAATCGAATAGATCCGTTTTGAACCACCTACTCGTTAAGACTATGTAGCCGTAAAATGAATTAGATCCACTCCGTGACATTAAGCTATCTGAAAAGGTTCTCTAACCTTAAGCTAGAATTAACCGAACGTCCCGTAAGATTTCGTTACCAGCTGATCCGTTTTGTTATATGAAAAGCAATGAAAGTGCTTATCGAAAACAAATGTCACGTTGACGGTACGGCAAGATTTGTATAAAATAGAATTTAGCAACGTTTTTACGGGACGTTTATGCACAGCTGAGACAGAGTAGTTTTTTATTGGAATAAAAAGAAGTGAAGCGCATATAAAAGAAAGTTTAAATAATTAAAGTCCTTAAAACTTTTCTAAAAATAACAAAAATCAATTAAAAACAACAATATTTAATAATTAAACACTACAACAAAAAGTGTGACACAGTTTTTTGTAATCAAAATTTTTATTTTTTTTTTCTTATGTGAAAAGCGTATGACACGTTTTTAAATGTTCCATAACTACACAAACGTTTTAACGTCAACGGTCGTCGACGGACGTTTTCAATAACGTTCAGCTAAACAAGCCTTTACTCTCGATATCTCAGGCAATCCGTCCATCAGATGTGTGCCGAGAAATCTGTGTTTCGAAACCATGAGAGCTGGGCACTGGCAAAGAAGGTGGAAAACCGTCTGCTTACTCTCGGGTAACCGGCACCTGTGGCAGTTTTCGTTGAAGGCCAGTTCCAGCCTACTAGCGTGCTTGCCAATCGTTCAGTGACCATTTATCACAGCCCCCAATCTGAAAATGTCCCTACTAGCTAAGCAGAGCTAAGTAACGTAATGCTAAGGTGTTAATGTGAATTCTTTCACCATTCTGCAACGTAACGGAATGAAATTGAAACGTTTACGAAAAAACAAGGCGCTATATGTTCTATGGTGCAAAGTGAAGCAAATTTCCACCTGAAAGTCTTCGTCAATAAACAAAATTGTCGAATTGGGAGTCAGAAAATCTTCATAAATTCCATGACAAACAATTTTACTCACAGCTGGTAACTATCTGGTGCAGATTTTGCTCAGGCTTTAATAAATTGCGGCATTCTTTACAAGAACATGATAACAAAGTTCTTGTGAACTGCATGAATCTGGACAATATGTATTTCATTTACCACACAACGCGTGAAAAAATGGAGAAGTGCATTCTTACTGAGACACCCTTTATAAAGAAGAAGAACATATAAGCATAAAGAGACATAATTTGATAAATAACGAACAAAAGTTTTGCTTTCAAAATCATCTTGAAATTTTTATAGAGCAAAATTAAGCTTAACAAAATTAATATCGGAAAATTTAAATAAAAACAATTTTTTAAGATCTTAAGTTTGATTAATATTAAATAATAATAAAATTAATTTTATTTAGTGAACACACCTCGTAACGAATTATCCCTTTCTGAAAGATCGTACATTAATAAGATCCAATTAAAAGCGTTTTTATAAATGAATTCTTTTTATTTATAAACTGAAGTAAAATAATTTTTTATAAAAATATTATTCACATCCTTGCGTTTTTAATTATGGATCTAAGTACTTAATGCCCTGTATTAAGAAAAGAAAAAAAAAATTATTTTTTATGGTTCTTCTTATTTTACACTTTTCGAAATTGTTTAAAATTTATTTATTTATTTTGTTGGGTATAATTCAATGCCTGCTTGCCTTTTTTTTTTATTATTTTTATTCATGCTTTGACTACTTTGGGAACAGACAAAAAAATTAAATCCTTTGCACGCTACGCACACACTCTTTAATAAACTGACGTGCATGTTGTTGCATAAACATGGTGCAGGACTTAAAACAACACACACATAAAATCCTTTTAAAAAACCACATCATTTGAAAGCAAGAGAAAAGCACAAAAAAAACTCGTACATCTTTAAATGTAACCCACTTTTTACCTCTTTGTGTGTTGCGGTAAGTGCAAACGATAGCTGGAATATAAATTCTTGTAGCATGTGAGAGAGTATTATAAATTTGTTATTTTATTTGTGGTCCTGTAACAGTTTTTTAGTTTCTTTAATTTGGTAATTTAGATACAGAATTAATGAGAATACTTTGACCTAAGGCTGTTACACACACCCACAGACACACAACACACTTGCAATTTAGTAATGAATGAATGTGAAAACTTTTTATTTTTCATTATAAAAACTGCTAATATCCGATTTGTTCGAAAAATTTTCTTAAAGCCAAAATTGTGTATTAAAGCTTAAGGTAGAAAGCGCACTGACAGAATAATTCATTATTTTTCCGCATTTCATTAGACTAATGACAAAATTTTGTACATTAATCCAATGAAAAATTTCATTATTTTTCTAACAATTACAACTTTTCATTATACTAATGAAATATTTCATTAATACAATGAAGTATTCATCCACATTCAATGAACTATTTCATTAGTCTAATAAACTTTGTAATTGATTGAAAAATATTTAAATTTTTCATTGGATTAATGAACAATATTCTTTTAGTGCAGATGACGTGAAAACCATTGCCAGCCTAAGGTGCCATTAGTCTTTACATAAATGTTTCTTATTTTTTGTAAGACCATATCAAGTGTTTCAGAAGACTATAAACGAACTTCATTTTCCCTATTTTCCAGTATAAAGTTGGCAAAAATTGAAAAAAATGTGTTCACATAAATAAAATTTAAGAATGTAAGAAAATAAAACTCTTTTAAATGACAAGTTTTTGATCTTTATTCGCAAAGATTTATATTGTAATTGTTCTATTCAGTATATGAAAACAAACGAAACTTTTCATAAACGTTTGCTGCAAAGTCATAAACTTTTCAATAATTGTTATATCGTTTTTTTCATGAGCTAAACAAAACAATTGGCCTTGCAGTCTTCTTCTTGTTTTAGTAGACGATTGCAAGCGAAATGACCAATGCAGGTAACATAAGGCGGTCAGAAATTCGCATTGTCATGGGAGTTATTACTAGGCGTTGCAGAGGGGCAAATAATGGAATGAAACGAAGACAAGGAGACAACAATATAATGTGTCACTGTAATGGTATAATTTGAATCCCCTTTTCATTATTTTGAGGCATCACAACCGCCTAACGGGTCGAATAATTTAGCCACACAAGTATTTTGTGCTCGCAGTAACCAAGTGACTTGGTACTGCTTCTAATTCTAATACCATTTCAGTGTTATAGCAGAAAGTGTGATTGAATTAGTATTTTTATGGGAATGGTTAAGCTGTATATATGCGTAATTTACGTGCTCAAGGCGAATTCATATAAGCTGAAGTTAAGAAATTAGCTGAGCATTTCAAGTTGTTTCCTTATTTTTCAAAGCTGTCAGAGTCCATAAACCAGTTTCGTCTTTTTTGACAAATCACGAGATGCTTGATGATTTCACCTTGCTCGTGTTTATACTTACTGGTATATAATCTCAGCACTGCCGATTTTAACTTGGTTTTTTCCTTTTCTGGCTGCCTACGTTTAAGCTAATAGTACAGTTTGTTTTCATGAACAAAACAAATAAAATGTTTTCTTTAATTTTTTTTTTTTTACTCCCTGTTAAAGTACACAACAAAACAAAAGCAATCGTTACGTTTTGTTTATTTTCCGACTCTGGTTAAAATACTCATTAAAACTTGTATTTCAGTGAAATATTCACACAAAGAATATTAAATTTGAAGCCTTGTTTTCCATGCCTTGTAGTCAAGTGTACAAAAGCAAAAACAAAACAGGAGAAAATTGAATTGTTTTTAACAGGTTGATGAGCAACAGCAAGACCCTGAGCAGAAAACGTAATCAGTAACACAGGTTGTCTATTTACAAAAACAAATCAGTTGCTGACTCATAACAGAACAGAAAGTAAATTGAAATGCTGCCTTTAGGGTAATTTAACTGCAGCGTTTAGTTGATTACAAGATTTGACGACTCCTCAATATGATTTCATTTTGACTAGTGGTGCAGAATCTAAATCATGCTCATGATCGATTGTATTGATTTCAGACTACCTTCAAGCCTGTTTTTTTTATCTCTGCACCCAAATGTTGTAAAAAAGAAACAGTTAAATAAAATGGAGGAAACCTTAAGTTTTTAGCTTATGGCTCAGGTTATTACAAATCCATTTTCTGAACTTTACGTAATTTTGAAATCGTTCATGATGTGAAATCACCATGATTTCAAAACATGCCTGAATGATCCGACAAAGTTTTTCTGCAGATTGTACAGGAAGTTAATGAACCGACTGGCAGATGAACGTCACTCAAAAGATTTTTTTACCTCTAACAGTACACAATTTGTCTATACGTTTTATCGTATCGCAAACTGTACCTGACTAAACTAAACCACAACACAGAAATGTTATTCACTTAAAAAAAATTCTTGCCTCATAGGAGTATCTAGTTCTCTTTTAGTTAAATTTGAGCTGTTATATTTGAAAGTGGTATAAGTCCACTTTTTCTTAAAAGTGAGTAAGTGATAATTCTAGTTAAATGGTGTCTATATCTACCGCGAACTCATTATTTTTTTTTAAGTGGACTTATACCACTTTCAAATATAACAGTTCATTTGCTGATTTCTTATTGAATAGCTCTTTTACCTTTTTTATTTTTCTTTTTTTTTAAATTTTTTTGTAAAGCTTACCTCGCTACATTTCAAAAGGTTTCCACTTGATGTTATGCTGCATACAAATAAGTGGCTTTTTCTGTTTTTAATAGTCTCACAACAACATCGTTTTCAATCTGTGTTTCTTTTTCATTCGCTTTTACTGTTTTTTTGGCAATTTTTTTTTTTTTTTTTTTAATATTTTCTATTTTTTTATGCAAAAGTTGTTGGTTTTTTTTTTCATATATTATTTTTGTTGTTGGTCATTTATAACAACACATGACTTTAACCCTGCGCCAAACTGTTGCCTCCTTGATGTTTCACCTGAATGTATGATTGTGTTCTTTGCGGAATACAAATAAGAATGCTGATAAATCACAATAGTAAGTGAATACATCCATCTAAAGCAAAAAATCAATTTTATATTTTTAAGTTTGCACTCAAATGTGCAAATACTTCAAAAAGAAAATGTGCAACTACCAGAAATTATTGTAGTATTAATCATAACGAGGTCCTCTGCCTCTTGCCACCACTGGGCAATCGCACAAAATATGTTCCGACAGTTTCCGTTTTTCTTAACAGAAATGATTTTACTGATGTGGCAGCTGAGTCTTCAGTGGTTTGTCAGCAGCTCAACATAGAGTTTAATATAATTTCTGCTAAGGTTCAAAAAAAGATTCTGCCCTAATGCGCTCGGAGGATAATGAGTTTCCATTAGTCTTGCAGACTTCGTTTCTTCTTCTTGCTTAGTAGGCCAGGAGTAAAGTTGCTATTCACCCGGCAGAAAGGCTTTGGACCGGCATTTCATTACATACATACCTGTCGTGTTCCAGTATCCATATCAGAGTAACCGATTTCTTCTCTGTCATAGCATCGAGAAGAAATCTATAGCAATTCCAAACCCATCCTGATCGGAAGAAATACATTGGTAGGTTATCTAAGAAAATGTATATTTCAATGGCGCAAGTGCACTTTCGTAAATATTCTCTAGCTTGCACTAATTAGAAGCATAGGAAAGGGGACATTTATACTCAGCTGTGCAAACCTAAATCCCAAGCGCTAAGCACATGCTTGATTTTAACTGAAGGTTTGTAGGATTTACAGGCTGGAGTTTTATTAGCACTCTGTAGTTTTATAACAAACACTAAAACTTAGAAGGAAATCTTTGATGTTCAGCCCAATCTTGAATAAAAATTCCCCGTTCTCTTATTATGCATAAAACTGCTCCCTTTTTCTGTCATAGCAACTTGTCTGATTTTCTCAAAAACAAAGTTTTCTCGTAAAAAAATGCCTGGGGAATATTTATAATTGGCCTGTTTATTTTATTTGTTCTCAGATAAAAACTAATTATTTGCGATCATCAGGGATCATCGGTTGTGACAACTTAATTTGTTATATTAATCAAAAAATCAGTTGTCATAATCAAATTTGTTAGTTGTAGCAATCAGTTATAACACTCCACAGTTTATTTATATTAAATATACTAGCATTTAACTCCCTACTTCGTCAGCGAAGTACCATACTGTCGCTAAAATAATTTAAGTGAGTGAAGATAAATTTGCCGAGTTAAATATATTTTAACGTAACCCCTTACGTTTTTTAGTATTTGTAAATATCTTTTTAGTATTTATGGCTTATTTATCAAATACCACTTACGTCATTAAATATTTCTAAATATTTTTTAGTATTTATGACTTATTTATAAATATGTTTAGGAGAAATATAAGTGCAAATATGCGTAATATTGATTTATCATTTTAAAGGAGAGGTCGTCTAGATTTGTAATCTACCGCCCAAATACTCAGAAGTTCCTTTGGAATATTAAAATTTTTTTGCTCTGAGGAATTTTAGTGACTTCCGGACGAACCATAGAAGATTACGGGATGGGGCACATATCATTTTAAAGGAGAGGTTGTCTAGATTTGTAATCTACCACCCAAATACTCAGAAATTAATTTGGATTAATTTAAAAAAATTTTTTAAATTTCTATATAGCCCAGTGCTGTTACTCTTAAGGATTTTGGCAATTTCCGTTTTGCATCATAAAAGAAAAATTACGAAATTTTCTGAAAACGTTAAAACACTTCCAGAAAGATTAGAACGTACAGATTAAATTCTTGTTTGATTTTGGTAATTTTCATATACAAAATTGGGAATGGTACCTCGGCAAAGTGAGAAATGACAAAAATACCTCAAAGCAACGGCACTGGGGTATGTGGTAATTTAAAAAAAAAAAAATTTTAAATAGTCCCAAGTAACTTCTGAGCATTTGGGCGGTAGATTACAAATCTAGACAGTCTTCCCTTTAAAATGATATGTGTCTCATCTCCCAGTTTTCAATGGTTGGTTCGGAAGTCACTTTGGATTATTTTGAAATTTCCATATTCTCTAAGTGATTTTAGCAACTTCCCAACGAAAATCTAAAGATTGTGAGATGGGACACATACAATTTTAAAGCGAAGGTCGTCTAGGTTTGTAATCTCAAAAGTTACTTTGGGCTATTTAAAAAAAAATTTTTTAATTCCCATATAACTCAATGCTGTTGCTCTGAGGGATTCTAGTGACTTCCGGACACATATCATCATCATAAGTCAGTAACGTTATTCTTTTATAGGTATAGATTTCGAGTTTTATTGCTAGAAATTAAAAACTCGACTGTCACAGCTGAATTTTTAATTGCTAACAAATTTGGTTCTCACAACCGAACTTATTTTCTCAGTGTATGCATTTTCGAATAAAAATGTAATCAATTTGAAAAGTTTTTCAATAAAAAATTTAGCTAAAGCCTCTGTAGCGCAGTAAACTGACGTTAAATCACGGCAATCGCTATCGATTAACTCGTATCGAAATTTAAAAAAAAATTTTTGAAACAAAAAATTACCATACTTTTTATTCGATATCGGATTCGATAGCTGATTTGGGCCTTAACATGTTTCGAAAAAAAAAAAAAAAAAACTTAAAGCTCTCATGGTTCGCTTACGTGACGACCTAAAGTCGCAAGACTCCGTTTTGAACTAAAGCCCTCATAAAACCTTATGCACTTTTAATAATTTATTTTTTTCTACTTTTTTTGTATTAAAAGTTTCATTTCGTTTTACTGCTGTCGTTTCCCACTCAATTTTTTTTCAACATTTTCTGTTAGGTAATAATTAATGGTGCTACAACCAAAACCAAAATTAACAAAGAGCTTGTGAATTTGAACATAAATAAATACCCAAAGTTGCCTAATCAATTTTAAGAGACACACTTGTTTGATAGAGTACTTGTCTTCACTTGTTTTCTAAATGTTGCTAGAAAAAGTGTACTAAAATTCTTATACCCCATTTTCCTTAGATCCACAATACATTTTCCAATTCAATGATATTTAAACTGCAACAACAAAAGAAACATGCATGCTTGCATACAACAGGAATCAATAAATAAAATGCAGATTTTTAAAAAGGAAAAAATCCAGAAAAAAAATGTACTTCATTTTCTAACGATTATTACCTTAACAATTTGTGCAAAGCTTTGGGCTTTGTGTTTTCTATTATTGTGCAACTCTGCAAGTTGTTAGGTCCCACTCTTGCATGGCACATAAGTAAATCTCATGTACAAACACGTATTCTTCAGAACAGAAAATAAAGTTAAAAGAAAAAAATCAATTTTAAACATTTTGAAATGAATTTTTGTTTATTCTTTTTCCTTCTTTACCAGTTTCCGTTCTTTTAACTGTATGCAAATAATTGTGAAAAAAAACTAGCGCTAGTGATGCAAAGAAATCTAGCTGTGGAAAATGTCTTACATGATAAAAAAGAATGAAATAAAAATAACAAAGGGTTTCCAGGAAAGTATTACAACCAGAAATAAAAACAAGAAGAAAAATGTTAATTATCATTTGATAAACAATTAAAAAAAAAACGATTTCTTTTTTTTTTTTTTTTTGGTTTTTTCTTCAAAGATTAAAGAGAAAAATTGAAATTCTGCAAATAAGATTACGCCTTCAGCACTTTATTTCTCTGTGTACAAAATTCAGTGTCTAGGTGTACATCACGTGGATTAATTGAATTTTGTGAATAGCTGAAATAACTTGCTGAAGGCGTAATCTTGTTTTCTATTGTTCTTGATTCAAGCGTACAAACAAAAATTAGGTCCCGATTAAAAACTTTAATTGAAAAGCAAGATAAATCTTTTTTCTAGACTTTTTTTTTGTGAACAATAATAAACGTTTTCTATTTATGGGATGTCTTTTTCTTTAAAAAAAAAAGACACGTATTTTTGAGAGAATTAAGATTTCGTTATTGGATTGTAAAGCAGACATGTTCTGATTAAGTGTGAAATAAAATACTCGTACCGCCAGTTCGTTCAAAGGGTAATGGAGCAATTTTTGGAAAAAAAAAGTCATCTTTTTCAATGAAGCGCATTCCCATCTGAATGACAACTACGTGAATACACAAAATTGCCACATTTTGAAGCTCAGAAAATGTGTCCACAAAGAGCAAATACCTGGGAGAGATTTTGGTCAGGCCTTATTTTTGAATCCATGAGAAACAAATGCACCCACAACAAGCAACTGTCTGGTGCGGATTTTGGTCTCTTTTTACACGAATTTGATTTAACACGAGTTAAAAAGAAAAAAAATTCTCTTTTTAAAACAATTGTTGGGTTTAACACGATTTTTCCGTAATTTAGAGAAATAATTTCACAGGATTATGAATAAAATTATTCGGGTGATGGCACTGATATTCCTTTTTTTCCAAATTTAATTTATTTTTTATAAATAAATGAAGTGAATTTTTTTATAATTCTCTTTTTATACGAATTTTCTTGAAACGTATCTATCGTGTAAAGAGAGAACTAAGTATTTTGAACGGCATTCATGACAGGAATGTAATAACGAAGTTCTTGTGATCCCAAATTGATGGCGTAGATCTGGACGATATGTGGTTTAAGCAGGACATGGCCACTTGCCATACAGCGCATGAAACAATCTATTTATTGTAGCATGAAATGACACAGGACTCTCTTGCTGGGACACCCAAATTTTCTAAGCTTAAAACGGTAACGGAGACATACTCGCTAAGTCCTTATTTAGACGAGGAAACATTTAGAAGAAAAACATCTTTAATTCTCTTTTGCTTTTTCTTTCGCGGTCACACAGACGAACATGTTGCCGGCAACATTCCATTATTTGCACACAAAACAATGAAAGAAAAGAAAAGTAAAGCAAATATCAACAAAGAATATGTGAACAAAGCGTATCGCCGAGTACCGAGCACAAAAATGATTCTCTCTTCTCCACCAGTAATTTGCCTACAAACGAAATGTTTCCCTTCTAAATGTTTCTTCGTCTAAATAGGGACTAAGCAGAGTATCAGTTTCCGTGTAGGGGGTTGTTTGTAGTCCACATGCAAACAATGCTTGAGCTTGACCAGCTCTACTTGACACCAAGTAAATAACTCAAACTTTACACTACTAGAGTAAGCAGATACTCAACGTCACGGAACTTTAATTTAAAAATTCTTTTTATAAAATTGTATTTTGTTTACTCGAAGGCAGGAGTGAGAACCAGCAATTGGCCTAGGTCATGATGAACTTCTCTTCACTTCTCAATTTATTTCCTAATTTCTTGCTTTCTTTAATTTTTTTCCGGCTGCTTTTACGTTTCTGCCTTTACAAGAGCCACATCAAAAGACCCACGTTATCCAACTTCCTTCTTCTTCTTTTTTTGGAGTAACTTATTCAATTTAACCTAACTCAGCCTACTAGAAAGAAAATTGATTTCTAGCAATAAATCAAAGCTTATCTCTGCTCATTAGAGAATTTGAGGAAAATAAAAAAAAACTAATGAGTCAGTCAAAGGCCTCATTAATCTTTACTTTCTGTTAACGTTCTGTGCCGTGACGTTCTCTTACTAATTTTTTTGTGTAAAACTGCGTCCGGCAGTCTGTAGTTTTTGTTGTATTTATTAAATAAAATACAATTTTCTTGCACTAAAATTAAAAGCTTGTTGTCCTCCATTTTCAAACTGTTTTGTTTTTTTCTACCAAAACTAAAATCTAAACGAATTTAAAAAATTTCCACAAAATTTGTTGCAGCTGTCAGTTAACGTTTTCCATTAAACAGAATTGAATCAGCTAATTCATAACAGAAATGAACGTAAAGACTAATTTTGCCTTCAATTGTTAATTTTACAACACTAAATGCCTTCTTGGCAAGACGAATCTTAGCATTAATGAAGTCTCTCATCAGCTGTTATAAACCAAATTGTTAAAAAATGTATTTAAATTTACAATTTGTATCGGAAAAATTCAATTATTTAAAAAAACACTTTTAGCAACACAAATCCTGCAGCAACAAACAAAATGTAAAACTTTCAAAAACCAAAATATTAAAAAAATAGTTTTCTTTTGAAATGTTGACAATTTTAAAGAAAATTTTGAGTAAATTTGCTAGTGCGGTCACCTTGCTTCTTACCATTTCCATGTATTGTTTAAGGCTGTTACCACTCTATTGTGGATTATAGATTTCTTGTTCTCCTGTGTTTTTAATTTAAAAAAAAAATGCTTAATTTAGATGCTATTTTCATTTCCTTCTACCGGAAACCCTAATATCAAGCAAATCTAGAATTTATTTATACCCTGCAGGCAATTCATCTATTTTTAAATAGTCTCCTCTTGCTTGTTATGCATTCAAAGAAAGAAGTTTTTTCTATTCTCCTTTACACTCACCTAAACTGTGTTACTTATTGGAATTTAATAAACAGACAGAAATGTTTGGAATTCTTTTTCTTAGTCACTTGAAATATATGACGTTGTTGAATTGCAAAGCAATATACGCTTGGCAAGTCAGCCAGTAACAAAAACATATGCAGTGCAGATAATTATAGGCGATACAGCTAGCCTTTTGCCTATAACCTAATATATAAAATGGGATGTACTCTTTAAAGCAAGTATTTCCGAACTAGTGGGCAACCAGCTGCATGTTCTAGGCAATAGTCAGTAGTCTTAGACTTCTGATTACTTTGCAAATACCTTAAAACTTAAGTCCATATGTAGGGTCTGGTAGTGAAGTTCATTGTTATTATTATTATTACTGAGCCGAAGGATCTTTGTACAGCCCATGCCTTCACTGTTCCAGCTCTAGACCTCATATGAGCCAATTGCGTTATTCAGGCAGACCTTTCCTACCTGTGTGGGAGTCAACAAGAAGTTTCCCGAAAGTCATATGTCAAAAGCGGAAGGCAGCAAGCAAGGGCTATAATCGCACTGTGACCTTAAAGATCTATTTTGCATCCCAACTCCTTACGAATCACGTAATTGCAGTTGAACTAATCGTGTCTACATCTTTTGGGACCAATGCCCCACTACCTAGGCAGCTTGTTCTCCATCTTGCCACCGCTGAGCCCTCGTAGAGAACATGCTCCGACGTTTCCTGTTCGTCTCGACAGAAACAACAGGAATCATTCTGTACCACACCTATTTTACTCATGTGATAATTAAGTCTGCAGTGGCCCGTAAATAGCTCAAGGTACAGTTTTATATCATTTCTGCTGAGGACAACCTCTGCTCTAATGCGCTCGGGATTGGGCTGATGAGTCTTTTTAAATGCCGCTTGACCTTTTCGGCCCTCCAGCAGTCTTATAGACTTTGTCTCTCTTCCTTGAGCAGTAGAGCACGAGTGAAGTTGTAGTACACCACGCAGGAGAGCTCTGGACCTATGAAAGGTGTATTCGCGGCCTTCTTAGCCAGATAGTCCACCATTTCGTTTATGATAGCAACAGTTTTATTCTTACTGCAATGATCAGATGACTTGTTTCCCGCTGTTCCTGATAAATCCCCTTTTAGGCGTACTGTCTTGAAATCTGAAAGTGTAAGAAGTCTGTTTTTAAAAAAAAATGCAGTAATCAGAAATAGAACAAAAAAAATAATTATAATTGTCGAAAAAAGTTTTCTGCACTCATGACTTTGTAGTAAGAAGTAAAAAACCCGACTTGGCTGGACTACCTGAAGTGTAACAACACCAAACAGAAGGTGGCTGTTTGAACACCTGTTCACTAATTTGGTTTTTTTGTTTTTTTTTAATTTTATTTGCTTCTTAATTGGCGGGCTTAGGTACACACACGTGCATGATTGCCCAACAGCTTAAATAATGTCACACACACACACTCACACACACATACACATTAATTATTTATACGTTAATTTGTATAGATTTTGTATAACATTGTAGTCAACTTTATAGTTGAAATCATAAAATTTGGCTATAAATTGCTTGCAGGGTACAGACTTACCCAAACATAGTTAGTGATTCAAATTACATTTCCATACACACATCTTAAGCAAACATATGCTTTTTTATTCATGTATAAATGTGTCATTTATGTGTGTGTGTGTGTGTGTGTGTGTGTGTGTGTGTGTGTGTGTGTGTGTGTGTGTGTGTGTGGATGTGTATGTGGGGTTTAACCTTAATACCCCAAACATAATTTTTGTGGCTTAAATGTACGAGTGCATTTGCAAGCAATAAATGAGCAAAAAGGAAAAAAGGGAGAAAAAACGAAAGAAAAGAAAAGAAAGCAACGTTTTATTACTGTTTCCGTATGTTGAAGAGGAAGCCAAAAGGTAAACAGATATTAAAAGCAGCACTGCTGCAATACTTGTTCCATATTTTTCATACTTCTTCAAGAGCATAAAAGATTAGAAATAATATTTCTGAATTACATATTAAGTTTAATAAAAAAAAAAAAAAAAAAAAAAAAAAAACATAAGAAAATAAATTTTTAATATGATAAAATATGTAACGAACACTATGTGGGTTATAACACTTATGAATATGATCATTGCGAGTGGTTTTTACTAAAGTGCGCTTAAGTTTTAGTTAAAATTTTATTTTAATTACACAACACTTGTATGTTCGGTTTAAACAAGTGAAAAAGAGCCACTTCATTAATAACAAAAAATAGAAATTTTTACTTGAATTTAATTAAACTACCGGCCCTTAAAAAGTACTTTTCAAAAGTGATGAGTTTTGCTACAATCAACAATAAATGGAATTGAAAAGCTTTATTAAAAAAAAAATCTCATTAAGTTGCAGTGAATAATATTTTATTATAGAAATAAAAAAGAAAAAATTTAATCAAACAAACAGTTTAATGAACGTCTTTATGAATATCAAAGTAGAGCTTAATAAATCAGAAGCACTTGCTTAAAATCTAAGTAAAGTTGGGTCCACCAACAATGGAACTGGGGCCCATAAGAAACTTTAGGCCCTGTATATTCGTCGCCAAAACCATAAAACCCACTTGTGCAATTCAAAATACACACAATCTGTCGCCAGTCGAAAATCGCCATATGCGGCGAACTTTGAAATAGATTTATTTCTATGTATTTCTTACGCTAGCGTATGGCTAACAAATTAACTCAAACTGACCATATTTGATTTTAATTTTCAATTATTTCAACAAATAAAGTCATTTTTGTTTTATTAATTATTTTATTTTGTAACATACACTCCCAGCCACATGAATAGCTCCCCTTAATACAAATTTTTCAAAAGCTTATAGCTTGTAAAAAATATGCTATGAACTTAATTTTTATTTCCATTTTAAGGTAATTTAGTTGTTATTGTTTTTATAAAAAATTTTGTAAATCAAGTTAAATTTTGCGTCACTTGAATAGGACACTTCTATTAAAAAAACAGTTTATGTATAGTTTTCCATAAAAATTTTCAATTTTATTTACATTTTATAAAAATGTTTACATTTTAAAGGCTTTTCAATAACGCGTAGAACCTCCATTTCGATGGGAATAGAATCATGATTTTATGTAATCGAGCGAAATTTTCGACCAAGCCACTTTTATGCCTTCAATAAGTTCCTCTTTGGTGTATACTGATTTCCACAAGCATACACTTTACGATCTAGCCATCCCCGAACATTTGTTAGTAAAAGGGACAATCACTCACATTAATATTTTGATCGCATAGCCATGACTTTCCACCCAGTCAGTATGAATTTTTTGCTTTGTCATCTTTTAATGTCCACTGGCAGCTTCCAAAAGTACTTTGCAAGTGAGTAAACACTTCGAAAAAACTGCGCTTGGGCTTTTTTTGAACTCATATGAAGTGTAATAGTCAGGGCTGCCATAGAATCCAAGTCGGTTTTGCTAATTGTCGGTTTGCAAACCAATATTGGTTTCATTTGGTGTCATGAAACCAAGCCGTTTTTGTTATTTTCGAAGACAAATAAAACCGATGTTCGAATCAGTTGTTCTATACATTAGTTTATTTGTATGAAATTGTTTATGTAAATGTTTGATAGCAATTTTGATAAATCGTAGTGTTTTCGTTTAAATAAAAATAATAACGTGTTTTTTTTATTAAAAATTTTTAATATAAAATATATAATTAGTGTCAGTGAAATAAGTAGTGAAATAAAATGACTTTGGCGTTGTAGGATTTTTATTATTAGAAGAAGAACGCTCACAGAAAGTAAAAAGAATATTCATAAATTACCGGTTAAATAAAGAAGTTTTCCGTTTACATATTTTTGCCGTGAACCTGCGTTTTTATTGATTCAGCCAACTGTTGTCAAAGAGGTCATACAGTTGGCTTATCACGTTTTGTAAATTCCTTGGCAATGTCACGATATTTTTCTATAAAATGCATAATTATTGAGTTTTAAGTGCAATTTTTTTTTTTTTTTTTTTTTTTTTTTTTTTTTTTTTTTTTTTTTTTTTTTTTTTTTTTTTGTTACAGAAAAAAAGTATGAATAAAAATTTATTTTTGTAGAATTAATATTAATTTGCTTACATTTTTACTAAATAACTAACTGCAAGCAAAATTTTAATGAAAAAAAATCTTCTTTAATCACATGCTTTATTTGAAATTAAACAAACCAACAACTGTCAACTGATTGGTTTCAATCCAATAGCAAACCGATAACATTGGTTTCTGTGACACCTAAAAGCGACATTAATTCTATTTCGAAAATGGAACCGACAACATTGGATTTTATGACACCAAAGTAAATTTTTTGTCGGTTTCAAATCCAGTACCGACAACATTGGATTCTATGACAGCCCTGAGTGAGTGGCACAGTATCGTTTTTTTTTTCTGATGACTTCAATTATTCAGCCTTATTGCGAGTGTCGTTGTCGTTGTCGTAGTCCTATTCACGACACGCCAATATAAAACATATGGCCGGCGTTGCCACATATTACTAGTTTCGTCAATACAGCGACACTCATAATCAGGCCTATTATTTTAAAGATCTCTGAAAAGAGAAGCATCAATTGTATCGTTTGCATAGCAGAGTGACAGGGGAGCCATATCCTATTATAATACCTGCGAGCGAGCTAAAATTTTTGTCCAGCTCTGTGAACACATATTAGAGTGCTATAAGAAGCGTTTCCCATTTTTGTAGTTTCAAATAACAACTAAATTGTCTTTAATTAATGGAAATAAAAATTAAGTTCGTACCTTTTTTTTTTTTTTTTTATATGTTGTGTGGCAGAGAGTGTATAAAAACATACTGTAAGACAAAATAATTTCATGTTAACACGGCCTCTCACTCTACTCTTCTTATTCAAATTAAATAAATGTCAAAAATCTATTATTTAAGATAGACGTGTTTTATTACAAAAGCTTTTGTTCATTTAATTGATTACATAACCTGTGGCAGGTAAATTGCGTTACAACAAAATCATTTAATATTCAGCATTCCAATAACTCCTAAAGGTATGTTGAGGCACTAATTTGTAAACTTTCACATGAATTAACAATAAAAATTCTTTACATTTCAAATATTAATTTAAAATGAAAGCGCTTTACCGGTTTTGTTTAACACAAATGAAAGTTTTATGGCCGGCCAAATGTTAATTGCCCTACAATTTCTAACAGGCCACACAATTTATGAAATTAAAAAAAAAAAAGTTAAATAAACTAAAAAGCGCAATAGAAGTGATCGGCAAGTGGATCATTTTTTAGTGCCCTCTACAGTAGTATTAATTATCTTGCTTAATAAAAAAAATTAAAGACAAAAACAATAGATTTAAAAACGCTAAATTCAAAGAAAGCTAGCTAACATGTCATTACTGGTCAAAAATAACATAGAAAAACAATTTTTTTGCAGCCAACTTCACTGCAAAACGCGCTATTAAAATTGTATTTTCCAATTGCTCAGCATTACCGCCTCGCTAATTCTGTACGTTTGAATGGTTATGAGAATTTTTGGCAGATAAAAACCGGTTGCCCCGCCAATGTAGGTACGACTGTTAATGATTGAAAATCTCTATAAAAATTGTTTTTATTTTTCAATGAATTTCTTTAAAATTTGCTACATATATAATCACTTATTAGTTAGTTTTATTTGACCTTTTTCTTTTAAATAATATGACTATTTTATTAAGCTTGAGGTCTTATTTTTAAAAAAATTTATTTTTATATCGATATTTCGCTTCAATTTAAAGAAGCTACACAAATTGGAAAGAAATTTCGATATAAAAATAAAAAAATAAAAAAATTTTTAAAACAAGACCTCAAGCTTAATAAAATATTAATATTATATATAATCACTATTATTTATTATTATTCTTGGGTACAATTGCAACACGATCTGTAGAAACTATTATGTAGCCGAATTCCCAACTAAAACAACCCAAGACTCACGAATCTTGCAATTGTTGTGGAATTAATTTTACCTAAATTGAGCCTCTGGAATCAGTATCCTATTAACTGGGTAGCTAAATCTGCAGAGAATATGTTTTGTTCTTCTGGGCTAAAACGACAGAAGTCACCATGTACCACATCAATTTTATTTATAATGTAATTGAGGCTAATATACCTTATCAGCAGTTCATAGCATAGAGAAACCTATAGCAATCCCAAAACAACTGCAATCGGGAGAAATAGCATGCTAATGCATTTGGAGTAGCTAGGAGCATATGTATTCCCTGGTAAAGCGTGTTTTTTATAGACGTATATAACTTTAAGTTGGCATTACTGTTCAAGATGGCGACCGATTTAACAGCTGTCATATGATTTACTCTCAGTTTGATTTGGCAATTCATCATGAATAGAATCACGCCTGAACAACGCTTGCAAATAGTGCAATTTTATTTCGAAAACGAGATTGCCGTTGTTCCCGATTTTCATAAGCGAATTTTGTTTAGCGATGAAGCGCACTTCTGGTTGAATCGCTACGTCAACAAACAAAACTGCAGCATTTGGAGTGAAGCTAATCCTCATGTGTATGTCGAAACACCGTTACATCCAGAAAAACTGACTGCTTGGTGCGCTTTATGGAATCATTGGTCCGCACTTCTTCAAAAACGATGATGGCCAGAACGTTACAGTCAATGGTGATCGGTATAGAGAAATGATTACTAACTTTTTCATTCCTGAATTGAACAACCATGATGTCCAGGAGCTGTGGTTCCAACAAGACGGCGCAACATGTCACACAGCTCGTGCCACAATCGATTTATTGAAAGACACGTTTGGTGACCGCCTAATTTCACGTTTTGGACCTGTGAATTGGCCTCCAAGATCTTGTGATTTAACACCGCTAGACTACTTTCTGTGGGGCTATGTAAAGTCATTGCGGATAAGCCACAAACGCTTGACCATTTGGAAGACAACATTCGCCGTGTTATTACCGGTATACGGCCACAAATGTTGGAAAAAGTCATCGAAAATTGGACGTGCAGATTGGACTACATCCGAGCCAGCCGTGGCGGTCATATGCCAGAAATCATATTTAAAATGTAATGCCACAAGATTATCTTTCGTATGAATAAAATTCATGTCAATCGAATAGTCCATCGTTGTTTTATTGCAATTTAAAGTTCTATACGTCTATAAAAAACACCCTTTACATAGCTCTAAGGCATGCACTTTTACCTTAGAGCAAAATTTTCATATTGCAACTATCTTTCGGAAACGTGGCCCTACAATTCCAGTAAATCATAGGCCAAACCGTCGCATTCGATATCGAACAAAATTTATAAAAAAAAATTTGTTCTTTTTGTATGAAACAATTTGAAAATTTCCTCCATATTAAAGGTGATGATTTGGCCCCAGGTGTGTTGGTCCCGTTCCAATCATACTGCACCCTTGCTTCAAACTGATTAAGTTAAGTGATGACAACTTTCAGGCATCTAGAGAATTCCAGACAGACTGAAATTTTCATATGGCCGGTAAGTTTGATAAAACAAGCAGCCTTAGGGCAGCTACTACCTTAATCACAATATTCAAGGGAGTGAGTCCAGTGATTATCCCAAAACCAGTGTGTGGAACATTCTCATCGTTCCCGTTGCACTCAAATAGGGTATTCCATGCCCCTTATTGAGTATAGGTACCGTAGTTTTAATATAGTACGACCCCATTATCTTTGTGAAAACCCTATTCTCTCTCAATTATCTAAGCCCACTTTTTACTAAAAAAAAAATTAAAGTCTGTTTTGAAATGTTAAAAATTTGAAATGATTTTGCATCTCTCGCCCACTTTTAGTAAAAAAAATTTATTTAGATTTTTTTGCTAAATACATTGGGCTGATCAATTTTAAATATTCCTAGAGAATTTCACTCGTAATAAGAGAGAAGAGAAAAAAAATCTCGGGAATTTATTATTCATAATTCGGCTGAATAAGTTATTGTAGGCATTTTATAAAACAAAGTAATTTTGATCAATGGAAGAGCTTTAGTATTTAAGTGGTTAAGCTTTATGTGCTAAATAATCTGCTCATGAATATTTCAAAGTGAAACCCTAATCAGCCACCAGGCATTTATACTAACGCGCATTTAAATTTCATTCTGCGCTTCAATTCTTTAAATTAAAATGTTTGAACACACACGGAAATACACCAAGTAAATTTCCTTTAATATAAAACATTCGCAAAATAAAAAGTAGAAGAAAGCAAAAAGTGAAAACTTTTAATCTTCTGCATGTAGTCGCACTTTAACAAACATTTAAATAAATGAATGAACTGATGTTTGGCTGCGTGAATAGACGATGTTATTAAAATTAAAAAAAAAAAAAAAGATAAAAGCTGGATTGAGGTTCTTCTTTGCGTTATGTGTTCATTCCCGTATTATAAAATTTAGTGTGAGTTTTCGCAGTGAATTAAAATGCTTAAACGAGTAAGCAGCAAGCTGGCTGCTTGTTAATACTCCTACACTCTACGTTAGATTCAAATGTTCTCTTTGGCATCAATTCGCCTGTAGCAAGAACAAAAAACAAAGGAAGCATTTTTACTCTTTTTTTTATTTTATAACTTGTGTTCATGTTTGTGTTTGTTTAAAGAACAAAGTAAAATATGGGTTTATTCAAATTAGCCTTGGTGTTGAATGAAAGGACGTTTAAAAATAATTATCTATGGTGGTTTATCTATTACGGTTTACAACTCAACAGAATTGAGTTGATTTTGCAACTTAATTTCTTCATGTCTTTTTCAAACGTACTAACGCAAGAGTTGTAATCGGTAGCAACACATAAAATTTGTAACTTTAAAATTTCAACTAAAGTAGACGTGAGTTGTAAGCCATAATAAGGGCAGTCACTTAATACTCGTACTTTTTTTTAATATTTTCCCCATTGAAATACTTCAAAGAAATTTTTGAGTATTTTGGCAGTAGATTACAAATCTAGACATGATATGTGTCTCATTACGTCCCATGCCTTAAGATAGAAGGGTTTGGCCACAGTAGCCTTCACCCCTCAGAGACCACTTATACGCCATTTTTGTACTAAGTGAAATTTTCTACGTTTTCTAAAAAATTTCACAAATAAAATTGGGAGAAACTGTACTCCCAGGATGATAGCCCCATTCATTGTGGTTGTTTTTTATTAGGTCTCATACCTTAAGATAGAAGGGTTTGGCTGGAATGGCTTCATCTCTCTATAAACCCCTAATATTCAGTACATATGTGTAAAGTATGTATGGAAATTTTTCTATCGCATGCGATATTTTTAAAAAACGTATTTATCTTCACACACATGGACTAATTCGTATTTACCTAGAATTGGCCTAGCAATGCTTCTCAAACTGCTGAGTGAATAAGTGATTCAAATTTCAAATAAAGTCATTTATCCTGTTCAGTGAGATATTTCTGCTGTTGACCAAGCAGTCTAACTGCTCGTTGTCAGTGGGCTGGTAGTAAACTAAACTGCGAAAACGACACTTGTAATAATGAAAGCTAAATAAATTTTTTAACACCAAAAAGATTTTTCTCTTC
The DNA here is from genome assembly GCA_947397855.1 of Thelaira solivaga. Taxonomy (NCBI): domain Eukaryota; kingdom Metazoa; phylum Arthropoda; class Insecta; order Diptera; family Tachinidae; genus Thelaira; species Thelaira solivaga. The sequence goes on from OX377614.1 coordinate 52,448,445, forward strand.
TAAATTTAGTTAAAGCTTTAGAATCGAGTGCTAAACACGCATCTCAGTATTTCAAGGCATTCAAAATAAATCCAATTTGAAAGGATGTGTTTTTTTTAATTTATTTAAAAAAAATATTTTTCATTTAATTTGGCCACAAGCACTCACTCATAAAACCAAACAATAAATAGAAATTGATTTAATGAATTAAATAGCGAATTATTATTTGCTTGTATCTTCTTACAACATATTAACGTTACTTAAAATATTAGTGATTGTGATATTTTCTTCCGAACCCTCCTCATTCATTGGGGGACACTGCAAGTTGAAAAAATCAGGCAAGTCATGCTCCACATCAAAAGCACTTGTCCTATTGGCTGTTATATGTAAATCCATGCGATCATAAATGACACCAGTGACATTTTGTTCAAGAAACCAATTAATCGATTCACGATCCTTAAGCTCACTGCCCCAAGTGAAAATTTTTTTATGCTGCTTTAAGGCCGCATCAATCAATTCAGAGTTGTTCTTAATGAATATGGAATTCGGTACAATGCCCATTAAATCAAACGCCTGGGCATTATTAATTGCATCGTAAATTGTGTCAGAACGTGGGTCTGCATAGTAGGATTCTGTATCGCTTGAAAGAAACATAACGGGATACATATTTTGCTTGAAACGCAGCATAGAGCAGATGTCAGCATCGAAACTGGTAAAAAAAGAAAACCGGCCACAGCCCTGCTTAAGCATCACATCCAATATACGATCAACATAAAGATTTTTATCAATTGTTTGTGTACTCTCCCAAATTCCTGTGCTTTGCAGCTGAGGCCATTTAATTTCAATATTGAAACCCACAGACTTGTTAACTTTAGTGAGCAGCTCTTCAAAGGTAGGAAACATGCGATGAGTTTCATTGGCCACAGTATTGTGTGAAGAATATTCTATAATTTTGGAGCCAACCACCTGATAAGTGGTTATATCTCTTAGCTGATCGTATGTGACATCTTTTATCAAGACCTTGGTGAGATCGTCTAAACTGGTGGGAGCGTTTGATTCCATGCACACAAGTATAGAAAAATCGTGATAAATAATTGGCACGAGATCTTTGGTGAGATGCACATCAAATTCAACTAAGTCAGCACCCAACTCATGGGCAGCCGACATAGAAGCCAGTGAATTTTCCAATATGGGAGCTGCATTGCTAATAGTTTCTTTTAAAGACTTGCCCAAACCTCGATGGCCCGCCTCTAAACCAGACCAAGTACTACGCCAGTACTGAGCAAATGAGGTGCGAAAATCGACTGTAGTTGAGTTGGCTAGAGGATGTATAACCAAATATTGCAGTTTCAGCAGGCCAATGGTATTTCTCCAAGTGGACGACAGCAAAGTAACTGATATTTCCCCTTCGCTAGTATCGCTTATGGCATTGGGGTAAATGTATTGATAACCAATGGTACGGGTCACTTCGTTTTGAGTGTCTTCAGCATAAATTTCAATCAGATAAGCCACATCTTGCAAATCACTGACGGTGGTGTGAAACATGATAATTTTATTTTTTTGATATAAAACACCCTGTGCTGGCTGGGGTCTTAAAAAACTGTTACCATATTCCATGAGCACATACTCGCTGTTGGCACGAGCCGAGGGAATTATAGCTGTACGCCATTCGGGATCTACGGCAGTTAATTTTATGCGCAAACGTTGCTTGCTTGAAGTAAACGAATCGTTTAGTTGTAGAGGATTTCGAAATAATTTAAATTGTACTATGTGACCGGAGTTTAGCCAACCACGTTGGATTTCTTTGTGAGATCCCCACACAGTTTTTCCAAATATATCCATACGCTGTATGGCGCTAGAGGACAAGTTAAGGAAGCGACTTTGTATGGCAGACTCCCAGCGTCTGATTTGAAGCGAGCCGGTGCGTTTATCTTGAACTGCTATAAAATAACGATAATTTATAGATGAATTGGCCTTAAGCCTTAGAGAAGCTTGCCATTTGCCATATTCATGGGTTTTATTTAATAACACAGCACTGTTGGGCTTCCAGGAACCCAAAGCTCGAGCATCTCCCACTAAAGCGATTTTTTCAAATTCCTCTAACTTTTCATTCTCCAAACTCAAAGTTAAATTAACTTCCACCAAAGAGCTTCTCTTCAAAGGTAAAAATCTGCGTGCCGAGTAGTACTGCTCGTAATACGAGTTGTCACAACGGGCGGCCAGCGGCAGGCCAGACCAAATACTCAACATGGCCAAAGTGGCCAATAAAAGTTTTAAGGAAATCATGGTGGATGGGAATTATTATTATTATATTTTTAGTTCCCAAACCGGTCTGGTCTGTTGTGGGGAACTGTTTACCACCAACTAAAAATTCACTTGATTTGTGTGAATGATTTTTTTTTTTTAATTTTTTATTAATAGCGCTGAACGCTAGTTAATCTAATCGCTGGCTGGTTAATTTATTCTGGACTATGTTGTGTGTGTGTGTGCGTTTTGTTTTTTTTTTAATTTAACGAAAAATTAATCAAATAATTTACGAATATTTTTTTTCCAAAAGTTTATTTATTTTTCTTGCCAACAAATTTCATAATCAAATTGAAATTATTTATCAGTTTTAATTTTGTTTTCTTTTTGCTGATAACAATTTTAGCGATTTGTCATTTTGGATTTATTTGGATTAAATTTGTATCTATTGCCGTTTAAACAAAAGTGTTTTGTTGAAATTTCGTTCGTTTATTATCCTTTTGTCTTTTATAAACTAAAACAGATTTTTTTTTTTTTGGGATTCTCCCACCTTTTTGTAAACGTTTTTTATTCAATACTAATTTTTAGCATTTTAAAAATTCATTCAAAAGCCTCAATATTGTGGAATATATTTAATTTCTTGTTTGTGTGCTGGTTCGTCTATTTGCAAATATTTGCAGAGAGAAAAAAAAGCAAAACAAAAAAGAAACTAAAAGAAAATGACGAATACAATTTTCATTCATATCAAATCAAAGTCATTGTCATCATTTAAATTCACGTTTGAATAATAAAATTTGTTTTGGTTTGATTTAGTTTACCTTTTCTTTATAGTTTTGTTCCTCTAGTTTTTTTTTTTAGTGATTGTATTTACATATTTAGTTTACAGCAATTGCAGCATCAAATCAAATATAGAGATGAAAGTAAATACACTTTAAAAAAATCATGATAAAATCACAATTTCATTCAAATCGTCCCATACGTAAAATATTAAACAGATTCTTACTTGTTAAAGAGAAAGAAATTTAAAAAAATGGCCCATAATCATAGTCACACTAAAGTCGGTATTTTTTTAAAAACGATTTTAAATTCATAAAATTCTTTTTTGTAACGTGATTATGGCCCAATATCTTTAAAAAAAGCGAAGAAAAAATATTATTTACTGTCTGTTTTAACCGACTTCGCCTGGTCCTTTACTGTAAAAGTTTAAATGCTGAAAAATAGAATTTTAATTTAAAAAATTACTTTGCTGAAGAGTTTTAAAAAATAAGTTGTTAATCATTAAGAGCCCCTGTAGATGAATGGATAGTGTACCCTGGATGTTTTCTGCAGGCCAGCCAAGAAGCTTCGCTTGATTTGTTTTATTTAAAAAAAAAAAAAAGAGAATTATTTAAGTGGGCGTGGCCGGAACAAAAATAGAGAGATAATAAAATATGTATGTTGTATCTTAATATATAAAATTCGACTGCACGTGTGTTTTACATTGTACTCCTCCTAAACGACTGGACTGATTTAATTGAATTTCTGTGTATGACTTTGGGTTACGGCCCTCAGATGGGGTTGCAATCGGTATCTGGCTTATTTATCTACTACCTGTTTTTATCCGGTCTTGCACGGTTCTTTACTCTATGAGTACGATTTCTTTGAGGAAGAAGATCGAATATATAAAAACGATTGCCGGGTCAGCTAGTTTAATATAAAACTTAAATCATTTTTGAAAAATAAATATTTGATCTGTGTAATCAAAAAAAAAAACCTGAATTTTAAAATTAAAATTAATTTTCTTTGTATATTTGTTCAGAATAGCTACTCGTAATTATGATTTTTTTTTTAAATACCTGAAACAATTTTACTCTCAGTGTGATGGATTTTAATTTATTTGTTACAAAAATGTCACAACAAATTTAAAATAAAATCAAACGTTTTGAATATTAAATTTATCCTCATGTAAATAAATACGTACGTACAATGTTGTATACAACTATGCAACGTAAACTTTTACATTCACTTGAAAAAAATTTTTTTTTTCTTAAATTTTGTAAATAAAAAAGCGCATATTTTAAAAAAAAAAAATTTTGTTTCATTTATTTTTATACAAGAATTAAATTAAAAAAAATAAAATGTTTAACTTTAACTTTGTGGCAGCTTTTCATTTCATTAAGAAAATAAAATTTAAATGAATTTCTTAAAAAGCTGATTGAAAAAATACTTTTACAGCAAGTGAACCCTAAAACACAAAACTGAGAAAAATAAAAACAGACACACGGAATATCCCATTAGTAGGTGTGTCTAAAGTAACACACATTTGATGGAAAATCTGAATTATAAAAATACCAAGTGCAATTTAAAGTATTTATGAAAAATTATTTTTTACAAGTGTTCCCTAAACCTTGACAAAACTGAGGGCAGGATGGTACTTAATGCCCTTATTACGGTTTACAATTCAACTCAAATGAGTTGAAATTGAAACTGAAACAGCTGCTATTGCTGAGCTGCAATATGTATTTGTCATCGGCAACAACACAAAAAGTTGTAACTTTAAAATTTCAACTAAAGAGAAGTTGAATTTTAAGCCATAATTAATTTAAATAAATAAAATTCATTTGCTATTTTTTTCCTTTGTTGTTTTACAACTTATTTGTCTGAAATTTGATACATACATTTTCTCTACTCCATATAATTTTGGACCAGCCACACCGAAAGCGTAAGCCACTTTATAAAGTCGTAAATGGCTGCGATTTTTAAATTAAAATTCTAATTGTAAATGCATTTCTCTAAAAATTGATACCTAAGCTCTTTAAGGATACCGAATCACGAGACCGGGCAAAAAACATCTAATAGGGACAGATATTTTTATTTGCATGTGAGTGTTTAGATTTTGTCTAAATAAATCTCTTTTAATATAACCGCTATTCCCGGGAGATTTTCAGTAATTTTTCCACCTCTGCAAGTAGATCCTAGACTGTAATCGCTCAAGAGATCTTAGTTATTGCTCTTATCTATGTGTTTAGCAGATGGTTTGTCTGTCCACTTTTTTCCGGTTGTGTTCTGTTCCTCGTTGTTTTATTAGTTTATAATTGCAGTCTGTCATAATGTGGGCGGTATAACACAAAAAAGAAATATACTGGCTGTTATATTCATGACAAATTTTTTTTTTGCTGCAACTCTTGTAATTATTAATTCATTAGGGCGTTGCAAAGTTCAGCGCAAGGGTTTTTTGTCAGTATTTAAATTTCAAAAATTCATATAATTTTGTGAAAGGAATTTAGGCTCTAAAAGGCATGATTTCATATCACATAATTTTTTTAAATAAATTGGCCAAAAAAATTAATTTAAATCAGCTTTTATCACCAGGCCATTTTTTCACTTATGTGATCTTTCTCATGGTGTAATAATTGGATACTCTTGTATGAATAATTGAAGAAAATTTACTCTCATTATGATTTTTAGTTGATTTGTGGCCGTGGTCACCAACGACCATCAATTAGAATTATAAGATTTCATTTTAGGACAACACGGTGCTTTTAAGCTGAGAAATAGAATTATGAAAGAATAATAGTCAGCTAGTCATTATTCCTAGCCAAAATAGACCTATTGTGACCCTACTCTAATGTTACAAATCTTCCCTAAGTCTGGTATTCATTCAGAACTTACAGTCTTCCTTGGGTGCTGTTACGGTCATGTCAGACGGTTGTAGGTAGTGACGCCCTAAGTAACAAAAACGGGTCCAAATTAGACCATTACAGGGACCCAGTATATGTGCTGCTGTCTACTCATCTTCGTTACATAACCTTCAGAGAAAGTTTACCCTGATCCCTTTATTTGCCAAGCGTTGCAATATTCTGACAATGCAAATTCCTGCCAGACTCGGCCTTTAAGTTATTTGTTCTCTTTTGAGACCACAGTGGCGCGAAATTTTCCCTTCGCTGATACTTTCTGTCTGCAACCAATATTGTTGGGACTGCTTTTCCAGCCACTTTCTGAATCTGAGCTCCAAGACTGCCCGGAGAGTGGTTCTGGGCCAGTAAAACTACTAGTTGCATTTTTTCTGAACTCTGTTTGCTTCTTTGGAAACATTAGACAATCCCATACTAGTTGCGGTCTTAACTCAAAGGCGCTGAGTGCCCGTAATGCCATTCTGATGTCAGAGTAAATATAGATGTCTTTTCAAGTACTTCTCTTAGGCAGAGCTTCATAGCATCTTCAACCGTTTTCGAGTCATCTGTCAAACACTGGGTGTGGGCCTGTTGTGTTTCCAATTAACCCTATTTGGAAATGTGCCGCTAAAGTTAACAATGAAGTTGTATTTGAACAATGATCGCTTCTTGTTACAAAATTTGGCATTTTTTTTCAATAATTTCCCTAGAAAGAGAGCTGAATGCAAGAGAAAAGCTTTTTGTATCTCCCAAGATAAGATTTGCCATGAATTTTAACGCTTCTTTCTTGTTGATTTGGAAGAAAACTTATTAAGACTACAAGGGCAGCTGTAGCAGTTGGACATAAGTTGGAATCGGAAGATTTGGTTTTTAACCACATAATTGTCAAGATGAACAAGTGGAATAGTGAATGGATCAAAGTTTATCCCGTAGCATTAAGATATCTTTAAAGAGAGAGCAGACACATATTGTGTCACTGAAATAATCTAATTTGAACTCGTTTTTGTTACTTAGAGCATCATTACCTACAACCATCGGACATGGTGGACAAATCAGCGAAAAAAGTGTTTGAGTTCTTAATGAATACTAGACTTAGGGAGAATTTGTAATTAGAGAGTGGTGTCAGAATATGTCTAGTTTCGCCGCAGAGACCAGGTGACTTGTTCCCGCTACTCACTTTAATTCGAATTAAGGTATCTAAGAAAGTCTCCTAAACTAATTCTTGATAACTCAGCAAGTCACAGAATATGCATAGAATAATCTGTGTGTCTAAGACAGAAGAGCCGGGACCTCATAGACGGTAAACAAACTGTCTCTTCCCTATCAGGTGTCCAAAAACGGCGATAGCATACGTTAAAGAACATTCCTAGTCTACTGTTATGTGTGCCGTTTGTTGAATGACCTGTAATCGCAGCCACAAGCCTGAAAATATTCTTCCTATTGCTGCTTAGTAACTAAACGCAGCGCTTACTCCTATAACCTTACACATTTCGAGACTCTGGCATCTAGCCTTAGCCTTCCTTTGGTAATATTCAAACGCAAAGTGCCAAATATTTTTTTATCTTTTGATTGTAAATTTAAATTAAATCACACAAAGAGTATCAAATGTTCAATCTTAGTAGGCGATTAAACAAACAAACAAGGAGTACAAGGATGACGCTCCTAATACTTCTAAGGGGTACAACAACCATATTCACGTTAAAGCCGATTTAATAAATCCTACAAGCAGGGCTGATGAATTTCACTATGAAAATTAATGTTTAAAAATTTTCCTTAAATTTTTTTTATTTGTTGGTCTTCCTTATTCAAATAACGTTGACTGTGTGAAGGCACATTAAGCACATAAATGTTTTGCACTAGAACTTGCAGTTTAATTTATATTTTGTCATTGATGCTGAGTTTTATAGTTTAGTTTTTTGTTTATTTATTTCTTTTTCATTTTTTATTTTTGTTTGTTTTTATTTATTTCAATAAAACTCTTGTACTCTTGTACAACATGGGGTCAACAAATTTGTTCGGGTTCATTTTCAATTATTTTAAATTCTTGTAAAGCGTTTGACATTTACACAAAAATAAAATCAGCATGTTTAACCAGCATGTACGGAATAGGGAATATATTTGTAAATGGGGAGGCTTAGGCTTGTTTATGTGCATTAGAATTTACAACATTAAATAAAACAAAGCAATAATTGAAAATATTTGTAAATAACCCAACTTGTGTTAACACCAAACAAATCAATCGGTATTAAAGTATTTGACACACAAATAACAGAAAAAATGTATCAGAAGTGGGTGTCTTTACGTTTCCAATGGTTGAATTAATTTGTTTTCAATAACGTAATTAAATACCCGAAGTTGTTATTAAACGAAGCAAACAAATGATGTATGCAATAATTAGATTCCACTGTAGTTTAATTTAAACAAAATTAAATACACAGGCAGCAGAGGTTTGAGGTATGCAGTGGCAGAGTGCATATCAAATGTCATGTTTTACTTCCGATTTATTTAAATTGTTGTTGTTGTTGTTGTGTTTTTAATTTCAATTAAATATAATTTATTTCCTTCCTGAAAATCTATTAAAATTTTGTTGAAAGGGAATAGACACGAGTAGAACAACTTTTGTACTGCCAGTTAAATAATTTTTTTATTTTACTTTTCGTTTTTTCTATGTTTAGCAGTTGGCTTACGTGGCGGCCTGATGGCTTTCAATTAGAATAGCAAGATTCCATTTTTAACCACCTACTCGCCAAGACTATGTAGTAATAAAGTGTCTTATATCCACCCTTTGACATTAAGATATTTGAGAAGGTCGCCAACACTACTCCCGTTATCTCAGGTAGTCCGTCCATCAGTTTATCAGTTACTAGCTGTTTTATCCATCTACACCCGTTACAAGTTAGAATCCTTAGAGTATTAAGGATTAAATTAAAGGTAAATCTGTTGAAAAATAGAATTTTAAAAACTAGCTTGTGAAAAGTGGGCGTGGCGATCATACTACAGTACATACACTCCCTGCCACATGAATAGGACCCTTAAAAAAAAATTTCAAAAGGTTATGGCTTCTAAAGAAATGCTACGAACTTTATTTTTATTTCTATTAAAGGTAATTTGATTAAGCATCAAAAAAAATCCCTTTAATTGAAGAGTTAAAGAGTTAAAAGTTTCCACAAAAATGTTTGTAATATTTTACATACGTTTACTGAACATTTTGTGTATCTAAAATTGAGTATTAGCATGGTTATCTATATATTGCAAAATGTAAACTTTCAAAACGCCGATACTCTTGTTTGTTTCTTTGGTCCTAACCAGCATAATTAGTGATAAGAACTTTTTTATTTTGAAAAATAATCGATTTTGTCGTACAGAGTAAGAATTCTAAGAAGTTGTTTTCACCCGGTCTCGGGTATTCCTTTATTCTGTGATTTTAAATTCTTAGAGGCTCTGAACACGGCATTATATTGAATTACTATAGATCTGCATCTGATGGCTATATCTACCAGCACTACGATTAGCCTGGTGAACGCATAAGTACTTCAAGTACTTTGAAGGTTTTTGTAACATTATCTGCTTTGTATGCTATAGAGTTTATTGCAGCGAACTTGATATACGACTCTCATTTCGATTCCCGGTCAGATCTAGTGTATTTCAAGTGGAGATACTAACCATCAAGCAGGCACGTGAGCCTCTGTGTTATAGAGGAATCTTATTGACAGACTACCTAAGATGTCGGGGGCAGAGAGTTAATGTCACAGCACTGAGTCAAAAATCGCGTTGCAATATCAACTACGTATGTGATCGTTTTGATACCATCCCAGTTTTTTCATTTTTTAACAAGCGTGTACAAATTTTACTTTGTCAACTTGTTAATGAACGTTGTGGAATTGATAACAATATGTTGTCAAATATCCAACTTATTAACAAGCGTTGTCTTATTGACAAAGCATGTTGTCATTTTAACAACCGTATGATATCATTTCGACATCAAATGGTGTCATTTTGAGGCCAGATGGTATTGATTTATCACCGGCATTCTGTCAATTTATCACCATTCGTTGTCAATTGCGCAACGCGTTATTGAAATGACTCCATGCGTTGTCAAAGTGAGCACATACGTGGTTGATACACACTTGACACCGTTTGTGGTCATTTTGACAACGGGTGGTGTTATTTTTTTTCTGGGTAAGGGTGGGTCTAGCACACTTTATTACTTTGTGGGCGAGTAGACCAAACACATATTTTCTTATTAAAATCAGCATTATAAATAGATGAACCACCTACGAAAACACATGCAATTTTTAAAATATTTTTGAATGTTTTTTTTAGACAATTAGATTGTTTGTTTGCTATAAACAGCACATAACTTTCAGAATGTAAGAAGTTTTCGTATGTCAGACTCTTGACGTTACAGATTTGTTTTAAAAATTTAAATCTTTTTATATTCTGCTTAAAGTTTTAAAAAAATTACAACATTTTTATTGAAACAAAAAAAAGTTGTCTTTCAAACTGTCTAGTCAGCCATGGAGCGCTTGACCGACCGACCACTGCTTTTATGTCTTGTTGCTCTTTATAGATTTTAATTTTACTGGCAAATAAATTTATCTCCATTTCAAATTCATAAAACATTTAACTAACTCAACAATAGTAAATATTTGAGTATTTTGTATTAAATAAGATTATTTAAAGATAATATAAATTTGGTTTTATTTCAATTACAAGAAGAAAAAAGAAAAAAAAAGTTGAAATAAAATATTTTTTTCTCTCTATATCAAATTATCCATGTTGCATACAAATGCTGCCAACCGTACCGGTATGCAAAATATTAATATTATGGCATTCACAATGTAGCATGAGAATTTATTTATTATGAAGATGATGGTCTGAGTTTAATGCAGAAACCCATGATGTATTTTTAAGGAAATAATTTTAAAACAATTTTTATATAGACATCAAAAAGAAAACAAAATCATGATTTGAATGTTTTTCATCATTCATTCATATTGCTGAATACTCGTATGCTACACCAGCAACAAAAAAAGTAAAATTGTTAGTGCCGCAGATTTAAAAGAACCAAATTGTCAAATTAATTTTAAGGTTAGGATGACTAAAAATAACACAAGTATACACGGCTTTGGGCCAGAGCAACTGAAAATTGTTTCAAAAGAGCCTTGCCCAAGTAGGTTCTTAATATTTTTATATATCCTTTTGAACTTGTCTTCTTGTCTTCGTTTTTTTTTTTTTTTTTTTTTGCTTAAATTTCTCTCAAATTCTCTATGACAGCTGCTGCAGTAGAAATTGCTTCTTGGGTTCTAACTTTATCCCACAGCTGTAAAGCCTTCGAGCAACTGTTACACGCTCTAAAATTGTTAAATTTCAGTGATCAGAAAAAAGTATTTTATTTCATTTTGGTAAGGCGTTTCATTCTGGTAAGGCTGTTTAAAAAATTATTAATGGAAGGTAAGATACTTTTGCAATTCTCTTTGTTTAATATTCGGTGCATATAAGAGCGAAGAAGAAGAGTCATACATCACACACTTTATAAAAGTTTACAAAAATCAGTGCCCAGTCTCCTTATTAGGTAATGGATCTGATTGTGACTGAATCTGTTTTCACATCAAACTTTTTTCTTTGGGTGTTTACTCTTTGTGAGTGAGTACTCGTATTTTTATGTTTTTGATGTAAAATTATCCTAGTAGACTTTGTTTTTTTTTTTTTTATTTGTAGTAAAGCATTCAAGCACTCATTGTATGTCTAATAATACAAACAATGTTTTATTGCTTTTTTTTTTCATTTTTCGTGTTGATGTTGTATTTTCAATTCTCTAGTTGCGAAACAATAGTTATGTATGCACATGCACTTGTATTCTATATTTTTTAGGAAGTTCCTGAAACAAAAACAAAAAAAAAGGAAATGAATTGCTTTAATCTTTCTATGAAACATTTTACCAAAAATGTTGCAAATATTACGAATATCCGAAATTAAAAAAAAAAAAAAAGAAATAAATGAAATGAGAGTATGTAGCACGTTTATACATACAGACTCTAATAATCTACAAAAAAAATATTACAAAACAAAATGCATAAAAAACACACACACAAAATAAAAGTACTTAAAGAGTTTATAAACGGCTAAGCCGAATTTTATCACAAGGAAACACATGGAAAAATAGAATATTGCGAAATGTAAAATCTATATAAGTCATCATTGAGTTTGTAACGCAGTTTCTTTTCCAAACGCAGATCTTATCAAAGATTTGCGTCGTTTTAACTGAAACACATTATAATTTTATTTACGAAGATTAAGTTAAATATATAATTATTTGTATATGGGCGACACCGTCCAGTTGCTTGAATTTTAATTCCCCGTTCACTCGGCTAACCAACACTTTATGTATTTACTCAGTTGACCCACACTTTGTTCGTGTACTTCTCGATAGATGGACTCGGATTGGCCGTGCTGTGGAAGTAATGTCAATGTTTACGTTAAAGGGTTTAGTAGCAACGAATTGCTCGTTACTCTGTATTCGGTTATTTATGTTACGAACAGAACTACAAATTAAATTTTCGTAATGAATGTAGGTAATTTCCAAAGACCTTACCCTCGGCTAACTACAAATTAAATATACGGGTACAATCGCCACTATCCACTTCGTAAAGCACTTTGCCTGCAGCCAGAGAAAAAATGACACAAACGGTGTCAATAGTGTATCAACCACGTTTGTGCGAATGGTGTCAAATTGACACCATACCAATGATAAATTGTCACCAAATGGTATCGAATTGGAAATTTGACAACATACTCGTGTTGTTGTCAATTCAACGTTATCAAAAAAGCAAAATCTTAGCTTTTTTCTCTAAGTTAATTTGTCGATGTGTACGCACTTGTTAATAAATTAAAAACACTCGTTGTCAATAAAATAGACAACGGGATGGTGTCGCAATGACCACATACGTTATTGATATTGCAACGTGATATATGGCTCAGTGTGAGTATTATACAATTCGTACAATGTCTATTATTGTGCCTGCCGTTCGTTACCTTCAGTAAATTCTCTCATTTACTGGCTGAGAATTACAACATACTGATGTTGTGTATTGTAGCAATCACACATGCCAGTTACATGTTGTGCTTGAGTCTATTAAAATTTGGTAACTTTTTCACGACGGGGCTAGTAAATATAATAGTAAATATAAAGAAGGGTCTGATGGCTTATTTGTAACGGTCACATTACAAGCTTATCCCAGCAACTTAGAAATCCTTAATAATCACAAGTGAAATGAGTCGGAAATTAGTTCAATATTTTTAGCCTCGGCAACCAGGTGACTCATTTTCGCTCCTAACTCTAGGTCTAATTCTGTGAACTGCAGTAGGGGCATTAATTAAACGTATAGGAAAATTTAGTTCATATAAAACGTTTTGTAAAGCATTTCATCTCGTAGTATCAGGTGCATAAAAGTCGTTGCAGCCGATTAAAACTCTTTTCATTTGTGGATTAAAATACAAAAACGTTGTAAAAATAATAAAACTAAAACTGAAAATGGTTTGCAAAGAAAAAAGTATCTGTGGATATAGAAATATTTTTTTATACTACATATTGCCTTAATTGTTGGCTGCTATTCTATGTGCTGTTGTTATTGTTGTTAAATAACATTTTTCCAGTTCCACATCAAAACTGTCAACATTTTGAAAAACAGATTAGTTCATGTCTTTTCTAACATTTATGAGATTTTCTATTTATTTAAGTTTTTGCACACACGACTGACATGAAAATGATAAAACGATAAGCAGGATATTTAGTGGGTAATAGAAATGACACATCGTTAGTTTTTTTTAGCTACATTACTAAAAGAAAGCTTCTAGAGTCGCACATATGCATATCCTAAATGACTTCGTACAGGAGCGGATCTAGTCAGAAGTGAAAAAGGAAATTTCAACAGCGAAAACTAATAAAGTCACTTGTCATCAATAAGAAAATATTACAAATCGTCATATGATTTGTTTAAAGCCCCAAGTTACATTTAAATGATTTTAAAGAAGCCAAAAAAGTCAACAATACGAAAAAATTAAGAAAAATTTTAGCGGAATAGGAAGAGAATAAGTATGTGCCGGCCTTGCAGTAAGGCACTCTCCTAAGTAAAGCTTAGACTGATACTTCAGTAACAGGCAAAGGCAGCAAAAGTATTCGCTCCCGCATCTTGACAGCTCTTCTCTTTCTAAAGAGTGTCAGAGTAAGAGCGAACTTTTTTATTTCATGCTGTTATAAATCGATTGTTTCATATCCTGTGTGGTAGGTGAAGCCGTCTTGCTGAAACCACATGTCAAGATTAAATGCCTTCCAGATTACAAGAACTCCGTTGTCAAGGTCCTGTAACAAATGCCGTTTACAGTCACCGCAATTTCGGCCTCATCTTTAAAAAAAAGTTAGGCCTGTTTCTCATAAATTGCATGAGGATTATCTGAGCCCCAAATTTTATAATTTTGTGTATTTACGACGTCTTTCAAATGGAAATGTGTTTCATCGCAGATGACTTTTTTCAAAAAATTGCCAATGACTTTATTTTGCTGTATTACACGCAAAGAAAAAATATGGTTGAGGTAACCATATTCTGGTGGAAACAGTATGATTGCATCAAACCATATATATTTTTAAATCAAACATATTAAAAATACCTTTCAACTGCAGATGTTCAACCCCCGGTCAAGGCAAGAAATTTTTTTTTTATTTTTTTTTAATACGTACATATTTTATATAAATATTTTAAAAAAAATTTAATATGAATTTAAAAAAAATTTTTTTGTGTAAATAAAATTTGTTTATTCTATTGACTTTTTCGTTTCTATTAATTTGTATTTATTTATTACATAATACAGCGGCTTTGAATTTATTTTTTTTTTAATTTTATTTGACTACCAGGGGATTCGAACTTAGGAATATTTAGTTAAGAAGCCCCTCAATCACTTCAGCCACAAAGCTTAGTTGAGTTTGAACGATTAAGTGTTTGTTTTATACTCACTTTATTTATATGGTTGTGGAAGAAAACAATATACTTACAACCATATTTTCTCATTATTATGTTTACTATAAACATATTTATGGTTTCAGTTAAAATTTTATTAAGAATAATATGATAATGATAGGGTTGATCTATGACGCTAAACATAATATGGTTAAAAATAACTAGAAACATGTTTATCGTGATCATAATAATGTTTAGAAGCTTCAAATTAATAGTAATATTTTTGTAAAGAACAAACTATGTTGGCGGTGACCATATTCAACGATCTTTTTTCTCTGCGTGTATCCATTGAACGAACTGCCGGTGCAAATATTTTATTCCATATTTAATGGGATCATGTCTTCTTTATAATCCAATAAAAAAATTACAACTCTCTTAAAAAGTAAGTGTTTTTATTTTAAAATGAAAAAAAAAAATTGACTCTTACTGAGACCTCTGTTACACTGATATGACAAAGAATAGTAGTCCTCTTCCCCGGTCATGGATAAATGACAGCTTTCGAAAGATGATCGCTGTCAATACGATCAAAATTGAAATTGAAGCTGATTTTGGACAGAAAATTTAAAAGCATGATTCTACAGTTTACTTCACGAAACCCAAAAACTTAACAGAAAATTCTTGTCCACTCTCAGAGACATTTAAAAGCTTTCACTGAACAAAGTAATGGACTTCATACGATACCTAGAACTGAAACAGTAAATAAAAAGTAATAAATTAATTAGAATCTGTCAGTTCTTCAGTATTCTTGTAACATAATAAAAATGCTACACTCTGTATTCGCTGTATACTCTGAATTCTGTAATAATAAAACACAAATAGTGTCAAGGCAGACAAGCATTTATCGCATAAATTGAAAATGCCTTTAGGAATCTTCATCAAATGTGTGTAATTGTCTTGTAATAAATAAAAATAAAATCTGTATTACGAAATATAGAAAATTGATGCCTGAATTAACAACATCCTTGTTGCATTTGTAATCAATATTTGTTACGAGTATGAGTTCGAAGGAACATCTCATTGTTCCACACATCCTAATATACATCATACAGCAACTGAAAGTACATGATGCACATGCTGCACTACATACATACGCCCCTATACCAAATTGTGTACTACGTAACTTAATTGCTTTTGATAATTTTTGATTTCCAGTTGAGACTTTCCTTTGAAAGATTAAATATTTTGTCTACATCAGCTTCATGTTTAAATTACCCCAAGATAAATAGATGACAAAGCATTGAGCGCTTTAGAGAAATTAATGACACAAAAATCAATCAACCAACCGACATGTTTGAAATATAAGATTAGATGTAATGGAAAATTGCAATAATTTTTCTTTTATATTTTCCATTGCACTATTTATTTAAAGTTTAATTTGTTGAAAAATATTCAAAAGTTCAGTTTTTTTTTTTCATTAAATGATGTCTGTGAGAGATTTTGCTCAATGTGAACAAATGAGGACTTGGCGTCAAATACCGTTATATGGAAAATGGACAATAGGGACAGTACTATTGAAAAATAGTTGTGACACCCGCGAAATGAATTTGTGATTTTTTTGAAAAATTTAAAAAAAAAATCAACTTTTTCCTTAAATGATGTCTGTGTTCTCCACATCAGCCATCAACTTTAAATGGGAGATTTTTTCTCCCTCCCTGCTTTAATATTAACGCAAATTTAATTGATTCACTTTAAATACGTTTTTATTTGTAGGTGTGCGCATATGCGTGAGTGTGTGTGGTGTATAAATTATTAATTATTTGTTGTTGTTCATTTACATTTATTTATTTATTTATTTATTTATTCATTTGTATATTTGTATATTTATTTTTATGAATATTTAATGATTGCAAGCGTTATTTATTTAAAATCCCCCAACACCTTAAATATACCAATGGCAGGGAACTACATTTGAGAGAGAGGGAGAGATAGACAACTGAACAACAAAATAACAATTAAATTGTACTGACATTAAATTGATTTCTAGAATTTTTAAATGAAAAATAAAATTGGAAAATAATTGCTTGCATTTGTACGTACAAGAGTGTGTAAATAAATATCACTTGTAAGTGTAATTATTTTTCCGTAAAAGAAAATGATGTCCTGCAATAATACTATGGGCAATTTAATTAAATTTTGTAAGGAAAACATAATTTTAGTAAATATTTCTATCACATACGATACATACTCACGTGCACTCGCATTGTAAAATGATAAGGAAATCTTGTTAAAGTTTAACAAAGTAATTGCAGAACGCATTAATCTCTGTAAAAAAAAAGAATAGAAAAAAAATTACAATATGAACTAGAAAAAGCATTTAGCAATTTTGTAGTAGAGAAAGAATCTGTTTGGCCAGTTTTCTTGCTTGTATCCTGTATATAATTTACAAAATCTTTAATAAAGAAAAATTTATGTTGGTTTTAGCGTCAATTGATGGAAGCTTATATGCGCCAAAAGCGTGCCTCACCCGGTATGGTGCAGGCTAGCGACTTGCAAATTAATCGTCCACTGTCGGGTATAAGAACAGTCAGTAGCCGTGAAGTGCATGCTTATGATGGACCAATGCAGTTTATAAGTTCACCTCAAAATCCAGATCAAATTTTAAGTAATGCCGCAGTTACCACTAATGCTACAATTACGAGTCCAACCTCAACGGTGACGAATGCAAACAATTCCAATTACAGTCGAAGTACAGCCAAACGTCTTAATAGTACCAGCAATCGGGATGAAGGTAGGGTTTCTCTAAAAAAAAAAAATTAAAAATAAAAATAAATCTAAAAAAATTATATTAAATTTAGATTTAATAGAAGAGCTTTCCACCCACGACCTAGAAGATGAGGAAAGTAGCCCGGTTGTTATATTAAGCGATACCACACATCATAATCAACAGCACAGCAGTTCCACAAATTCAACCACCTCACAGCCCAGACAACGAAGCCGCCTGCAATCATTCGAAGATGATCTGGATGAAGAAGATTATGCCAATCGCAATAATATTGCTCATGCAGCTCCCGTTATGCCAGCCAAACAAAACAGCGCAGCAAATATTTCGAAAACTGGTAGAGGTGATGGTAAAGACGAAACTGATGGCAATGCCTCAGATCAAACTGAACCTGAAGGCGATCTTATAGGGAATATAGAGCAATTTGTTATGCAACCGGCTCCTCAGGGTGTTCTTTACAAATGCCGTATTACACGTGATCGTAAGGGCATGGATCGTGGCCTTTTCCCCATTTATTATTTACACTTGGAACGTGACTACGGCAAGAAAATATTTTTGTTGGGTGGTCGCAAGCGTAAGAAAAGTAAAACTTCAAATTATATCATCAGCTGCGATCCTACCGATTTATCACGCAATGCTGAAGGCTTTTGTGGGAAATTGAGATCGAATGTTTTTGGTACTTCATTTACAGTGTATGACAGCGGCAGTAAAGATAATACGGAAAGTCCAAGACTGGATTTGGCTGTTATTATTTATGTAAGTAAAATAATTGTTGCGTTTCGGCAAACGAAATTAAGTAGTGCAGACACACGGAATATTCATATTGGCATCTATAAGCTAGGCATAATTGCCGTATTTGCACTGGGCAGTTAAAGACACACTTTTTTCTAATTTTAATTTAAAATTCAACAAAAATTTATATTTTTTCCCTCAATTCCAAAAATTCAAAATTTGCAAATTTTTTAACAAAAAACTTTGAGGTTCTGAAAAGACTGGCATGCGGCCTTGTCGGCGAGTCGAATACCACAGGAAGCCACTGTTGTCACCCCTCCTAGGAATCTTGGTTATCGGCGACCTGCTGGAACAGTTTCCGAACATATGGGTACGCATTTCTATGACCAGGTGGGATAATGTAACCATATCGGAAAGGATCTTAATACAACTGTCAACTGGTGCAAGAAGAAAGGGTTGGCAATTAACACAACTAAAAATATCATTGTCGAACTCATAAGACCGATACTGAATGGCTTAACTTTTGAGTTCTCTGACGAGGTGAAATACCTAAAGAGTCATTCTTGATAAAAGCCTTACTTGGAATGAACATTTGTTCTATATAACCAAAAAGGTTAAACGGGTATTTTAGGCCTCTCAATGCCTTTTTGGTAAAACGTGGGGGCTAAGGCCAAGAATGATATATTGGTATTACTACACCATATTAAGACCAATATTGATCTATTTTGCTATAGTCTGTTGCCCTAAGACGTAACAAGGAACGACTTGATAGGATCTACCGCCTAGTATGTGCGTCAATCTTACTAATACTCTTGGTACCACCTCATCACATCTCAGTGTAAAAAGAGAAACGCAAAACAACACTACGGCTACCAGGAATTTGTGAACTGAAGCCTGGATATCTGGTACGACATTTAGAAGTACTTGATCTCTTTATCGACAATCCCTATATTAAGATATCTGATTATAAGAGACCTACTCTGGTGATGAAAAATAATTTTAGAGCCCAAATTCCTGAGAGGGAACTTGGTGGCACGCAGAGGCCGACAAAGTTTGGTACACTAACGACTCTAAACAGGAAAATGGCCTAAACTTTCAAAGAACCATTCCAATGGAAAAAATTCCATACCATCTTTCAAGCTGCAATTTACACTATCGTCATATGTTCTAGGAAATGTTTGTCGAGAAGGACCAGAGGGAAGATATTATACTTGACGTCAGAAAGTCGGGTTGCACTACTGGCCTTAAGCTCACCTTTGTGATGAATTGTCTGTTTGTTGTTTCTTGTAGATAAAGGCCACACTGGCAAAAAGCATTAGGACTGCTTGGCCAACGGAGAAGCTCAGAACTCTACTTTAGCATTCACTGACTGGACTGTGAAAAGCAAAGCGCTTCATTAAACAAATTACATTCCAGAAGATATTGTAGTTCAATAAAAGCGACCTCCCACTCTTAACGAAATGGTTTACCAATCATTGTGATCTTAGATACCACCAGTGGTAAGATAGGGAATATTATAACTAGCCAATGCAGATTTTGTAGTTTATTTGAACGAATCCTCAGAACATACATGTACTTAAGGTCTCGTATGGCCAGACTTAAGGTAGACTTTTTATTGACAAAATCTCTCACTGAGTAAGTTAATTGGCCTCATTCGATGCTTAGAAAAACTGTAACAGTGAAAGCATGGGCTGTACGAAAAATTCTTTGGGTCGCAGTACATATGGCCTAGTGATAATAATGTTAATATAATTTAAACTCTAAATCCTGCAAGAGGTTCCTTATTTAATTTTGATTTCTACAAACATAAACAGGACACAAACATATTGGGTTTTAAGGGACCAAGAAATATGACCGTCATACTGCCTGGCATGACTGAAGATGATCAAAGAGTTAACATCAGCTCAGCGGATCCTAAACAGCAAGGAATCATGGACTTGTGGAAATGCAAAGTAAGTGGAATATTAAAATATTAGAAACGCCAAATTAATTAATAAAAGAAACACAATTTATTACAGAATCTTGATAATATTGTGGAATTACACAATAAAACCCCCGTTTGGAATGATGAAACCCAATCGTATGTTTTAAATTTTCATGGTCGTGTCACCCAAGCTTCAGTAAAGAATTTCCAACTTGTACATGACTCTGATCCTGATTATATAGTTATGCAATTCGGTCGTACCTCAGAAGATGTTTTTACCATGGATTATCGTTACCCCTTGTGTGCGTTGCAAGCATTTGCTATCGCTTTAAGTAGTTTTGATGGAAAAATAGCATGTGAGTGAATGGGGGAAGAAAATCGTATACACGATACGAGTAGTTATAATTGTACAAAACCTGTAAATCCTAAAAACTAGTAAGTATTACTTTTTAAATTAATGAATCACAAATTTCCTAAAAATATGGTTTAAGCAAAATAGAGCTAAAATCTAATTGTGAATATTTGTATGCAAAATTTAGCTGCCTAGATGAAGAGTCCTAAAATTATTAAGTTTTTGTATAGAAAAAATATAATCTGGCTAAAATGCAAAAGCTCCCTGCATACGCCTTTAATTCATTACTTATGTAACACTTTTCTTAATGAATTTCGCTTAAGCAAAGTAGAAGCGGAATCTACGCTGAAAGTCCCTTGTATCCCGCGTAAAATTTTAAAAATATCATTATATTTTTAGAGCATGTGCACCAAACCAAAATCTAGTACAAGCATGATTTGAAATGAAATGTTACCATGAGGTATACAGAGATGACACTGTTTCTTTTCTTCTTGAAATACTTTGTACCAAAAAAAAAAAAAAAAAAAAGCATTTTGTGTTGATATCAATTTTCTGGCGCCCGATTTAAAAATCTATAATTCTCCATGAATCAGCTTAAAACAAAATTTACAAGCATTACAACTTTATGAATTCCGCTACCGCTACACTTGGGCAGAATGAGGTCTACCATTTAGAAGTAAATTGACTTCATTCAGGTCAATCCACTTAATAGTAAATTTTGATATACAGTATTCACATTAGTTACATTAAAAAAAATTGTTTTTATAAAAACTTTTAATTAATTCAAAATATTTTTTTTTATTAATTAAAGGCTTACAGAATCATTTTTCTATAAAAAAAAATTTAATCAATTTAAAACATTTTTAATTAATTTTTTTTTAATTTGGCAGGTTTAGTATTAATTTTTTTCTAGTCATTTATTATAATAAATTCACAAATTGACTTAAATTTATTAGCGATTTGTAAATTAATGTATGAGGAAATATGATGCAAATGTTTTTTTTATAATTATTCACTTTATTATTTTAAAAGAACAAGTCAACTGTTACCAAATTATTTTGGAACGCTGCATTTCGTTTTAACAAACTGACTTTTGTATCCGTGATTCATTATCACTTAAATAAAGGAGGTGACGCGTCTTATATAATCATCACTTGAAAACGGTTTGTTCTATTTGATTATAAAATAAATTCGAAATTACTACACGAAATTTCCTTATAGCCCTATCTACACTAGTTTTAAAAATTTCGCAAAAGTTGTGACGGAAGTTTAAAAATTTTTTAATTTCAAAAAATTATTTAAAATAAAGAAGAGTAAATATCGGGTGTTTTCTTATCCAAGCACTGAGAGAGAAAACATATCCATATATCTATCTCATCCGACTCTACTCTGAATCATAAGTGGATTACTTCCAAGTTTAGTTAAACTCCTAACATTAAATTAATTATAAAACAAATAAAAAATTATTATTTGTCCATTGCAAATGCCCTTAAAAATTTATTGTACAGTCATAAATATTTTTTAAGTAAAATTAACCACAATTTTTCATGGAAAGTTTTTATGCAAAGGAATGTAAATTGTTGTGGTAGAGAATGTGTCATAGATGTAATATTTATTCTCTCTATCGGTTGGCATCCTATCCCACTTGACAAAGAGTTAAATATAAATCAAATGCAACTTATTTTATAAAGCAATTAAATTAAACAAGAAGCTATTATAAAGCAGGTGTGGCCAATCCAGTCAAACCTGTGTACTTTTTTATTATCGTGTTATAACATGTTGCCTTATAATTTTGATGAGCAAAGTAAATATTTTTTGTAAATAATCAAAATCAACTGAAATAATCAAAATCAAATAAATGAAAACGTTTTCTAACAATAATTTAGCAATTATTTGCAAGTGATTGTGGTAAATCCTAAATAAAATTACGAATATACTAAAGACAAACAATAACATACTCACCGATTTATTATAATTAAATTTACAAAAGCAAAACTAAAACTGAAATGCTGCATGCAATGGAGATACTATTTGTTGTTAAGAGAAATTAATTGATGTCTATTTTTAATAAATTATAATTGCATATTTATATGTGTATTGAATATTAAATTATTGCTCACTAAACGTACGATAAAAAAAAGAAATAAAAACAAAAATAGAAATAGAAAAACAAATTTTATAGAATCCTTAACTCAATGTTTCTAAAAATTTATTAAAAATTTTGCAATTGTTTGATCAAATTATTTATTAAAAATTTATGTATTTAAGAAAGTAAATTAATTTTAAATCAAATAGTTTATAAGTTTGCATAAAAAATTGAATGTTCAGTAATCAGTAGCCCGTTTTTGTAACTCTCACATCGAGTAAACTTTCACATGAAACAATAGATTTAAAACAAAATATCATTTCCCAAAATACCCAAACACGTATTTCTGTAAATGTACTTTGTGAAAACCATCTATCATTTTAATGATTTTGACGAAATAATTTATTGAAGAGATGCGAGTAAAAATGTTTCTGCAACAAAATAATGCAAAAAAAAATCTTCTCACTAGAACATTAGCAAAACGTTGCAAGAAAAGTGAAAAATTAATTCTAACATTTGTTTATTTATTTGTTATTTGAAATAATAATTAATGCAATTTTATATGTATTTTTTGTTAACAAATTTACTTTTTGTTGTGTTGAGTGTAGCACTTTTGCACATTTTGTTGTAACAAAATTTAATACCAAAAATTACGTCTTTTTTGGATGCATTTTCTCGCAATCATTTACAGCAACACATTTTTTTCTTTACAATCGAGAAACGGTGGAATTTTCTTTTCACACTTTTCGAAATACAAACGGGGTGCAAGAGCCAATAATTTTGCTTCTTCACATTTACATTTCGGTACTTTAGTGCTTTTCATACAAATTTTCTACAAGTTGATTGCACATAAATTTAAAAAAAATCAAACAAATAATTTGTTTTTCTTTTTTAAAATAATATTTTGTAATTTAATGAAAAACCAAATATTTCCAGTAAATTAAATAATTTAAAACAAAATTTGCGAATAAAAATCGTAAAGCATGAAACAAAATCAAATATATTTTATCAAGTATTTTTTGTATGTAAAAATAAATAAATAATTAAAGAATTATAATTGAACACTAAATCACAATCAAAACTTATGAAAAAAATTGATTATTTTTGTTCTGTAAAAATAATCAACTGAAATATATTCGGAATACCACATAAAACATTAGAAAATTACACATTTCCTATTCTTCCACCAGCGGCATCACATGAAAATATGGCAATCAAACTTTGGCAAACATTGGAAATAAAGCTTTTTTTGCTAGCTACATAAATAAAAAAAAAAAGATTTTTAATTGCACAAACGCTTTTAACTCTTTAAGCGTTGGAGCGATTTAAAAAAATGTTTGAGGGAATGATAGGCCATTTTCTGTTACAACTTTTGAACGGATAGTTATGCGTTTTCGGATGAAATTTCCAATATGATGCAGAGTAAGAAATTGGCTACTTTCCGCATGCCACATCCAAGTTGAATAAAAAGCGTTTTAATGAAAAAACAAAATATATATTTAAATTACATGAAATGTTTAATTAATATTAGGCATGAAAGTAATATATATATAGTAAAATTAAGAAATATTTACTTTTTACATAAAAAAATTAATTTATTATATTATAATTTACATCATAATTAAATTAAAACTTTATAAAGTTGTCTTAAGTTTACAGAAAAATTTTGTATGACTTTTTACCTAATTACTATCACATGTCAAGAACATTTCCAATGTTACGTTATAAAAAAAAGTTATGAAAAAACTGTTTAATTTCTTTACTTAAGCTACACATATATACATTTATAGTATACTAAAAAAATAAACATTTAAAGTCGACGTTTTTCTTTAGCCAGCGGCTCGCCGTTGACAGATTTCTTCGACTTTGTTTTCTGTAGCTGTCGCGTAGTGCATACATATTTTTTTAAAGCACACCATTTTGGTATTGTGCATATTAAACTTTTCACAGTAATTAAATAAATTTGCGAAAATTAATATAACTGAGTGATAAATAAGTGCCATAAAAAAGACAAGACGGCTCGATTTTGTGAAATAAATTGTAAATATCCCAGTGTTAAATTTGTTTGCATATAATATTCCATGTACACATATTTACATACTATTTTTTTCATTTCAGAAGTACATTGTGCCAATTTGCATATATTGTGTGATTGTGTGTATCTAAAATGCGAGCCTGTGTTATCTGTATATGTATTTGTTGGTGTTTAAAGCAACAGATGGAATTTGTCTTTTCAACAATTTTTCTCCAGCAGCAAGAAAGTCACAAAAGATATATATGGCAGACATGCAGCCAGAAACACAAAATGTGGACCCGAGTAAACCTAGTGTCAGTGTTTTACTCGTTTCAATTAGAGAAAAACCACAATTAACTGCAGTTATACCAGAACTTGTAAATTGGAAATCTAAGTACAATAACACCAAGAGCATCAAATAATTAATAATTACTATACGAGCAAAGACCGAGTTACAACTTAAGTTGGCGCAGATACATAATAGAACTAACAAGTTAGTAAAAAATCAAAGTGCAAATGAAGTACTAGAAGAAACAGAACCCAAAATATGATGTGTGAAGTGGTTTGGCATTGCAACTACTCCTTAGCCTGCTTTCCAGAGTAGCCAGTGGGGAAAACTTATAAGGAAATTATGAAAGTAAGTAAAATATTGATTTAGCTTTATGTATATGAGTATTTACCCAACTTTTTTTTATTAAAGGTTCGCATAAGATGTTGAGATGTTGGGAGCCGAAAATGCTGATTAACTGGCTTTGTGGTAAAAGCTCCCACCTTGAAAAAATAGTGGCATTTCTTTTAAATTGAAAAGCACAAGGTAAATAATTTTATTTGACCTTTTTAATTTTGAATAAAAATAGCAATTTTATTAAGTTTGAGATAAAAATAAATTTGTACAATTAGGACCTCAAGCTTAATAAAATAGCCATTTTAATTATATTAAGATTTTGATTTTTTAAAAAGCTAATTTGAAAAGTAATAAATTTTTTAAATATAGATTAAGATTACAATGAGAATGAGAATGAGGGAAACTTGCTAGCGATCATGGAAGTATTTAATGGGTACATGCATATGCAGATGCACATATAAAATTAGAGCACACGTACGCGTACAAGTGTCAATGAAATGCAAATGGCAAATGACATTGCGGAAGAGCAACATCAGACATGAAGCATGAAGCATGAAGCATGAAACATGAATTTGGAATACATACTCGTATTAAGGTAAGTGAAAATTTGTGAAGTTAAAGGTAGTTAATATTAAATTGAGTAATTAAAAATTACATTACAGTGTATTAATGGATGCGAAGAATGAGAAGGAAGTCGAATTTGGATTCTCGATAAGCAGATAAAAGCAAAACTAAAACTAAAACTAAAACTAAAACTAAAACTAAAACTAAAACTAAAACTAAAACCAACATCAACATCAATGAACTAAATGTGAACGAGTATATAAATTTTGTGCTTGTGTATTAGTGTGTATTTTTAATTTAGTATAGTATCATCAATCCTAGCACCGCACCATTATCGTTATTGTGACTATTAAATGATGTGGTGTGGTGGTGTAGTGTTAGTCTGATTGAATTGAATATTGTTATTGATAAGATTGATGAAGGTGGATAGTAGTATGGTTAATAAATGTCTTGTGGTAAATTCTTATAATTCTCATTTAGTCTATAATAATTTTTAATAAATATCAGAGAATCTATAGGGAGGTCGGTCGGGGATGGTGGGGGGCGTTGGCCGCGCAGCGGCCGACAGCCGCCGAAGGCGGCTGTCTAAATAGAAACAGCCGCCTGCGGCGGCTGTTTCGTACTATTCAGCCGCTTCGCGGCTGTCAATACAAATACAGCCGCTTCGCGGCTGTCAATATAGAGGCAGCCGCTTTGCGGCTGCCATACACACACACGCACGTTTCATGAACAGCGACTTTTATTCAGACAGAAATTACTTTTCAATTGATTGATTGATTTTTGCAAGTCAGTCAAATTAGTGTTGGCGTCATCAGACGGGAATGTTTACTATTTAGAAATGTTGTTTATTAATGGACTTGTAAAAATTTATTTATAAAAATTGCTGTCAGCACCACGAATCGAACCTGGGACCCCTGGCTACTAACACCAGCCGCTTTACCAACTCAGCTACAAGGCATTGTTAGACGCGGCGGTGTGAATCTTCGTTTTACTAATCTCACCGTACTTTCTATGTTAAATAATTTGAAATAAATCTTTACTAAACACTCTGAGTACTAAACTCTTTACTTACATACTGCCATTAGCAGGACAGAACAAATAGCAGAATTGAGTTATACACGTCAGTGTTTTTATTTAGTCAAAGTTTAAAAAATTTATTTATAAAATTGCTGCTGCCACCACGATACAAACTTGGGACCCTTGTCTACTAATACCAGCTGCTTTGCCAACTCAGCTACAAGGCATTATTGGCGGCTTTTGTGTTAATATTAGTTTTACTTATCTTACTGTACTTACTATGGTAAATAGCTTGAAGTAAATCTTTAATAAACACACTTTACTTACACATTTACATACTGCAATTGCTCTGTGCATTTTATACTATTGTTTTGTTTTTTCTTATTTCTTTATCTATTGTTATTTTTAGCACTTTTTTATATACATAAGTATATATATATATTTATTTTTTTTAATTAAAACAAAAAAGTAGGTAAAGTTAATTTCTGCTGGTGCTCTGTGATATAAATACAACGAACCATCTTATCAATGTAGTCATTGAATTAGTTTTTATTGAATTTTTTTCTTAAGAAAAATCTTTATAATTTAATTATTTTTTATTACAACTTACCATAATGCCATATTGCTTTTTGAATATATTAAAAAAAATAATAAAAAAAATTACAAAAAAAATTTAGCGCTGACTGGGGGTTGAACCGCAACATCTGCAGTTGAAAGGTATTTTTAATATGTTTAATATAAAAATATATGTATATGGTTTGATGCAATCATAAATCTAACCATACTATGTTTCCACCAGAATATGGTTGCCTGTCAGATTTTTTTATTTGCGTGTGTCAGAATGGGAAATGGAATACATTCTAGCGGAACATTTTTTTATATCACCCGCTTTTTATTCGAGTTACAAATTTTGTCATTTGAGGCTGGTTTAATATTAATTATTTACATAAACATTGGATTAACGCAAAAATATTTTTCGGAGTACTTCGTTTTTTCGCATGTTGAATCCGATTTTCATATTTAGAAATCGAATTTGTTTCATGAAAACGAGTTGTCATACTACCAAAATACAAACTTTTATCGGTGAAAATAAAGAAAAAAATGTTTTTGTTCGGTGTATTTAATTTTTTATATCTTTATTTTATTTCCATATATGTGGTTTATTAATTAGTTTTTATTGTTGTATACCAATATATATATTATTTGTATGTATGTGTTTGCAATATTTTGCTTCTACTCGTATATTTTTTTTATTTGATTTTCATTTAATGTTTCTTTACACAAATTTTGTTTTTATATTTTTATTTATATGTATATATGTAGCTTTACTATATGTAATATACAATATGTATTTTCTTAAATACTCGTATTTTTTTATTTATTATAATAATTTAATTTTTGTTAATTGTGTGTAAAAAATATTTTATTTCAGAACGTGCATGTGAGATATTATTTGTTTTCTATATAATAGGAAAGTGAATGTGATTTAGGTTTATTTATTACGTTTGAATATTAAATATATTTGCGTCTTTGATTTTCTAATATAATAATTTACTGTATGAATGTGTGCTAAATATTTAATACCATCATGTACCAAAAACACTGGCTTAGTTTTTTTTTTTTTTTTTTTTTTTTTTTTTTTTTTTTTTTTTTTTTTTTTTTTTTTTTTATATGAATGAAGGAGTCATAATACAAGTCAGTAGTGCGATTCATTATGAAATTTAAACGAAAATCGTTATTTAGTAAAATTTTAAGCATAATTCATTTGAGTTGAGTCGATACAAAAAATTCAAATTATGAAAAAAATTTAATTTTAAGAAAAATTAATTATTTTTGGTGCTTAATTCCCATTACTTCGGTGTCGTAAATGCATTGTTTTCCATGATAATTTAGTTAGTATGATAAGTACATCCATATGGACCATTTCATTCAGGGTAGCGAATCTTCAGTTATCATATAATTGTATTTTAATTTAAAAAAATTTTTTTCTTTCTAGCATAAAGTTAACCGAATCACATAATCGGTAACGCAAAAAAAAAATCGAAACTTTAAAAGTTACAGAATTGCACTACGTTAAATACAGGTATTTACAAAACTTTAAAATTATACAAAATTGCTATGATTAAATTTTTTTTTAAGTAAACGATTACATATCTATGCTATATACCGAATGTAATTAATATATATATATATATATATATATATATATATATATATATATATATCGTCGTTATGGCTTATCAAAAAAGCCCCAAGTTAAAAAAAAAAAATTAAATTCGATTTTTTTTATGTATTAAAGGGTTGCATAAGCATACTTGAATGGCACTTTCCATTAATGGGTGGGTGAGGCAAAAGTCCCGCTACCATTTTGATTGCGACGAAGTTAACAGCACATAAATAATCATCGCAAATATTTTTTTCGGAAAGTTACTGAACAACGATTTCTATCGTACCGAATATTTTTTTCGGAAAGTTTTTGAATACCGAATTCAATAAAATATCGTTATATTTGTTTATTCGATACGAATGTTGGTAATAATAGTTAATGAATTGCACTAGAGTTTGGAAATAAACGAAACGTTTGCATTCGTTTGATTTTGTGGTTTTCAAAGATTACAACAACAAGAAAAAAAATCGTATATGTGTGTGACTTTGTTTAATTATAAAAATGTGAATTCTTTCACATTCCATAAATAAGAAATAATAATGGCGCATGTTCTGCATTCCACACGGATTTGAAAAAATGTGAAATTACATTGTTTTCTTCTTATTAAATGAAAACTTTTATGTTTTTAAATTCTACCAATGATTTCGCACCCAAAATAAAGCAAAAACAAAATTTAAAAAAATCTTAAAATGGACCACAGAGTAGTTATGAGCTGCTGAACTTTTCAATTCCGAATAAAATATTCGGATTCGGAATACAGAACAGAGATTTTCACTTTTAATTAAAATTTTTGAGCATTTTCGCAACACAAAACTCAAATGTTTAAAAGCACACGCAAAGAAAAAAGATGGTTGATGAATATGAATTCATATTAAATTTTTTTTTAAATATTTATATAAAAAATGAATGTATTTAAAAAAAAATAATAAAAAAAATAAAAAAAAAAAAAATTTTTTTTGCCCTGGCTGGGGGTTGAACCGCAACATCTGCAGTTTAAAGGTTTTTTTAATATCTCTGATTTAAAAATATATGTGGTTAGATGCAACCATTAATCAATTTAAACAGTTAATGCTTCTTAATTAAATATTTCAAAGCTTATGATTTTACATTTATGCGCTTTTCTTTAACTTAAATTTTGGGGTGTAGCAATAACGACTGATACTGTAAAAAAACAAAGTTGATTTATACGAGAGCAATGATTTAAGTGGCCTCTTGTATACAGTTTATATACTTATTTGAGGAAAAAAGCTAATCCAAACAGCAACAATGTAGGTGTGTTGGAAGCCGATAGAGAAATGAAAGTTGGGAAAAAAGTATTTACATTAGGAGCTGTAGCAACAGAATATGTTAAGTGTGGGATATTCTGCATTTTCTTTTCAAATGGCGACACCCTTAGTGGATATGTTAAAATTATTATGGACTGAAATTCGATTATCTTGTGCACATTTTATAACTCGTGGTGACGACGGCAAACCAAGATATAGAAAAATCACTGATATAGGGTTGTTAAATGTAGATGTACCATGTCTTGCCGGAATAACTTTCACACCTGAAAGGAGAAGCGGCCTTGTAGACACTATTGATTTTTTTTTTGGTACAAGCAAAGGAAACTTCGCGAAGCAAAGGAAACTTCGGAACACATTCTCTGAGAGTGCCCAGCGGTGACAAGAGGCAGAATAAGCTGCTTGGGTAGTGGGGCATTGGTCGCAGGAGATTTAGGCAAGATTAGTCCTACAGCAATTACGAGGTTCGTAAGGAGTCTCGGATTGTAGTTAGGAACTGGGCTGCACAATAGATCTTAAAGGTCGCGGTGCGATTATAGCCCATAGTGATAATAATAAATGTAGATATTCGCCTGCCAAATTATTTATCCAGCAATACAAAAATTATAAAAAAAAGGAGTAGCCCTCCAAGGATACTAAAGGTAAGAGATTCTCGTCATAACATGCATACATATGCACGTCCACACATACATAGTTACAGTTAAATGGAGTAATTCAAATCATATGAAGTTATGTACTTTACATACATATGTGTATATATGTACATACTGTATGTATGTAATGCAATTTACAACAAAGTTTTAAAACGAAAAATGAGGAAAAAATATAAAGGACCAAAGCTGTGTTGTGGTCGTTAACCTCGACATTTACAAAGCATACACAGGAATAGAAAAAAAAGAGTACAAAAAGGAGTGCAGTCACACTATTATGGTGGATGTGCTACATTGTTGTGCTCAATGTCATCGATTTTAATGTTTGGGTTACATCAATCACATGTTAGATCGAATACTCTATGAGTATGATGAAAATGACATGATAATCCCATACGTACATGCATATGCCAGCAAAACTGTTGAGTACATAGAACTGCAACGTTGCAAATAAAAACTATATGGAAAAGAGAGTGACAATTTTTTACACTGATTATTGATTTAATTTTAATTATTATTTGTTATTGCGTTATAAATATTCCAAGCCAAATAATTCTTTAAATGGGTCCCCTTTCAGTTTTTGTTTAAAGGGTAATTTAAAGATTAAAAAATTTTTTTTATATTTATATAAAATATGTATGTATTTAAAAAATAATAATAATAATAAAAAATTAAAAAGAAAATTTAGCCCTGACTGGGGGTTGAACCGCAACATCAGTTTAAAGGTACTTTTAATATGTTTGTTTTAAAAATATACATGTTTAGATGCAATCATACTGTTTCCACCAGAATATGGTTGCCTCAACCATATATTTTCTTTGCGTGCGATTGGAGGTTTTTATTACAATGTTTTACGTGGCCAGTTTAGGTTTTGCTATTTTTAATTTTTTTTTACCCTGTAAGAAGGTCAATTAAGTCCATGATGATTAAATTTTTGAGTGCTTTTGTTAGTTCAATATTTCGTTTAGGTACTAAATATTCTTCAATCATATTTATTTTATTATACAATTAAAAAAAATTACAACTAGTAATTTACAAATGGTTTTTTTTTTGGTACTAATTTGCTATGATACACCTGTTGGCAATATTTATATTAGCGAAATTCACGATTCAGTGTTAAGCCGCTTGTGTGCGACGTAAAATATAGTGGGAGGATAGATAATAGAAATACATGACTGGTACTTGGTAATACCAGCAGACAACAAATATACAAGAGCTAGGCATTGAATTAGCTGATGTAGAGTGGGGTGTTGAAGTGTTATTTAACGAAACATTTAATGATAACAGGGATAGTCTGCTGAGGAAGCAAGCCGGGAATTTGGATTGCTTCGAGTTGATTTCGACAATTTGAAAGCTGAAGTCGCCAAGATATGTATCGATTTCTCTGACCAGACAGTATCAAAAAGGAAGACTAAAACGTTACACTTCAGTTCATAGACCTGGCCATTAGGCAAGGCTGATGGTGATCGGGTATGGAGATACAGATTTATAAAAAAGGACAGGTCTCAAAAGCTAAAACGTGCTCAATTAAATGCAATACAAGCTACATTTGACTTTAAAGCAGTGCACAAAGAAACGGAACGAAACAAATGCAAACGTTTCGTTTTGTAGTTTTCCATAATAATACTCTAAAAAAACTACAAAACGAAATGTTTGCATTTGTTTCGTTCCGTTTCTTTGTGAACTTTGCTTTAAAGGCTCTTTTGAGCAATTGAACCTAGAAAAGAATGAAGATGTTGCTAACGACTCAGATGACAGCGTAGTGTTGGCACTTAAAGCAGCAAAACATCAAGCAAGTACAAGGAAAGGGATATGATGAGAACAAGCCTATATATACATATTATGGTACTACAAAGTAAGCCGAACATTGCCAGTTTGCTGCACTCAGCTTTAAAAGTGACTTAAATAAAGTGGATAGTGCTGCTGCAAAGTATCAATACAAGTATTTAATTTAAATATGGCTTAAACTTCTTACTTAGAAGTGGCAAAAAACTATCAGGAAATGAACTCGTACTTGGAATATAGCAAAGCAATTCTCTTTACAGTACTCGTGAATAACTTCATTTTGTGCCAATTTTTTTTTTTTTTTTTTTTTTTTTTTTTTGCTATTTTTTAGGTGTTTTTGTGTTTTATTCTTAAAATTACTATTTCTTTCTGCGTAATAACGATTTTAGAAACAATAATTGGAAAAAAGAATTTTATTATTTCATAAATTTCGTATGTATATTGTAATATTTAGTTTAAGAGGTCATTATTTATTTTATTTTTATGGTTTTATTTATAAAACAAAATACAACAATAAATATATGCTAAGAGAGTTTAAAAAAACGTATAAAAACACTTAGGCCCATTATAAATAGTTAAAGTTAGAATTTTGTCAGTTAAAAATAATTTTGATTTGGCTACCATTTAGAACTGATGTGATTATTCTATATTTAATGAATTTTTGTTACCCTTTAATTTTTTTAAGGAAAGTTTTGCTTTAAAGGCCATAAAAAATTATCACATAAACACTGACACGCCCACACGTATTCCAAATAATATACATATCACCAATTAATATTTTCTAATAATAAAAAATGAATAAATTTTGTATAAAATATTAACGGCATTTTTAATTACAGTTCGAGCTCAATTTTCACAACTCCCGGTTATCGCAGAGATCGTTATTTAAGCAAAAAATAGGCGCTTTGTGAAAATACTTCTAAAGTTGACAATCAGACAAAAATATGCGATAAACGATAAAGTTTTTTATTAACAAATGGGGTGTTTTTAAGAATAATAAACAATGGTGGATCATTGCAACTTTTCGGTATTTGCAACAGGCCAGATTTTTTCATGTTGTGAAAACCGAGTTCGCACTGTATTAGTGATTTACTGCAATTTTTTAATTAATAAAAACCAAAACCCGGAAGCAAATTTCGGAATTCGATATCTCACGATATATAATCGAAATCCATTATTTGGTCCCTGTTGTTCGCAACTTTCAGTCAGTCCAATTATAAATAAATAAAATTTACTTCAAAAAAAAAAATATAAAAAAACTACTTTCATTTCTTTATAGATTTTTTTCGTGACAAAAAAATTTACAAATTTGGGCGTTATTCATATCCATGCTAAATATTTTGTTTACTTGCGTTACTTGCAAAAGAATAATTTAAAAAAAAGAAAAATTAATATAAAAAAATTTCCATAACTTTATTAGTCAAGTGAAGTGTTTTTAACTTTTTCTCTCTCTTATTTTATTTGGTTTTTGGTAAATAAACTGTGGTTTTCATAATTATTTTTACTTTTTAATTTATTTTTGTTTTTAATAAATGCATACGTAAATATATAACAAAATAACAATAAAATGCTGTAAATTTGAAACTTGGTCGTTAAATTAAAAAGAAAATTGTTTGTTGTGCTTTTTATTACTTCAGTTGAAGATTTCAGTGAAGTGCTTGATTAAAGTAATTACTCAAAAAAATCGGCAATAAGATGTTCGAACTTGAGGCAAACTTACTGGAGTATTTCACGGTTAAGATATAAGTGTAGTCCAGACGTGAGTAAATGTAATTCTAACTGCGCAGCAGACTAACACATTTGCCCGAAATTGTATTTAAATATGGAAAAAGATTTGATAAAAGTGAGTACCTATATTACTTAAAATCTGCATTGAAATATGAAATGTTTTTCATTTTAATGAATCAGTTTGATTGGCCCAAGGAAGCAGTGCTTCAAATGATTTCCATGTGGTAGGAACACGAGTGCCTTTATAATTAATTTTGATGTGGGAATCACGGAATAAAATACCTTATTTGCGTGCAGTACACAAGAGAAGTAGCTAAAATGAAAGAGAGTAAAAGAAGATCTGGTACAGATGAAATGTGTTAGGAATGGAATGAAACTTAATGAATTAATACTTGTTCATTTAATATATAGCAGTATATTTATTTTCAATATAATTTGAATTGTAATATTTTAATTAAGTTTTAGTCTTCATAATAAAATTATTCCAATAAAATGTACATTCCATCTGCTTATCGGTTTCCGAAATTGGAATTTCTCCAAGATTTTATTCGAATAAGAAAAGAGGGATGTAATTTTAAGTTAAATTCAGCATAGTACTATTCTATTTATTAAAACATTTATTTTCCATCGTTAGACTCAAATTTCCTTAGAAGATTCTCGTTAGAAATTCTAACGATGGAACAAAATCTCACACATACACTCGTCGGACAGGCTCTTAAAATCATTCAAAACTATCAACACAGCCTGTTCGACGAGTGTAGGTGTGAGATTTTGTTGCACCTCGCTGATGAGGACAATATTATTAATGAAATTGTTTGTTATCGCTCCCAAATTATCTTTTTTTTTCATAGATTTCCCTATTACCATCACCAAATGTTGTTAGTATTTTTGAATGATGTGATGATTTGAGGCTTTCGGTCGCTTATGGGTTCAGTATTTTGTTTTTAATTGAGTGACGAACGCCAACACGGAGTGCTCTAAATACGCTAAGTGTTAAGGTACGTGATTAAATTTGCAAGTTATTTTTTTATAATGGAACCGAAAAAAGAAAGGTGGAAGTCGAAAATAGACAGTTTTTGCCAGAATACACCGATTTGTATTGTTTCACGCTGCCAAATCGTGCTGGAGCAGTACCGTTGTACTTAATTTGTCCAAACAGTTGCGTTAATTAAAAGCTCGAATATAAAACGACATTATGAGACTAAGCACAAATCATTTGCAGACAATTTTCCACTTGGTAGTAATCTGCGTAAATCTAAAATAGCAAAATTATTGTCAAATCATGAGTCGTTCATTGACTGAGCAGGAGAAATGTGGTGAAGCTTCTTTACGTATTTCTTGGGCTCTTGCTAAGCATGTGAAACCATTCACTGTTGCTGACACAGTCAAGGAATGTATGCTCGAGGCAGGCAATGTTTTGATTGAGAACAGGAAAGATGTTGTTGAAACTATTCGACGGATTCCGTTATCTGCGAATACTAACACAAGAAATGCACACATTCTGGCAGAAGAAAACCATTGTGATGTGAAACGGCAGTTAAATAATTCCGATTATTACGCCTTGGCTATGGATGAATCATGTGACATCACCCGAGGGGAAGACATTATGGACGCGGTGATGGATTATTTCGTTAAAAATTAGTTAGACTTAAAAAAGCTTTTATCAGTAACTACCGACGGTGCACCAGCGATGGTTGGGGCTAAAAAAGGACTAGTTCACCTATTGAGAATCAGTGCAAAATGTAATGAAAATTAGATTTCTTACCATTGTATCATTCATCAAACTGTGCTTTGCTGCAAACTCAATCTTAATCTCGAGAAAACAATGCAAGGAGTGATGAAAATAATACATTTTCCTTGGGCAAAATCAGCACTGAAACATCGTGAATTGAAAATATTTCTTGGCGAAGTGGATGCTCAATATGACGATCTGTTATTGCATAATAATGTGAGATGGTTAAGCAAAGGCTGCGTTTTACAACGATTCTTTAGCATTTTAGAAGACATTTCTTTTCAAAATTGATCAAACGTCAACATGCGATTACTTAAGTTTTCTTAGCGATAAAGAAAACGTAACTTCCGTTGCTTTCTTAACAGATATTTTTAAACACATCAATGATCTGAACCTTAAACTTCAAAGCAAAGGAAAGCTTGTATGGAAGCTCCTAACAGAACTAAAAAGCTTTTTGCGAAAACTTGATCTGGATAATGAACGCCTGCGCTTCCCTAATTTAAAAAAAAATCTGCTATGACAACGAGCTTGACGTTGGCCAATACAAGACGTTCATTGAGGATCTAAAATCGGAATTTGAAAACAGATTCGCAGATTTTAAGAAAATTGGTAATGTCGTCGATATCCTCAGTAATATTTACTCTCTGAATCATGGGGATGAATTTAGTAATGAAGCTTCAAATATTTTCGGGAGTAATAAAGCTTCTCTCCAGATGGAAATGATCGACTTCCAAGAAAATACAGTTAAAAAAAACCAAAAACAGGAAGAATTCCGGAACAGACTTACCGATGAACATCTCCAAGATTTAATGAGAATAGCCTGCACAAGCTTTACTTCAAATTTCAGACATATAGTCCAAGACAAAAAATGTAATTTTTCTCATTAATATTGTAATACTATTTAATAAAAATAATGCACCCAAACCCATTCGAACCTAGAGATATTTTGTAAAATAAACTTGTATTGGCTTTACATAACAGTAAACTCACAAATAGCGATAACCTACAGATACTTCGTGCAGAAATAGGCAAGAAAATAGATAAAGAACGAGAATTAGCTAAACAACGTTTCGATAAACAACATTCGAAGCCAAAGAAATATGAAGCAGGCGATTTAATTCTGGTAGAGAATGAACCAGCAGCAACTGGTACTTCAAGAAAATTGGAGCCTCGATATAAAGGACCTTTCATAATATCAGCAGTTCTTCCTAAAGACCGATATGTAGTTGAGGATCTACCAGGATCCAGCCGTACTCAACGTCACTATAAATCAACCTTTAGTTCAGATAAAATCAAGCCTTGGTGCTCGTTGCCTGAAGATGACTATCCTAGCGACAAAGAAGAAAATAACGACATGTTTCCAATCGAGGGCGATTGTTTGAAAGGATGGCCGACTGAAAGAGAATCAAAGAGCTCAGTATCTTGATATACGACTGTGAAAAAGACGGCGAGGGAAGACCGAAAAAGGGCAACGCTGAGTTGGAGAAGAAAAGGAGTGAGTTAGTGGCAGTCGTGGTGTAGATGTGAAAAAATAAAGTTATGTTCTTTGACAATATTGTATTTTAACATTGAAGTTGAAAAATAATAAAATTTATGTTCTTTTACATTAATATTGTAATACTATTTAATAAAAATAATGCACCCAAACCCATTCGTTTTATTTTCCATTGATACAGTATCTAAACATATTATTTAAATATTTCAGTTTATTACCTTCCAGACCGCGACGGTCGTGATTTTTTAAAAAACGGACCCCAAATGAAATGTAGTGTTATAACATAAGTACAACAAACATAAACACACATACAACAATAGTAATACACACATCTCTGTCGCTGCATACTATTTATGCATGCGACCGACCGTCAAGTGGTCATCAAATTTCTATAACACATTGACTTGATGTGTATTGTGTGCACACGTCGATCGGTACACTAACATACACTTCACTATAAATATACATACATTTAGAATAAACAAAGTGTTTAAAATAGATCGTATTTCTTGGTTGGTTCCCACAATACTAAATGTTTGGGAATAAACACAAATGAGTACGATTTGTTAAAACCACTCAATTATGAATTTTGGGAAAGCTTCTGAATTCATGATTGCCTGGTAATACATAATACTTTTACATTATAAGCTTAGCTAAGTATAGAATTTAGGAATTGAGCATAACTCAATTCAAGTAGTTTAAATAGTATATAAGATGATTAGTTTTTATGTAAAAAAAAAAACAATCTTGGAAAATCGTTGGTCAGACAAGGTTAATAATTACTAAGCAACAATATATAAATAATTATTTTTAGATTTTATTACAAAAAGAAAACAAAAGTTAAATAAAGTGTGAGTTAAGTGAGTTAACCCAGCAAGTTAACACTATATAAAAGTATTTTCCTTTGTAGTACAAAAAAAAAACCCACAACATTTGGCGCAGCCGGTAGGATTCGAACCTACGCTCCCAACTACATCAGGCTAAGTACGTGTTGAAGGTGCCATCCTGTAAGGTACAAAGCGGAAGAGAGAAAAGAGAACAATCAGTTAATGACTAGACGTCAAAGCGGGAACACGTATCTATTCAAAAGGGTCCGGGTTATAATTGTAAAACGAGGGGGGGCCCTCTCGCTTTAGTTTTCACTATTTACTTAATTAATTTTTTAACTTTATTTAGTTCTGTTTTTGTACTTGAAGAAAATATTTTTTTTTAATCCCTACAAACAGCAATGGATCCAGATTCATTAGCAGCAATTAGTGCTGCATCTTATAATATTCCGGTTCCAATATATGACTATAGTTGTGGAGTTGGACCGATGATTACCCCTGCAGGACATAAAGTCTATTGGAATTTACCGCAGGTTGCCATACCCAGAGTGAGGATGACCCACAATGAGTGTGAGACCAGGAACCCTAGGTCCCATTACGGCTGAGAGTCACAACGCCTATGAATGTTACTTCATTCCGTACGTCAGCTCTGAGTACGTGATCCGCTCAGCAGCTGTAATACCAGCGGCCGATTTGGAATGGAACCCTTTCCCCGCCGGCTGGTTTCCATCACATGGTAACCCAAATGAGAACTTATTAGGATATCGTGAACTGCAGCGATTGCACCCTGATGCTATTAGAAAGTGAATTCGATGAAAGTGACACTATGAGAGGAATGCTATGCCATAATGCATATGCAATGAACTTAACATCCGGAGTTTTGGAAATTTATGAGATAAGCTCATCTTTGTAGTACAAAAAAAAAAAAAACAAAAACCCACAACAGTGCTATCAGCAACAACATCTGTTTTGCAAAAACTGGCATCAAACGAAAGTAATTGGGTCAATGAATTTGCATGCACAAGTTTGCCGTTTTTTGCAATTTGCTAGTGTCAACGTCTCTTGAATTTAACATCCATGTTCTCCACAATTTGCCTTGCTACAATTTTGGTTTGTCATTTTTACTCATTATTATTTGAGAAAGCAGACATATCGTATCGTACTTTTTTTGATCGCGACCAACCAAATTGCAAAATTAGTCACAAATAAAACTAAATTCAAATAGTGTTACAACCAGTCAATTTCTAATAATTGTGGCACATTAAATAAACAATAAAGGTACCAATTGTTATACAAAACCTATGTGTTAGTGTTTAATTGAGAAAAGGTGCCTACCGAGATTTAACTCTCCTACAATCAGCCAGTTCATCGGGAACCAGCCCGATCATTTGGGGTGAATGCCCCAGACGACCTCCAGATAACGCACCAAGATGAGGCCTTATCTTAGATCGGCTACGCAAGCAGGCAACAGTATTTTAAAATCCATTGTGAGAGTAATTAGTGACCGAGGTTCGGCATTCACTTCAAACGAATTTGGTCAGTAGTCACCAAGGAGGAAGAAATTTTACTTACGTAAAATCCTTTCTTTAGTTGCAGGAAGGATGGCTTTAAAGCCAAAATAATAATGCAGAAAGGACTAAATTGGGACGAAAAAGTTTCTGCAGAAACACTAACAAATTGAAACAATTTTGTAGAAAATTTAACACATTTACAGCGCATAGCAATTTCCCGTTTTCTACAATACATACCGTCTAACACGCCATGGATCTCAGACGCCTCGAAATCTGCGTATTGCGATACAAAAATCCTTCATCAAAATTAACAAGAATTCGAATGGATCTGATGGAATATGATTTTGAAATAATATTCAAACAAGATAAACTAAATACAAACGCCGATGCTTTATCTAGAATCAAAATAACTTCAAATGATTTAAAGAATTATATACCTAGCATAGCGGCAATAACCAGAAGCAAAAACACCTCTTTCTATAAAAAATATAACCGGGCATTCTTTCCAATAAAATAAAGAAACAAGCAGGAAAATCCTGTGCTGGCATAATATTCACACAAGATACTCAGAAAAAAAGAAGTTTTCCTTGATGTATACTATGAAAAAATTGTTTGAAGAAACCTGTCAAAAAGGAATTCACGAATATAGGCTAATACAATATACTGATGGAGACACTATTCACAATACTACTTATGAATGTAAAACAATTGATGTTATGTGTGAAAATTTAAACAACATTCCAAAAAACCCATTAGAAGAAGTCTCAATAGGATGGATGTTAAGTGCCACATATAGAGTGATTTTAAAGATAATATTAAAATGAGAACACAATATGCTCATCATGTTGCTATAGTTAAAAACATGGATATAATAACTAGTATTCTCATGTTACTTGTGTTGCAATATCTTTTTATTAATATATTTAATATTATATCATCGTACAAAATTATGGATAGAAGTAAATTTGTTAATTCTGTGTTCCATTGTTTGTATTTTGGGTTTGTTTTTATACTATTGTTTGTTTTGATTGTGTATGCTAAATTATTGATTTTCTTTTTATTTGTAAATTGTGCCTTTTCTTCTCTCCTCACATTTGCATGCTAATATGCCAAAGAAATTTTTTATAACGAACCAAAAAATGTGGTATTATCCATTTATAATGATTTTGTAAAAAAATCAATATATGTTAGGTGTAGAACAGCAACTCAAAACCTTTTTAAAATTTACTAGTAACAAAAAGTAAAGTCTCCCCGATACAAATAATCTGTCTACCCATAAACATATTCCTGTGGACAGACTCTTCCATAGTACTGGGTTAACTTTCGAAGCCATCTTCGACGTGGGAAACTGATATGACAAATAGAACTGCACAAATTCATACACTAGTACCTAACTCAGCATGGCGACATGTACCAACACATGAAAACTCAGCAGATCTTGGAACACATGGCCAAAACCAGAAGATCTGATAAATAATTCAATTTGGTGGTATGGTCCATCTTGTCTGCATAGGCCTTCTTCAAACTGGCCAAAAAGAAACCCATTAAATCGCAATCAAATATGAAGTCGTTTTTAACTGTGTTTAATTTGACAATTTAAGCTTATAATGGCGTACAACACTAATGCAGATTCACATTGCGCTTTTGGTGAAATCATTTACCTTTGCTATTACATGTTTTTTTCGCACTCTAATTTTGTAAAACCAAATTTACAAGAAATTGTAAATTTGATGAAAAATTCATGGGAAAAAATAACTGACGATTGTGTTTCCGATACGCTACGTAAAGGCTATTTATATATTTTTGTTTTTGACATTTTTATTTATTACATATTGTTATTTTATTAGTTTAAGTGTTACCTCAGGTGCACATGTGATAATGCTAGGTAATATTTTTATATTGGTCTTTGTGGCTTTATATTACACACACATTAATAGAATTAAATAAATAAATATCAAATTTAGTTCATTTGAGAAAAACAATAAAATCAATACGTAGTGAAAAATTATACACGCGGTAAAGTTTTGAAAAAAAAAAAAAAAAAAAAAACAAATCAAAATGTTTATTTTAACAATATGTTCACTGCAGTGGAAACAGTATAAGTGTTACACTTATAAGATAAAAGGAAAGAATTTCAAATAAAAAGATACAGCATTTGTATATGCGCAAATGACATAATGATGTGTATGTAAATGGACAAGTATGTGTGGAGTAAATGCCGTGACTTGTAGATAGGTCCGGGGAGAACAAAAAGTGTGAATCCCCAAGATTTTTAAGACGGATCATAGGGAGATCCTGGATGGGAGGGCGAAATGAGGTTGAAACACTTTTTTTTTTTGTTTTTTTGTTTCAATTATTCAATTGCAGTTTCATTAGCTTTTAATGGTGTATTTTATTTTGAAACCATATTTCTTTTTATTTGCTCATCTCTTTAAAAACGTTACATTAAAATTTGGTTTTACATCAGTAGGATGCATGTGTAGCAGCTAATCACAAGAAAAGGAATCAATAGCCAATCAAGTACCTTCGCTTTATACAAATATTTTTGAATAACTTTGCTATGAATAACATGTGCTATGAAAACACTGTGTAAGTGTTTACGCTGCGTTTCAAATTTACAGCCTTTTTTTGGTAATACAGTATACTCAAGACATAAATAAATTTTATAAAACTTACTTAAATAGAAATACTTAACACTTACCATACACAGCCTTTTGACTTATTTGATAGTTCAGATTAGAATAATAAACCAGCTCGAATTTCAATAAATTTAGAGCACTATCCTTTTTGAATACGTTTGCTACGAATGATGCTGAGGAGTGCCTGGAGCTGCAGCATTTAAAGTTGATGAGGTTGCTTTAGATGATTTACGTTTGTTAAGGGATTCATTGTTGTTTAAATCACCTTTCGAATGCGTATGAGGTTTAACTGGAACTGGTGATGATGCTGATTCTGATGGTTTTATAGGTAGTGGAAATTCTTTTATATTGTAGTCGACCAAGGCAAGTTGTTTCTCAGGTGATGTGTCAGGTAACTTGTAAATTTTTTGCAAACGTTGTCCTACAATCTGTAAGTGCCGCAATATATAATCTTCACCTGGTGCTAGGTAATAAGCAAAGCGCAAGCACAATTGAGCTCTGGCCAAATGTTTTCGTTCAACATAGACTACGCACAAGTTGTGTAGACCTTGTATGTTGTGAGGTTCATATTTCAGTATTGAACGATAGCATGATTCAGCTGCATCTAAGTCTTTCATATGATTTATGTAAATATCGCCCAACAGAATAAGTCCTTTTATATGATCGGGATGATGGCGTATCAACTGATTAAGAAATGGCACAGCATCTAATGGACGATTAGCATCAGCCAATAGCAGGGCTAAATTGAATAGAGCACTTCGAAAATTCTCTTTTATATGAATGGCACGTTTGAAATATTGTTCTGCTGCCTCAAAATCTGATTCATCCATAGCCAGCATGCCCAAATTGAAG
The DNA here is from genome assembly GCA_947397855.1 of Thelaira solivaga. Classification (NCBI taxonomy): domain Eukaryota; kingdom Metazoa; phylum Arthropoda; class Insecta; order Diptera; family Tachinidae; genus Thelaira; species Thelaira solivaga. The sequence continues at coordinate 52,492,037 of OX377614.1, forward strand.
AAAACTTTTTCATTATCACCATTCTTAGCTAAAATTTTATGCAAACGTTTACGTGAAAGCTGGCGAGCTACTTCACCACCCATTTCTTGTAATAATATGGCTGAATTCAATAAAGCTTGTTCATGTTCCGGATACAGTTCTAGAGCTTTATCAAAGTATACATTTGCCTGAGCACTTTTACCTTGTTCCAGAAATACCACGCCCAAATTGTAGTATATATCAGCATTTTCGCTATCGTAAAGCAATGCCTTCTCGTAAACTTCTTGGGCTTGAGCAGTGCGATTTAGTTTCATTAATATGTCACCCCGATTTATGTAAGCCTGCACATAATCCGCTCTCATGCTAATGGCTTGACGATATAGAAAGTCGGCTTCCTCTAGGCGTGTCTGATTGCGAGAAATTAAATTGGCTAAATTAATGAAAACATTCAAATGATTTGGTGCAATGCGTGCTTGATAACTTTCGCCGGGTTTAATGCGTGGAAACAAGGATTTGGCCTTTAAGTAGGACTTTTCTGCTTCATCATACATTTTTAAATTATTATAGGTTCTACCAACATTGATATGGGCTCCTATATCATCCGGTTGTATAAGAACTGCCTGTCGGAAATATTCTAAGGCTTCCTGAAAGTGACCTTCGTTTTCCAAAGCGTGTCCCACATTATTAAACAATTTAGCATTACGATCATTCACATGAACTCCGCTCATAAACAAGGTATACTCATTCTTCCAATCTGTGTTTCGTTGATAGCTTTTCCTGGTATGTGTCAACAGCAAAAACAATAGTGAAGCTTTCAACACATACTTAAATTTGTTACCATTTCCTCTCATCAGCTCTCTGATTTTTTCATAGCCATAAGCAATGAGAAGACAAAAGCCCATTGAAGGCATATACAATATGCGTTCGGCTACTACAAAGCCCACTGGAAAAAATAGATTTGATGCTGGCATAAACGGAAATATTATCCAGGATAAACACATAATAAGCATACGCGAATGTTGAAGACTCTGAGTGATACATGCTTTTACCATTAATGCCAATAATATAATAAATGTTGCTAGTGTAGCTGCATTGCGGACATCCATAAAATCTTCGATTACGGGAACGGTACCTAAAAAATTTTAGTTTAAAAAAAAGACACATTTAAAGCAAGAAGTTTTTCGTATAGTATGAAGGAAAAAAGTTTTATGTATTAAATTTTAATTTAAAAAATTAATTACTGCAATTAACGAATAAATTCAAGTGAGAGAAAAATGTATGTAGTACGTACATGAAATTCCACAAGTAATTAAAAAATACTGAGAATATAACAATCCACATCCTGAAGGTTCTAGCAAATTATTAAACAAAACTAAAATAACTAAATTGAAGTGAAAAAGCATTTATTTTAATATAAAAAACAGCGGTTTGCCGAATATATATATATTTTTTTTTTTAGTATTACGGTTTGTTTAAAACTTTATTCTACTTTAATTGAAATTTTTATATTACAACCATTTTGTGTTATTACCGAATAAACTTTATGTTTGTGCAGTTAAAAAAAAATTAAAAAATTAAAACTTATCAATGGAAGTTGTTTCCATTGGTGTGTCATAATATGTGGATAAATTTAAACGTTATAAAGGCCTGATTAGTCTTTAATTTATATGTTCCTGTTCTGTGCCGTACAGTTCTATTTCTTATTTTCTTGTGGCTAGTTTTTGTACAAAACCGTATCAGCGGTTTCAGAAGGCTTTCTTCGCTTTAGTATAAAAGTTTGCAAATTTTAGAAAAAGCGTGTTCACATAAATAAAAACTAACAATTTTCTTATTCGTGAAAAAAATGTATTTAACATTTATTCTCAAAGGTCTACTACATTCCAATTATTAAAATATTCAGTAAACCATGTATTTCATTCACAGCCTGCAGAGAAAAATATTACTACAGAAGGTATAAAACTAATGACAAACATGTGTAATCCATGTCTGGTAGATAAGTATACAAAAAAAAATTAAATAATAATAATAATAAAAACGAAACAAATACACATACAAAAACAAAAGAAGAGAAAATTGAGCTGTCACTTAAAGTTGCTCTCAGAATTCTGTTTTTACAGATTTGGCCGCAACGGTACAGGATGAAACAGAAAATCTGTCTATGACCAGAATTGAATCAGCTGTTTCATACCAGACAGAAAGTAAAGTCTAATATTGCCTTAAATGAAACTCTCGTTGATAATAAATAAATTTTAAAAATTATTTATATCAGTGTCAATTTTTTCGACTATTAAAATTGTAGATATGTATTGCTTTTGAATTTAATATTTCACCAGTTTTCCGACGTATGACGATTTTTTTTTAAATTAAAAGTGATACTTTTTTCTTTTAATTATTCTTTGTTTTATAAAATTGTGGGTTTTTTCCTTAACTTCTGGCACATCCTAGCAAACATAAATATTCATGTACATGCAGTGCATAAGTAGTATGCCGTTCTTAACTTTAATTATACATTTTAAATATTATACACTGTACAAAAGATCTTCTGGGTCGCGTAATATGGCGTAATATTGAACACTTTAAATAAAACTTACTTTAGAACAGTGCCATAACTCAAAAAATTTGCTTTTAAATTGAATAAGTTAATTTTTCTTAATAATTGTCATAATACCAAACTAATATTTTGAACACTTTCCTTTTCACAATAAAATGTTTTTCTCATAAGAGTGCTAACAAATTACAAATTTTTTAAATGGCTCTCATTTTTTTTAAATCTTGACAATATTTGCAACATTTTTTGCAACGTTTCGTAATTAATGTGCTTGTGTATTGAGATTGTGCTGGGTGTTACATATTGTAAACTATTTAAACTTACAAATAACTTAAAACTAAAAAAAAATTTTTTAACTAAAATTGTAATTTGACGAAATCTACGCAAATAATACTTGCAATAATCTACGAAATAAAGATCTTTAAGGTCGCGATGCGTTACGTTAAAAAAAAAATTATGACTGAATTTTTGTACTAGTAGGATTTTACTTTTATTACAGTTAAAGAGTTTACTTACCCATAGTCCAGTCGCAACATAAGTCACAGGGAAATAAAAGTAGCCAAGCATTTAAATATATCAGATAACTGTAGGTTAGTTGACGTGCCGGGGATTCAGCGGCAGAAGCTGGATTATCGAAACGTGTAAATACCGGCAATTGTGAGCCCATAATATAAACTCGACCTACCAACAGACAGACAGTGATGAAAATCAAAAAACCTAGTCGTTTTAATAGTGTTGACGACCATTTTATAGGCGCTTTAAAGCAATGAGTAGTTGTATTTGTTGATGATGTTTGAGTACTCGACGATGACGATGTTACACCCACGACTCCCGAATTAGTACTAGTTTGTAAAAATTTTGTGACGGCTGCTTTGTTTGTCGGTGATGAGGATTGATTTAAAGATGCTGGTCTTTCCTCAAAGAGATTCAGCAATGTATGCCACAACTGCAAAGGATGAATCGTTTGGACTACGAATAATTCGTAGGCCACACAAATACCAGCGATTGTAATGCCTTGTTCTTTACACAGCATTGATGCTAATAAACACAAGCTAAAGTTGATGCACAATTGAAACCATTTAGTTTTTAGTTTCTGGGATTTTTTTACAGTATGTATGCAGCTGGTAACAGCACGGGAGTACGCAATGAATGCGCCAAGAAAAAAGAGTGATGATAACAATTCAGCGCGTCCAACAACTCCTGTTACAGCTTCTGTATGTATAGGATGCACTGCAAAGAGCAGTGTACTAAGAAATGAACATTTTACAGCAAGACGTTCACGTTGTGTGCATTGCAGGACTAAGAGGCGACTAACACGTTTCCATAAGAGACAGACTGTAATATGTAGCAACACATTTACAAAATGATACCCATATGATTGTAGTTCATGCAGCCAGTAATTAAAACGAAACGTGAGCACAGTAAGAGGCCGATATGATTTGTGAGAGTGTTCTTTGCGCATCGCCGTTCCCCAAAAGTCATTGAGAAATATGTTTTTAAGTGGAGTTGTTGGCCTCAAATCCTTGTTATCTCGTATAGCGCTGATATCATCAAACACTAGACCGCATTGTGTTGAATTATAATACGACAGCAAACACAGACATATAATAGAAAGTAATTGAAACAGATTTGTTGAAGTGAATGAGGAACCAGAAGAGGGGAAATTTTTTAACGTGCTTGAGGTTTTATAGTTGTTATAAACATTGCTTCCATAAGATGATGCTGAAGCAGAGACAGAGGCAGAGGCGGTTGCAATAGAAGTAGAAGAGAGAAAGGTGTTAATTTCACGAGTTGTAGTAAAGGACGTTGCATTACTGCTGCTGCCGCCTGTGGCATTTTTATTATTGTTACCATTGCTACCATTCGCTTGCCCAATGTTATTGTTTATGCCATTTGTACGTATATCTGTAGCCGTCGTCATATTGTGGATATAGATTTTTTTCTCTATTTTTTATGCTCCTTTTTATTTCTCTACTTTTTTATATTCTGCAACTTTTTGTTACTTTCTCGTATTTACATCTTATTACTATGCTTTAATGCACTAAATATTGAATTTCTGGTATTCTTTTTTTTTTTAATTTGTCTTTGCAGCATACATACACAAACGCGTGCGATGAGGTGTTCGTTTTTTATGCTGGTAATCAATATTATTTGGCTTAATTTCAAGTTTATTATTTTGTATGTTGCTGAGCAATTTTAATATATTTTAAAAATTTTCTATAATGACCTTCAAATAGGAATAAGTTTTCTTTCACTTTTTTCCAAATTTATTAAAATAATTTCTTTTGATTCGTGTGATGTTTGTTTTCTTCTAAAGATGCACTAATTGCGGCTTAAATTTGGTAGTGAAACCTTTTGCTTGCTCGCTTATTTTTTTACAATAATTTTAATGAGGATTTGAGTTTGAGATCGTTTTAAATTTTCTTCTATAAAAAATTGAGTTGCTTGAAATTTATGTGTTGTTTAAATCAGGTATTTCATTAAAAATCTTTTTTTTCGTAAAGATGGAATGTGTTTTTATCCTGAGAGATGTTTTTCTATTCGCTTTCTATTTCAATTATTAAGTCCTTTTAAAGGAATTAGTTTGTTCAGGTTTTCTTTTAGAGATACATATATTTACATATATGCATTTTTATTAATTTGATTTTCTTCTGGTATACTATATCAGTTTTTAAAGCCTTAAGTGTTTTCAATATTATTTTCTTTAAATTACTTTAACACTATATATTTTTCTTTCAAGTTTCCTTAATTAGTAATGCCATGTTGTAATACAAGGTTTATTAATTAAAATCATGTTGATACACAAATATCCGTATTTTCTTGAATGTATAATAATTCCCGTGGAACTGAAATATTCATAAAGTTAAAAAAAGTAGTTTTAATTATTTATTTATTTTACTAATTTGTAAGTTTCTTTGACTTTTTTTTTTTTTTTGTATATTTATTAAAATTGCTAGTTTTTTGAAGCTTGAGGTCGAATTATAACAGTTTTTTTTATATCGATATTTTGCTTACACACTATATACCTATGTAATTATAAATTGAACGAACGGAGGGATAATATTTAAATAAATCTATGTATATACTAGCTGTGCCAGAAAACGTTGTTTTCCCTTCAAATTTTATTTACCTATATTGAAAAATAATAAATAAGAGAAGAAAAATATAAGTTGGGCTATGCCGAACATATAATAAAAAAAATTAGACATATCGGTGTAGAAGTTCTCCGATTTAAGAAAAATTAAAAAGTGGGCGTGGTCTACTTTAATATTCATAAAAATTTAAGTTGGGTTTTCACTTAAATATACAATTTTTGTATATTGGATCTTCTTACTCTAAGAAATCGTACTCATAATCCTCCTATAAAAATTTAATAATTTTTTATGATAATATTAACAAAACTAATATGATTAAAACTTATAAAATATTTTATAAACAAGTTCCTACAGGACCGTGTGAGACCGGGTAAGAACAGAGAGTAGATAAATGAACCAGATATCAAATGCAGCGCCATCTGCTGGGCGGTTCCAAGGTGTAACACAAAGGCATACACAGAAATTAAATTAAATCGGTCCAGCCGAGTACAATGTCAAACACACTTACAGGCGAATTTTATATATTAAGATATGAAGTTTCCGATTTTTTTTGTGCGGTCCTTATCTACAGTACAAAAAACCAGTTCTACAGAGCAAAATATGTGGATAGTTTAAAGTTGTGGTTTTAAAAATTGTAATGTTATCAGGCGTCATACATATGTATATCTTGGAACTGGGCGTAGCAATATGCCAAGCACATACATTTGTACGTATGTATTAACTAACAATGCTGATTCGATGGATTTGATTTGCACAATTTTAATTAGAGAGTTACTTTTATTTACACCAAAACAAATTTACAATTAGTTCGAAAAATTCAAATTGCAAACATTTTGCACACAATTTAAGTAATATAATGCACACAACTCGACTATAAAGTAATGAAGCCTTAAAAATTAAATCGATAACTACATTAAAAAACATACTATCTATATTACTTTATTGCAATAAGACCACACGAAAGCAACAGAAATATTTAGTGTACATTTTTCGCAAAAAAGCAATAAACCAATAGTTTTAGGTAAAACACTTTTAGCAATTTTTTTCTTTTTTCCTTTTTTTAGCTGAATTAAATGATTTTTATTAACTTACCATAAATTTAAAGTAATAACTAACGCACTACAAATTTCAGATTACTGAACTCTTTCACTTTTGAAGAATATTATAAAATGCAACAAAGTAAATAGGGAAACAAACTCCAACTGAATTTTATATTTAAAAAAATATACCAAAACACTTACTGCTTGCTTGGTATGTACTTTCAAAGTATTCGTAGACAACATTGCAGTCAGTGTATGTAATAACGGCACAACATTAAAACAAACTCATGCAAATGGAGGTATGCATGTAATACAAAAATAGATATATATGCATTTGTAGTTCGTTGGTAGGGGTATGTATGACATACATATACACACATTCATGGGAATATGTGAGAAAGATCAAGGGATAAATATAGAAATGGTATTTGGGACTGTGTACATACAGTGTATATACATTTCAACCGGGAATATACTTTTATATGCATACATACATTTATATATATACAGCTGTAATATTTACCAAAAACAATAAACAAAAATTACTACTTCTTCATTACATTCCTACATAAAGGGAGCCACCTACATTGAACAAAATAGAAAAAAATAAACAAAACAAAACAGAGAAAAGAAAATAAAGTTTAAGAATGAAAATGAAGAAAAAGTGAAAAATTACTTTACAAAAATACATGCACACTCATACATATTGCATGTATGTATGTACTGCGAATAACTGAATTCAAATTATCATAATGTACGTACATATGAATGTGTGTACAAGAATTAGAACAGAAATTTGAAAAACAAAAATTACCTTCATATCTACGTAGATATTCGCCTGCCAAATTATTTATCCAGCAATACAAAAGTTATAAAAAAAGGAGTAGCCCTCCAAGGATACTAAAGGTTAGATTCTCGTCATATGAACGTACACACATACATAGTTACATTTAAATGGAGTAATTCAAATCATATGAAGTTATGTACTTTACATACATATGTGTATATATGTACATACTGTATGTATGTAATGCAATTTACAACAAAGTTTTAAAACGAAAAAGTCATAGGTATCTATAAAACGAAAAATGAGGAAAAAATATAAAGGACCAAAGCTGTGTTGTGGTCGTTAACCTCGACATTTACAAAGCATACACAGGAATAGAAAAAAAAGAGTACAAAAAGGAGTGCAGTCACACTATTATGGTGGATGTGCTACATTGTTGTGCTCAATGTCATCGATTTTAATGTTTGGGTTACATCAACCACATGTTAGATCGAATACTCTATAAGTATGATGAAAATGACATGATAATCCATACATACATATGTATGTACATGCATATGCCAGCAAAACTGTTGTACGTACAATGAGTACATAGAACTGCAACGTTGCAAAATAAAAACAATATGGAAAAGAGAGTGGCAATTTTTTACACTGAGCAGCGAGTGTTCTCATCATTTTTCTGTTTGCTGTTTTCCTTTTTTTTATAGTTATTGTGCCGCAATTTCTCTTTTTGCACTCATCACATATACAAAATAATATACAGCTTTAGGTAGGGAGTCGATGTTACTTCATAATAATTATTTTAGTTGAAAAAATAAAAGAATGCTAACTAACTTTAACTTCAACTTTATGCCCATCTAGTTACATATAATATTTATAGGTAGGTATTTACGTTACAGTAAATTAGTTTTTCTCTTTACAAACAAGATTTTATTCAGCATATTCACCAGCTGTGCCTATGCGTTGAAGTCAAGGACAATAAGTTTACCGACTTTACCTATCATTAATAATAGCATTACATCCAGATCACAATATTGCAATGTATAGTATAATTAAGTTTTTCATTACTGTTCAAATGGATACTGCACGATTTAAACAAGTTGTCGGTGGACTTTCTTGTTGACAATGTTAAGGTTCTAAAAAGCACCGCCAATATTTGTTCCAATTTATTTTTATTTTATAAATTACAGTTAGTTGAATTTTATATTTCAATCCATGACTTCATATACAATGAATATATCTTTTACCAAATACATACCCATCTAGTAGTTTTATGAATAGGGTTATATAGACTCTTAACCAGGAATAGTTTAGATGTAAGTATTGTGGAACAATGAAGATTGCAAAATGCAAAACATTTAAATCATAATTTTATACTTCCCGTTCCATACAAAAAAATTAGAAACTACATTTCCTGTAACATTTGTTTTTGCTTTTGCATTACATTTTACTTCAACTTTCACTTAACTACATTTTTTATTTGCAGATTCTGTAAACATGTCAAATTAACATTGTTGCAAGGATATTATCGAAACATATTATTAGCAAGCACGCTTTCTTCTCTGTTTCTTCCGAAATCGTTCTTTTATTGCTCTCTTACACTGAGTTAATATTTTGAAAATATACTTTCCTTCGACCCCGTTGTTTAATTCAAGACAGCGCATGTCTGATGAAAAATTTTTATAGAATTTACGTGATAGTGTGACGTATTTGTTGTTACCGGCAGGGAATATAACCACTTTGTATAACATTGTTTTGGCTATAATACCAGCAACTTACATAGTTGCCGAACAGTTGTTTGTAAAATTACTTTGACCGAGATTTCCTGCTCTTCTCTGCACAAATCACATTATAATAAACCACCTCGTTATTCTCTTGTAATGCTCTTTTGTGAATTTGAGGAAAACAACTAAATAACACAACTCACAAAAAAAAATCCTTGCACACAGTAAAGAAAATTTCAACTTTAATACTTTTCCTAAATCTATAGGAATTACATACAAAATCCATACATACGTTTGTACATATACATACACATATATACAAAAAAAAAGCCAGTTTTCTGTGCCGTTATCCTAAAAAACCCCTCCTCAAATTACAAATAGTAAAATAGAACCTGAAAATCTAAAAACTGCTACTTGGCGAAATTTTAATATGTACATGCTATGTAAATTAAAGTTTAAATTTACTTTTAGCAAAGAAAATGGCGTCATGAATGTGCATCCAACAATGTGTATACATTTTATTTGTAACCTTTTTAAATATTTATAACACTAATTTTAGCATTACTTGGAAGTGTGCAAAAAAAATTTTACTATTGGAAAATATCAAATTTATATGACTTACCATTTTTACAATGCTTTTTCACATTATTATTGTTAACTTAAGTTCTTTTTAATTACAATTTAATAAATACACCACTATTATTAACTAAAGCGTGCACACTTCTCGCGACTTTACCAATTCAATTTCTTATTATGACTTCTTACTTTGTAGCAAATTACGTATACAAGCGCGCGAGAAATGTCATTACTTTTTTGGTATTTTGCTTTCCTTTTTAAGTTGTCATTTTTGCATATTGTTGCCAGATTCAAGGGATTTATCAGTATTTTGACGGTTTTATGCACAGAAATATGCGATTTTTGGATTCAACATTGCGATTTTTCTAATAATCTAACGTTTTATTTATTAAAAAAAAATATTTTATTTTTAAACATATTAAATTATTTGGAATTATGAAGTTTAAAAAAATTTAATCTTCATTCGTGCTTAAAATTTAGTTACATTATAATTTATATACAAGTACATACATGCATTTAAGATTTTCTTTAAAAACTCAATAGCTGATTATCAGAAGTCTTTGTACGAATGTCATTCGAAAACATCAGACAATATAGTTTATGAAAGTTTGTATTTTATTTATTAGTTAGTTTTATTTGACCTTTTTCTTTTTAATTAAAATGGCTATTTTGTTAAGCTTGAGGTCTTATTTTTCAAAAATTTATTTTTATATCGATATTTCGCTCCAATTTTTGTAGCTTCTTCAGGATATAATTATTTTATCTGGCGATATGAAATTAAAAAAAATATATGTTTTCATTTAATTTCAAGTCAACTTTTTTGTAATTACAAAAAAGTCATAATGGTAAGACAAAAACTATACACACATTAAAATGTTTTAAAAATTATATATTGGTTCACATTTTTTTCAGAGTGTTTTGGAAACTGTAATTAAAAGAAACGTTGATACTACAGATCGGATTATGAAGAACGCTTTAGGCTATATGGTTTGCGATAACGCCCATGGTACAGTAGCTATATCTTCATTTGATAACACAGTGTCTATGGGAATTATAAAACTTATTGCTAAAATGTTGGTTTCCGCAGCTAGAAGTGCAGTACGTGATGTAGATAGTACAAACGATTTAAAATTCTTACGTATCGCCACACGAAAATTTGAATATTTAGTAGCTCCGGAAGAGGAATTTACTATTGTGGTAGTTCAATAACTTTTATATTTTGATTTTGTCATTTATTTTGTTATTACAAATTTATAAGTCATTAAAAATATTAACTTTCAAGAATTTTGCGTTATTTCTTTATACATGTGAAGCATTTTGAAAGCGATCTTCAGCATTTTGTACAACGATTACAGTAATTTTGCCATCAGGTACTATTAAAGTTTCATTTTTTAAAGTTCTTAATCTTAACATAACCAATTCATCACTAGAATCAAGTTTTTCTAATCCCAAGCACACTTTATCGCGAAATATTTCATAAAGGCCAGCATATTGTATAGCTGACAGCTTTTCCATAGAAGTTTTGACTGGATTACCTTTGTTATTTAAAATCAATATGTCGGTTACTCCCGGTTTTTGCTCTATTTGGCGAAAAACTTCATCTACATAACGACAAGAGCGTTTATTCTATAAGAAGTGGTCAGATTAGTAAGTATGATTCAGATTTACAAAAAAAGCAATTCTGAATTGAGAAGAAAATTACCTTATTCACGTTTTGGTTTGACATTTTTAGAATTGTTTGTTATACGTATGTATTCATATACATATGTATATTATTTTTAAACATTTACCAATGCAAAGAAAAGTATATATATTTAGGTCACTGGGGTAGGCAAATAAACAAATGGTTGTAAGATATTGCCATGGAAGCTTTTAAATTTAATTTTATAATTTAATATATATATATATATATATTAATATATATATATATATATATATATAAATAAAATAATAAATAATATTTGTGTGTGTGAAGAAAAAAATTTAATTATACGTTTTGAGAACATTAGACGAAAATTCAAATTATTCAAAATCTAACTGAAGATAATGTTTTAGAAAAATTATTCAACTTGGCAGCTTTATTTTTATTTAACTTGGTATCACGTTTTTACTTATTTTTACAACGGTGGCAACAACCACAAACAGCCACAGCACAACAAGAAATTAGACATTTCAGGCGTGAAAAAGCATTTTTGCCGAAATTTTTTAGTAATTTTTTATTTTTTTCACAATTGAGTAAATAATATTTACTACTTTAAATACACTATGTCCACAGAAGATTTCTACTTACGTTATTATGTTGGTCACAAAGGAAAATTTGGCCATGAATTCTTGGAATTTGAGTTTCGTCCCGATGGCAAACTGCGGTATGCCAACAATTCGAATTATAAAAACGATACCATGATTCGCAAAGAGGCATTTGTCCATCAATCGGTAATGGAAGAGCTCAAACGTATTATATTAGATTCCGAAATTATGGCTGAAGATGACTCACCTTGGCCACCGCCAGATCGCGTGGGCAGACAGGTTAGTCCTCGAAGTTTTGCACGTTGCCTTTCATTTATGTTGTATATATAAATTTTTTAGGAGCTGGAAATTGTTATAGGCGATGAACATATCTCTTTTACCACCTCCAAGACGGGTTCACTTGTTGATGTCAATCGCTCCAAAGACCCCGAGGGCTTACGCTGCTTTTATTACTTAGTGCAGGATCTTAAGTGCTTAGTTTTCTCACTCATTGGTTTACATTTTAAGATTAAGCCAATATAAATAACAACAGAGAGGCAAAGGAAAATTGTATGTCTACTCATTTTTTCTTTAGTTTAAATTTCATTTAAAATTGGCTTACAAAATGTTTTCACCATAGAAATAAAAGTTCTTTTATATTTTCACAGTAATTATTGATACAATTTTTATTAATTCTCTACATCCACTCAAATAATTTGCATCGAAATGCACACTAAGTGCAAGCAAACTTTGTTGTATAATTTAGTACTATTTTTATGTTTTATCTGAGGCAGTAATTGAAATTTTGCCGCCGTTATTTCAGATAAAAATATATGCTCATATAAGAAAAGAATTTTTATTTCACTCGTGAATTTATGCTCCTATTACTTACAGACTGGTGTGTTCACTTAAATGCGCTTGATAGAGCTTTGTAACCAAAACAAATTTTTGTACATTTATGTGAACAGGGCAGACAGTACTCAATAATTTATCCTAATCAATATCACCATTTTTTCCGGTCAATTTTCAATTGAGACAAGTCGATTTAATTAACTACACACATTTATTTCTGATATACATACATATGCATGTACATAAATAGGTATTAATGAAAAAAAGTTTGTGTAACATTTGATATAACACAAAAAAAAAAAAAAACTGATTCCATAATTAATTATTATTTTCAAATAAATGATCATTAAAATTTAACACTTAAAATTTAAACTTTCTATTATTTTAATTAATTTAATATTATTAACATATTAAGAAATGTATAAAAATTTCTTAGCATTTACACACCCACATTTATCATTTTTAAAAACGTAAAATAAGTTTGATTCTGCTATGGTACTGCGCTAATTGTGTAAAATTATTTTAAATCGTGTAAAATTTTGTTTGATATGTATATATAAATAGTTTATTTGTAAGTAGAACAATAGCTAACACATTGTTTAAGTACAAAATTGGAATTATTCTTTTTTAGTTGTAGATTTTCTTAATATAAATTGAGCGGTTCTATTTAAATAATCATCAGTCTTTGGGTAAGGGATTGGATTTTAAACACATACATATCATACGTTAAAAGTACATTATAATTAAACTTTGAATAATTATTTGTATATGCTAAATGAGTACTAGATTTTTATGGTAAGTTTTTCATATAATAGATATTTGAGTATATACAAAACAAAACTTACAGTGATACTAAATTATGATGTTTTCAAAGGCAGTATTTCAAAAGGCTGATTGGTGCTGGGTGGGTTGGGGGTTGTTGTTTGCTGGTTGTGTAACTGTATACAATTCACTAAAGAAAACTCTTTAAGAGTTTAATGCGTAATTCTCAGAGTCATAATTGTGGAGGTGCTGGTAGAGGATTAGGTGATTGTTGAGCTGGTTGCTGGTTTTGAGATGTTGACGATGTAGCAGATCCAGCATTTGAGCCGCTACTTAGTAATGGCCTTTCAAAATATTGAGTTAAGGGATCCAAATTAGACTGAAGGGTTGGTGTAAGTGTTTGTGATACTTGTCCTGGAGAAGATTGGGCTGCATTTAATAAAATAGGTGCAGGTGCAGCATTAATTCCACTGCCTGCTGGCATAGTAGGTGCTGCATTTATGATGGCTCCCTCTTTAGGACAACCAATAGTTAAACGCACATGCAAACCAGATTCTTTAATTAAATTAACTACATCACCATGTGACATGCCGGCTATGTCTATGCGATTCACAGCAATAATACGATCTCCCACTTTTAATTCACCGCAGCGGTCTGCTGGACTACCAGGTATAAGTTTTCCTTTTTCGAAAGTAAATAACATTTTGTAAATATATACACATATATACACTTAAAAAAATTATTCTTTTTACCGATTGTAGAACCATAATATTGATTTGATGATGAAATGATAACAAAACCAAAACCTTCATTTTCATGTCTTGTCACTATAACGTCATAAGGATAGCGTACTGGGTTGTTGCGTACTATTTGCTGTAAGGGAGATGTATGTTGGACACTACCACCACCACTATTCGTGCCATTGTTTAACTGCGGCATTATCAACTGTGTTGGTATCAAGTGCGGCTGTAGTTGAGATTGTGGTACACCAGGACGCATTCGACGTCTTAGAATCATGGTCACTTGACCGCGCAAAGCTGCTTCTCCCATTAAGGAAACTACCTTATGGTGAGATGAATTAACCTAAAGCAAAAGATAAATTTAGTCATTAAATTATTAAACTAATGTGCTAAAAGCATAAGGTGTTAAAATTATTTTTTGCTATTTTTTAATTGTGCAGTTTTAAAATGTCTTATTCAAATTAACTTTAACAAACAGAGCTGGATATATTTGTCTTAGTCTTGGGTTGTCTTATTTATGTACATATTGAAATGTATATTTTATACATTTAATTACAAAACGTAAGGAAAAGATGCACGCTGAAAAATTTGAAACTGCTCTTACCACGTTAATACCATCAATACTTAATATTTCATCGCCTGTCGTTATACGATGATCGTTGTCAGCCGCACCACCAGGTACAATATGGCCCACAGTAACTTGGGATCCTTCTTCGGTGCCGCCAACAATCCTAAAGCCAAAACCCAAAGCCTGACGCTGTAACGTCACTTCTGATAAAACAAACTGTTCACCAGATCCATCTAAAATATCACCCGATTCGGGAAAGCGCATTAAACTGCTTGACGACGGTATATTATTAAAGCCCACTCCACCATTATTAGGCCAGTTGGCTAGTTGTTGTTGAGCTGGAGAATGTTGCTGATGGTGATTCTGCTGCTGCTGCTGCTGTTGTTGTTGCTGTAGTTGGTGGTTCATTATTACATGACTTGGATGTTGATGTAAATATTGTTGCTGGGAGGGCGAATACCCACCCCCTCTGCCAGTTGTTGAACTACCAATTCCGGTATTGATTTGCATTTGATTGTGATGCGGATGGTCTAGAGGAGAGAACCCAGCACGCCGTCTGTCATTCAACAGCTCGTTGACTCTCTTCTGCATGCGTTCGTTTTGTATGTGTGCCGCCTGTAAACTGGCAGATGAAGCGGGTGAATATTGCGAATGGCCATGTTGTGCTGCATGGTACACTGGGTAATAACTTCTCGGTGAGGGTTGTTGCTGCTGGTTATGAGTATTTGTAGAATTTCGCAAGCGATTATTTCGAAAATCTTGACAATCATAACAAAAGCATGACTCATGATGATGATGATACGAACCAGTGGCTGGTGGTAGAAGTCCCGCCGTTGTGCCTGAAGATGTGGCTGGAGGTCCATAGAGGCCTCCACTTAGAGGGCTCATAACTGGCGGCATTTGTGCTAGACCGTAAATCGAACTATAGTTCCCGCTACTAGCACTTACATAATCTCCCTGATTCTCATAATTGGGTACTCCGGAAGCGGTTGTACGCAAATAACCTCCAACTGTTGGTGGACCCAGTACTCCATTATTAAGTAGTGAATCGCTGGGCATAGATACTCCAGCCAAACGTTCACTTAAGCTGGTAACCATTTTTGGGTAGGGGTCCATAAATGGAATGTCATTGTTAATGGCATCAATTTCAGTTAGAGAATTTTCAGATTTATTTCCCTCCATCAAATGAGCTTTACTTTCGGCTATAGAACATTCCAGTACATTCTCCTCTGCACTTGTATTTACAGCAGCGACTTCTCTATCTTCATTTAACTCTATGTTCGGTGTATTTACTCTGGCTCTACGTGTATCAACTAGCGGTGTTTTTGGTCTTATAGGCAGAATTTCTTTTTGCATTGTACTATACAAATCAGCAGTGGGTGTTTTGCTACGAAACAAGGCATTGTTGCCTATACCGCCTGTTGTAGCACCTAAGAAATTCTTTCGTAATTTAGCCACCGTGTTATTGCCTCCTGCTGACTGTGTTGTACTGTTGGAAGGGGTACCATTTGCAGAAGTCGTTGATGTGATTGGTCTTTGAATCTTGAGTAAAGTAGGCTCTGTTTTAGAACAGTCTTTAAGTATCTGAACTACATCTAAATGGGATTTATTTCGCACGACATTATCATTGATTTCTAACAGTATATCACCTTCTTGTAATTGATTACAACAAGCACGATCTAAAATCTTTTTAACTTTTTGGCCATACGACGAATCGGCAATGGTAAATCCGAAACCCATGGCACCTTTTGTTATTGAAAATGTATGGACTTGTGGCTTTTTCATAAGTATAAAACCACTGTTGTTAATTACCGTACTTCCGGCATTGAGTTCGTGTTTGTTACCAGCATTACTATTTGTACCCGATATATCGAGGAAATTATAGTTTCCATCGATATTAAGATCCATTAACATTTGGCGTTGTTTATCAGGTTCATGAGCGGAAATACCATCAACAGCTATTGTGGTTACAACTTCTGTGTTTGGATCATTTGGATCAAATGGTAACGGGTAACCACGACATACTTCTAAAGTAACAGTTTCGCCTGGCATAATTGACTGGAAAACATTTACCTAAAGCAACAAGATAGTTAAACATGTTATATATTTATGAATAAATGATTAGTCAGTCTTATATTGAACTTACCATTTCATGGTGTGTAAATCCTAAAACACATGTATCATTTACATATACTAAAACATCACCCATTTGCAGCTGTCCATCTAACCAAGCTGGACCATTTGGTACAATTGATTTTATTTGTAAAAACTCTTCCACACTGTCATCACCACCAACAATAGTAATACCTAAACCTCTAGCAGATTTCAATAGCGTTGTGTTGATACGTTCACCCTGCATTTCAGCTGGATTTCTAGTGAATTTATATGGCAATAAAGGCGGTTTATTTGAGTTTTGTTCCTGAGCCATTGCTGGTGTAGGCTGCATTGCTCTCTGTGATATATCAACCGTTGATAAAGTGGATGCCGATGAGATGGAACCTAAAGCGATACTGGCATTTGTGCCGTTCAAAACACTGAATGATGAAGGTGTTTGCGGACGTTGTTGTGGTAATTGATTTTCGTGTTGATGAGAATTAAATTGTGAATGTTGCTGCTGTTGCCTCTGTAACTGTTGTTGGTTTTGTTCGGCAGCTCTTCGTTTAGCTTCTAATACAGGATTTTCATACTGTGTTTTTCTATTAACATGATCAATATAGTAGGTACCATATAAAGAGTCTTCAATTTTTTCCCATCCATAAGGCAATTCACCTTCTCCACATTCCTCTAATGATTTCTTTTGATATTTTGAAAGCCTAGGATCTAGCCAATGAGAGGTACCGGTATTGTGGCTTATGAAAGTAATTTTTTTTAATAAGCGAATGAGCATGTAAAATAATTTTTTGCATACTTACTCTATAAAATATAATTCACCTCTTTCAGTATAAGCTGTTTCCCATTTAGGTGGTAGAGGTCCTAAACCATCACCAGGATCATCATGTTCTGCTATATTCAAAGGTACTGGGGCAATACTTTCACTGCCAGATAAACTTTCGCCTGCACCTCCGTTGCAATAGTTATTTTGTAAAAGATTCTCTATAAATGAACAAAAAAAAATGTATGTATGTACATGTGTGAATAAATTGTAAAAAAGAAAAGTAAGTATATATTATTATAGGCAGATATATTTTGTTTGTTCTGTAAACATGGGACATATTGTTTTAACATTTCTTGTGATGATTATTTTATAACTTAAAGTTTTTAATTTAAAAAAAGAGAAAAAAACAATTCTAAATTTCATATATTTCAAGGCGAAGCTATAGAAGTGGCCGAATTAGCAATTCGCTTATCATTTTTTTTTAAATTTTTAAAGCAAATTTTGTGTTCTTTTCATTTTTTAATTGATGATATCGTCAATATGTAATTCCTATTGTTATTTATCGTAAAGATTACATACAAAAATTAATTATTTTTCAAACTGTTTAAATTTTAAACTTCCTTAATACCATAACGGAGTTAATGAAAAAGAAATGCAGACATCCATTATTCGTATTGAAGTTTATGGCCTAGACGTGATATTTTTTTTTAATATTTGACAATTAAATTTGCACATGAATTTACTCGAGGATTTAAAAAAAATTGACTTAAAATTAGTTATGAATTTTTTTTATCGTACAATAATTAAAAAAAAAAAAAAAAATACCAAACCGGTTCAAGCGTTCAATTGGATAAGGTAAATTTATACTTACTAAAATCCTAAGCTGCGTTATGACAAACATTTAAAAATAAAATTAGCCAAATTAACACAGCCGTTCTCTGTTTTAGATAAATTTAAAATGGGCGTAAAAATAGGAGTGGTCTAAGTTTTTCTTTCCATAAAAACCTAAGTTGAGTTATGACGAACATACAACAAAAATTGGATTTGAGATACATTTAAAAAGTGAGCGTAAACAGGGGCGTGGCTAATTTTTCTTCCCATAAAAACCTAAGGGGAGTTATGACGAATATACGACGAAAAAAAAATTTGCCAAAGTGGACGTAAAGATAGGCGTTTACAGTTTTTGTTTATATAAAAACCTAATTTGAGTTATGACGAACATACAACAAAAAAAAAAATAGCCAAATTGGGTTAGCCGTTCTCAAGTGATGCAATTTCATACGAACAACATTTGATTTCTTATACTAAGCGCACTGATTAGCTGTTTTTACACAGGATAGCATAAATAAATAAAATATATGGACCAATTCTAGTGGGGACTATCGAATTCGTAAGAGCCACGACCTGTACGCTGACATTGATTTGGTGAAGCGCATAAAGGTGCAAAGATTGCGTTGGCTGGGTCATGTTGTGAGCATGAATAAAGATGCTCCGGTACGATCTCGAAGGTATGCGCAGGAGGGGGTCTCCAAAGCTCAGCTGGAGAGATTAGGTCCAACGTCCCAAATTGGAGAACGTCCCAAATTGGAGAAAATGAGCAGAAGATCGCAGCGCTGAAGACCTAATAATAAGAAGTTTTTACACAGTCTCAAGGTTAATACAAGTAACTGACCCGCGTAAAACTGAACTTGCCAAATTCAATAATATATAGTGACCATTCTTGGAATATATTCATTTTATGTAACAAATCTCAAAGAAAACTCGCTGGAAAATGGAATTTTCATTGTTAAATCAGTAAATAATGGACGTAAATATGGGCGTAGCATTATGCTATACTCGTATAGCCTATGTTACTCGCCTTATGTTGGTGAAAGAATTTTTAAAATCGGTTTGGTAGTTTTAGAGTTTATCCATTACAAACAAAAAACAAAGTTTTCCTCTTCATAATATTAGTACAGTAGTAACTCGATTCTTGCACACCTCAATAGTTGCGCATCCTCGATTACAAATTCAGTAGTTGCAACATTGGAAAAAAAATACGCTATACTTGCAACATATGCGAATTTCTAAACTCTTTTTACTTTATTATGGGCTTTATATTATTTTTGTTTTTTTAATAACTGTAAAATACGTTAATTTTGCGTTTCTTTTGTGTAAATAATGATTAATACCAAAACTCTTTAGTTGTATGCCACAATTCGAGTAGAGAACACAATGGTGAACAAAAAATTTACATTGTTAACTATCAAAGAAAAGACACAGTATTTAAAAAAAAAATATGTAATACAAATGTATTAGATCGTGAATTTTATCAATAAATTGAAATTACAGTGAATATTTATTTGCTATGAAATAAAATTATTCGGTACTTGCGACATCCTCGAAACGTGCACAAAGCCTGGTTTTCATTCATTATGAGCGATAATCGAGTTACTACTGTATAGATAGATGTGTATGTATGTATGTAAATGTAACATACAAACAATTTCATAATGGAGATGAAAACTAAAGGAGTAGTACATATTAAGATGGGAAAAAGTTGCTAAAATTAATTATTTTTTAATTCTGTCTGTTTTGGTGAAGCCCTCGTATTTAGTGATAGTGTTTTATCGATTGGTTAAAAGTTAGTGGTGGCAGGTATTAAAGGTTTTTGAAGCATAAAAAAGCTAAATGCATGATTGATTTCCTAATTGTACTACAAAAACAGAAAAATCTACAACATACATATGTATGTAAAAGCAGTAATTTTGAGTGTTACATGAGACAACAAGAACTATTTTTGTAGAATATTTTTTAATTCTGTCTGTTACTTTTTTATTAAATTACAAACGAAAAGAATTTCTTATTCATTACACCACCACAGTCTTGAATTTTACAAAAAAAAAAACGATTAATTGATAACATATTCACTCAAACATACATACGAGTACACACATATCCATATGTACGTACGAGTACACGCACACATACGTTGTTTTAAACTTAACCACTATTCACTGTACTAATGACCCAGATTCTAAAAAGAAAGTATATGTTTGTGTGTGCATATCTAGAAATTTTGCTTTATAAGTGACCATCTTAGATGGCCTTATAATATAAGTTCTAATATGAATATAATAAATAATTTACAAATTACAAAACTAAGAATTTATTATTTGCCGCAAATATATTTAAAAAAAAGAAGAGACTTGCCGAGACATTCTGCAAGGGGAGTCACCTATCTATACCACTATCTACTCGTATACAATGCATTACAAAAACAACCTTTTCGTATGTGCCAAATAAAAAGAAGGAAATTCAATGCAGATCCGGTCATACGCTCATACTTCTCTATGCATTTTGAGCATAAAAACAATGGTGCGCACAGGAAGTAAGCAACTTTTAAGAGCAACAAAGTCAAAACGAGGAGAGCAAAAAATGTACAGCTGTCTTTAATGCTTTACCGTGTATTATTCTGGCAATAAAGTGGAAACTTAAATTAGTTCAAAAATTTTAGTATTAATTTCACTGGCATCTATTTATTTGTGCAAATTTAAGATCTCCAAAGAAAAATTTTGATTTTTTAATTGAATTATTGCATCTCTTTGCAATGAGTCATCAATCAAAAAAGGGTTTATTTAACTAGCCCAGACATTAATTAACATTAACATTTTTATGTTAAAAGAAGTCTTATAATCAATTAGTTGATTTTTAATTTTGAAAATACGAACGAGTGAGTACAATAAATTCAGTCTACCAAAATAATAGCTACTCAATATCACTGTTGGTCTCTAAAAATCATGAAGTGTAAAATTTGATATTTCATTTTTAATTGAATGCCACACGAATTTTTTTTTAGTATGCGATATTATTAGTGCGTGATATTAAGATCATTTTGTAAACGAGTGAAAAATAAATTTAGTATGAAAATACAAAAATGTGATTTGACACAAATTATTTTATAAAGAGTGTCTCAGTACGAGTGCACTTTTCAAATTTAGTGTAACTTTATTTTTGTGAAAGTGGCAACTTTAAAATTTGACAGTTGTCATATACGTTTATTCCGATTATTAAAAATGGAGTGCTTTACTATTAGAATAACTCGTTATAACGATTATAATTGTGTTGCAGCAAAGTGAAATGTATGCCAATTTTTTTTTTTTAAATCATCCTCTGATGAAGTGCATTTGCATCTGAATTGCCAAATTTAGGTTTTAGAAAATCCTCATGAAATCCATGAGAAACAAATTCACCCACAACAAGCAACTGTCTGGTGTGGATTTTGTTCAGGCCTTACTATTTTGAAGATGAGGTCAAAATTGCGGTAACTGTGAACAGCATTCCTTACAGGAACATGATAAAAGAGTTCTTGTGGCATGTTTCTGAATAACATGTGGTTTCAGCAAGGCGGCTTCACTTGCCACACAGCGCCTGAAACAGTCGATGTACTAGTATTTGCAGCATGAAATGAAAAAGTGTACTCTTACTAGGATACCCTATATTTAATTAAATATGTTTGGTTGATAAAATGCTTTTCAAACATTTTACATTAAATTAAATTTATTTTAATTTAGGTTACACAGGGGGCCTAAGCAAGAAAAACAGAAGCTGGGCTCACTTGGGTCCT
Organism: Thelaira solivaga; assembly: GCA_947397855.1. Lineage (NCBI taxonomy): Eukaryota > Metazoa > Arthropoda > Insecta > Diptera > Tachinidae > Thelaira > Thelaira solivaga. The sequence continues at coordinate 52,514,415 of OX377614.1, forward strand.
CTAAATTTATTTTATCTTTGTGGATATTTTTCTTAAAATTACTTTTTTTTTACGTTTAAAAATTGTGAACCTACAGAAATTTTATTTCTTTTACTAAAATTATAATTATTTATTTTAAAATTAAAAAAAAAAAAAAAAATAGATTTTCAAAGAAAATTATTTTCATCAATATTTGCTTTTTCTCAAAATATAAAAAAACTTTTTTATTAATTTTTTTAATATTCAAGAATATTTGGTTACGACAGTAAAGTAAAGTAAAGTATAGAAGACTCCGCACAGCCAGATTTACGAAGTTTTCTTATTATTTTTGTTTTTGTTTTTCATATACTCTTTAATAGCATTTCAGTAATACCCTACTTCCTTTCACTAAACTATCTCTCTCCATAGTTATTCGTCTTTCTTCTTATACAGGTATCACAAAGTGATCAAGTGAGACACTTACTCTCTCTGTTTTTCTTTGTTCGCGGTGCCCTGTGAAACCTAACCTAATATTTATCAAATAAAAATACTAAACATTCGACTCAAACGATTGTTTGTTGCTATATTGTATCCTCTCTCACTGTTTCGTCTACATTGCTCGATAACGAAAGCGGTATTAAAAATAATATATCATTAGAAAATGGTATGGTTTAGACTTTCTGTTGTTTTAATTAAAAATTAGCAGTTCGAATTGCATGAATTACACTGGTCAACATTGACAAATTTTCCAGATTGTTTGTATTGGTTTTCGATTAATTAAAGTGTGTGAACGAAAATAAAACTGGTTTTTTTCTAGAAGCTCTAGATTTTAATTTACGGGACTATTTTACACATTTTATTTCATGGTTGAAGAAAATAATGTTTTTATAAGATTTTCTGGAATGAGAAGCTTGTTTTAAATCTTGACTAAGATTCCAGCAGTCATCAGCCATCATATGTATGTATGGCGATTATCTTGGTGAAACCTTTCGTTTTGCTCTTCACTATAATCTGTAATGTTTTCAGAAAATCGATCTAAATGAGAATGTAAAGTTTATTTTGATGCTCATGTTATAGCTAATTGCAAAAAGTGTGCTGATTTGTGATTTCCACAGAAAATGTTTAATCATTAAAGCGAAACTTTTCCAGGTTTGCTGGTGAAATTGATTGATGATCAGAGCTTGACTGTAGAGTTTATGACTGTAATGTTGGCCATACAAAAATAATAATTATCATGATGATTACGAACCTCTCGACAAATCATGGGTGTACTGAACTTAAGAGCAGGTCTTTTTACACTTATCGATTGGCGCAAAGAGACAATATAGATTGCAAATTTACTCCAAACTCCAAAATAGATACAGTACACAAATTTTATTAAGTCGATGATCAATTTAGATTATTTTGTCAAAAGTGTATTCACTACAAATAACACAAAAATTGTCTTGATCATTTAAGTAACGTCTTCTCTCAGTGAACTTTTTATAGAGTTACTATGAAATAAAATTTTCACCACTTTAAAACGGCGTAATAGGTGCGAGTAGATTGAAAAATCTCAAAAGCTAGAGCTGCTAGTGTTATTTTCGTAGTCAACACAACGAATATAAACATTCTCAAAAATATTATAAAGTGGACATGTGTTGCGCTGCGTTCTAATCAGTTTTATTAAAAAATATAAAAATTTTTTTTAAATATTTAATTATTTGTTTTATAAATTGCAAGTTTTATAATTGATGTTTTTGTATTACATTAAATTGTTTTTATTATATAATAATTTTATTTTTTATTTTATTAAAATCCCACCAGCAAATATTAACGCTTTAAACCACTTAATTCCTATCCGTGTTAATGCAGAAGCGATACTGAGGAAACATTTTAAAATAAGTTGAACAACAAACGAACAGTTTCAGTTTCAGTTAAAAAAATTTTTTTTTTTTTGTTTCAAAAATGCATACATAATGCGAAGTGGTTTGTTAGATAAATATTTGTATTTTATGTTTTTCCTTTGGAATTTTTTTTCTTAAAAGACCCTCTTTTTACTTTTGTTTATTTTATTTTTCTATTTTTTTTTTATGTTTGTTTTAAAACATTCACTTTTTGACCAACTGAATAAAGTCTAGTTGCCTGCATTCAAGCAATTTCCAACCACACATCACATCAAATATAATGAAATTGGAGCAGATATTTTGCCTAAGGGTTTTTTTAATACAAAAATAGCAAGAACAAACACTTTGGCTCAACATTATATTAAATGGACGAGTAGTAAGCAGTAGAATGGATATTTGCTTTTATTTGCTAACACACAGGTTGGATAGATAATTCAGAGAGCGAAGCGAGAGAACATACATGGCTAAAGCTACAAAAAAAAAACACTTAATCATGTCAATCAAAATTTAACTGCCGTTTATGGACAAGTTGTCTCACAACATATTTTTTTTAAGAAGCCTGGTGTAATTCAAAACTACTTAAGTTTTAGGAAAAAAAATTATACAGGGGTTTTCAACAAAAGCTTTATTTCCCACAGGGGCGGGTTTTTTTTGACAGTTTTGACTTTCTATTACTTTAGAAATTGCCTTCAGCTGCTACCTATGCATTTTTTTTAATGAACAATATCCTTTTTCATCAAAGGTTTTTCTTATTGAATTTATAAGTGTTGGTTTCGGAATACGAATTAGTGGTCTGGGGTATTCGCCTTCTCAATTATACTCAAACCACGTTAACATAATTGGTAGTAGTCTTATATATAAGATACAACGTTTTGAGAGGAAATATTGGAGGCGCAAAAATGCTTGGTAACTCCAGCAGCATTTTGTGACTTACATATTTCATCAATACCAAGAGATTTCTTTGAGGCTATAATGTTCTCCATCTCTTGGCTCTGAAGACGTATTGACAAATTTTATGTGAAAAGCCGGTTTAAGCTGATAAAGCCGCTGTAGAAAATTTCCCTTGCAAAATCCGTGTATGGGACAGAAGCACTACTGTATACTGCATTCAAATTTGAAAAAACGTAATGAATTACGTTTTTGCAAATTTAACTCAACGAATTTAACTACACTCACTTATATTTTGCTACATAATCTACTTTTAGTCCAGCGTTTTTCCAATTTTTGTATTCCTTACAAATAATAGGCGTTTGTTTCGGTTCAACCTATTTGACCCAGCCATTTCTTCAGGTGTAGAAAAAGAAAACAATCGCAGGGGGCTAAATCTAGAGAATATACTGGATAGCCCAATGCATGGATTTTTGCCATAGCGACTACACCCGTGTGAATTGTCTTCTTTTAAGGGCTGCGAAGCAAACTAAATGAAGCAGATTGCGCAAAATTTAACAACAGTTTATACAAAGCAATGTTGCATTTAAAGCTATTGCAAGGCAATTCAAAAAATCACGGAGTTATCAAACAGCTCTCGCTCATATTGTACACAAATTCCATTCGTTTTCAGGAGCAAACATTTTGTTGGAAACCCCACTATAAATGTATTACGAGTGTCATAATATTTATGGGGTTTTTACACTGTAGTACTGAATCAAATGGAATCAAAAAAGTATGATGGTTTGAAAACAATATTGAGTCGTACGGCTCTCATCATTTTTAGAAAACATTTTTAAACGTGCTGTATTTTTTGCATATAAACAAAAAAAGCAGCTGACAAAAGCCCATGAAAATCTTAAAATTTGTATCATAGTGTAAATACCTCATAATATATTTCGACAGTCGTATCAAATACTATTTGATTCTGCTAAATCAAAATCAAATGAAAATCTTAGCATTTGCATTACAGTGAAAAGCTCCCATTAGTAAAAGCTTAAGCTTAAATATTTAAAAATACAAGTACACCCATACACCCACACACATTTTCTATTTTCAAACAAGCAAAAGGAGAAAAAAGTATGTCAATATTTTCATACTTTTTGATTAGCAAGTGCATAATCAAAGTTAAATATTTAACTAGATTCTGTAAAGAAGAACAAATACAACTAAACTTTTAATGATCCTGCTATTAAATACATATATACACACACACACACACACACACACACATCATTTAAATCAATTGAAAATGAGGGGTCAATGTAGGTACTCGTACATTCGTGAATAAAGAAAAAGATTTTATTTGTTTTTTTTTAATTGAACTGTTACAAGGCTGATTATTAGCTAATAGATGTCAAGGATAGTATGCGAGATGTGTGAACGTTTGAAGTGTTACGTACTTAAAGCTGAAATCGACATACTAAATAAATTAAAAAAAAAAATAGTCAGTTTTCTTTCAGCTAATTCACAGTACGATAATGTCACTTGCCAAAGCTTTTTATGCTGTTTATGTAATATGCCAAAGTTTGTCTAGTTTAGATATACGTGACATTATCACGCCGCAAAGTAACTGATTACACAGTGATACAAAAAAGAATGAATTGCATATACTTGTGAAGTGATATGTATTATTTTTCTGGTAGATGCTGTCGAATACAACAAGAATCTGTTTTTTGGAATTTGCCAAACCAATCCAAAATTTTGAGTTACGGATAAAAAAAACCGGTTTTCCGTACCTTCATGCACTAATAAGTCAGTAACTTATTTGAATATCAACCGAATTTTAAGTTTCTCAACGGATTTAGAAACAAAACATAAGGGCCGTGGAAAGGCCTTAAGTAAACTTGAGAAATCTGTGCGTATTTCTCAACCAAACACATTTTTCAACTTTGCAGACGTTTCCACGCAGTATTTTGTAAAGGAACCGCACAATTTTTTTCTGAATTTTCAAAATATGTTTATTAATGAGTAAAACAAAACTTTTGTTTTAAATTCGTTAAAAATGTATTGAGTTATTAAATTTTTTATTAAAAAAAAATTTTTTTATTTTTTTTTTTCAAAAATAAAATTTTTGCCCAATTTACTAAAAAATGTTTGCTTGGCAATCTTTTTTTTAAACTCAGCATCATCACTGAAGTGACCAAAATTATTCTGAAATCATTTTTATTTTATTTGTGCAACCGTTTCTTGGTGAAAATGTTCGCCTTGTTCAACGTTGAACTGGACCAGATTGTCTGGGAATAACTCCAAATGGACTGCAGGAAATGAATTTTTATGGACATATTGCAGCCCATTTTACCATACGCACGTAAAATGTGATTCTCTATAGTTGCATCCCTTTTAAAATTGCTTTTAGGCAGCACTGCTGGAAAATTGATTGCGAAGGATTTAGAGTGAAAATCAATTAACAATCTAGAACTGCAAAAACACTCGCTGCTCATTATCGTTTCCATTGTATAGCAAAGCGCAAAATCTAGGGAAATATGTATGTACATACCATGAACAAATTTAAAAGCGCTTGAAAACGAACGTAAACAATTAGATTTGATTTTTTAACAAAATTGCAAGACAAAGTTTATGAACGTTTTTGTTTTTTAAGAAAAAGTTTCCTAACGGTGCTCAACAAATGGACTTCAAATTGATTATGAGAGTTTTGTGGATTGTGTCATATAATTTGCCTGGAAATTCCAGTGTATGTGTGTGTGTGTGTGCGATGGTGTCAGATATGTAATTTGTTGGGAAATTCCAGAGTTTGTATTTGTTCTTTGCCACCACCTACATGCATAAATATTTTAATCAAAATAAAATTTTGTGCGCGGCATTGAAAGATAAATTAAATAAATTGTTAAGTAACATTGAAAAAAAATTGTTTTTTTTTTGGTTGCAGGTAGGTAGCACATGAATTAAAATAATGTAATTATCTTAACGAATGCGTTCATGAAAATTCAAGCTGATTTCTTTTCAAATGTGGGAGTAGTATTTACAGCTTTACATTTGCAAGCTGATTGAAGCTTTATTATGAGCAATGGATTAAAAACGATTGTTAAAAGTTTGTTGTTTAACTTTTAAGTTTAAATTTAAATAAGTTGCTACCCTAGCAGCTTTCCTTACTGAGAGGGTCAAAGCAGTGATGGCTTTTCATTAGGTTACCAAACTTTTTGAAACTGCATTCTTGTAAAATTTAGACGTCTACACAGGACAATGGTTAAAGCAAAACTGATCTAAACGTGACATAACCAATATGGCGCGCAATCAAAATGGTCGGCACTTTTGCCCCACCTTGTATAAAATAATAAAGGGTATCCCAACAAGAACGCAAGATTTAAATTTTAAATAAATGACTGATGCAGCAATTGAATTGTTTCTCTGGCTGTATGACATGTGGCGCCGTCTTGTTGAAACCTCAAATCCTCCACATTCATTTCTTCAATTCTAGGCAAGAAAAAACTGGTTATCATTTCACGATAATGAACACCATTGACTGTTTGCACTTGACCTGCCTCATTTTCATAAAAAAAGGTCTAATGATTCCTCCAGCCCAAAACCCACACCACACAGTGACACGTTGAGGATGCATTTGCTTTTCGTGAATCACTCGAGAATTTTCCTCACCCCAAATGCGACAATTCTGCCTATTGACGAAGCCATCAAGATGGAAATGGGCCTCGTCAACTGAAGATGATTTTATCGGCAAAATCAGCCAATTAACGAACTCCCTTCGCTGTCCATGGTCATTTTTTACTAACCTCATACCTTCTACTAGCAAACAATAACAATTGTTCAAATCTCAAACAATGACACTTCGAATGGCGCCAAATTTAAATCTTGCGTTCTTGTTGTGACAGCCTTTATAAGCACATTTTCAAGCAAAATCGTGAATGGTACCTCAACAAAATAGGGAATGGTAAAAATCCCTCAGAGCAAGAGTACTCAGTTATAAGCGAATTTCAAAAAATATTTAAAAATAATTCAAAGTAATTTCTGAGTATTTGGGCAGTAGAATACAAATCTAGACAATCTTCGCTTTAAAATGATATATATCTTATATTTTATGGTTCGTCCGGAAGTTACTTTTCATTATTTTGAAATTTTTTTTAAATTTCCATATACCCCCATGCTGTTACTCTGAATGATTTTAGCAACTTTCAGACGAACCTCTAAAGATTGTGGGATGGGACACATATCTTTTTAAAGGAGAGGCTGTCTAGATTTTTAATCTATGGCCCAAATACTCAGAAATTAATTTCGATTATTTTTAAAAAATTTTTGAAATTTTCCATATACCCCAGTGAGTGATTTTGGCAATTTTTTTGCATCATAAAATAAAAACTACGAAATTTTCTGAAAATGTTAAAACACTTGCAGCAAGAGTACACTTTTTCATTTTAAAATAAATATAAAAATTTTTTGAGAGGGTTGTGATTTTTTATTGGATTGTAAAAAATCATGATCCGATTAAGTGAGGAATAAAAACACACACTGACAATTTTTCCAAAAAAAAAAAAGCGATCTTTGTTTCCTCATACAATACATGAGAAACAAATTCACCCAAAACAAGCAACTGTTTGGTGTGGATTTCGTTCAGGCCTTACTATTTTGAAGATGAGTTCGAAATTGGGGTTACTGTGAACGGCATTCGTTACAGGAACATGATAAAGAAGTTCTTGTATCATGAATCTGGCCGACATGTAAGACCATCTGCCACACAGCGCTTGAAATGAAAAATTGCACTCAAACTGATGCACCCTATACAATCAATATGATTATTTTTATTTAGTGCATCCATATAAACATTTAAATCTACATAAATAAAATACAAAGTTTTAAAAATTTCATAAAACTTGAACTTCTTTGTTTTTACACTTTGAAAACAAAATAAATGAAACATAATTAATTAAAAGAATAATGAAGTTGGTCAAAAGAATCAGCAAGCACCTAGTGCTTCAACAACCAAACCAGCTAAAAAGTGAGCAGCTTGCACGGTTGTTTGTTGTTTATTTTAATTTAATAAAGTCAAAATCTCTTTGATGTTGCAATTTTATTTGCTTTTGATATGACTGACCTACACTAAAATATGAATGAATGCATTTTGAAGTTTAAATTCACCAAATGGCAGCTCACATAACATTCGTTTTAAATATATTTTTTTTTTTTTTAATGAAAATTTTTTTTATTTTTAGAGAATTAAATATTATGAGTGTTTCTATTTATTTATTTCTTTTTTTTTTAATTCAACAAATTGTTATAATTAATTTAAGATTTTTTTTATTATTTTACGAAAATTCAGAGTGCAGGAACTTATTCCAATTTGGCTATTTTTTATTTATGTGAATGAAGTGCTGTAAATTGTAAACAAAGTTTTTGCAGAATTTACGCATGAAGGCTCTTATCCAAAAAAAATTTGAGCTAGACTTTAAAGTCTACGTTAATTTTTTTGGATAAGGGGGGTAATTGCTTGAAAGTTATTAGTGCAGGCTTTAGGTATTTCAAAATACTAGTACTTTTTTATCTTTTTTAAACAACACAAATTCGATAAGCTCTTGACTTGTCTGCAGCAAACACCCGGGGTCTAGGTAGTAATCGAACCCGCGACCCCCATATTGATAAGTTAGGACGCTACCTACTGATTTATAAAGGCACCCTAAATAGTACTTGAAGTAGATGTGGTGTCTATCTGGATTGATAGAATTTTAGAGTAACGAAATAACGATTTTGATCGGTGATCGTTTGTTTTTTATATAAATAAATAAAAAATTAAATTTATTAAATTGTAATTTCTATTACGTTATCAAAGAAGCAAACCAACCAATTCTGAGAACAATCGCCGTACAAAATAACTAATAAAAATTGCTAGCTTTTTCAAACCTAGGGTCGGTTTAAAATTATTTTATTTTTGTCGATATTTCGCTTCTTGACGATATAATAAATAATAAATTATAAATGAGAATAATTAGTTTAAAAGAAGCACAGAAAAATCCGCTGAAAAATAGCATTTTAATCGTTAAAAAACTATTAAGGCCGGGGCAAATTGAGCCCTTCGTACGTTGTACTTCGCCTTTTTCAATTGAAAATACAACGAAATACATGTTTTCATGTCTCCGTCAACTCAAGGTACTCAAGTTGGATAAGTTTTTTTATTTATGGGAAGGGAACCGGTACCGGAGATTAACAAAAACTTGCAGAACAGCAATACTTGGGTATGAGGGAATTTTAAAAAACTAAAATTTAAACACTCTAAAGTAATTTCTAACCAATTGTTTGGCAGATTATAAATAAAGAGGACCTCCCCTTTAGAATGGTGTATGTCCCATCCCTTAATCTCTTATGGTTATTCCGGAAATTAACCAAATCCCTCAAAACAAGAGTACTAGGGCTATGAGGGAATTTCATAAAATGTTTTAAAATACTCCAAAATAATTTCTGATTAATAGGGCAGCACATTAAAAATCTAGTGGACCTCAGTGGGCTAATCTCCTATGGTTTGTCTGGAAATTGTAAAAATCTCTTAAAGAAGTCTAAGTATTTATGCGCATTTGTACCTACTCACTTATATTTCTCCTTAACATATTTGTAAATATGTTATAAAGACTAACAATATATTTAGAAATGCTTATAAATAACAAAAAACGTAATGGGTTACGCTAAAACATATTTATTTCGGCACATTTAACATCACTCACTTAATTGCAATTAGAGAACTCTTTATTTATAAATAAAAGAAATGCAAAATGAGCAAAAATTAAAAAAACCCGTAATAAGCTGTAAAAGGCAATTAAATACAACAATGCTTTATATTTAATTTTATGTATGTATGAATAAGTTCAACAATAGAAGACTTTTTTCCAAGGTAACAACTACGAGTGTAAAACTCTTTTATACCAACTTAACAAAGCCAACAATAACATAAATGAATTGCAATTACCGCTACTTATGTGTTTGGCAGAGTGGGTGTTTGACTTTAACATGAACACACAACGGCTTTGTATGGCCAGCCACCCTGCAGAAGCTGTTGGCCTACATTGAAATAGTCCTATGTAATGCACTCAAGGGCAAATTCATTTACCCACAAGCATTTTTTTTTACTACATCAGATATTCGCATACAAAACATCTAACGGCTCTCTTTCTCTCTCTGTCCTAGCCTAAGACATTCTGTAAAAAAAAAAACATTTGTTTTCATTTGCACTAGTTGTAGTCCCTTAAGCGGCCGATGCAAAAGAACAGCATGCATGCGCAATCAACTAATTGAGGTAATAAACTAACATGCAAAATACCAGAAACTAGATCGTGACTGTCCTTTTTTAATTTCCCAAATTTTTGCTTCCAAACACCAAAATCAATGCTACCGGAACACAAAACCACTGAAAAAATATGACAACTTTATCTGTCAATTATTCATGTGTGTTTATTGTTTTTATTGATATTTGAGCAAATAATCATAGCGATGTTTTCTCAAGATAGTTTTAGTGCAAACGAAGGAAAATGAAGCAAAATGCAAACGTACACATTTTGTTGTTGTGTTGAGCAAACCAAAGCATTTTTGCACTCTTTTGCACTGTCTGCCAGTATTGTCGTGAATATCCCTGAGTTTAAAATACTATAAAATAATAAAATTTAATCTTTATGCATGCTTAATTCAAATTTATGTTGGTTTGCAAAACCCATGATATTCTCATGGAAAATTTTAGAAAAATTACTTACGTACTAAGTGAGAAAGCATATCCATACAGCTGTTTCATCAGATGCTTCTCTGAATCTTCAGTGGATTACTCCCAAGTTTTGTTAAATTCCTGTTCAAACATTCTAAAGCTTATTTCGTTTTACCAATCGACCAAATGAGAATTTTAGGCAAACAAAAAGTTTCAAAAAATTTAAACAAGAAAATAAAATACTAACAAAGTGGGCATTGAACTAAATAAACAAAATTTCCGAACCAACATATTACAAAAGAAATAGAAATATTTTAATTTTATTTCTCTCTTCTCTTGGGAGTAATCTACTGAGGATTCAGAGTAGCGTCTGATGAAACAGCTGTATGGATATGCTGTACTAAGTAAAAAAAAATTTTTTTTAAATTTTCCATGAGATTCCATGCGTTTTCCAAACCGCAATAAATTGGAATTAAGCACGAATAAAGATAGAATTTTGTTAAACTTTATAATTCCAAATAATTTAATATGCTAAAAATAAAATAATGAAAAAGAAAATGAGAACAAGTTTAAAGAAAAAAAGTGTTTTTTTACATGCAAATGGCTTTATTTTCAGTAAATTATATTTTTATGATGTTTACTATTTAACAACTTTTCCCAACTGAGCTAAATTTGCCCTACACAATACCAGCAAGCTTGCACCATTTGCAAAATGTCAAAATATGTTTGATATCGCTACAGCACAGCGTACATACCCAACCAAACCGCTGGCACAAGCACTAGATTGCGCATGTATGCCTTTATACTCGTGTCTGAAGGAGCAGCGATTTTTGTATGGTAGAGCAGAAATTAAAACATAAAATCCAATAGTCATTCTAATTTGTCTTGACAGTATCTGCCCTCCTTTCAAATTACATTTTGAAGGATACAGTAGATACTCTGAGCAGTAATTTCAAGCTGAAAATATCGGCAAAACAAAAAAAAAATTCAGCTTTTCACAGACTACCTATTTAAATGAATCACTTTTAAACGGATTTAGAGAAATCTGAAGGAATTAAGCTGTCATTTTGAAGTGGAAAAATTGCTTATTTTGTAACATGATACATATTATTGTATTAAATAATATTAAAAAAAATTAAATAAATAAAAACTGTGTAAACAATTACACAAGTCTCTTTATTAGAACATTCGTTTTTGTATCCATGTAGGGCCTAATGATGACGAAAATTAAGCTAAAGATTTATGGAAGTATATATAATGAAACAAACAAAAAAGCAACATACACACAGTCAGACATACATACATACATATGTATGTACTCGTATGAATGTACATATGTAAGTACTTAAATTACATTTAATATTGCAAAAGAGTATTTTATAATGAGAATCAAGTAAATTTTCAAACAAACAAATGAATGAATTAATGAAAGAACTAATAGCTCTACACACATACATACCCATGTGTACACACATACATATGTGAATGTGTTTTTATATCACATGTATGCATTTAAATAAAAAGTTAAATGTTTTGAATTTTAGGGTCTGTCAGTGTATGTTATACTCGCAAGTGTGTAGTAAGTAAATATTTTATTTCATGCACGTGATAATTTTTTATTATAGTGAACCGTTTTTATTTTTAATTACCTACTTGATCTTGTAAGACCCTATAAATACAAATAAAACAAAATCGGTTTAGGTACGCCATTCATAACTTAAGAACGGCTAGACAGATTTTGATAATCTCTAAGTTATTGGATTCATTTCTGCTCGATCCGAATAGCACAATAAGTATTATAACATCGACCACGTCCACTTTTTAAAGATTAAATTTCAATTTTAATAGCGAATTTCTTTGAAATTTAGTATATACAGTGGAATTTTCTTTGGCGGACACCGAAGGGACCACTGAAAAGTGTTCGCACAAGGTGGATGTCCTCTCAATAGAAACCACCTAGTGCACTTACAGCTAATTGGCTATCTCAGAAAATGTGTATTTCAGTGCCGCAAGTGCCCTTCAAAAATATTCCCTAGCAAGTAACTAGAAAAGTGGGATCAAAATTTGATATCTAGAAAGACTAAAAAAAAGCGCAAGCGTAAATGTGACGATGATTTTATTTGATTAGTTTGAGTTTACATTACGGTCACATGAACGTGTATGACTGTAAGTAAAACATATTAGCATGAATAAGTATGTATGATTGAGTATATTTACTGTGTTGCTACTTGAGTCACTATGTCTTCTCTACTTGATGTTCAATGCAATCATATACTAACATACAAATGCATTCATACATTAGTTGCACATATACGTATGTACGCACATACATACAAACATTCATAAGTTTATATACTTATCTTTATTATGCAGTGCTTTATCATTTTATTCCTCTTAAAATGCATAAATAATTGCACTTACATGTACTACATACAGGTTGTTAAGATAGTCTTACGAAGAAATCATAATAATAATTCTGTGCTGGTATGAAAAAAAAGCACTTAAGTTGACTTAAGTAAACATTTATTATATAATAATACTTTTTGCTAGAGTTCAAATAATTTTATTGGAAAAATGTTTAGAGATTTAAAAATTGTAGTCCTCTATAATGGCATAATAGAACATATGCCCCAATTACGATTTACAACTCAACTCTACTTTACAGTCCTATTCTCGGTTGAATGACAAGCCTTATTATAGTTTTAATAAAAACATTTGTGACAAGACAAACAAAATGCTATTCTGAGTTTGAAATAAAAAAGTTTGAATACCACATGGCAATAAAATTTTTTAAAATAAAAAATAACAATAATGAAAGAAATTGCCATCAACGTTATCGTACAATTTTTAATAGAAACAAACATAACGATTGATTTATATTAATATACACCACAATATAATACTGCCTACTAATATGTACATTATATATGTACATAATTATGAATAGGAAAGGACACTATAGTATTAATGTAGAAGCTGTAAGTTAAGCTATAGATATTTGTTATCAGCAAATAGCGAACGTACTTGCAAATGTACATGTATTTATTTATAAGATTTGTGATTATCAGTGAACACAAAGTTCCCTCTCTTGGCCTTTTCATGACCTACTATTCATATAATGACAAGTATAGTGAATGATATTTGGCTTATTAAAGATATTGGATACCCACTTGAACGTTGGCTTATTTTTGAAATACTCAGCCCATGTCCCAATTAAGTCTGTAAGGCGCTAGAACCAATTTCAAAAATGTAAATACTAAACATTGTACATATAAAATAAACAAATCAATAAAAAAAAATTTAAAGAAAAATCGGTTACAAAAAAAGCGCAAAACAGCATAGTAATAACGTTTGGCGTATTGAAAGGAAGTTTTAAATGTGTTTCAAAAACTAGGGGGTTATTATGTATTTCGATTCGAATCGAAATGGCCTGCGAAAAGATTTTTCAATTCGAAAAAAATTTAATCTGTGGAACTTTCGACAATCCAGCAGAGGGTTATTTTAAAAATGTTAATTTTTTTCGAATGTTCTACATACAGTGCTGTTCTGTATTCCGAATCCGAATATTTTATTCGGAATTGAAAAATTCAGCACCTCACAACCACTCTGTGGTCCATTTGATGATTTTTAAAATTTTGTTTTTGCTCTATTTTGGGTGGTAGAATTGGTAGAATTAAAAAACTTAAAAGTTTTCATTTAATAAAAAGAACAAAATTTAATTCCAAATTTTTTTAAATCCGTGTGGAATACAGAACAGCACTGATAATTAGTTTTTTTTAAATCGAAAATTCTCTTCGAAAGCCTTTTCGATACGGATCGCAATACATAATAACCAATAAAGTGTTATATTATGAACACAAGGAAGCAGTAAAACCATTTACTCATGAATTATATTGCATAACATGAACATAAAAAAGATGATAGTGTAGTAAAGTTGGGAAATAGAAAATGAGTGCTATAAATATGGCGAAAGAATAAGGGCTGGTTATGTTTCATCATTTACTAAGGTAAATAAAAATACCGTGACAACAATTATTACAATAACAACTAATGGCTGATAGTTCCAGAATAGAACTGTTAGTTGAAATTTTAAAATTTTGAAATTAAATTTTACTGTTATTACCGGTTACAAAAAAACTCAACTCATCATAGCATTTTTTTATTATTTCAACTTAACTGTTTTTTTTTTTTTTTTTTTTTTTTTCTATAATAACTGTAAAGCTATTATATTTTTCATGACAAACTGTTAATGGGTTAACAAATTTATTCATGTTGCATAGGTATCCATTAAAACCTGGTTTATTAATGCTGAACTTTAATACCACCCAAATCTGGCAAGGAAACTTTCGCCTCCGATATATCGTATTATACAAAAATTATTCAAAAAGAAATTATATGCAACGAATGATCTGCTTTCGAGTTCAGGTAAAACTAAATATACTCATTCTCTCTAACAACTACTCAAGTGAACAAATTTACTGTCACCTACGTACATGCACTATTTTATTTTAATTTTATTTTTACTTTTTTCATACCATCAACAAAAAATTAATTTTGATAAAAACAAAAAGAAAAAAAAACTGTTTGTTAATTGTCAGAAAAATAACGCGACACACTGCATGTTAATATGTTGCATTTTCTTGCTATTTGTAGCTGCTGGTGTTGGTTTTATATAGTTTATTCTTACTATGTATACAGAGGGCTTTCAGGTCTTTGACTCTCTGACATCGTTTTTCCTTCATTTAGTTTTCGTTTCGTTCATCCGTCCATTCTTCTGTTTATCCATTTATTATGTCTGTTTATTTAAATATTTGTATGTACGTTGTTTGATACTTGCAACATCCATGTTTAAATGTTTTATACAAATTCATACCCGTATGTACATACATACTCGTACATACATAATGTCAGACCGCCCAATTCGCATACAGTTGAGATGATGATGTGGTTTCAAAGTAAATAAAAATTCACTTGTTGCTTAATTTTCTACACACGAGTATTTCAGAACTTTCACATATTTAATCATACTTTTCAATTGTTTGCAATGAAATACAAAAAATTCTCATATATGATTTCTTTGTTTTGTTGTTTGTTTTTATTATATTTTTTTTTTACAAGAAAACAATGTTTGCTTGTTACTCGTAATACGTATGTATGATGTATGTATAGGAACATAGATTTAAAATAAATAAAAGCATAAATGTATTCGTTTATGTATCTAAAGGGTTTTTTTATAGCCGTATAGAACTTTAAGTTGGCATTACTGTTCAAGATGGCGACCGATTTAACAGCTGTCATATGATTTACTCTCAGTTTGGTTTGGCAATTTATCATGAATAGACTGACGATCATCAAGTAAGGCGTAGATTCGTCGAATGGGCCCAAAACGAGATTGCCGTTGTTCCAGATTTTCATAAGCGAATTTTGTTTAGCGATGAAGCGCACTTCTACGTCAACAAACAAAACTGCCGCATTTGGAGGGAAGTTAATCCTCAAGAACGTTACAATCAATGGTGCTCGGTATAGAGCCATGATTACTAACTTTTTCATTCCTGAATTGAACAACCATGATGTCCAGGAGCTGTGGTTCCAACAAGACGGCGCAACATGTCACACAGCTCGTGCCACAATCGATTTATTGAAAGACACGTTTGGTGACCGCCTAATTTCACGTTTTGGACCCGTGAATTGGCCTCCAAGATCTTGTGATTTAACAGCGCTAGACTACTTTTTGTGGGGCTATGTAAAGTCATTGGTCTATGCGGATAAGCCACAAACGCTTGACCATTTGGAAGACAACATTCGCCGTGTTATTGCCGATATACGGCCACAAATGTTGGAAAAAGCCATCGAAAATTGGACGTCCAGATTGGACTACATCTGAGCCAGCCGTGGCGGTCATATGCCAGAAATCATGTTTAAAATGTAATGCCACAAGATTATCTTTCGGATAAATAAAATTCATGTCAATCGAATAATCCATCGTTGTTTTATTGCAATTTAAAGTTCTATGCGTCTATAAAAAACAACCTTTATATCTACATATTTATGATCAAGTACATAAACATTTAATTGTATCAGAGATGGAAAGTTTATATTTTTAATGGTATTTTTTTCGATGGCAAAATGATTATTTAAAAATTGTGAATCTAAATACTGCAAGACAAACGTAGTATAATCCCACAGAATTAAAAAAGTACTGAAAAATTAGAATAAATTTACTCTAGCCACGGACGGCTAATTACAAAAAATTATTACAGGTGAAAAAATTAGATTTTTTCTATCTATTTTAATGAAATAAATAATTGAAAACAGCAATCACATCCCATTAAAAAAACAACAACCACAAGAAGTAAAAAATGTTAGAAAAAATTACAATTGTGTCTGACAGGAAAACAAAATTCTAATTGATTTGCGAGATATAGCCATGAGAAAAATTGCATGATATTTGAGAAAAAATCAAGTTTTAGCCAATAGGTTCAGAGGGCAATAAAATCCGAACCGCAACAAAACTAAAAAGGGTTTTGTACTTAAAGAAATTCCACACGAGTTTGCACTTCATGTGTTGCATATTTAGTGACACAAAGTATACAATGCGACGACACTATAAAAGGAGATGTGAATGCTGAAGCGAAATCATTTGGCCGGCAGCTTTTCATGAACCAAAAGCTGCTTAGTAGGTAGAGGAAATCATTTACCGTACGTCACTAAGCTTTCGGGTATTCATATAAGTCCCTTCGTAGGTAGAGGGAATCGTTTACCGTACGCTACCAAGCGAAAATTAGAGATGCCGACTCAAAATACAAATTCACGAAAATTTATAATTTGGTTTATTGTCTCTTCAATGACATCCGAAATTTAAATCAAGACATGCCTGCCTCTAATTTAGTCGGATTTTGCATCCTGCCATTACTCAAAAACCAAAGAAATCAGTTCGATGTAGTGGAAAAATACATGAACCCAGCTAATTGTCCCCAGCTTCGGCCAATTGAACAATACTGAACTATAGACAAAGGCATAATAAACAAAAGTGATACGGTTGTTTCTAACACCAAAAATATGTTAAAAATTTTAAACAAATGCAGCACAGTAAGATCAAAATAATGTGCAACAGTTAGTGGGATCCACCAAGGCAAAAACCCGGGAAATTCATACGAGGAAATGAATTGTAATTTATTTTTGTAATATTTTATTAAAAAGCAATAAATAAATATGTTTTTAATAACTTTTTTCTTTAGGTACATATTAAGTTGCTTATGCGACCGCATTTTGCGTGAACAATACTTTACATGTGAATACAGTCAAGTCTTCTATAACGCGGTGTGAAAAATTTAACAAGCTTTTCTATAACGCGGTCTCTTTATAGCGCGTTATTAGACATACGAAAATTTGTTTTTGTTTATAATACAAATATACTTTGCTTTCGTTTCTTTTGACATCGCTGAACAGTATCGCATGATACTGGCAGTAAAAAAACAACAACTTTGAATTCACTATAGTTTTTATGGCTACGTAATTTTAGCGTTACAAAAGCATTTTGCTTTTTAAATTTTTATTCACTGTTTGATTGATCTAAGCAAAAAAAAATTATTTTAAAAATTTGTATGGTATCCATTAATAGTCAGTCAGAATGCTGATGATGATTCCACTAAATTTCTACATTTTTCAACAGATATTCAGCCCAATCATGAATATTCCCTAGGAATTGTATTCCAAGGAAAATTGCAGGAGAAAAATTCCCTAAAACAAAGAACTTTTTATGTTAAAAAAAGGAAGAAAAAAGGAAGGAAAAAGTAAAAAAAACTCTAGGTGAATTTTTATTCGCAATTGGGCTGATCTTGTATCATTCTTCTTCTAATATTGTTTTCAAGATTGTTTTGGAGAAAATATTATATTCCCGAACTTTTTCATTCAAATAAGCTGAAAGGTTTTCTATGGGATTTATATTGTCAGATGTTTGATGTTACATAAAAACCATAGTTTAACGTCTAGGACTGATTTATATAGAATTTATTTACTTCTGAGATTCCATATAACACGGTACGAATTGTGAGTTTCTTATGACGCGGTTTACATATAGTGCGGTATAGATTTGCCTATTTAGTTTCTCAAAACCCGGTTTCCATATCCTATTTTGAAATAATAAAACATTTCTCATAAAACGGTTTCTACATAACGCGGCACGAATTAACTTGACTGTATGCGCATATATTTTTGGCTTGTCTAAAAAGTTTTTGATGGAGTTAAATTAGTAACATTTTGGCAGATGGAATAGTGTAGTGTGCTATAACTATTTTTACACTCTGCTTTCTAATGCGTACATGATAGATGCTAAAATTGCTGTATATATATTTTTTTATTGCTGAATACATTTTCTGTTACAAAGCTTCTTTCCGTGAAAGGCAATGCCCAATATTTTTTCTGTTTCATATTATTTGTCATGAATTTATTTACATACTTCCACTAAGTGAAACTTTAGTGCCTCAAAAATGTTTTTTTTTTTTTTTTTTTTTTTGCAGGACCCTTTAAGTAAAATGTTCCAATTATTGAAACAATAAAGAGCACTCGTTTTTTTTTTCTCTTTTTTTATTTAGTGCATAATGATGCTAACAGGTGGTCAGTAATTGTATACGTTAAGACCTCTATAACAATGGAAGGCATTAAGGCGAAAACTAGCGAGTATGATAGAAAATTGAGATTAAATTGTAAGAGTAAGTGAATATTTATTAAAGCTATAAATGCACATTATTCACTGTACCAGTCATTTAGACAAAAGCTTGCGAATTGGGGTTGTTTTTTTTCCTAAGCATTTAGTTATTTTAATAAATATCAATGGTTTTAATTTTAAGCTAATGTAAATGCTAATTAAATGGATGATTCAACTGTATCAACAGCAAATTCGTTTAAGGCTGAATAATTAATATACTCGTGTGCTGTATTAATTTGAATTTTTTCTTAAATTTATGAAATGAAACAAATTAAAAGCCCTCGAGGGCATACACATACATAAATTAAATGAGATAAAGTTTTTGTAAATATTAAACAATAATAATGCAATATAGTTGCATCGACAAGAAATTTTAGATATGTAAGTATGAATGTAGGGGGTGTTCTGTAAGCCCGATAGAACATTAAATTATAATTTAATTTATATTCGAAAGATAACAAAATGAAATTTTTTTGTGGTTTCTTGGTCAATTTGAATACCTATGGTAGTAAACTCCAATCGATATAAATTATATAATTTAGGGTATTTCCACATACCCCAGTGCTATTGCTTTCAGGGATTTTAGTGACTTTCGAACGAACCCTAGAAGATTGCTTTGTAATCTACCTCCTAAATACCCAGAAGTTGCTTTGAACTATTTTTAAATTTTTTTTTTATAATTTCCATAGAGAATAAAGCATTTGCTTTGAGGGATTTTTACCATTCCTCACTTTGCCGAGGTACCATTCCCGATTTTGCCCATAAAAATTACCAAAATCAAAAAGGAATTTAATATTTAAGTTTATTTTATGATGCAAAACGGAAACTGCTAAAATGCTGGAGAACAAGAGTACTGGGGTATATGAAAATTTCAAAAAAAATATTAACACTAATCCAAATTAATTTATGAGTATTTGGGTGGTAGATTACAAATCAAGACAACCTCTCCTTTAAAGTAATATGTATCCCATCCCGTAATCTTTGTGAGAAGTCAACGTATTTATGCATATTTGTACCCATGCACTTTTATTTCTCCTAAGCATATTTATAAAAATGTCATAAATACTAAAAACATATTTAGCATATTTAGCAGATTTATCTTCGCTCACTAAGTAGCGAGTTAAATGCTAGTTTTAAATAAAATGACGAATTGGTAATGCGACCATTTTGTATAGATTCGCTTTGGGGACGGTATTCTCTTTAGTACGCACAGTGTTATTAAATTCTCAGTAAGTCTTTGCGAGCAAACATTTAAGCTAAGGGAAATATAATAAAAGTCGTTTTCACTCTGAAAGAAAACATTTTGTTGAAAATCTTCAGGAACAAGAAGACCCATTTGCACCTCAATTAATATATACATATTAGAGTAAGCAAAACAAGAAATAAATTTTATTCAAAACCAGCTATTTTTACCCTGTCTCCTCTGGTCCTTTTATCTGAGTGCAAATTCTTATTCATATTCTTATTTTGTTTAAAAACTGGTTTTTGATTAGCTGGTTTTACCCGATAACCTTCCCACTGACCTGAGAAAGAGTGCGCTTGGCCGATTCAAGAGTATATGGTGACCATTCTTGGAATATAGTGATTTTATGTAACAAATTTTAAGGAAAATCCCTTGAAAAATATAATTTTATTTGCTAGATTCTTGAATAATGGATGTAAAAGTGGGTGTAGCGTTATGATATATAGCCTATGTTACTCCCTCATCACTACATAGTATAAAACAAAGTCGCTTTCTCTGTCCCTCTATCCCTATGTATGCTTAAATCTTTAAAAATACCCAACGGATTTTGATGCGGTTTTTTTAATAGATAGAGTTATTCAAGAGGAAGGTTTATATGTATAATCTTGGAAATTTTAACGTCACAAATCCGCCCGGCTGGTAGCGCTATAGTCGGTATCTGGCTTATTTGCCTACTACCTGTTTTTACCCGGTCTCGCACGGTTCTTTACTCTATGAGTACGATTTCTTAGTGTAAGAATATCGAATATATATAAAAATTTTAAGACAAGACAACGTTTGCCGGGTCAACTAGTTACATAATATTGATTAAAGCATTTTTAAAATCCTTCCGGTAGTTTTAGAGTTTATCCATTACAAACAAAAAAAAAACAACAAATGTTTCCTTTTTAAAGTCCTCAGAGAAGATTTTCATTAATTATTATATATATTAACTTGGCAACTCTAACATTATTGCAATTCTTAGGAAATGAGTTTTTAATCACTTACCTTTACTTCCTTTTAATATACTGTTTAAATGATTGTTGCTGCTGCTATTGTGCCCACCTCCGTTACTTGTTGTTGTTATTGTATTATTATTATTATTATTTCTAAGATGAATGTTATTGTTTGTTAATATTTGACTATTGGCAGATGATGAGCCACCCAAAGAGGTAATGTCCTCGCGAGAAATTTGCAATTGTTGCTGTTGATGTTTCTTGAAAGCGGAAGTAGAAGAAGTTATGCCCACAATATTGCCAGAAGAGACTGTTGTATCCGTTTTGTGGCCAATTATATTATTTCCAGCAAATACAGGCGGTGGTGTTGAACTAATTTTACTACTACTACTGCTACTGCTGCAGCTAATAGCATTTGCATTTGTAATGCTATTACTCAAATTACCGTTATTGTAGTTCAAATTAAAATTATTATTGTTGTTGCTATTAACATTGGCAGAACCATTTTCTAAATTAGAATTTCCGTTCAATGTTGCTAAACCCGTTACTGTTGTTGTGCTATTTGTTGTTATTGATGGTATTGTTGTTGTTGTTGTTACAGTTAGTGTAACATTTGTGTATGGAGTAGTTACACTACTTGCACTTGTTGCAACATTACAACTATTATTATTTGTACCAAAATGAACAGAATTTCCTACGACAGGAGGAGGATGATAATAATTATATTTTTGATGATGATGATGATGATGTTGTTGTTGTTGTTGTTGAAATTGTTGATATTGTTGCTGTTGCTGGAAATATTCCTCTTTCTGTGTATTACTTAAATTTGTGCTTTCTGAGACAACATTTGTAATGGCTGTTGAAAAAGTGCAAGTTCCAGACACATTCGCATTCGCTATCGTTGTTGTTGTTGATGCTTCTACTTCTGCTGCTGGTGACGATGATGATAATGCAACTTCTGTACAATTATTACTTATAGTTGTCATAGTTGTATTTAGTATTGAAGAAGACTTTCTTGCTACCAAATGGGTTGATTTTACGTAGTAATATTTACAAATATCATTGCTGTTGCGAATTTCTGTGCCTTCTCGTATGCAATTAAAAGTTTTCGTTGCTTGTTTTATTCTTTTAATAAAATATTATTTAAACTTTAAGTCAACTTCACTAGCTGATTATTGTATTTTTTTATTATTTGAATTTCTTACTTTAATAATTTTGCTTTATTTTTTTATGATTTATTTACGGAATTAATAATTTGTTTGCTTCACTTTTTAAATATTTTTATCTATATGTGAATTTCAGATATGTTTGCATATAATTCTTTTCTTTATCACATAATTTATTTTAAGAAGAATCTGTAATAAAAAAAAAATATTTAAAATATCTATTACATATTTGTATTTATGTATGTATGTAGTGTGCTGCCACGATTCTATTATCGTTGACGCAGATTAAATTTGATAATATTACATAAAGTACTTAGAAAATAATGGGTGTCTCGGTAAGAGTGAACTTTTTAAATATAATGTATTTTTTTTTGTGCAAGTCGTAAGTCTGTAATTTGGCAGCTGTCACATACATATGTTTATTTCGATTATTAAAAATGGAGCGCTTTACAAATTGTGATGGAATAAAGTGAAATCAATGACATGGAAAATTATCATAGGACCCACTAGATTTAAAAATTTTAGTCAAAAAATTGCGCGGCACACTTTTATTATCCCAAATCACAAATATTATGGCAAATGATGTCGTAATGGACGCCTTTGCTCAAAAATGAAAATGTTTGTTACTGTTGGCTGCACACACGCCAGCGCTGCCTAGCATTAGATTTGCAAAAACATTAGATTTAAAACTTGATGAAGAGAAGAATCGTCAGTTACTAGTACACAACTTAAAATCACTAGAATTGCAGTAAACACCACAGGGTGCACAGAGGTGTCAACCTGTCAGTTATACTCTCGGAGAAGAATAAGAAAGATATATAATAGATAGCTGTATCTGTCTCTAATAAAACACGAATACAGAATGAAGAAATGAAATCAAAATAAATTCTTGTTGAAAATTAAAATTTTTGTTTTAAACAAATTAAAAGATTAAACTAAAAAATTGTCAGAAGCAAGTTGTGCTGGGTGTGAGGAGCTGTATGCTATAAAAAATAGTGAAAAGGTGGTGGTACAGCCAAATTAAATATATTAATTTTTATGTAGTAATAATTTAATATTTAAAAAAAACCATAAAAAATATTTAATTTAAACAAAATTTACGCAAAATTTTTATATTTTAATTTTGAAAATTTCTTAAATTTTTACAGGGCCAGAAAATGAAAATCAATACAAAATTATAAATTGGTCTCTCATGAATAAACGCAATCTCGAGCTATCTTAGATACCTCTGTGTGACCTTGTGGTAAAGACTATTGATGCCACGTCACTACAACAAATTAAGATTACGTATTTGAGAACTAGAATCGTATATCGTTATGGTTAGCCGAATAAGAGTCGGAGAAAGAATTCCTTAAATTTTGCATTATATCAAAACGCCAATCGTTCAACCTATCCATCACTCTCCACCACCACAACTTCTAACTTATAACTTCCTCAAGGAACCAACAAATTATCACAGTGTACAAAACAAACAATTCGTCGCAGATAAAGAAACCCAGGACCATGATGCTTCTGGCGATTACTAAACAAAAACTGAACATTTGTTCAAATGAATTTATAAATTAAATACATAAGACTTTTAAACAAGAGCAAAAAAAAAAAAGATTATTTGTTAAAACAAAATACGAGTATTGTTATTTACACCTGTATTCTCCATAAAGCATTTAAAATTATCTTTAAATTTTAATAAAACTGTATGATGTTGACCAAATTGCAGTTTCCCTTCTCTAAAGAAAAAGAATAAAATGAATTAAAATAACCAAAAACTTGTTCATTAATATTTGTTCATTGTAATTATAGCGGCAAAAATAAACACACTTTCCAGCATACATACGTATGTGCATATAATAAAAGCATAAATACGTGCATGCATGTACATGCATTGCCTACATTAACAAAAAGTACAACACAAATATTGTTGTCCCACAACCTGCTAATATTTATGATGGGCAATAAAGGCAAACCAAGAACTTGTTTCTCCCTACAAAATCATC
The DNA here is from genome assembly GCA_947397855.1 of Thelaira solivaga. Classification (NCBI taxonomy): domain Eukaryota; kingdom Metazoa; phylum Arthropoda; class Insecta; order Diptera; family Tachinidae; genus Thelaira; species Thelaira solivaga. Next base: position 52,538,882 of record OX377614.1, read on the forward strand.
GACAGTTGTTTTTCTGTATACGCGCTAGTAAAATGCAACAAGTTTAATAAAACTGACCAACTATTATAAGTCACATGGTACATATAGACGAGTACAACATAAAAACAAAGTAATTATTGTGCTCAAGCATCAAGTATTTATGGCTTTATGTGAATTTTATACACCCTTCATCCTGAACACAATTAAAAAAATCATTTTGCTATTTCTCTCTTTTAACCTAATAAATTAGACATACCAGCATTTACAAGAGACTCTGTAATGAAGGAGGACGATGGATAGAAACGAAATTAATATCATCAGTATTTAGCTTGGGACCCAAATGAAAATTATTTTGGGCAAGATAAACCACTGGCGATTAAAAGCAAATGGAAGAAGGACTCAAAAAGTGGCAGACAGAAATTGCAAAGGGAATAATAACAAATTAATCATCATCATCATATATTCATGAATATTCCCAAAGATTTTTTTCCCTGGGAAGAAACTCCCCGGGAATTTTTATTCATAAATGGTCTGATTGTGTCACCTGCAGTGTAGGTTAAAAAAACTAACGAATTTACTGCTGAAATGAAATTTACGAAATATAATAAAAATTTACTCGTATAAACACATATTTAATTATTTTACATAATTTATGAAGTATTTCATAAAATTATAGATTTACGCCACATATTTTTTTCCATTGTATCTTGCCGGGAAATTCAATGGCTCACAAATCATACCACTAGTCAAACTATCAGGTATCCAATTTCTAATGATTTTTGTTTAGTACAAAATTAATTAACTATATACATACCTACACACATACATGTAACTGTAAAATAACGTTTGCCAAATCACAAACATGCATTTGCTAAGCATATCTTTGCTAAGCACTTAAAAAATAAAATTCAAGTTAATTATCAATTGATCTTCCTTAAAAACAAACTATGTATTTCTTTTTAATAAGAAAAGCAAAAATTTAAAAAAAAAATTAAACACTCAGGAAATTCTCTACACTTTGTTGTTGTATTTAATAGTCAGTAAAAAAGAATGTTCTTTATTTTTGCTCTCGTAATTTAGGGGAACAAACGTTGCTTCTTTGTTTATCATGCGGTCAATTTAATTCATAATTTTATCATTTACATACTAAAGTTTGTAACAAGTCCAAAATATCAGGCACTTCATGCATTCTCTTGTTGTTTACTTTTTGTTTTCAAAGTTTTCGCAATCTTCGACATTTGTAAAACCTGCAAATTCGTCGTTTCTTTACATGTTTTTTCTGTTTTTATTTCAAACTTATTAATAAATACATATAAATTCTCAAGCCAAGCGTGGTACAAGTAGTGAAATAAGACGTTGTTTTTATATTTAATTTCACGTTTTTGTCCGAGGTCTAAGTCTAAGTCGAAAACTACAACTACACACACACACACATACAAGCACCACACATATATGTATACGTACAAGTTGTTGGATTAGGTCCTAAATCTTTGTTGGTAAAACCCTGTCCATCTACAAGTGGATATTTTTAAACTAGCTGTTTGTAGCCGGTCTCGCTCGGTCCTTTACTCCATGAGTAAACGTGTTAAAGTAAAGATATCGTATACATGAAAATTCAGAGAAATGTATTGAAAATCTGGTATTCAATTAGTAAAAAAAAGTACAGACATAGTATATACCAAATTGCAGAGAAATCCGTTGAGAAATAGGATTTCAATTATTAAAAAAGCAGCTTCAATAATCCTGGGTGTAAAAGTAGGCTTGGTCTGTCCCAAATTTTAGGGAAATCCGTTGAGAAATAGAATTTCAAAAATGTTCATGTACGGCAGCCCTCCTTGAATTATAGATACTGTATGTACCAAATTTCAGAGAAACTAATTGAGAAATAGCATTTTAGTCATTAAAGCACCAAAAAGTAGGCGTAAAAGTGGGTATCGTCAGTCCAAAACTATGTATTTTAAATATTCAAAGATCCTGCCGACCTGCCTTGGAGTATAAAGAAGAAAACATTAAAAAACACAAATATGCTAAAGGGCCTCAAATCAACGATCACGCACATTTGAGTAAACTACTGCGTAGGGGTGTTTTTATGTTTATTGATATTTGTATTGAAATACGGCTTTGTATTGTTGAATGTTTTAATCAAAGCTTTTGGAATTAATTCGTGTCGAACAGCATAAAAAATAATCAGATTCTAATCGTGCCTCGATCATGATTTAATCAAATATTTCGCACGATTTTTACTCAAGTTGTTTGTTTGTGTGGTTTGATTGATTATACATAAAAACTCGTAATCATGCAAAATCACATTTCCGAATTTTTGCTTTTTATACATAATGGCAAAAAACTTTGTGGTATTGGAAATTAAGAAACCACCCGTATATGTATCTCATTTCACTCATCTGCGCTCTGCAAAGAGTTCGTCACATTCAGTACCATATTGGGAACTTCTGATGTTCACTAAACAAAACAAAAAACATGTTTTAACCAATTTTGTAAGCTGTTATTTTTCTCTTTTATTTAACTTGATTATTGTTGTGTGTCTTTGGCTTATATTTGTGGTTTCTTTGTATTTTTTTTTTTTTTTTTTGTTTAAATACTTCTGTTACTTTGGAGATTTCCTTGTGACTCGTGCTGGCAAGATTGGCTTATGACTCAACCAACAAAAAGCTAAAAAAAATAAACAAATAATGCTCACTTAAAAAGAAAAATTCAACCAACTCCACAACATGGCAAAAAGCTGTTTGTTTATTAATTGTATGTGGGTAGGTGTGGCTGTATGTATGACTGTATTTGTTTTGGTCACTTGTGTCTAGTAAATTTTTTCATATTGTTGACGTAGCGGAACAGGTGTTTATTGTCAATCGCAGAATATAACAAGATGAAATGACGATTCGTCTGTCCACTCTAACATTTTTATTGAAAATTTTTTCCGAAAACTGGAGTTTATTAAATTACAAATTAATAGAAAAAAATTGTATGTACTAAATGCAGGTACATTCATGGCTTTAGAAATTAAAATGTTGTTCAAATTTGCTTGAAATTAAGATTAACTACAAATGAAGACCCTTTTTAGTTATTTATTTTTAAGACCACCTGTTTGATGTTTATAAATACTCAAAATTTAGTTGAGGATTTAAGTCCTTAATATGTCTATTAGTTACTATGGTTTATTTACCACTACATACATACATACATAACATACTAATAAACGTTAGGCATAGAGAGGTAATTTTTTTTGTAATGTAAAACTACTGAACCGATTAAAAAATCTATATATAAAGAGTAACGTTACTGACTGACTTATCATCAGCGCCCAGCCCAAACGACTAAAGCTACAGACTTGAAATTCGGTGAGTAGGTTCTTCTCACAATGTTCAGGACGAATAAGGGATTTATGAAATTGCAAATATTAAGAGACTAAAAAATGATAAAATAGGCAACAAGAAATTATTAATTATACATATTTCCTCCGGAATGAAACAAATACATAATTAAGCTAATTAAGTGCCTTTATTCAAGTGAACTAAAAAAAATTGCACATTTTTTGACTTTTTTTTTTTTGATAAATTGCTTAAAAAAAGTTCTTTAGTAAAGAAACCACTACTGTCATGATTTTTTTTTATATCTCAAGGTGCTGAATATGGAATTTCGTGCCTTTAATAAGTGAACCGGAGTGTATGTGTGTATGTATTTATTTAATAATTAATTAACACTTGGTTTATGAAAACCTCATTTAAGTTATTTTCTTTTTATATTTAAAATACACAATTTTCAAATACATAATTTTAGTTTGACTATGAAGAGATTTCATTTTCTCACTATTTAAAAAAGAAAACATGTAAACCATGTTTAACACCGGTTTAAACAACAGTTTTTTCCTTATATTTTAATCTTAAGTAAATTTCTATTTGCAAGTTTTCTCATTAAATACTTTTTCTTTTGTTATTTGGTTGCAAAAATTATTTTTTATTTTCTGAATCTATACATATAAGAGTGGCGTAACTGACTAACTCACTGACTTATCATCATCATCTAGCCCAAACGGCTAAAACTACGGACTTTAAATTCAGTTCCTCTCACAATGTGTAGGACGAATAAGAAGGAATTTTTGGAAATAGGAATATTTAGGGAAAAATAAAAAAAAATCAAAGTTCTTTAACTAAAGAACTACTACAAATAGATCCAAAATTTAAAATTGAAAATGTTCTACTAAAAGGTGATTTTATAAGAACTATCGGAAATTTAAAAAAAAAAACACATAAAATTCAGAAAAATGCATGAAATATTTATTTGGATCGATAGTTGGGTCGATATAATTTAATGTTTGAAGATTATTTCATGCAAATGTTGGCCGCGGCTGCGCCTCAAATGGTCCATCCGCTTAGTCCAATTTTGGCATACTCTTTCCAACATTTCGGCCGGTATCTCACGAATAATGTTGGCAATGTTGGCTTCCAGTGCGTCAATCGAAGCGGGCTTGTCCCTATAGACATTAGCCTTAACATAGCCCCACAAAAAATAGTCTAGAGGCGTTAAATCGCACGATCTGGGCGGCCAATTGACTGGTCCCAAGCGTGAAATAAACTGTTCACCGAACTCGCCTCTCAATTGGTCCATTGTTTCGCGTGCTGTGTGGCATGTGGCACCGTCTTGTTGAAACCACATGTCATGCAAGTCAAGCTCTTCCATTTTGGGCAAAAAAAAGTTTGTTATCATCGCACGGTAGCGCTCACCATTCACAGTAACGTTGTGATTCGCATCATCTTTGAAGAAATACGGCCCAATGATGCCGCCAGCCCATAATCCGCACCAAGCGGTTGTTTTTTGTGGATGCATTGGTAGCTCTTGCAATGCTTCTGGCTGCTCTTCACTCCAAATACGGCAGTTTTGCTTGTTCACGTATCCATTCAACCAGAAATGAGCCTCGTCGCTGAACACAATTCTTCGATAAAAAAGTGGATCTTCATCTAACTTTTCAAGAGCCCATTCACCAAAAATTTGGCGTTGTGGTAGGTCGTTTGGCTTCAATTCTTGCACCAGTTGTATCTTATAAGGCTTCACACCCAAATCCTTCCGCAAAATTTTCCACGTAGTGGAGTAACAGAGGCCCAATTGCTGCGAACGGCGCCGAATCGATAATTCACGGTCATCACCAACACTGGCCGATACGGCTGCGATATTTTCTTCAGTTCGCACTCTACGTAAGCGTGTTGGTGGTTTAATGTCCAACAATGTAAATTTGGTGCGAAATTTTGTTACAATAGCCCCAATAGAAGCCTCAGTAGGTCGATTAAACTGACCATAAAATGGAAGAAGCGCGCGATGAACTTTCTTAACAGAGCACGCATTTTGGTAATAAAATTCAATAATTTGCAAGCGTTGTTCGTTTGTAAGACGATTCATGATTAAATTATAGACCAAACTGAAGATGTTTGACAGTGACACAAGATACAAAACGTGCGTGAGCTGTCAAAACTAGTGTTGCCAAAAAGATAATAGCAAAAAAATCACTCTTTATTTCGTACTTTTTTGATATTCGTCCATTTGCGGGATAAAAAAGGTAACCCACTAATTTTGACAGGTTTTTTAGACCCCATTTATTTTTCAAAGTAATAATCACAACAACAAAAACAAATTTGTATTCTTCTCGTCTTAAAAACGTCTAAATTCTTCATTGTCATGCTGGAATGTCCACTGTAAGCTTCCAAAAATGTTTTAAAATTTCGGAAACGCTTCGAAAAAATATGCGCTTAGCTTTTTGTTGAGCTCACATGATGTGAACGTTTTTCCAGAAGAAAAATAGAAAACAAATTAATTTAGAAAGACCTGATCTGATGGCTTCCATTATTATTTTCACCATCTCCGAAAAGAGAAGCATCAATTAGTTATTCACATCGATCTTAATAGGGGACGCATACAACTAAAAATGAATTGTGCAATGCTCTAATACATACCTATTAGGTATTTACTTTGTTTAATTATATGTGGGTATTTTCAGTCAAAACTTACTTGCATTGAGATGAAGAAAAGCATGTGTGCAATAGCGATAAGTATTTCGATTAAAAAATTAAACGTTTGGTGAAAATTTTATTTGAGTAAAAGTGGGTAAAATTGCTTGTTTCCAAAGAAACCAAAGCAACATTTTACATGTGTGCAAATAAATAATTTTTTTAAGGGGAATACTTTTATTTCACACCTTCTTGCACTGACAACAATTACCAACTTTTATTTTTATGGAATCTAGACGAAAAATAACTAAAACAAAATAATCTACCAAAGCAAAGTGTATTTTAAATGCCAACAAAACACACTGTGCGACAACAAGACAGACAAAGTGGCAGTAAGCGTCAGTTTAAATAAAGTAAGATTGAACTGAGCCGTCATTTTCAACTTGAATACTTTCCATTTTCTCTGGCACAGCGTTTTACGAGCAAATAAAACACAAACAACATAAAATTCACATCAACATTTTAAAAACACAATTAATTGTATATACATATAGGAAAAACAAGTTAATGAAAAAAGCAAAGACACTTGCCAAGATGGTACAATAAGATCAAGTGGTTGTCGGTTTAGTTACGTTTGGCTCGCTTAATGTCGACGGTGGTAGTGTTGGTGTTTGGGGCTACTACCACTACTACTGCTACTCTGTTGCTTTAAGCTCGTATTAATAGATATTATGCCGAATATCTATTCAAAAATTTGCAACTATCAGTAATAAATTGTTGCTTACCTGTCTACCTCACTAGCTGGCTAATATGTAAATACCATATCGGTTTTTTTTCTTTAATTTAGTTTTTAACAAAATATTTACATTTGTGTATAACTGTGGTGCAAATGTAAAAAAAGCCAAAAACCGCAGCCTTTACTAAATTCAATAGAAACGGGTATCTTAATCTAACACATAAAAACACTCGCACTCACTATACCTATTACACTTTTGGCAATATAGCACCGAAGACAAGAAAGTAAAACACGTTAGACAAGATCTCAACAAAATAAAAACAAATGTGTACTTTAGCTATTTACGTTTCTTTCTTCTTTTAAATTAATTATGTGCAATCTTCAAATATATAAACATTAGCTCTTATCTTTTTTCACTATTAAACATAAATAATTTTAATACACAATATTGTTTTATTTTTTTTAGTACACATATATATTTTTTTCCAATTGATTTCAAAATATTTTCTTATATTTTTTCTAACATCAACACGTCCACCAGGCTTAAAGGTTCGCACACGACTGATGTGTTGAATAGAAAAGGTTGTAACATTTTTATCTTGGCGCATTTTGCACTACGACTTGAAGCGGTAGGAAACGCACAACATGTAACTAATATGGTTGCAAATAAGCGCTGCCAGAAAGATAGTGTAAAATATTTGTTTCTTTAACAAGGTTTAATTAATTTTTTTTTTCATTTTTTAGTTGTAGTATTAACTACAAAATTGGAATGTTATTTCTAATTTTGAAGAAATGCTTGTAAAATATACATAGATAATAAATAATTTTAGTTGAATAATTTTTGACGGCTAAAATCGTCAAACTGTCGAGATATAGCAAAATGTGGCAGGCTTACCGCCAGTTGCAAACGATATGTTTGTATCCAACATAAGCATGTTGTCCGTGTTTTTTTAATAGTTTAAATACACTGCATTACAAAACTTAGTTATTTACTGATGTATTATTTTTCATTTTATTAACAATATCTGGCAATTATATATATTAACAAAATTAAAACAAATGATAAGTAATTGTAGCTGTAAACTATCGTTAATTGTATGATTTAAGGTACTTTAACCCAGTTTCTCAACATTACATACATATATACAAATAACATAGATTAAAACAAAACAAACAAAAAAGCTATAAAGTCCTAAAGAGAGTCCAGCTATCAGTTTCAAAAAAAAAGGAATATACCGGTCTTTTTAAGGATATTCGTGAAAACAGTCTACAAAACTTTTTGTTATTTGTAACGTTATATGGCTATACATAAAATGCATTTGTCTTCATCCATTGAGAAATATGTAAATCTTACTTATAGATATATATATATATATACATCGTCAACACTTCAAAAATTCATAATTCTGGATATACCAAAAAGAAAATGCCATCCGAAAACTGTGTGTCATATATGTATGTATGTATTTACTAGATGTGTCATCAAAATTATTTGTGAAAATACACCACAATTAACTTCCAGATTTTAAGATTTCTTACCGTTAAATTTATCATATTGATAAACAAATAAACACTTTTTATTTTTATTCAGGCACTATTTTAATTCTCTCAAACGCATATCATTTGCATTGTTTATTTTATACAACTTTTAGCATTCCATTCGTTCTACCTGTTTGCGTTTGTCGGTATGTGTGAAGTGTTGGTACATATACAGCTAAGTATATATGTTTCTGATAGACATTCCATTCACTTTTAATTCACTTAATACTTTATAATAAGAAAACATAATTTTTTAATCAATTTATATTCTTAAAACTTTATCTGAATACATTAAGGCACTTGTAATTATTAAAGTCTAAGAACTCACTTAAATACTTTTAAATAATTTCTGTGTGATTTTCACATAATCTACGTACTTCTGAAGTTTGTACATTTATTTGCATCCTCAGTGATGCCAAAACTTCATTTCTTTTCGCTTGAGCCTGGAGTTTTTCAACTTCGCGATTGTTAATCTCAATAATTAGTTAACGCATTCCAAACATAATAGTTAATAAGTTCTAGTCTTCAACATGTTATTGTGAATATATTATTTAAAATTACTAATGTTACCAGGTGGATTTTTTACTCAAAGTTTTGTATTTAAAAAAAAATTTTTAAGTAAACACTAATAAAAAAAAAAAAAAAAAAACAAAATACTTTGAAGATTCTTGTTGTGTACATAGTATTAGAAACTTCTTTTTCTGAGTAATAATTATAACCACCCCAACCAAGTACATATACATATATAGTAGTTATTCGCACTTAACTACTTAGTACTCAGGTCTTCAGTACTTTTGCAGCACTACTGAATAGCCAATCGACCAATCAGAAAGCAATACGTGTCCATTTGGAATGTTGTGGAAATATTTATGAAAAAACATTTGGCCACTAACAAAAGTACACGACAATTCAAATAAAAAATATCAGCCGAATAGAGTACACGTAATAAATTAAATATACGCAACAGAATTAATTAACAACACAAAAAAGTAATGCAGCACAACATAATATTGTTGTAGCTGATGATAAAATTTGCAAAAGAAGTGTTAGCTATGGTCATCCAAATTATTTACAAACATTGCCTTGATAAAATTTCGCGGAATTACACGTCATATATAATCAAGACGTTTAATATTAAAGATAAAACACATAACTGAAGTACAACAACAGTTAAACTATGAGTTTTTGAAATTAATTTCGAAGATTGATTTTAGTAAAACAAAATTATCTGGAATTTTCTATAGTGGTATTAAAAGATTTAAAATGTCAACAAAATCAACAGTTATTATAACCGTGCCCAAATATGTGGCCATAACGCCTGCACAAACAACAGTTGGTTCCACAATTACAACTACAAGCGCTAACGTCCTACCAAAAATTAGACCAGCTCCGGCAGAAAATGCTGGCAATACAACTCCCTTAGCGAGTGAAAGCCAAACACCCAAAGGAAAAAAGAGGCGTTTAGATCATTTAACATGGGAAGAAAAAGTACAGAGAAAGTATGTACATGTGTGTAATAAATTATTGTAGTCTCTCTCTCTCGAAAAATGTTAGTTGTTTTTTTAATAACACTGCGTAGGGCCCATTGTATATAATGTCCTCAAGTATAGTGTTAATTAAAACCGTTATATGAATTAGATTAAGTTGGTATTTTAACTATAAAATATTTCGAAAGGAAATGTAATGATAATAATATAATAACTATTCTATTCTTTGTTCTGCGGGCTTTCAAGATATTAATTTGTTTATTTATATCGTATTACTATTTTTCAAACGATTGCATTCCCTATCGCTAAAAAGTTTCTTTTGGATATAAATTAATATTACCGAATATGTATTTTGAAATTTATTTAATTATTCAAATTATTCTTTGTTTAATTTAGAAAATTAAAAAACCGGGTTGCGGCACAGACATCACGTGATCGAAAAAAGGCACGCATGGAAGAAATGGAGCATGAAATTCAAGAATTGACAGAAAAAACACAAATTTTAGTAAATAAATGCGAATCTCTTCAGGTTATTAACGATTCGCTATTGGAGAAAAATCAAAAACTTGATATGGAGGTAGATCAATTACGACAACAATTGCAAGAAATACGACATCAGCAGCAACAACAGAATAATACCAACTGTGTTGGATGTGAATCCTTATTAAACGGATCTGCAGTATCCCAAAATACTGACCCTCTGCAGCAGGGCTCAAACCTCAAGGATCCACAATCATCACAGGAAGCGGTATTGAAGTTAAAACAACAGCTGAAAAAAAGTGCAACAGTATCGTCCCTTTGGCGTGTAATAGCCCTATGTCTTCTTTACAAGATATGCTCATACCCGACATCAAATTCAATGAAGAAACGCTCGATGATACAGAGTTTGATGCCAAAAAGCTGGAAGAACTTGCCGAGAGCCTCCTTGCCGATATCACCGCAGACTTGGAAGATAATGATAGAGCGAGCTATGCGTCTGATGCCGAAGTCACATGCCGAACACAGCGATTGCCTGGATCAGTGGTGGGGTCCTCAACAGAGTGCTTGGAATCCAGCCAACATAAAAACCCCCACAATGGCTACAGCTTAAATTCAATAAGCAAACATGATGTATCAAAACCTCCAAATCCATCAGTTTCAAATAAAGATATCCTTCAAACACCTGAACTTCTATTGGAAAATGAATTGAAAGATGAAACAACGGCAGTCATTGAAAACGACACACTAACTTTAAATATTGACAGCACGAATTCTACAGCTACAGCTTTGCCAGAAACAGCAACTCTCGTTACAACAAATACTGTGTTAGCAGAAATGCCAACTCCTCCTATTACAGTTACTCCAGACACCGTTTACGGTACTTACGATGCTAAAACAAACTCAATAACCATTGTCATGGATGATATGGCAGTTCCTCTTAGTGAAGCTGTTGAAGAGATATCCTGTGATGATGTAGCCAATACTGACACTTTAGATGAAGTTCTTTGCACATCGGGTACGACATCTCCCTCGCATGTTTATCTTAACGTGTCATGTTATTCGGATGACGAAACTGACTTTGACAATGATGTCAATTTTAATTTTGATCCAATAGAAAAATTTTTGTGCCCAAAACGACTTTTGGTTTCACCTCTCCGAAAATCTCCAGCACCTTCACTAAACTCTGCTATATCTGATCATGGTTATGAGTCAATTATTGGTTCACCTTCACCACCCAGTCATCATTTCGAACCCTTAAGCGAAGACTTGGGCAATGATGATTTTAGTTTGTGGCCTCCGGGTTTTAATGAACTGTTTCCCAACTTAATATAGAAACTAAATTTAGTACAGAGAGAAATGCTCTCGCTTACTGTAAATACAATATTTATTTAGTTTTAGCATCGTATTTTATGCATTGAGCTATGAGTTTAATATAAGCTGTAAGTTATTATAAAAACTTCTTTTATGAGAAAAATGATTCGTTTTAAGGCTGGTCCCCTGCATGTAATTCGTAGAATGACTACATATGCACTTAACTGTATTTAAAATTTAATGTTTTGTTTGTAAGACAAAGTTTCTAAGAATAATTTATTTTCCAATGTACATATATTAAAGAGCGACATAAACCTACTGGAATTATAAATTCAACTTATTGAAGAAATACACCATTTAGATATACATATTGCACATTTGTATAACGAAGTAACAGTTACTATATCTATTTATTTGTTCGTGTTTGTTTAGAATTAAGAAAATAAATAAAATCACTTTTTGGTGAAATTTTTTTGAATGTAAAGAAATTTTTAAATATCGTTTTAGTTTTCTTCGACAGGCAAAAACAGGATGCGAATATAGAAGACGCTAAGAAACCAAAAATTAATTGAAAACGTGGAATTTTGTATTCATATACGAATCACACACAATTAGCTCATGATTATAGGCGAGTTACAAGTATAATTTAAAACGGATTCTCAAATTATAAAATCGGCACCAGACAGTTGCTTGCTGTGGATGTATTTGTTTCTCATGAATTGCATGAGGAGCTCTGAGCCCCAAATTCGACATTTTTGTGTATTCACGAAGACATTCAGTTGGAAATGTGCTTCATCAGAGATTTTACTAAATAATTAATCGGAACATGTCTTCTTTACAAATCAATACAACAAAAACCACTTTATTTTAAAATGTGCACTCTTACTGAGACACCCCCCATATATGATATACATATGTACATAGAATAAAAACTCTTCATACTACATACGTATTTTCAACTTGGTTAAAAATCAACGAAAACTCACTTTTTTCTTAGAATAAATTTATGCAACACTCGGACGTTGATTAAATTCATTAATCAGAATTGCTGAAGACCTGTAGTATAGGTAGATGAATCTTATTGAAGGAAGGCGTAAGACTTTTTTCATAATCACAAATTCAATTACTTTAAAAAAATTTGTCTTATTTCTAGTCTAATCTTTTTATTATTTTTAAAAAAATACATTTTAAACTAAAATTATGATAGGTAATATACGTAATATAATAAATTATATACAGACAAGCTTAAACTTTAAATATGGTTATTATAAAATTAAATTTTTTTATTTATTAAGAGCGGATCACAACTCAAATCAAACAGAATCAATATGTAAAAAAATATGTATACCACAACTCGATTTTAATTATAAAAACTAACAGTGTATTGTGACACACTGCCTCCGATACGTGGGCAGGTCAAGTAGTTGGAGTTTTGTATTCCATGAACTAGTTATAAGAGTAAATTATACAAAATTCTTTGGTGTAATAAAAATTTTGTTTATTATATTCTCCCTAAATAGGTACACATATGGCCATTAAAATAGGAACGACCTTTAACTGACGCGAATTTCATGTTTTTTTTTTTTGCCAATCGCAAATTTTTTTAATAAAGTAACGTTTTTTAATTGTCAACACTGTTTTCTTTTGATATAAGAAATACCGTTAACTTTCAATGTATTTGCTATTTTTTATGAAAAGGTTTTTTAAAATACTAAGAAAAATTTCTGGCCATTGAAATAGGAACGCGTGGAGATTTTTGCAAATTTTGTCATAAAATTAAGGTTTTAAGGTTTGTTATCATAAATAAATTTAATATTGAGGTAACTAGACTTCCGTTTTATACTAATATTATCAATAGATGGGTAGAGCGCAACATTGTACATTGGAGGAGAGAAGACTCATTCAAAAGCTTCGAGAACAGAAAAAATCGTATAAATTTATAGCTGATGGGCTTGGGCGATCTAAAAATTTCGTTTTTAATGCTCTCAAGCCTCAAAAAGTCGTAGAAAAACGGGGTGCAGTGAGGAAAACTAGCGCTATTACGGATGGTTACATCGCGATGCTAGCGAAGCGAGATCCTTTTAAGTCTTCGAAAGCGATCGCCGCTGAAATAGATAATCAAATATCAGCAAGAACTGTGCGGCGTCGTCTATGTGACATTAAACTTCCTGGAAGAATAGCTCGCAAAGTTCCATTGCTTAGGAAAAAAAATTTGCAGAAGAGGAAACAGTTTGCACGAAACCACAAGTCGTGGTGTGGACCAGAAGGTATCAAAAAATGGCATAATATTCTCTGGAGCGATGAAACCAAGATAAATTTATTTGGAAATGATGCAGGGCGTAATGTCAGAAGACCTAAGGGGAAAGAATTTGACCCACGTTACACAAAAAAAACAGTTAAACACGGAGGCGGAAACATAATGGTTTGGGGTTGTTTTTCTTGGAATGGAGTAGGTCCTATTCACCTTATTTCCGAAATAATGACCAAAGAAGTTTACAAAAGTATACTTGAGGAAGTCATGCTGCCATTTGCTAGCGAAGAGATGCCACTGCGCTGGGTCTTTCAACAAGATAATGACCCCAAACACTCCTCCAGATTAGTAAGTTCTTGGTTTTGCGAAAAAAACATCCGCCTCCTGGAGTGGCCAAGCCAATCGCCGGATCTAAACCCAATCGAAAATCTTTGGGGAGATCTAAAGAATCGGCTTGGAAAAGAAAATATCCAAAATAAGACTGAACTGTGGCAAAAAGTTCAAGAAATATGGTACAACACGCCAGTTGAAACTTGCCGTAAAGTTATCGATTCTATGCCCAACAGAATCAATAATGTACTCAAAAATAATGGTGGACATAGTGGATATTAACTTAATACTTCTGTTTTTTCCTTTTTTAGGATGAATTTTTAATTCGTATTTTGGTTTTTTCTGAATTTCTTTAACCGTACCTATTTTTATGACCAAATGAATTTTGTTTTTTTTGTTGTTAGCTTTTATATATAATTTTAGTTCTAATTTTATTTTGTTGTTTTTACATACTTTTATGCTGAGTTTAATATTTATGAAATAATTTTTAATTTTTGTACATAAAATATTTTAATATACAAATTTTTAAGAAAAATTTTAGTCGTACCTATTTTAATGACCACATGTGTATATCCCGTGAAGGCTAATTTAGATCCGCTCTTGTATATAAACCATCTACACACAGCAAATGTTTTTATGCAGGATTTGAATTTCTAAATGCATATTGAAAGTGAGGTGAAGATTTGCATTGAAAGTTTTTTTAGTTGTCAATCAAAATTGCAGTTTTAAATTTGTTGTAATAAATTTTCTCTAAATCCCAAGTTTTTAGTTTTTTTGTTAAAATGGCTATTTTGTTAAGCTTGAGGTCTTATTTTTCAAAAATTTAGTTTTATATCGATATTTCGCTCCAATTTTTGTAGCTTCTTCAGGATATTATTTTTTTTGTTTGTACAACAGAAAATGGTCTAATAAATAACTTGGTGTACATAAGTGTAAAAACACAATTTAAAAAGCTTCCAAAAAGAACTTATTGTGTGTACTAGAGGCCTTACTTTTGCACAAGTGATGTAAATATTAAATCATATATAGAATATCTTAATTATTAAATGCCGTATACGAACGGTATACTTGTAGTTGGATTTGATTAAAAAAAATATGGCGTATGAAATGTAATATAAATAGTAATTTACACACATCTCTTTTCCCGACATATGACTGCGTGTTTTATTGCTAAATAAAATGTTAATATATAATTTTATAATATACATACATACATGTATTACTGCAGTATTTAATTGGTACAATTTACAAATTAAAGTGGAGTAGTTGCAAGCAGCCAAGTGGACAGGTACATTTGCATATAAGAATTAATATGTCCGTCCACATGTATGTATATAAAAAAAAAAACACTTGACTAACTAAAGATTGTAATTTTTTAAATTTGATTGATTGTAAACAGAAATTATTTTGTGACGACCACTTACACACAGTAAGAAAATATCCTGCATGTAAATGGTGTTGACACTTTGTCAATGTGTAAACAAAAAAATATAAAAATGCATACTAATCAACATAATTTTAAATTTATATTTGTTATTTTAAAATATTGATAATAAAAAAAATACTATATTTGCCACAATTATCAAAAAAAAAAGTTACAATTACGAATGAAAAGCCAAAATTAACTACAATTAAAAGAATAAACGGTGGAAATTAAAAAAAATACGCATATTGCAATATGTCGGACATATATTGTATGTATATATATAAGATTACCTTAAAATATGTTGGGTATCAAATAGTAACGAGCTATGCTACAATAGCGTACCCATGACGAGTGATAACGCGAGGTATTTCTGGCATTCACTCTCAAACATCGGTGTACAAGTAGAATTACAATTAATGTTAAGCATATAAATGGTGGCCAAGCAAAATTCATTGCTAAAGGTAAACATAAAGCCACAATAGCTATTATGTCTCCTAAATAATTGGGTTGACGCAAGCAACCCCAAATGGATCCCAGCAGTAAGCGTTTGCCTTGGAAAGTGTGAATAGTTTCTATGTTTCCGAAATGCGGGTGATTTGGTTTTAAGCGATATTTATATTTAATGGCATTACTGAAACGTTTCAAGGCTAACCCAAAAATTAATACCAACAGCGGTACATATGCTGCAAACTTGCAATTTAAAGGGGTGTAATATTCGGAAAAATATTTTCCAACAGCTGATAGCAGATGGGGTGTAGCAGCGTAACGTAACAGTAACATGCAACCAAATCCTTCACCTTGAAGCTCAAATGAAGAAGCTAAATGATGTTCAAATACAATTGAATCGAGAACATAAATCAGAAGCATAATTTCACACAACAAAGCGGTCGTGTCAAACTTTAGGTGGCGCACATAGTTAATTATAGCCTCAAGACCTTCCTTACTTTCTTCCGGTAATTGCAAATTTTTATAAATGAGACACACAGTATACATTAAAGTTGAAATTAAAGAGACTCTGTAGAAAACTTGCTTAAATTCAACCAAACCCAACCATTTGGGATTCAACTGCCGGCCAAGAGCATAATCTACTAATATATTACCAGATTTTCCGTAAACATTACACAAAGCGGCATCTTTTTGCTTTAACACATCGGAGCGAATATAGGCCCACATAGCTACTATATAAGCATTTAAAAGACCGTAAATGCTAAAACGCCAAAAGTTTTCGATTATAAAATCTGCAGCAGACATGTTGAAATATTCTGCTACACCAAATGCCAGCAAGAAGATAATAGTAATTGGTAGGGCATTGAATTTATATTCTACACAACCAGGTAAACGTACACTCAAGCCAAAGAGAAACGCTGATAATAAAAATATGCTAAAATGAAAAGCCAAATATGCACTGACAGCTTGTCCGTGGAAAACTTCAGTTAACCAATAGTTTTTATCTAAAATTGCTGCAATATTTGGCACTTTAAATTCACATTTCTCAGAGCCACAACACCACTGCAAATAATACACCAGCCCAGGTATTAAAATCATTAGTAATGTAATGCCAAAAGTTCCACCAAATTCTTTGGGTACCGGCAATTTGCGACATAAAGACGATTGCACAATTCCAGTAGCATTAAAACTTTTAAAATACTCATCCTCTTCATAAAATATGTTATCATTTTCTCGGGCCATTGTATCATTTCTATCATTTACTTCAGAATCAGAAAACTCTGCCTTCGAGTAACGATCGTCGGCATCGTATACTGATTGTGATACTGAACGGCTAAGTCGACTTCCTGCCTCAGTATGTTGACTAGGCGTAAAAGAACCTTCACGCATTTCTCTAGTTCCACGGCTTGTTACACCATCTGTTGAAAACGTTTTCGAAACAGAACGTCGAATATAATCGCTTAATTTGTTGAGATCCGATGAGTTTGTTGCACGTATTTCTACAGTCGTTTGAGTTTTAGAACTGTAAGTACTTTGCGTTGATGAAGTAGTTGTTTTTTTACTGGGTGCCTTGGTCGAAGTATTTGTTGTTAAAGTTATTGGTAAATTAGTGTGTGAAACTTTAGTCTGAAAAGAGATCATAAGCCAAAGAGAAGATATACGAAAATTCTTAAGATAACACATTAGAAGAGTTATATAGATCTGGAACCATTCAGATTCAGATAACTAATTGATCCCTAGAACTATTACAGTATGTAAAATTATTCGAATGTGATGTGGAAAATACGAATAAAGTCTACAGAACCGATTTAATCGACACTCCCAATTTTTCGCTTACTTTTTACAGATTTAACGGTTAAAATTACAATTTAAATGGAAAGTCGAGACAGAAAAAGCAGTTAGTAAGTAATAAGTTCAAACAAAATAAAAGTCGAGTGTAAAACTCGAAATATAATAAGTTGAAAACAAGGAAATCAGAATGTATATAAGAATTGTGGAAACGATTGCATTCCATGTCTTCTTTTCGTGTATATATACATATATGTAATAAATGTATGTATAAATACATACATACATATATTATGATGAATTTCGCAATTCTAGAGATAACCAACATGAAAAAGTCAGATAAGACTTCCGACAAACTATGTACATATGTTAGATTTATGTATAAATGTATGTGCGCACATTGTTGTTGTTTATTTATTATAAATAATTAAACTAAAATTTTTTCGTTTATGTTAAAGAATTTCGTTTTTTCCCCGTAACGAACTAAACGTCTATCTGGATAAATTTCGGGATTTTAAAGGCGTAACGTTAAGGTGTATATTGTATAGAAATTTTAGATTAATATGTTTAAACATTGACCTTTAAAGGTTGTTGCCAAAGGTATGAGATAAAATTAAACATCGATATGAAATTTATGGGAAATTTTTTTGATCAATATTTTACAAACCAGTTTATTCTTTTTAATTCTTTGTTTAATTGACATTTAAAGTGCAAATTCTACACATTATATGACGAAATAACTATTCTGGTATAGTAAACAATTCACATTTTATAATCCTTCAAAATTGGATACGTCAGGTGTTTTGTGAAATTTTGATTTTAAATAAAATTATATACATACATATAAATTACTGTCGCAAGGACAAAATATGTTTATATTTTGGCAGAAATTTACCTTACTACAAATGAATTTAAAATTGGATGCAGCCGACTAACTTTTGTTTGAAAATTACTCAAATAATTTAGTATATTCCATGAAAATTCTCTAGACTGCTTAATTGTTGTATTACTAATATTGGAAGAATTTATATTTATTACCTATTTGCCTTAATGAATGTATTTAATTTCATTGGTGGTAGCACTGACCTGAGCAGGAACAACACTGCATGTATGGCAGAAACAAACTTGTTTCGCGTTTTTCTTTGTTAATACATATGTATGTACGTAAATGTACGCATTGCTTTTCTTGTTTCGCAATTAAATATGTACGTGCGGTACTTACCTCATCTTCTTCTTTAGCTGCAGGTAGTTCTGGTGCAACAGCTACTGATACTGGTAAAGTGGGAATTGTTGAACGTGGCCTCGATGATCGCCGTACAGGTGAGCTACGTGTTCTTGCAGGCGAAGCTTTTCTAGACGGCGAGGATCTAGTACGTCCTGGCGATGCTTTCCTTGTTGAAGGATCATTACTAGCATTCGTGGTAATTAAAGTACTTCTCTTATTCGCTACAGAGATTGACGTATTCACGTTTTCTAAGACATCCTTTTTAGAACGACCTCTTGTGGTGCGCCGATTTTTATCCATTTTTTACTTTTCAATCTAAAAATAATGCATTACAAATTATGTTTGGTAATATTTTTATATTTAATATTTATTTATAGACACTCGATTTGCAATGCTTGGGTCTATTTTTATTTAAGGTTCATTTGGGTTTAGGAAGTTTTGTTTTCCCGCCCAAAGCGTCACAACTGTACTCAGAAAAATTAGTTTTTCATTCGCGAAGCAACTAACGCATATCGTTAATTTAAAACTTACCTATAACAATTTGGTTAATTTAAAACTTTCTCAACGACTCTACAGACAATTTTTGAAAGACTTTATTTCTTTTATCCTTTTCTTATATGACAAAAAAAAACAATTTTGTAGTAGACCGACAGACAAGCCAAGCCAATTACTGTAACAAATTCGTGAGTTGCATAATTGTGTATTAATGTGCAGAGCAAGAGTTGATTGGTGTAATCGCTCATGGACGTTCTTACACCTAACATTATAAATTCTAAATTTTAGATAAACACTTTATTTTCATTACTGTTAAAATGATAAAATATTTTTTAATTCTTTAAAATATTAAAAATTTTTTTCTGACTGTTTTTCACTAATTAACAAAGTTTTTTATACTCGTCGAAAGCGTAGTGCTGTGATAGCTATACTATATTTTACACCTCTGTTTTTCTGCAAACGAGCAGAACTGTTTTTCCCTGAAGTAGTTAGTAAATGACAGCTGCAAAGCTGTGAAAGAATAAAATTGTGTTATTTTTATACAAAGACATAATATTTTCTTGGAAAAAGTAAGTATGGTTCCTAATAAAAAAAAAACTCAAAACATATTCTTAAAAGTTAAAATTTGTTGTGTAATATTCAAAATATAATTTTTCTTATTACCTATATTCTCCTTTTGTGAAAAATTCAATTTGGGCTTTACTTATTTTTGGTTTTTGGATTCGGGTGCTTCGAAAATATGCCTACACGCTTCTTAATATATCTGTGTGTATTTTTGGTATAAATTTTATTTAAAAAAAAAAGCAAAGATCCCCATTTACGACGAGAAATTGTTTGAAGAATATATATATAAAAGAAAATGGTAACTCCTCAATCGCCCAATCGTATGTTTAATGGTCTGGATGAAGATATATACAATGAAGCTAAATTCGCTCATGAAATAAATGATAAAATGCGTGTTCCTAAACGTATAAAGGCTACCGGTGAATTTTCCGACGAGGATCTGTTATTGTCTAACCAAAATGGGATGATCAATTCTTGGAATTACCACGATAAAATCGATATGAATGTTCCAGATCGTATAGTTGTTTTGGGTCACAACCAACATCTTGAAACTAGGTCAGCTCCCAGAGAAATACAATTAGAAAACTCTATTTTACCAAAAAATCCGTCGGGTTTTATAAGAGTGCAGACACCTCCGCGCACTATAACACTAAATGAACACCACTTTCCATCGGCATCAGATGAGAGTTCACCTATTAAAATGAAAAACGATGATGAATTGAATGATGAAGATTTTGATGATGACGATATTGAACGTCCACCTCCATATGTGAGGGCAAATGGGATTTCACATGCCGTAGTCGGCTTTCACACTAACCACGCAAATTCAGTAGAATCTGATTCGCAGGTAAGTTTGAGTGGCTATTGTTTGAAGGATTAAATTTGGAAATTTGTTTGAAAATTTCATCTTTTTCAAACACCTTTTATAAAAAAAAATTAGTGATTCTTTCCATTTTTTGTTACAGTTGACCACAGGTGATGCAAGCAAGCGTTCGCAAGCTTTAACATACAATCCCAATGATATTTCCTTGGTAAGTCATCGCGACGGAACGCCGATGGGAGATTTGACACCTCACGAGGAAATCCTTTATTTGAGGCGTCAATTGGCCAAATTAAATCGTCGCGTATTGAACATAGAAATTGGGAACGAACAGCGGTTGCAACGTGAAAAAATTGTGTATTGCTTAGGTATGGCTTATTTTGTGTTAAAAGCAATTATATGGCTAAATCGTAATTAAGCAAATCAATTCATAAAAATATTTAAAAGAAGAGCTGAAAATGTTTAGAAGAATGGTAATTGATAAAAGTAAAAAAATAATAATTCAGCGGTGCTACAAACAACACTAAGTAATCAATAAGATCATATTTACCAACAGTTAGTTTATAGACGGTGCCTGGTCTTATTTAAGGACAAATTCATTTGAATACATGTTCATTAGCATAATATAAAGAAAAAATTAAAGGAACTGTGTATTTATTGTTATTTACTTATAAAATTAAATTTTTATAGTATAAATTTTTTTGATTTCTATTTTTGCATTCTTTTTTACCTTTTTTATTTATTACTAAGTTCCAATTTATCCATTTAACTTTTTACTTTCTCTATTGATATTATCATGTATCTCATTCAAATAATACAAAACACCATAAATTATTTACAGTCAGCCTAATTATAAGTGTCCGTTGTCATACTCGATTAAAAGTGAATTTTTTTCTTCAACAAAATGTGGAGTTTTAAATTACTTATAAACTTTATTATTCTAAACAAAGAAACCAAACGTATTCGAATCAAAATTCATAATAACAATATGATATTAACATTTGTAATTACGCTTTTTTTGTAATGTTTTGTTTTATTCACAGACCAAACGATACAAATAGAAAGACTAAATATTTTCTTTTATTTTTCACATGAAATATTATAATTTGTATATTAAAATAAGAGTTCTGAAAAATACTTTTTTTTAAAACTTCAACAAATGTTATTTAATTAAATTTTTTTCACATCATTTTATTTTAGCATAATATTGCATTGCATATAAAAAATAATGTCGTTAAACATATTGGGCCATAATCATAGTCAGAAAAAAGTACACTTTTATTAAGAGCTGACTGATTAATAAGAAAATTCATGAAATTAAATTGTTTTTAAAAAAAATACCGACTTTAGTGTGACTATGATTATGGCTCATTGTTTTTCACAATTCTTACATACGCGTCCGTTTTACTAACTGTTTATATAAATGCGAAAAAAAATTTCTGTTCACATATTGAAACAAAAAGCAAATTTTTATATTGTACGAAAATGGCTTTTATTCATATTTACATAAACAGACAGTTTTGAATAAATGTGAGGATTTATTTTCTATTATTTTTCGGTAAAAATTTTCCAAAATACAATGTAATTACGGGCGGGTTATTTATAAATAAGATTGATTTATTTTATAAATCTGAAAGAAAATTACCAAAATATAACAGAAACCCCAAGTCTTATCAATTATAAAGTAATATTAGAATTCTAATAAAGATTTAAATAAAATTTCTTTTGTTTCGTTTACTCTATTATTATTATTTTCGTTAGATAAAAAGGCCAATGATGTTTTATAAAATATATACCAAATCAAAAGATGAAATAATTTGAAATTTAGATTGACAAATTAAAATTTATTATTTAATCTTTGTGTGTACAGAACAAATGTCTCTTAGCACGCCAGCAACATTGTCGTCACTTTTGAGCCAACATCACTTAGTATGTAATAAAAACAATTTTAATTTAGTATTTCATACAGTCGTACTATGTATGACGTCGCCAGTACATCAATAATTTGAGCAAAATAAAATGCACATGCGCATGCACTCTAAAGATCTTTGCAAAGCAATATGAGCCACAGACACATTTCACTACAAGATTATGGGCCTGTTCAGCTAATTGCCAACGATAGCTTCGTTCACATAATTGTATTGAAAACAAAAACAGTACACAAATATTTGCAGCGATTTAAGTACATATATATTGAAGGGCTGCACAATCATACTTGAAAGCGACATATTACTATAGACTAAACTGTCACTACAAACGTATATTTTATAATTAAAAAATCTTGTAAGCTATTTCAAGTATGCTTGTGCAGCCCTTTAATATATGTATCTGTCAGCTGATTTAGTTTGTTTACAATTTTTAGTAAAAATTCTTTTCTTGAAGTGAGTGTTAAGAAATTATTATAATTTTCCTTATTAGCTTGAAAAGTTAAAGAAAATAACCATTTTCCATTAGAATGAAATTCTCGTGAAATATCCAAACTTGTGGTTGTTTGCTCGCAATAAAATTGTGTAACTAAAAAATTTATCAATGCAATCTTTAATCGGGAAACTACTCTACATATACTGCTGAATTAAAATTCATGATAAATAGTGAAATATAAAAATAATTCAGAACAAATGGAAACACATTATGCAATAACAAATAAAAGTAAGTTTTTTAAATTGTTTTTATAAATTTATTATTTTTTAAATTTACTTTTACACGTTAATATCTTATTACATTTAAAATTTCAATGACTAAACGACTGTGTTTGAGTGTTATTATATGCATAAAATCTTATAAAAAAGAAATGAAATTATAAGACAGTGAATATTTCAAATGGATTAGAAACTAGAAAATTGGTGGAAACAGGTTTAAAAGTCGAGTTTAACTGCATAAAATGAACGTTTTGTAAAATTGTTAACTCTTAAAATTCATCTAAAACATGAAAATTCAAATAAAATACTACTTAAATCTCGAAACTTGTGTTTTGATAGTATAACATTTGCAAGTCAAACAAAAAATCATAACTTCACTTATGACATTATTTAAATAATAACAACACTTGAATCATAATTTCTTTTGTTTTCAATCTTAAGAATTAGAAATACATATCGTTTTAACAAGACTTGCACAACTTTTTCTTTTCTATAAAAAAAAAAAATAAATAAATAAATATACTATTATGTATTCATATAAAAATATGCAGCAAAACACAGAGCACTTTTTACTCGACTCTGCCCTTTTTTTTTCCTTAAATTTTTAGCAATGAAATCTCTTGTTTATGACAGAAATTTCTTCAACCATGTTAAAAAGGACTCATGGAGTGTTCAATAAATAAAGCTTGTTTGGAAATATGTATGTACGTTTGTATTTAAAATTAATAGTTTTGAATCAGTTTATTGCTACGCAACCTCCACATAACTTGAAGATACTGTCCCTTTATTGGTATTACCTTAAGTTCATTAGCGTCTTTCTAGTTTTATTATTCCTACTAGATAAAATAGTCTTTTGATTCGTTTGAACCAAATCTACCAAGCAAATCTTTTTTTGAAATTTTGAAAAAAGAAATAGGCACAAAGAGCTAAATCTACGGTATGTTGGACAGCTGATAGTAGTTACTAGCCCAGTTTAATCATATATTATTACATGAATTTCAACGACTGGGAACTTTTTTAAGCGACGTGAGCATTCCGCATCATTTGTGCTGATATGATCACAACGGAACTTAGTAAATTTACAACAACTTCTTAGATTGCTTCAAACAGAGTAAATTCGCCAAAAACTGTAGTTAACATTTGCACACAGTCTGGAAAAGTATGGTACTACTAACTGATTGTTAATATTTCGGAAAGAAACAACTTATGGATGTCAATATGGCATAATTTAAAAAGATTCGGATCGCAACCGTGACAGCCACGCAATTTCGTGATTGGCTTTAATTATTGAACACACCTACGCTTTTTTAATGTAAATATATTTTTTGTTTTTATTTAATACTCATATTTTCAAATTTATTATAAATTCAAAATTTTGCTTAATAACCTTCACTACATATTTTTTAAAATAAATTTGTGCTTTTAAATAGATATTAAATACATTTTTGTACAAAAAAAAAGTTGGAAAGGAGAGAATATTTTGTCTTACACAAACTGCATACGTGGACAATTTTAAAAAGATATCTTAAATGTGATTTGTTTTCTTGTTCATATTCTTTTTACGACAAATTAGTACCCGAAAGAAATTTACTCTTTTTATATTTTTCTCGTAAGAGCAATCAGACAAAAGATACATTTAACAATTTTTTTAATTGGGTAATTTAATTAAAATAAATATTTATTACACTAAAACCTCTTTTTTAATACTAAATTTCAACATTTAATAAGATCGCACAAATGTATGTGTTCATATTGAGGTTGGTTAAAGGTAAAAATATCTTAAAATTAAGCGTAATATTAAATTTCAAGGTTATCTGCTGTTGCTATTGTAATTATTCGTTCTTAATTTTGTTTATTATACTTTATGGATGTTGACTGTATGTTATATTTGCAATTTTGGTGGGAATTTTGGCAGTAAAAAGTACACCAGATAATAAGCAACAGCAGCAGAACAAAAGTTTCGAGTATAGATAGAGATGTTGGTTTATAATCTTTTTAACAATTTGCTGACTTGTTTGCGCGCGCTGCTTATGAAAAATTTGTGTATGGTTTTTTATTTATTTTTTTCTAATTTATTCGCTTTCATCCTCTTCTTCGTCGTCGGAATCTGCTTTCTTACTCTTTTTCGCTGTCTTTTTGCCAGCCTTACCGCGTTTTTTACCGCCACCATTCGCTGTGTTACCTCCATTGGCTTCAAATTCTTTGACAGCATCTTCATAATCCTCCTTAGCTTTGGCGGCTTTAGCTTCCCATTCCTATTAAAACGTTACAGAATTTCGTTAAAAAATATTTTTAATAAATTTATAATATTTACATATGTAGATAGGACTTCTATCACTTAAATTAAGTTCACATTACAAAAATATTTTTGTTTCGTTTAGTTTAAGCTGAAGTTTAAGAATGTTGTTTTTAAATGTTGGAGTCAAAATGTATTGTTAATTTTTTATATTATTATCTTTTTAGGCTTCCCTGCTAAATTTTTTAAATGTACCTTAGAGCTTTAATGAAATCATATGACGATATGTAGATGGCAAAATGGTTCTGCTTTTTGGCATAGATTTTGACAAGAGTTAGAAACTTACTTTTCTTTAGATATTTCTAAATATTGGGTTGTTTGGAAAGTAATTTCGTTTTTTCTCGACAGGATTTTATTGTATTTTTTTAAGGCCAACACTTTAGCCGCATAATGACTATATGTTTTGAAGGCTGTATGTGAAAAAGTTCAATTAATTCAACACATTGATTTTTTATTTTTGTTCCTTTCAATACTAAGAGCATTTTCGTCATGATTTAATTTTTTTACTATAGCAAAATGCTGTTAAAGCTAAAAGGAAACTGATAAAGACACTATACAGGTATTAGTTGATCTGAAATCTGCGAACAATAATCCAATATTAGTTCGCACGCTTTAATCCTTTAATATTAAATAAATTTATATATGGCGAACAAAATGTCTTGATCTACACATTGATTGATTTGGAATACCAATTTCGGGAGCAATTAAATGGTGAAAATTGCTTTAGGCATTCTTCTAAATATATTTAGATTTACGAATGTTATTAAAAAAATATTTTAATAACATCGACCATGGTTTAATAGATTTGTATAGGGATTGAAGTACATAATAAGAGTGTTTTAATCAAAATTCAAATTAATAAATTTTTTTTTTGTTTTATTCATAATCTTGTGTGACACTAAAATTTCAAGCACATCTCAATTAATTTCGCTTATAGCTAATATAGCACAGGTATATGTATCATTTCACTTACCGATTTGTCCTTCATTCCTCGCCAAATTTCACCTCCCTTTTTGGCAATTTCTGTGACTTTAATACCTGGGTGTTCGCGTTTTAGACCTTCACGGGCTGAATTAAGCCAGATCATATAGGCGGATAGAGGACGCTTTGGCTTGTCTGTCATTTTGTTTGTTTAGAGATGTGTGAAGCGTAAAGAAAAATCTATATATATGTTGCTTAATAAAACTTATGTTTATCCTGTAATTCCAAAAAAGAAAAACAAAATTGTATTATAGTTCACCAAAAATATATATGTAACTTGTACACACATAGTACCTAAACTTATTTTAAACTAACAGATTTAACAGTGTTAATGGTAAAAGCTACAAACATTTCCTTTAAAAACTAGCAGCCAATTTATATATTTTTCCTAAGGGATGCATCTCAGTTTTCGTTTTACAAGTGACGTATATATGTATGTACTTGTTCATATATACGTATATGTATGTATTTAGCCAGTTTTTCATTACAATTATGTATTTAAGTATAAAAATAAATTTTATTCTTTGAGCTGACATAACTTTTGCCCTTACTATTACTGCTTTTCATTGAAATTAATTTTAAATTTTAATTCAAATGTATTATCATAATTATACATTTTGTATACATATATATTAATACATTTTACAAATTCCAATCTCGCGCTATTTTTTGTGCAAACAATAAGCAATATTTTTCATTTTCAGTTATAGGTATTGAATTTTATTGTTCAAAATGTTTATTGTAATTTATTTTATTATTTTTGTTTTTCTTTATAAAAAACTCACTTTTTTTTATTTGTTGATATAATAATTTACAACTCCTTTTTTAAAGAAATTATTTAAATTTTATTTGCCGAATATGTTGAATGGAACTGTTTCCTTGAGATCCTTAACTTCAACTGTACTGTAGAGTAACTTTTTCAAACATTAGGTGTAAGTCTTGTTAAGCAGAGGTATAGAATTTTTATATTACATGTACACACAGCCGTACGTACATACATACGACCAACACTAACCATACAAGCTAAAATCAAATAAAAATGGTGGTAGTACAAAAGTGAGCGATTGAACAGCACAATATAAATCCTCACGCAGTACGACAGACTTTTTTCTTGCCATACACAAGAAAAAAAAAACTGACTGGCTGGCAAACTAATATACACGCAAGTAAAAGGAAAACTATGGTTTATAGTCAAAATATGTTTATATGTATATTCGGTGCGATGTGACTACAGAAAAATTTGTGAAGAGAACCCTTGTTGTTTGTATTCATATGCAATGTATGAATGTGTGTATAATAAATATTAAAACAGCAGATGCTGTTGTACTGGAAATATCCTTCTCATTCAGCGTATATACATGCTACTAAAATATATATAAAACCATCTGAATAAAAATTCTTTTTCTACCTAATAAATAGGTAGTAAAATTATGCATCTACCTATTCGTACTAAACAAACAAAATATACAAGAAACACTCCACTATAAGTATAAAGGAAGAAAATTTTTAATACTATGCATCATACATTTTTCCATTCGAAAACTTACCTACCTATTAATATATAAAAATTGTTTTAAAAAAGAGAATAAAAATTTGTAGTCCAGACAAAAAGAGTAAAAGAAAAAAAATATAATACTAACGAATATTATAAATTGACTCGTTAGTTTAATATGTATACCAGCCAAAAACGATAAATAAGAAACGTGAAACATAACCTATAGTAAACAAACTGAATTTCTTTAGAATATTGAGGAAAGAAATTCTGAGTTTGTTGCACGAACTTGGCGCCAAATTCATTTGCAGTACCATATTTTCTGTTGTTAAACAGAAGGATCAAAACAAAATTAATAAAATTGTATTAAAACAAAGATATTTTATTATTCTGATTTGACAGTTATTTAGTTAATTATTTTAAGAGTAAAAAACGCCAAAGAAGTAATTAGACATTTTTAAAGAATTTTTTTTTTTATAAATAAACAATACTTAAGTAGTCTTTAATAGCTTTAACTGGAGCTACCTATTAATTATTTGCCATTTTAAGCTGAATTTGTGTTTCACAATAACAGTTCACAACTGAACTGAGAAACTGTCGAATGCTACGAAATTCTTTTGCAAACAATTTTATTACACTTTTGTACTTCCAACATCTCTAGATATCATACCTTTTTTCAACATCAAAGAAGAGTTTGGCAATATTAGTTATTCATTTCGAATGCATTTAATATGAAACGATTCGTAAAAAATCCTTCATTTTTATCCAGCAATTTCATCAGTTCATTTGACCCAATAGTTGAATTAAACATGATTTAAACTAGAAATTGTAATCAGTTACTTCTAAGAGTTGTTCCCTTTTTTTATTACATACATATGTGTCAGATTTTCTTTCGCTAAATAAAACTTTTGATTGAATAATCAATATCAGGCGATTGTCACTTCTCCAAGCTTCTAAGCAAACACTAACACTGTTTTTTTATTACTTTTACAATATCTTAGCTAAAGAACCCTTTTTTGCAACCTGCATATATACATAAAATGAACAATTATAGTAAAAAATGGTTAAGGCTGAAAACATTCAAATAATTATGTATATCCCAGCACTATTAGCAAAAAATTTACTGCATTATTATCCTTTTTTTACCATTTGCCAGCACACGTTTCGCTTCGGATACAACCAAGTATTTTGAAAAATGGCGCCAAAATAAAAACAAAGAATAATATAATAGGCAACAAAAAAACTGGTAGAAATGAAAATGAATGATTCCATCACCAATAAATTAATTAAACCTTTTACTTTAATAATTCCAAACAGTTAGGAATTACATATTCCTGCGAAAATATTTAACAAAAATTGAAGCAAGCAAAGAGAGCAGTTATATATAGCATAGAACAGACAAACCGGTTAAAAATCAATATGGCTGGTGGCAAATAATGTAATGACCCTTAAATTCAATTTCCTTTGAAACACGTCGAGCATGCATAAATATATACATATATAATAATGTTTTATATGTACTCAAAAATTATAATGCATTTTAAAATAAAAATTCTTAAATCGGCAAAAAAAAATTCACTCGACTCCTTTAGACATTTTCTTTCACTAGATGTGTGTACATATAAGTATGTATATGTGCGTACATTGTTTCTTTAAAATAGTTTTAACAAACACTACAAATTCACAATCGTAATTTATTAATTTAATATCATTCTTACCTACAAATTCACTGGATTTGAATAGCTGTATTATTTTTATTAATATATATTAATTTTTCAGTGAAAAATTTATTTAACCACACCAGATAACCAATCCACTTTGAAGGTATTCTACTGACTGTACTTGCACACAAAATTTGTCAAGCCAAGCTAAAATAATTCGCGTTTCACTTGTTAAAATTGTTACCATCTGTTTGAATATGTGATACTTATCTAGCGACTTGTTATCAAAACTAGCGATATCAAAACTTGTTACATAAAATTAAAAATACGTTTTCATTTTCTTGATATTTATACACAAACCTAAGTGTACCGTTCTAAAACTTATTAATCGCCACCGATCGAATTTTGAGCTAAGGATATAAATTTTCAAAATTCACAAGATGTGTAATATTTTACTATTACCGATTTTTGTTAAACATATATAAACAAATTTTGAAAATGTTATCAGCACTGTAAAAGGATGCCATATACTATTTTTGATGCAGACTTGTATTCATGGTCTTTTAATAGAGATGGTTAATGACTGTTTATTAAATGCAATGGCAGAATTAACATCGTAGAGCAAATTAGACTGGTGCTTCGTAGTTCATTTTAGTGGGCATTCTTTTTAGTTCAAAAATTAAAAAGGAATAGTTCGTTCATTTGATCTTTTGTATCTTTATCTCTTATACTTTTGATTGTCATTGAACGTTCTTTATTATAGCATGTTCACACGACGAGTTTCAATGCTGGTTTCGCTCTCTGAACCTCGATTGTGAAAATTTGCGTTCAGACGACACATAATGAGTTTCACGTGACATTTGCTTTGTTTTGTTTTTTGTTGTTTCACATTTGCCCGCGTTTGTTTTTTAGTTTTGAAATGGATAAAAAAGGTAAATTTTAATATATAAATATATGTATTTTTAGAAAAAATAATAATTTATAAAAAATTTATTTATTATTTCAAATAATTTAATATGTTGTGTTATTTATTATGTTTATTTTTATATTTAAACAATTTAACACTCTTTCCTTTGTTTCTTACTAATACATTGAAATGCTTGCAAAACAATAATATTTCTTTGTTTACAATTTGTTTTGTTGGACAGCTAGTTAAGATAAACTAGCGATAGAAACTAGGGATGATACTAAATTTTCATGGTTTCGGCAAGAGTTTCAAAATGAAACCTGCAGATTCGCTCACTTAATTTTGTATGGCGAATCTTCCTGTTTCATTCGAGATTGGGATGTGAACCCTCGAAAGAGAGCGAACCTTGTCTCGTCTGAACATACTATTATGTAAAATGATATCGAATAGAAGTTGAAAGGAATGTTTTACGAAAATAGAAAGCAAAACAACACAACAAAATTCGAAAAATTTTTTAAATTTAGTTTTCGATTTCTTTTTTATAATGTAATTCAAAAAGTACTTTAGCCAATATGGCTAAAACAAAAATTAAGTTTTAATTTTAAAATCTTAAAATTAAGCTGTTTAGCAAGCATAATACATTTTCTCTTCTTGAGTTTATTTGTTTTAAATACCATTTTTGTAAAAGAAAATAATTTGCAACTTTCGCTCCATCGTCATTGTTTTCGTTTACGTTTAGGTCGTTCATTTAAAATTAAGAGAAAACAATTGAACTAAAGAAATTCAAAACACGCACTAGTTCGTTCTGATGAAATAAGTGAATAGTTCGTTCGTATACTACACAAAACTAAAACAAATAAGCAGCTTCTCTCCATCGTTTTCTCTGCAAGCTGTCAAAATTTGCTTACATTCTGGGCGCGCCATCGTGTTTGTGCTCAAAGTACATAGAGTGTGTGTGATTGTGTGACCGGATCTGCATTGATTCTATCTTTTTATTTGACATACGTATACTATGGTTGTTTTTAGTTCAGTGTTTGTTATGCTCATAGAAGAATTAATACGGTAAGGCATTTATCAAGCAACCAGAGTTGTAACTTTTGAGGTTAGAATTTTGAAAAACAGCTTTTTTTCAAGAGTGCATAAAAGAGACAGATATGGTGTTTTATTATTACGAAAAATAAAAAATAAAGAAAATGCAATAAATGCAATTTAAAGTGGTAAAAAGTGAAAAAAATTTCTTTTTAATAAACATGAAAAAAATTTTAAATTTTTTGTGAAAATTTAATCACCATACGTAAATACAAGTACGGTTTTTTATATTTTCTATAAAATTTAGTGTAAACAATGTTAATAAACACACATATTTTCAAGACACTAAATTCACATGGCCACAATGAAAAAAATTTCATATTGGAAAAAAGATAATTTTTTTTATATTTTAAAAAGATGAAAAGAAATGTAATTTATTAAGAGAAAATTAAATGTTTTAAATTGCATTTATGTACGTATAATGTGCATTGGGTGGAACAAATATACTATTGTGCTTATGAAATGAAATATGTGTGTAAAAAATTATGATGCGCTGGAAACGAAAACAGATTTTAAATTTTAATATATATCTGACTTTATATGAAACTAGTTGACCCGTCAAACTTTGTCTTGCCTTAAAATTTTTATATATTCGATCTTCTTACACTAATAAATCATACGAGACCGGGTAAAAACAGGGAATAGCGCTACCTGCCGGGCGGATTTGTGACGTTAAACCTTCCTTTTAAAAAAAACTGCATCAAAATTCGTTGTGTAGTTTTAAAGATCTAAGCATACATACAGACAGACGCGAGAAGCGACTTTGCTTTATACTATGTAGTGATGATAAGTCAAAAATAGACATTGTGAATTTTTGTTATTGGAAGTCTGAAAGAGAAACTAATACTTTTTTAAAAACAATTTATAATTTTAATGAATAAAACATTTTTCGTTGTATATTTTCAGATTTTATCCACATGAAGATTATTTCCCAGGTGTTCTCATTCTATCTAATCTGGATTAAAAGGCACTGAATAGTCTCAAAAATACCTGTAGTACTGAAAAGCGCGAAGGTTACTGGTTCGATCCCTGGACAGACCGTAATTTTTTTATTATAAATTTTTTAAATTGTTTTTATACAATTAAATTTTTTTTGTTTAATTTACAGTATGCACTTTAAAAAATATTAATAATTTGAAAATAAAACATAAAATTACTCAAATAAAACAAGTTTAAAAACTTGTAAATATTACTAATAATATTGTAATATAAATATTAATAAATAGTATTCTTTTTATTTTGATAAAAAATGATAATAAGTGAGTAAAAATAACAATAAATAAAGAAATAAGTAATAAAAAACAAAACAGTAGTATAAAATACACATACAGCAATTGCAGTATGTAAATTTGTTAGTAATTAAACAGTTTCCACGCTCAAAGTGTGTTGGAAAACATTAACTTCGAATTATTTATCATAGTAAATACGGTGAGATTAATAAAACTAATATTCATACCACCAACAATGTCTTGTAGATGAGTTGGTAAAGCGGCTGGTGCTAGTAGCCAAGGGTCCCAAATTCGAATCGTGGTGGTGGCAGCAATTTTATAAGTAAATTTTTTTAAACTTGGTCTGACGAAATAAAAACACTGACGTGTATAACTCAATTCTGCTATTTGTTCTGTCCTGCCAATGGCAGTATGAAGTAAAGAGTTTCGTACTCAGAGTGTTTAGAAAAGATTTATTTCAATTTATTTAACATAGAAAGTACGGTGAGATTAGT
This sequence comes from Thelaira solivaga, assembly GCA_947397855.1. Lineage (NCBI taxonomy): Eukaryota > Metazoa > Arthropoda > Insecta > Diptera > Tachinidae > Thelaira > Thelaira solivaga. Next base: position 52,572,499 of record OX377614.1, read on the forward strand.
AAAACTAAGATTCACACCGCCGCGTCTAACAATACCTTGTAGCTGAGTTGGTAAAGCAGCTGGTGTTAGTAGCCAGAGGTCCCAGGTTCGATTCGTGGTGCTGACAGCAATTTTTATAAATAAATTTTTACAAGTCCATTAATAAACAACATTTCCAAATAGTAAACATTCCCGTCTGATGACGCCAACACTAATTTGACTGACTTGCAAAATCAATCAATTGAAAAGTAATTTCTGTCTGAATGAAAGTCGCTGTTCATGAAACGTGCGTGTGCGTGTGTGTGTGTGTGTATGGCAGCCGCAAAGCGGCTGCCTCTATATTGACAGCCGCGAAGCGGCTGAATATTACGAAACAGCCGCCGCAGGCGGCTGTTTCTATTTAGACAGCCGCCTTTGGCGGCTGTCGGCCGCTGCGCGGCCAACGCCCCCCACCATCCCCGACCGACCTCCCTATAGATTCTCTGATATTTATTAAAAATTATTATAGACTGAATGAGAATTATAAGAATTTACCACAAGACATTTATTAACCATACTACTATCCACCTTCATCAATCTTATCAATAACAATATTCAATTCAATCAGACTAACACTACACCACCACACCACATCATTTAATAGTCACAAATGGTGCGGTGCTAGGGTTGATGATACTATACTAAATTAAAAATACACACTAATACACAAGTTCACATGTAGTTCATTGATGTTGGTTTTAGTTTTAGTTTTAGTTTTACTTTTAGTATTGCTGTTATGCAGAATCCAGAATCCAGAATCCACAATCCAAATTCGACTTCCTTCTCATTCTTCCCATCCATTAATACACTGTAATCTAATTAATTATTCATATTTTTTAACTTTACCTTTATCTTCACAAATTTTCAACTTACCTTATTCCAAATTCATATTTAATGTTGCTCTTCCGCAATGCCATTTATCATTTATCATTTATCATTTATCATTTCATTGACACTTGTACGTGTACGTGTACGTGTACCTGTGCTCCCAATCCCGTTTTATATGTGCATCTGCATTAAATACTTCCACGATCTCATTGTGATCTTAATCTATATTCAAAAAATTTATTACTTTTCAAATTAGCTATTTAAAAAATTTAAATCTTAATATAATTAAAATGGCTATTTTATTAAGCTTAAATTCCCATTTTAATTCAAAATTAAAAAGGTCAAATAAACTAACAAATAAATCTTAAAATAAAATATTTATCATTTTGTTTAACCTTTTTTTAATTAAAAAGGCCAGTTTTTTTCAAGTATGAGGTTCAATTATATCGATATAACGTTTCAATTTGCTGTAGCTTCTTCCGAATACAATTATAAAAAAAACTAATAAATTAAAATGGTTTCAGATCGTATTTATCTTTATATCGATATTTCGCTCTAATTATTATAATTATATCCTGACGAAGCTAGGCAAGTTGGAGCGAAATATCGATATGAGATCGTATCTTAATAAAATAGCCATTTTAATTAACTAATAAATAAAAATATTAATTTAATTTATAATTATGTCCTAAACAAGTTGCACAAAGTGAAAGCGAAGTATCGATATAAAGCTTAAGCTTGAAAAAGCTTTCCTTCACAATTTTATTTTAAAATTATTTACCTTGTGCTTTTCAATTTAAAAGATATGCCACTATTTCTTCAAAGTGGGAGCTTTTACCACAAAGCCAGTTAATCAGCATTTTCGGCTACCAACATCTCAACATCTTATGTGAACCTTTAATAAAAAAAAGTTGTGTAAATTCTCATATACATAAAGCGAAATCAATATTTTACTTACTTTCACAATTTCCTTATTAGTTTTCCCCACTGGCTACTCTGGAAAGCAGGCTAAGGAGCAGTTGAAATACCAAACCACTTCACACATCTGGGTTCTGTTTCTTCTAGTACTTCATTTGCACTTTGATTTTTTACTAACTTGTTAGTTCTCTTATGTATCTGCGCCAACTAAAGTTGTAACTCGGTCTTTGCTCGTATGGTAATTGTTAATTATTTGATGCTCTTGGTGTTATTGTACTTAGATTTCCAATTTACAAGTTCTGGTATAACTGCAGTTAATTGTGGTTTTTCTCTAATTGAAACGAGTAAAACACTGACACTAGGTTTACTCGGGTCCACATTTTGTGTTTCTGGCTGCATGTCTGCCATATATATCTTTTGTGACTTTCTTGCTGCTGGAGAAAAATTGTTGAAAAGACAAATTCCATCTGTTGCTTTAAACACCAACAAATACATATACAGATAACACAGGCTCGCATTTTAGATACACACAATCACACAATATATGCAAATTGGCACAATGTACTTCTGAAATGAAAAAAATAGTATGTAAATATGTGTACATGGAATATTATATGCAAACAAATTTAACACTGGAATATTTACAATTTATTTCACAAAATCGAGCCGTCTTGTCTTTTTAATTGCACTTATTTATCACTCAGTTATTTTATTTTGTTCAAATCTATTTAATTATTGTGAAAATTTTAATATACACAATACCAAAATGGTGTGCTTTAAAAAAATACGTATGCACTACGCGACAGTTGCAGAAAACAAAGTCGAAGAAATCTGTCAACGGCGAGCCGCTGGCTAAAGAAAAACGTCGACTTTATATTTTTATTAAATATACTATATATGTAGCTTAAGTAAAGAAATTAAACAGTTTTTTCATAACTTTTTTTATAGCGTGATATTAGAAATGTTTCAATGATATATAAGATAAACAATCATACAAAAATCTTTCTGTAAGCATATTTAAATTTCTTTGCTTAAGCCAACTTTAGAAGTTTTAATTTCATTATGATGTTAATTATAATGTAATAAATTAGCGGTTAAATATTAATGTATATGTACTTTTCTGTACTTATTATGTAAGTATTTTTAACGTAAAAAGTAAATATTTATTAATTTTAATAAGGATTATCTGTATAAAAGTTTTTTAAAAGCGTGTTTTTTGAGACTAATGCATACATAGTTTTTTAATAATTAAAATATTTTTTTATGTATATTTTATATATTTTTTTAATATTATTTTCATGCCAAATATTAATGGACATTTCATGCACACAATTTAAATATTTTTTTCCATTAATACATTTTTTATACAACTTGAATGTGGCATGCGGCATCAACATGTGTATATTGTTGCGTTGAATATCCTGAAATTGAAACAGCATTTGTTTTAAAATTTTTTTGGTTTATATTTTTAGTTATATATAAATGATTTTATATTATTTTAAGGATTTTTTTTATGATGTATTACATGTACATTTAAATTTTAGATTGATTTTAAGGTTTGCTTCTCTTTTGTTAAAAATTTGTATTTTGTTTTATATATTTTTGTGTGTACTTAAAGTTTAAATGAAATTTCTTTAAAATTCAAATTAAACATATTGTTTAAATTTACAATAAATTTTTTTATATATAATTTTTAATAAATTTACAAGAGAATAATAAACAAATAAAGGAAATGCTGCTCTTTTAGTTTTGAATAAAATACATGTTGTGTTTCTCTTGATTTAATATTTTTTGTTTTTTTTTTAATGTTTTTGCATTTAATTTTAAAATTGTATTTTCTTTTTGTATATAAAATATGAACATACAAAATAAAAATTAAGTTTTAACTAAATTTTTAAGTGTATTTATTCTCTTTTGCAAATAATTATAATTTTTCGTACAATTTATGTAAATTAAAGGCTAGATTAAATTAAAAACAAAAAAGGAAAATATTTCATACTAGAAATTTTTTATATGAAACATATAAATATAAAAGGTGATTTTATAAGAACTATAGGAAATTAAAAAAAAAAAACACATAAAATTCAGAAAAATGCATGAAATATTTATTTGGATCGATAGTTGGGTCGATATAATTTAATGTTTGAAGATTATTTCATGCAAATGTTGGCCGCGGCTGCGCCTCAAATGGTCCATCCGCTTAGTCCAATTTTGGCATACTCTTTCCAACATTTCGGCCGGTATCTCACGAATAATGTTGGCAATGTTGGCTTCCAGTGCGTCAATCGAAGCGGGCTTGTCCCTATAGACATTAGCCTTAACATAGCCCCACAAAAAATAGTCTAGAGGCGTTAAATCGCACGATCTGGGCGGCCAATTGACTGGTCCCAAGCGTGAAATAAACTGTTCACCGAACTCGCCTCTCAATTGGTCCATTGTTTCGCGTGCTGTGTGGTATGTGGTACCGTCTTGTTGAAACCACATGTCATGCAAGTCAAGCTCTTCCATTTTGGGCAAAAAAAAGTTTGTTATCATCGCACGGTAGCGCTCACCATTCACAGTAACGTTGTGATTCGCATCATCTTTGAAGAAATACGGCCCAATGATGCCGCCAGCCCATAATCCGCACCAAACGGTTGTTTTTTGTGGATGCATTGGTAGCTCTTGCAATGCTTCTGGCTGCTCTTCACTCCAAATACGGCAGTTTTGCTTGTTCACGTATCCATTCAACCAGAAATGAGCCTCGTTGCTGAACACAATTCTTCGATAAAAAAGTGGATCTTCATCTAACTTTTCAAGAGCCCATTTACCAAAAATTTGGCGTTCTGGTAGGTCGTTTGGCTTCAATTCTTGCACCAGTTGTATCTTATAAGGCTTCACACCAACGTCATCACCAACACTGGCCGATACGGCTGCGATATTTTCTTCAGTTCGCACTCTACGTAAGCGTGTTGGTGGTTTAATGTCCAACAATGTAAATTTGGTGCGAAATTTTGTTACAATAGCCCGAATAGAAGCCTCAGTAGGTCGATTAAACTGACCATAAAATGGAAGAAGCGCGCGATGAACTTTCTTAACAGAGCACGCATTTTGGTAATAAAATTCAATAATTTGCAAGCGTTGTTCGTTTGTAAGACGATTCATGATTAAATTATAGACCAAACTGAAGACACAAGATACAAAACGTGCGTGAGCTGTCAAAACTAGTGTTGCCAAAAATATAATAGCAAAAAAATCACTTTATATGTTGCTTAATAAAACTCATGTTTATCCTGTAATTCCAAAAAAGAAAAACAAAATTGTATTATAGTTCACCAAAAATATATATGTAACTTGTACACACATAGTACCTAAACTTATTTTAAACTAACAGATTTAACAGTGTTAATGGTAAAAGCTACAAACATTTCCTTTAAAAACTAGCAGCCAATTTATATATTTTTCCTAAGGGATGCATCTCAGTTTTCGTTTTACAAGTGACGTATATATGTATGTACTTGTTCATATATACGTATATGTATGTATTTAGCCAGTATTTCATTACAATTATGTATTTAAGTATAAAAATAAATTTTATTCTTTGAGCTGACATAACTTTTGCCCTTACTATTACTGCTTTTCATTGAAATTAATTTTAAATTTTAATTCAAATGTATTATCATAATTATACATTTTGTATACATATATATTAATACATTTTACAAATTCCAATCTCGCGCTATTTTTTGTGCAAACAATAAGCAATATTTTTCATTTTCAGTTATAGGTATTGAATTTTATTGTTCAAAATGTTTATTGTAATTTATTTTATTATTTTTGTTTTTCTTTATAAAAAACTCACTTTTTTTTATTTGTTGATATAATAATTTACAACTCCTTTTTTAAAGAAATTATTTAAATTTTATTTGCCGAATATGTTGAATGGAACTGTTTCCTTGAGATCCTTAACTTCAACTGTACTGTAGAGTAACTTTTTCAAACATTAGGTGTAAGTCTTGTTAAGCAGAGGTATAGAATTTTTATATTACATGTACACACAGCCGTACGTACATACATACGACCAACACTAACCATACAAGCTAAAATCAAATAAAAATGGTGGTAGTACAAAAGTGAGCGATTGAACAGCACAATATAAATCCTCACGCAGTACGACAGACTTTTTTCTTGCCATACACAAGAAAAAAAAACTGACTGGCTGGCAAACTAATATACACGCAAGTAAAAGGAAAACTATGGTTTATAGTCAAAATATGTTTATATGTATATTCGGTGCGATGTGACTACAGAAAAATTTGTGAAGAGAACCCTTGTTGTTTGTATTCATATGCAATGTATGAATGTGTGTATAATAAATATTAAAACAGCAGATGCTGTTGTACTGGAAATATCCTTCTCATTCAGCGTATATACATGCTACTAAAATATATATAAAACCATCTGAATAAAAATTCTTTTTCTACCTAATAAATAGGTAGTAAAATTATGCATCTACCTATTCGTACTAAACAAACAAAATATACAAGAAACACTCCACTATAAGTATAAAGGAAGAAAATTTTTAATACTATGCATCATACATTTTTCCATTCGAAAACTTACCTACCTATTAATATATAAAAATTGTTTTAAAAAAGAGAATAAAAATTTGTAGTCCAGACAAAAAGAGTAAAAGAAAAAAAATATAATACTAACGAATATTATAAATTGACTCGTTAGTTTAATATGTATACCAGCCAAAAACGATAAATAAGAAACGTGAAACATAACCTATAGTAAACAAACTGAATTTCTTTAGAATATTGAGGAAAGAAATTCTGAGTTTGTTGCACGAACTTGGCGCCAAATTCATTTGCAGTACCATATTTTCTGTTGTTAAACAGAAGGATCAAAACAAAATTAATAAAATTGTATTAAAACAAAGATATTTTATTATTCTGATTTGACAGTTATTTAGTTAATTATTTTAAGAGTAAAAAACGCCAAAGAAGTAATTAGACATTTTTAAAGAATTTTTTTTTTTATAAATAAACAATACTTAAGTAGTCTTTAATAGCTTTAACTGGAGCTACCTATTAATTATTTGCCATTTTAAGCTGAATTTGTGTTTCACAATAACAGTTCACAACTGAACTGAGAAACTGTCGAATGCTACGAAATTCTTTTGCAAACAATTTTATTACACTTTTGTACTTCCAACATCTCTAGATATCATACCTTTTTTTAACATCAAAGAAGAGTTTGGCAATATTAGTTATTCATTTCGAATGCATTTAATATGAAACGATTCGTAAAAAATCCTTCATTTTTATCCAGCAATTTCATCAGTTCATTTGACCCAATAGTTGAATTAAACATGATTTAAACTAGAAATTGTAATCAGTTACTTCTAAGAGTTGTTCCCTTTTTTTATTACATACATATGTGTCAGATTTTCTTTCGCTAAATAAAACTTTTGATTGAATAATCAATATCAGGCGATTGTCACTTCTCCAAGCTTCTAAGCAAACACTAACACTGTTTTTTTATTACTTTTACAATATCTTAGCTAAAGAACCCTTTTTTGCAACCTGCATATATACATAAAATGAACAATTATAGTAAAAAATGGTTAAGGCTGAAAACATTCAAATAATTATGTATATCCCAGCACTATTAGCAAAAAATTTACTGCATTATTATCCTTTTTTTACCATTTGCCAGCACACGTTTCGCTTCGGATACAACCAAGTATTTTGAAAAATGGCGCCAAAATAAAAACAAAGAATAATATAATAGGCAACAAAAAAAACTGGTAGAAATGAAAATGAATGATTCCATCACCAATAAATTAATTAAACCTTTTACTTTAATAATTCCAAACAGTTAGGAATTACATATTCCTGCGAAAATATTTAACAAAAATTGAAGCAAGCAAAGAGAGCAGTTATATATAGCATAGAACAGACAAACCGGTTAAAAATCAATATGGCTGGTGGCAAATAATGTAATGACCCTTAAATTCAATTTCCTTTGAAACACGTCGAGCATGCATAAATATATACATATATAATAATGTTTTATATGTACTCAAAAATTATAATGCATTTTAAAATAAAAATTCTTAAATCGGCAAAAAAAAATTCACTCGACTCCTTTAGACATTTTCTTTCACTAGATGTGTGTACATATAAGTATGTATATGTGCGTACATTGTTTCTTTAAAATAGTTTTAACAAACACTACAAATTCACAATCGTAATTTATTAATTTAATATCATTCTTACCTACAAATTCACTGGATTTGAATAGCTGTATTATTTTTATTAATATATATTAATTTTTCAGTGAAAAATTTATTTAACCACACCAGATAACCAATCCACTTTGAAGGTATTCTACTGACTGTACTTGCACACAAAATTTGTCAAGCCAAGCTAAAATAATTCGCGTTTCACTTGTTAAAATTGTTACCATCTGTTTGAATATGTGATACTTATCTAGCGACTTGTTATCAAAACTAGCGATATCAAAACTTGTTACATAAAATTAAAAATACGTTTTCATTTTCTTGATATTTATACACAAACCTAAGTGTACCGTTCTAAAACTTATTAATCGCCACCGATCGAATTTTGAGCTAAGGATATAAATTTTCAAAATTCACAAGATGTGTAATATTTTACTATTACCGATTTTTGTTAAACATATATAAACAAATTTTGAAAATGTTATCAGCACTGTAAAAGGATGCCATATAATATTTTTGATGCAGACTTGTATTCATGGTCTTTTAATAGAGATGGTTAATGACTGTTTATTAAATGCAATGGCAGAATTAACATCGTAGAGCAAATTAGACTGGTGCTTCGTAGTTCATTTTAGTGGGCATTCTTTTTAGTTCAAAAATTAAAAAGGAATAGTTCGTTCATTTGATCTTTTGTATCTTTATCTCTTATACTTTTGATTGTCATTGAACGTTCTTTATTATGTAAAATGATATCGAATAGAAGTTGAAAGGAATTTTTTACGAAAATAGAAAGCAAAACAACAACAAAATTCGAAAAATTTTTTAAATTTAGTTTTCGATTTCTTTTTTATAATGTAATTCAAAAAGTACTTTAGCCAATATGGCTAAAACAAAAATTAAGTTTTAATTTTAAAATCTTAAAATTAAGCTGTTTAGCAAGCATAATACATTTTCTCTTCTTGAGTTTATTTGTTTTAAATACCATTTTTGTAAAAGAAAATAATTTGCAACTTTCGCTCCATCGTCATTGTTTTCGTTTACGTTTAGGTCGTTCATTTAAAATTAAGAGAAAACAATTGAACTAAAGAAATTCAAAACACGCACTAGTTCGTTCTGATGAAATAAGTGAATAGTTCGTTCGTATACTACACAAAACTAAAACAAATAAGCAGCTTCTCTCCATCGTTTTCTCTGCAAGCTGTCAAAATTTGCTTACATTCTGGGCGCGCCATCGTGTTTGTGCTCAAAGTACATAGAGTGTGTGTGATTGTGTGACCGGATCTGCATTGATTCTATCTTTTTATTTGACATACGTATACTATGGTTGTTTTTAGTTCAGTGTTTGTTATGCTCATAGAAGAATTAATACGGTAAGGCATTTATCAAGCAACCAGAGTTGTAACTTTTGAGGTTAGAATTTTGAAAAACAGCTTTTTTTCAAGAGTGCATAAAAGAGACAGATATGGTGTTTTATTATTACGAAAAATAAAAAATAAAGAAAATGCAATAAATGCAATTTAAAGTGGTAAAAAGTGAAAAAAATTTCTTTTTAATAAACATGAAAAAAATTTTAAATTTTTTGTGAAAATTTAATCACCATACGTAAATACAAGTACGGTTTTTTATATTTTCTATAAAATTTAGTGTAAACAATGTTAATAAACACACATATTTTCAAGACACTAAATTCACATGGCCACAATGAAAAAAATTTCATATTGGAAAAAAGATAATTTTTTTTATATTTTAAAAAGATGAAAAGAAATGTAATTTATTAAGAGAAAATTAAATGTTTTAAATTGCATTTATGTACGTATAATGTGCATTGGGTGGAACAAATATACTATTGTGCTTATGAAATGAAATATGTGTGTAAAAAATTATGATGCGCTGGAAACGAAAACAGATTTTAAATTTTAATATATATCTGACTTTATTTATATGAAACTAGTTGACCCGTCAAACTTTGTCTTGCCTTAAAATTTTTATATATTCGATCTTCTTACACTAATAAATCATACGAGACCGGGTAAAAACAGGGAATAGCGCTACCTGCCGGGCGGATTTGTGACGTTAAACCTTCCTTTAAAAAAAAACTGCATCAAAATTCGTTGTGTAGTTTTAAAGATCTAAGCATACATACAGACAGACGCGAGAAGCGACTTTGCTTTATACTATGTAGTGATGATAAGTCAAAAATAGACATTGTGAATTTTTGTTATTGGAAGTCTGAAAGAGAAACTAATACTTTTTTAAAAACAATTTATAATTTTAATGAATAAAACATTTTTCGTTGTATATTTTCAGATTTTATCCACATGAAGATTATTTCCCAGGTGTTCTCATTCTATCTAATCTGGATTAAAAGGCACTGAATAGTCTCAAAAATACCTGTAGTACTGAAAAGCGCGAAGGTTACTGGTTCGATCCCTGGACAGACCGTAATTTTTTTATTATAAATTTTTTAAATTGTTTTTATACAATTAAATTTTTTTTGTTTAATTTACAGTATGCACTTTAAAAAATATTAATAATTTGAAAATAAAACATAAAATTACTCAAATAAAACAAGTTTAAAAACTTGTAAATATTACTAATAATATTGTAATATAAATATTAATAAATAGTATTCTTTTTATTTTGATAAAAAATGATAATAAGTGAGTAAAAATAACAATAAATAAAGAAATAAGTAATAAAAAACAAAACAGTAGTATAAAATACACATACAGTAATTGCAGTATGTAAATTTGTTAGTAATTAAACAGTTTCCACGCTCAAAGTGTGTTGGAAAACATTAACTTCGAATTATTTATCATAGTAAATACGGTGAGATTAATAAAACTAATATTCATACCACCAACAATGTCTTGTAGATGAGTTGGTAAAGCGGCTGGTGCTAGTAGCCAAGGGTCCCAAATTCGAATCGTGGTGGTGGCAGCAATTTTATAAGTAAATTTTTTTAAACTTGGTCTGACGAAATAAAAACACTGACGTGTATAACTCAATTCTGCTATTTGTTCTGTCCTGCCAATGGCAGTATGAAGTAAAGAGTTTCGTACTCAGAGTGTTTAGAAAAGATTTATTTCAATTTATTTAACATAGAAAGTACGGTGAGATTAGTAAAACTAAGATTCACACCGCCGCGTCTAACAATACCTTGTAGCTGAGTTGGTAAAGCAGCTGGTGTTAGTAGCCAGAGGTCCCAGGTTCGATTCGTGGTGCTGACAGCAATTTTTATAAATAAATTTTTACAAGTCCATTAATAAACAACATTTCCAAATAGTAAACATTCCCGTCTGATGACGCCAACACTAATTTGACTGACTTGCAAAATCAATCAATTGAAAAGTAATTTCTGTCTGAATGAAAGTCGCTGTTCATGAAACGTGCGTGTGCGTGTGTGTGTGTGTGTATGGCAGCCGCAAAGCGGCTGCCTCTATATTGACAGCCGCGAAGCGGCTGAATATTACGAAACAGCCGCCGCAGGCGGCTGTTTCTATTTAGACAGCCGCCTTTGGCGGCTGTCGGCCGCTGCGCGGCCAACGCCCCCCACCATCCCCGACCGACCTCCCTATAGATTCTCTGATATTTATTAAAAATTATTATAGACTGAATGAGAATTATAAGAATTTACCACAAGACATTTATTAACCATACTACTATCCACCTTCATCAATCTTATCAATAACAATATTCAATTCAATCAGACTAACACTACACCACCACACCACATCATTTAATAGTCACAAATGGTGCGGTGCTAGGGTTGATGATACTATACTAAATTAAAAATACACACTAATACACAAGTTCACATGTAGTTCATTGATGTTGGTTTTAGTTTTAGTTTTAGTTTTACTTTTAGTATTGCTGTTATGCAGAATCCAGAATCCAGAATCCACAATCCAAATTCGACTTCCTTCTCATTCTTCCCATCCATTAATACACTGTAATCTAATTAATTATTCATATTTTTTAACTTTACCTTTATCTTCACAAATTTTCAACTTACCTTATTCCAAATTCATATTTAATGTTGCTCTTCCGCAATGCCATTTATCATTTATCATTTATCATTTATCATTTCATTGACACTTGTACGTGTACGTGTACGTGTACCTGTGCTCCCAATCCCGTTTTATATGTGCATCTGCATTAAATACTTCCACGATCTCATTGTGATCTTAATCTATATTCAAAAAATTTATTACTTTTCAAATTAGCTATTTAAAAAATTTAAATCTTAATATAATTAAAATGGCTATTTTATTAAGCTTAAATTCCCATTTTAATTCAAAATTAAAAAGGTCAAATAAACTAACAAATAAATCTTAAAATAAAATATTTATCATTTTGTTTAACCTTTTTTTAATTAAAAAGGCCAGTTTTTTTCAAGTATGAGGTTCAATTATATCGATATAACGTTTCAATTTGCTGTAGCTTCTTCCGAATACAATTATAAAAAAAACTAATAAATTAAAATGGTTTCAGATCGTATTTATCTTTATATCGATATTTCGCTCTAATTATTATAATTATATCCTGACGAAGCTAGGCAAGTTGGAGCGAAATATCGATATGAGATCGTATCTTAATAAAATAGCCATTTTAATTAACTAATAAATAAAAATATTAATTTAATTTATAATTATGTCCTAAACAAGTTGCACAAAGTGAAAGCGAAGTATCGATATAAAGCTTAAGCTTGAAAAAGCTTTCCTTCACAATTTTATTTTAAAATTATTTACCTTGTGCTTTTCAATTTAAAAGATATGCCACTATTTCTTCAAAGTGGGAGCTTTTACCACAAAGCCAGTTAATCAGCATTTTCGGCTACCAACATCTCAACATCTTATGTGAACCTTTAATAAAAAAAAGTTGTGTAAATTCTCATATACATAAAGCGAAATCAATATTTTACTTACTTTCACAATTTCCTTATTAGTTTTCCCCACTGGCTACTCTGGAAAGCAGGCTAAGGAGCAGTTGAAATACCAAACCACTTCACACATCTGGGTTCTGTTTCTTCTAGTACTTCATTTGCACTTTGATTTTTTACTAACTTGTTAGTTCTCTTATGTATCTGCGCCAACTAAAGTTGTAACTCGGTCTTTGCTCGTATGGTAATTGTTAATTATTTGATGCTCTTGGTGTTATTGTACTTAGATTTCCAATTTACAAGTTCTGGTATAACTGCAGTTAATTGTGGTTTTTCTCTAATTGAAACGAGTAAAACACTGACACTAGGTTTACTCGGGTCCACATTTTGTGTTTCTGGCTGCATGTCTGCCATATATATCTTTTGTGACTTTCTTGCTGCTGGAGAAAAATTGTTGAAAAGACAAATTCCATCTGTTGCTTTAAACACCAACAAATACATATACAGATAACACAGGCTCGCATTTTAGATACACACAATCACACAATATATGCAAATTGGCACAATGTACTTCTGAAATGAAAAAAATAGTATGTAAATATGTGTACATGGAATATTATATGCAAACAAATTTAACACTGGAATATTTACAATTTATTTCACAAAATCGAGCCGTCTTGTCTTTTTAATTGCACTTATTTATCACTCAGTTATTTTATTTTGTTCAAATCTATTTAATTATTGTGAAAATTTTAATATACACAATACCAAAATGGTGTGCTTTAAAAAAATACGTATGCACTACGCGACAGTTGCAGAAAACAAAGTCGAAGAAATCTGTCAACGGCGAGCCGCTGGCTAAAGAAAAACGTCGACTTTATATTTTTATTAAATATACTATATATGTAGCTTAAGTAAAGAAATTAAACAGTTTTTTCATAACTTTTTTTATAGCGTGATATTAGAAATGTTTCAATGATATATAAGATAAACAATCATACAAAAATCTTTCTGTAAGCATATTTAAATTTCTTTGCTTAAGCCAACTTTAGAAGTTTTAATTTCATTATGATGTTAATTATAATGTAATAAATTAGCGGTTAAATATTAATGTATATGTACTTTTCTGTACTTATTATGTAAGTATTTTTAACGTAAAAAGTAAATATTTATTAATTTTAATAAGGATTATCTGTATAAAAGTTTTTTAAAAGCGTGTTTTTTGAGACTAATGCATACATAGTTTTTTAATAATTAAAATATTTTTTTATGTATATTTTATATATTTTTTTAATATTATTTTCATGCCAAATATTAATGGACATTTCATGCACACAATTTAAATATTTTTTTCCATTAATACATTTTTTATACAACTTGAATGTGGCATGCGGCATCAACATGTGTATATTGTTGCGTTGAATATCCTGAAATTGAAACAGCATTTGTTTTAAAATTTTTTTGGTTTATATTTTTAGTTATATATAAATGATTTTATATTATTTTAAGGATTTTTTTTATGATGTATTACATGTACATTTAAATTTTAGATTGATTTTAAGGTTTGCTTCTCTTTTGTTAAAAATTTGTATTTTGTTTTATATATTTTTGTGTGTACTTAAAGTTTAAATGAAATTTCTTTAAAATTCAAATTAAACATATTGTTTAAATTTACAATAAATTTTTTTATATATAATTTTTAATAAATTTACAAGAGAATAATAAACAAATAAAGGAAATGCTGCTCTTTTAGTTTTGAATAAAATACATGTTGTGTTTCTCTTGATTTAATATTTTTTGTTTTTTTTTTAATGTTTTTGCATTTAATTTTAAAATTGTATTTTCTTTTTGTATATAAAATATGAACATACAAAATAAAAATTAAGTTTTAACTAAATTTTTAAGTGTATTTATTCTCTTTTGCAAATAATTATAATTTTTCGTACAATTTATGTAAATTAAAGGCTAGATTAAATTAAAAACAAAAAAGGAAAATATTTCATACTAGAAATTTTTTATATGAAACATATAAATATAAAAGGTGATTTTATAAGAACTATAGGAAATTAAAAAAAAAAAACACATAAAATTCAGAAAAATGCATGAAATATTTATTTGGATCGATAGTTGGGTCGATATAATTTAATGTTTGAAGATTATTTCATGCAAATGTTGGCCGCGGCTGCGCCTCAAATGGTCCATCCGCTTAGTCCAATTTTGGCATACTCTTTCCAACATTTCGGCCGGTATCTCACGAATAATGTTGGCAATGTTGGCTTCCAGTGCGTCAATCGAAGCGGGCTTGTCCCTATAGACATTAGCCTTAACATAGCCCCACAAAAAATAGTCTAGAGGCGTTAAATCGCACGATCTGGGCGGCCAATTGACTGGTCCCAAGCGTGAAATAAACTGTTCACCGAACTCGCCTCTCAATTGGTCCATTGTTTCGCGTGCTGTGTGGTATGTGGTACCGTCTTGTTGAAACCACATGTCATGCAAGTCAAGCTCTTCCATTTTGGGCAAAAAAAAGTTTGTTATCATCGCACGGTAGCGCTCACCATTCACAGTAACGTTGTGATTCGCATCATCTTTGAAGAAATACGGCCCAATGATGCCGCCAGCCCATAATCCGCACCAAACGGTTGTTTTTTGTGGATGCATTGGTAGCTCTTGCAATGCTTCTGGCTGCTCTTCACTCCAAATACGGCAGTTTTGCTTGTTCACGTATCCATTCAACCAGAAATGAGCCTCGTTGCTGAACACAATTCTTCGATAAAAAAGTGGATCTTCATCTAACTTTTCAAGAGCCCATTTACCAAAAATTTGGCGTTCTGGTAGGTCGTTTGGCTTCAATTCTTGCACCAGTTGTATCTTATAAGGCTTCACACCAACGTCATCACCAACACTGGCCGATACGGCTGCGATATTTTCTTCAGTTCGCACTCTACGTAAGCGTGTTGGTGGTTTAATGTCCAACAATGTAAATTTGGTGCGAAATTTTGTTACAATAGCCCGAATAGAAGCCTCAGTAGGTCGATTAAACTGACCATAAAATGGAAGAAGCGCGCGATGAACTTTCTTAACAGAGCACGCATTTTGGTAATAAAATTCAATAATTTGCAAGCGTTGTTCGTTTGTAAGACGATTCATGATTAAATTATAGACCAAACTGAAGACACAAGATACAAAACGTGCGTGAGCTGTCAAAACTAGTGTTGCCAAAAATATAATAGCAAAAAAATCACTTTATATGTTGCTTAATAAAACTCATGTTTATCCTGTAATTCCAAAAAAGAAAAACAAAATTGTATTATAGTTCACCAAAAATATATATGTAACTTGTACACACATAGTACCTAAACTTATTTTAAACTAACAGATTTAACAGTGTTAATGGTAAAAGCTACAAACATTTCCTTTAAAAACTAGCAGCCAATTTATATATTTTTCCTAAGGGATGCATCTCAGTTTTCGTTTTACAAGTGACGTATATATGTATGTACTTGTTCATATATACGTATATGTATGTATTTAGCCAGTATTTCATTACAATTATGTATTTAAGTATAAAAATAAATTTTATTCTTTGAGCTGACATAACTTTTGCCCTTACTATTACTGCTTTTCATTGAAATTAATTTTAAATTTTAATTCAAATGTATTATCATAATTATACATTTTGTATACATATATATTAATACATTTTACAAATTCCAATCTCGCGCTATTTTTTGTGCAAACAATAAGCAATATTTTTCATTTTCAGTTATAGGTATTGAATTTTATTGTTCAAAATGTTTATTGTAATTTATTTTATTATTTTTGTTTTTCTTTATAAAAAACTCACTTTTTTTTATTTGTTGATATAATAATTTACAACTCCTTTTTTAAAGAAATTATTTAAATTTTATTTGCCGAATATGTTGAATGGAACTGTTTCCTTGAGATCCTTAACTTCAACTGTACTGTAGAGTAACTTTTTCAAACATTAGGTGTAAGTCTTGTTAAGCAGAGGTATAGAATTTTTATATTACATGTACACACAGCCGTACGTACATACATACGACCAACACTAACCATACAAGCTAAAATCAAATAAAAATGGTGGTAGTACAAAAGTGAGCGATTGAACAGCACAATATAAATCCTCACGCAGTACGACAGACTTTTTTCTTGCCATACACAAGAAAAAAAAACTGACTGGCTGGCAAACTAATATACACGCAAGTAAAAGGAAAACTATGGTTTATAGTCAAAATATGTTTATATGTATATTCGGTGCGATGTGACTACAGAAAAATTTGTGAAGAGAACCCTTGTTGTTTGTATTCATATGCAATGTATGAATGTGTGTATAATAAATATTAAAACAGCAGATGCTGTTGTACTGGAAATATCCTTCTCATTCAGCGTATATACATGCTACTAAAATATATATAAAACCATCTGAATAAAAATTCTTTTTCTACCTAATAAATAGGTAGTAAAATTATGCATCTACCTATTCGTACTAAACAAACAAAATATACAAGAAACACTCCACTATAAGTATAAAGGAAGAAAATTTTTAATACTATGCATCATACATTTTTCCATTCGAAAACTTACCTACCTATTAATATATAAAAATTGTTTTAAAAAAGAGAATAAAAATTTGTAGTCCAGACAAAAAGAGTAAAAGAAAAAAAATATAATACTAACGAATATTATAAATTGACTCGTTAGTTTAATATGTATACCAGCCAAAAACGATAAATAAGAAACGTGAAACATAACCTATAGTAAACAAACTGAATTTCTTTAGAATATTGAGGAAAGAAATTCTGAGTTTGTTGCACGAACTTGGCGCCAAATTCATTTGCAGTACCATATTTTCTGTTGTTAAACAGAAGGATCAAAACAAAATTAATAAAATTGTATTAAAACAAAGATATTTTATTATTCTGATTTGACAGTTATTTAGTTAATTATTTTAAGAGTAAAAAACGCCAAAGAAGTAATTAGACATTTTTAAAGAATTTTTTTTTTTATAAATAAACAATACTTAAGTAGTCTTTAATAGCTTTAACTGGAGCTACCTATTAATTATTTGCCATTTTAAGCTGAATTTGTGTTTCACAATAACAGTTCACAACTGAACTGAGAAACTGTCGAATGCTACGAAATTCTTTTGCAAACAATTTTATTACACTTTTGTACTTCCAACATCTCTAGATATCATACCTTTTTTTAACATCAAAGAAGAGTTTGGCAATATTAGTTATTCATTTCGAATGCATTTAATATGAAACGATTCGTAAAAAATCCTTCATTTTTATCCAGCAATTTCATCAGTTCATTTGACCCAATAGTTGAATTAAACATGATTTAAACTAGAAATTGTAATCAGTTACTTCTAAGAGTTGTTCCCTTTTTTTATTACATACATATGTGTCAGATTTTCTTTCGCTAAATAAAACTTTTGATTGAATAATCAATATCAGGCGATTGTCACTTCTCCAAGCTTCTAAGCAAACACTAACACTGTTTTTTTATTACTTTTACAATATCTTAGCTAAAGAACCCTTTTTTGCAACCTGCATATATACATAAAATGAACAATTATAGTAAAAAATGGTTAAGGCTGAAAACATTCAAATAATTATGTATATCCCAGCACTATTAGCAAAAAATTTACTGCATTATTATCCTTTTTTTACCATTTGCCAGCACACGTTTCGCTTCGGATACAACCAAGTATTTTGAAAAATGGCGCCAAAATAAAAACAAAGAATAATATAATAGGCAACAAAAAAAACTGGTAGAAATGAAAATGAATGATTCCATCACCAATAAATTAATTAAACCTTTTACTTTAATAATTCCAAACAGTTAGGAATTACATATTCCTGCGAAAATATTTAACAAAAATTGAAGCAAGCAAAGAGAGCAGTTATATATAGCATAGAACAGACAAACCGGTTAAAAATCAATATGGCTGGTGGCAAATAATGTAATGACCCTTAAATTCAATTTCCTTTGAAACACGTCGAGCATGCATAAATATATACATATATAATAATGTTTTATATGTACTCAAAAATTATAATGCATTTTAAAATAAAAATTCTTAAATCGGCAAAAAAAAATTCACTCGACTCCTTTAGACATTTTCTTTCACTAGATGTGTGTACATATAAGTATGTATATGTGCGTACATTGTTTCTTTAAAATAGTTTTAACAAACACTACAAATTCACAATCGTAATTTATTAATTTAATATCATTCTTACCTACAAATTCACTGGATTTGAATAGCTGTATTATTTTTATTAATATATATTAATTTTTCAGTGAAAAATTTATTTAACCACACCAGATAACCAATCCACTTTGAAGGTATTCTACTGACTGTACTTGCACACAAAATTTGTCAAGCCAAGCTAAAATAATTCGCGTTTCACTTGTTAAAATTGTTACCATCTGTTTGAATATGTGATACTTATCTAGCGACTTGTTATCAAAACTAGCGATATCAAAACTTGTTACATAAAATTAAAAATACGTTTTCATTTTCTTGATATTTATACACAAACCTAAGTGTACCGTTCTAAAACTTATTAATCGCCACCGATCGAATTTTGAGCTAAGGATATAAATTTTCAAAATTCACAAGATGTGTAATATTTTACTATTACCGATTTTTGTTAAACATATATAAACAAATTTTGAAAATGTTATCAGCACTGTAAAAGGATGCCATATAATATTTTTGATGCAGACTTGTATTCATGGTCTTTTAATAGAGATGGTTAATGACTGTTTATTAAATGCAATGGCAGAATTAACATCGTAGAGCAAATTAGACTGGTGCTTCGTAGTTCATTTTAGTGGGCATTCTTTTTAGTTCAAAAATTAAAAAGGAATAGTTCGTTCATTTGATCTTTTGTATCTTTATCTCTTATACTTTTGATTGTCATTGAACGTTCTTTATTATGTAAAATGATATCGAATAGAAGTTGAAAGGAATTTTTTACGAAAATAGAAAGCAAAACAACAACAAAATTCGAAAAATTTTTTAAATTTAGTTTTCGATTTCTTTTTTATAATGTAATTCAAAAAGTACTTTAGCCAATATGGCTAAAACAAAAATTAAGTTTTAATTTTAAAATCTTAAAATTAAGCTGTTTAGCAAGCATAATACATTTTCTCTTCTTGAGTTTATTTGTTTTAAATACCATTTTTGTAAAAGAAAATAATTTGCAACTTTCGCTCCATCGTCATTGTTTTCGTTTACGTTTAGGTCGTTCATTTAAAATTAAGAGAAAACAATTGAACTAAAGAAATTCAAAACACGCACTAGTTCGTTCTGATGAAATAAGTGAATAGTTCGTTCGTATACTACACAAAACTAAAACAAATAAGCAGCTTCTCTCCATCGTTTTCTCTGCAAGCTGTCAAAATTTGCTTACATTCTGGGCGCGCCATCGTGTTTGTGCTCAAAGTACATAGAGTGTGTGTGATTGTGTGACCGGATCTGCATTGATTCTATCTTTTTATTTGACATACGTATACTATGGTTGTTTTTAGTTCAGTGTTTGTTATGCTCATAGAAGAATTAATACGGTAAGGCATTTATCAAGCAACCAGAGTTGTAACTTTTGAGGTTAGAATTTTGAAAAACAGCTTTTTTTCAAGAGTGCATAAAAGAGACAGATATGGTGTTTTATTATTACGAAAAATAAAAAATAAAGAAAATGCAATAAATGCAATTTAAAGTGGTAAAAAGTGAAAAAAATTTCTTTTTAATAAACATGAAAAAAATTTTAAATTTTTTGTGAAAATTTAATCACCATACGTAAATACAAGTACGGTTTTTTATATTTTCTATAAAATTTAGTGTAAACAATGTTAATAAACACACATATTTTCAAGACACTAAATTCACATGGCCACAATGAAAAAAATTTCATATTGGAAAAAAGATAATTTTTTTTATATTTTAAAAAGATGAAAAGAAATGTAATTTATTAAGAGAAAATTAAATGTTTTAAATTGCATTTATGTACGTATAATGTGCATTGGGTGGAACAAATATACTATTGTGCTTATGAAATGAAATATGTGTGTAAAAAATTATGATGCGCTGGAAACGAAAACAGATTTTAAATTTTAATATATATCTGACTTTATTTATATGAAACTAGTTGACCCGTCAAACTTTGTCTTGCCTTAAAATTTTTATATATTCGATCTTCTTACACTAATAAATCATACGAGACCGGGTAAAAACAGGGAATAGCGCTACCTGCCGGGCGGATTTGTGACGTTAAACCTTCCTTTAAAAAAAAACTGCATCAAAATTCGTTGTGTAGTTTTAAAGATCTAAGCATACATACAGACAGACGCGAGAAGCGACTTTGCTTTATACTATGTAGTGATGATAAGTCAAAAATAGACATTGTGAATTTTTGTTATTGGAAGTCTGAAAGAGAAACTAATACTTTTTTAAAAACAATTTATAATTTTAATGAATAAAACATTTTTCGTTGTATATTTTCAGATTTTATCCACATGAAGATTATTTCCCAGGTGTTCTCATTCTATCTAATCTGGATTAAAAGGCACTGAATAGTCTCAAAAATACCTGTAGTACTGAAAAGCGCGAAGGTTACTGGTTCGATCCCTGGACAGACCGTAATTTTTTTATTATAAATTTTTTAAATTGTTTTTATACAATTAAATTTTTTTTGTTTAATTTACAGTATGCACTTTAAAAAATATTAATAATTTGAAAATAAAACATAAAATTACTCAAATAAAACAAGTTTAAAAACTTGTAAATATTACTAATAATATTGTAATATAAATATTAATAAATAGTATTCTTTTTATTTTGATAAAAAATGATAATAAGTGAGTAAAAATAACAATAAATAAAGAAATAAGTAATAAAAAACAAAACAGTAGTATAAAATACACATACAGTAATTGCAGTATGTAAATTTGTTAGTAATTAAACAGTTTCCACGCTCAAAGTGTGTTGGAAAACATTAACTTCGAATTATTTATCATAGTAAATACGGTGAGATTAATAAAACTAATATTCATACCAGTGCGACCAACAATGTCTTGTAGATGAGTTAGTAAAGCGGCTGGTGCTAGTAGCCAAGGGTCCCAAATTCGAGTCGTGGTGGTGGCAGCAATTTTATGAGTAAATTTTTTTAAACTTGGTCTGACGAAATAAAAACACTGACGTGTATAACTCAATTCTGCTATTTGTTCTGTCCTGCCAATGGCAGTATGAAGTAAAGAGTTTCGTACTCAGAGTGTTTAGTAAAGATTTATTTCAATTTATTTAACATAGAAAGTACGGTGAGATTAGTAAAACTAAGATTCACACCGCCGCGTCTAACAATACCTTGTAGCTGAGTTGGTAAAGCAGCTGGTGTTAGTAGCCAGAGGTCCCAGGTTCGATTCGTGGTGCTGACAGCAATTTTTATAAATAAATTTCTACAAGTCCATTAATAAACAACATTTCCAAATAGTAAACATTCCCGTCTGATGACGCCAACACTAATTTGACTGACTTGCAAAATCAATCAATTGAAAAGTAATTTCTGTCTGAATGAAAGTCGCTGTTCATGAAACGTGCGTGTGCGTGTGTGTGTGTGTGTATGGCAGCCGCGAAGCGGCTGCCTCTATATTGACAGCCGCGAAGCGGCTGAATATTACGAAACAGCCGCCACAGGCGGCTGTTTCTATTTAGACAGCCGCCTTCGGCGGCTGTCGGCCGCTGCGCGGCCAACGCCCCCCACCATCCCCGACCGACCTCCCTATAGATTCTCTGATATTTATTAAAAATTATTATAGACTAAATGAGAATTATAAGAATTTACCACAAGACATTTATTAACCATACTACTATCCACCTTCATCAATCTTATCAATAACAATATTCAATTCAATCAGACTAACACTACACCACCACACCACATCATTTAATAGTCACAAATGGTGCGGTGCTAGGGTTGATGATACTATACTAAATTAAAAATACACACTAATACACAAGTTCACATGTAGTTCATTGATGTTGGTTTTAGTTTTAGTTTTAGTTTTACTTTTAGTATTGCTGTTATGCAGAATCCAGAATCCAGAATCCACAATCCAAATTCGACTTCCTTCTCATTCTTCCCATCCATTAATACACTGTAATCTAATTAATTATTCATATTTTTTAACTTTACCTTTATCTTCACAAATTTTCAACTTACCTTATTCCAAATTCATATTTAATGTTGCTCTTCCGCAATGCCATTTATCATTTATCATTTATCATTTCATTGACACTTGTACGTGTACGTGTACGTGTACCTGTGCTCCCAATCCCGTTTTATATGTGCATCTGCATTAAATACTTCCACGATCTCATTGTGATCTTAATCTATATTCAAAAAATTTATTACTTTTCAAATTAGCTATTTAAAAAATTTAAATCTTAATATAATTAAAATGGCTATTTTATTAAGCTTAAATTCCCATTTTAATTCAAAATTAAAAAGGTCAAATAAACTAACAAATAAATCTTAAAATAAAATATTTATCATTTTGTTTAACCTTTTTTTAATTAAAAAGGCCAGTTTTTTTCAAGTATGAGGTTCAATTATATCGATATAACGTTTCAATTTGCTGTAGCTTCTTCCGAATACAATTATAAAAAAAACTAATAAATTAAAATGGTTTCAGATCGTATTTATCTTTATATCGATATTTCGCTCTAATTATTATAATTATATCCTGACGAAGCTAGGCAAGTTGGAGCGAAATATCGATATGAGATCGTATCTTAATAAAATAGCCATTTTAATTAACTAATAAATAAAAATATTAATTTAATTTATAATTATGTCCTAAACAAGTTGCACAAAGTGAAAGCGAAGTATCGATATAAAGCTTAAGCTTGAAAAAGCTTTCCTTCACAATTTTATTTTAAAATTATTTACCTTGTGCTTTTCAATTTAAAAGATATGCCACTATTTCTTCAAAGTGGGAGCTTTTACCACAAAGCCAGTTAATCAGCATTTTCGGCTACCAACATCTCAACATCTTATGTGAACCTTTAATAAAAAAAAGTTGTGTAAATTCTCATATACATAAAGCGAAATCAATATTTTACTTACTTTCACAATTTCCTTATTAGTTTTCCCCACTGGCTACTCTGGAAAGCAGGCTAAGGAGCAGTTGAAATACCAAACCACTTCACACATCTGGGTTCTGTTTCTTCTAGTACTTCATTTGCACTTTGATTTTTTACTAACTTGTTAGTTCTCTTATGTATCTGCGCCAACTAAAGTTGTAACTCGGTCTTTGCTCGTATGGTAATTGTTAATTATTTGATGCTCTTGGTGTTATTGTACTTAGATTTCCAATTTACAAGTTCTGGTATAACTGCAGTTAATTGTGGTTTTTCTCTAATTGAAACGAGTAAAACACTGACACTAGGTTTACTCGGGTCCACATTTTGTGTTTCTGGCTGCATGTCTGCCATATATATCTTTTGTGACTTTCTTGCTGCTGGAGAAAAATTGTTGAAAAGACAAATTCCATCTGTTGCTTTAAACACCAACAAATACATATACAGATAACACAGGCTCGCATTTTAGATACACACAATCACACAATATATGCAAATTGGCACAATGTACTTCTGAAATGAAAAAAATAGTATGTAAATATGTGTACATGGAATATTATATGCAAACAAATTTAACACTGGAATATTTACAATTTATTTCACAAAATCGAGCCGTCTTGTCTTTTTAATTGCACTTATTTATCACTCAGTTATTTTATTTTGTTCAAATCTATTTAATTATTGTGAAAATTTTAATATACACAATACCAAAATGGTGTGCTTTAAAAAAATACGTATGCACTACGCGACAGTTGCAGAAAACAAAGTCGAAGAAATCTGTCAACGGCGAGCCGCTGGCTAAAGAAAAACGTCGACTTTATATTTTTATTAAATATACTATATATGTAGCTTAAGTAAAGAAATTAAACAGTTTTTTCATAACTTTTTTTATAGCGTGATATTAGAAATGTTTCAATGATATATAAGATAAACAATCATACAAAAATCTTTCTGTAAGCATATTTAAATTTCTTTGCTTAAGCCAACTTTAGAAGTTTTAATTTCATTATGATGTTAATTATAATGTAATAAATTAGCGGTTAAATATTAATGTATATGTACTTTTCTGTACTTATTATGTAAGTATTTTTAACGTAAAAAGTAAATATTTATTAATTTTAATAAGGATTATCTGTATAAAAGTTTTTTAAAAGCGTGTTTTTTGAGACTAATGCATACATAGTTTTTTAATAATTAAAATATTTTTTTATGTATATTTTTTTAATATTATTTTCATGCCAAATATTTATTGGACATTTCATGCACACAATTTAAATATTTTTTTCCATTAATACATTTTTTATACAACTTGAATGTGGCATGCGGCATCAACATGTGTATATTTTGAATATCCTGAAATTGAAACAGCATTTATGTTTTAAATTTTTTTTGGTTTATATTTTTAGTTATATATAAATGATTTTATATTATTTTAAGGATTTTTTTTATGATGTATTACATTTTTCAATCTACAAAACATGTACATTTAAATTTTAGATTGATTTTAAGGTTTGCTTCTCTTTTGTTAAAAATTTGTATTTTGTTTTATATATTTTTGTGTGTACTTAAAGTTTAAATGAAATTTCTTTAAAATTCAAATTAAACACATTGTTTAAGGGTTTTTGTTTTTAAATCAATAAAGTCACACATGCATTTACAATAAATTTTTTTATATATAATTTTTAATAAATTTACAAGAGAATAATAAACAAATAAAGGAAATGCTGCTCTTTTAGTTTTGAATAAAATACATGTTGTGTTTCTCTTGATTTAATATTTTTTGTTTTTTTTTTAATGTTTTTGTTTTTTTTTTAATGTTTTTGCATTTAATTTTAAAATTGTATTTTCTTTTTGTATATAAAATATGAACATACAAAATAAAAATTAAGTTTTAACTAAATTTTTAAGTGTATTTATTCTCTTTTGCAAATAATTATAATTTTACGTACAATTTATGTAAATTAAAGGCTAGATTAAATTAAAAACAAAAAAGGAAAATATTTCATACTAGAAATTTTTTATATGAAACATATAAATATATAAATTTAAGAGGATTCACGGAGGTTAAGAAAATAATAGCTGAACGTTGCATTTTTTTTTTTTATATTTTCTATACTTATTGCATTTTACTTAGATTTAATTAGATTTCTTTATTATTTTTGTATTTTTCTTTTGCATATATTTTATCCGTTTGTATATATTTTTATATTTTATTAATATATGCCACTTAAGCTTACATTTATAAAATGTTTAAAACTTATATTTGTAAGTTAAACATATAACTAATCTGGTTTTGCTTTCTCTTTAGTATTAATTAAAAAAAACGAAAGAATTTTGCAGGTTTACTTTTTAATTTGCAATAATTTAATCACTTTCTTCTTCCTCCTCTTCTTCTGAGGTTTCTTTCTTCTTAGCCTTTTTAACAGGCTTGGCGCCCTTGCTCTTGCGCTTCTTACCGGCACCTGTATCAGTACCGCCATTAGCCTCATATTCCTTAACAGCTTTGTTGTATTCTTCTTTCATTTTAATGGCTTTTTGTTCCCATTCCTGTAACAAAAAAAAAGAGAGAAAAAAAAAGACGGAAAAATATAACACATATAATATTGCACTAATAGTTGTATATACTAAATGATGAGCCGGTCTCTAGCTCCAAATAATGTGAAATTTCTGATAATCATATTTAAAAAAAGGTTCCCCACACAATTTTTCAATGTAAATTTTTTGCTTTTAAACCGTTTACTAAGCTGCCGATTCAAAATCACATGATTAATTTTGAGGCTGTTTTGTGTCGAAATTGGTAATAAATTGTTTAAGTAATTAACTTGGATGTGTGTTATGTACATTAGGGTCATTATTAAATTTTTTCCGTTATTGCAATTTACTAAATATTATAATAATTGTAACGTGGGACTAGCGCTGCTAATATCGATTATTTTTCGTGCAGTTGCTGAGTAACAATAAAGTATAACGCTAATTTGGAAAAAGAAAAATAAGAAATAAATTATATTTCTGTACTTACAGATTTGTCCTTGATTGCTCTCCACAATTCACCACCTCTTTTGGCGATTTCCGTTACTTTACTGCCGGGATTTTCTTTTTTGAGTTGCTCACGATGTTCATTTAACCACAACATATATGCGGATAAAGGGCGTTTAGGACGTTCACCAGCCATATTTAATTATTGTTTACTATTTAAAAATCTATAATTAAAATAAGATGTTTGTTGTTAAAACAAGCTATTTTTGTATACATTTTATACAGTATATATCTGTGGTAATATGGAAAAACCGTTTATATCTTATGAAGTTATTTTAGAGGAATACAATTTTAGAAGTGCTAAAATATTTTTCTTATAAAAATAAAAAAGTCAATGAGTTAATTACAAAAACAAATAAGTTTTTCTTGAGTCGATGACTTAAGCGATTATGTTGTTAATTAAAAAAAAATACTTTTCATAAAAAATATGCTCGCCTGCATACGAGTACAAACAAATTTGCATTTTTATACTGAAACATATAACTAAATTATTATTATATATATAAATACATGCCTACTTATATATAGATGTATGAGTTATACATACATACAAAATTATATATAAGTATAGATTCGTGGAATATGCATGGGTATGTTATATGAATGTATATATTTATATGTACACAAGTCATAAGGTAGTGTGAGTGTTTGTTTATTTGGCATTTCACAATTAATTAAATATTGACTATCTGTAATGTATATATGTACGTACATACAAACATGTAAGAATCGCAGTATACGCTTATACATATACACCTGCACATGTATACACATGTACTTGTAAAATCATATAAATTACTGATATACGTATGTATATTATATACATAAATATATATGTACATACGAGTACATGTATGCATGTATGTATGTTTGTGGTTTTAACGCCCAGATATATTCATAAATAAATGATTGAAATTATACACTTTTACATTTGTATATACAACATATGTATGTATGTATGTATGTGTACATATACAGTTTAATGTATGTAATGCACATGTTATTACAATTTTTCATTTGTATTTATATGTATGTTCCTATCCAATTATGTAAATATGACATAAAGTCATTGACCAAGAAAAAACATAAACATAAATGCATGTACATTTGTATCGGAGAGTTATGAAAGTCCTTAGAAAACTAAAAAAAGGAAAATGTTCCTCCAAGAGAAGGGAAAAAACAATTTTTACTATTTCAAGTATTTTGAGGAAATTAAAAAGCAAACTTGTTAAAAATGTGAATGCCCTTTTTAATTTTTGTATTAATCGTGAATGATTTTTTGTTAAAAGTGTAGATTTAATTATTTGATAATGAGAAATTAACATTTAAGCTACCGTAAATGCAACTGAAATAAGTCTCTAGTACTTTGGTTTAAGATGTCGCGAAAATTAACGAAAAATAAATTTCCTAAAAACGTTTAATATAAAAAAAAAAGAAGTTGACTGTTGGGTGACAGCCATGTCAATTGAACATACAGCATTTTTCTTACTAACCTCTTGCTTAGTTATTTATTTACAGGCTTTCATATGCACATAAAACAAAATTGAGCCAATAACAAATTACTTTTTAATCTCTTAGTTAATTTAATAAATTCTCTATAGGTAACTATAGGAATGACTTCAGGCGCTCTGAGAGAAGTTGTGTTATCCCAAAATACATACAGAAATGCAGAAAATCTTTGAGACAACGAACAACCAAAAATTCCCATTTTAACAGTTGACATGACAATATTACAATATTAGGACAAAAACCACAATGCTTGTTGGCACAGATCGAAAATTTGGTACATAATTGTTAACTACATAATTTGATAATGATTATGACCTTTAGAGCTATTTATTTTCAAAGATTTTTTTTGCATGTTTACATACTAAAAGATTATATATGCTACGTTTGTCATTTAAACAAATTACTTTTACTACGTTTTTATTAAAATAAAAGTTCTAGAAATTAAAAAATGAATATGGCTAAAATAAATAACTAAAAGCAATAATATCTGTTATCGGTCTACCCTACATATTAAAACTTTGGTAATTTGCACACATACTAACGTCCGCTTTTACTTACTTATAACACAAAAGTATTCTATCCTTATAATAACCCTTAAACAATTGGATACTTAGAGCTTAGTTGTGAAGTGCAAGTGTATGTATTCAACAAAACCAGTTATATTTTCTAGCACTTTGAGTGTATGGTACCTATACATACATTCGTAATTGTGTTGTTGTGCATTTTATTATACTTTTCGCCTGTAAACATCAAGTAAAGTAGCTGAGCTGAAAAAAGGCCTTTGGAAAAATTAAAGTTTTATTCTTTCCTTCAGAAAAAGCTTTGCACCATTCATATTTTTTTTTCAATTTGGAAGCGAGCAAAATATTAGTGTTAAAAGTAAATTTAAGGATACAAAAATTTAAAATAGATCTACGGTCACATTACACAAGTATTTGTCGAAATAAACGTAACCACTACTTTTTGGCAAATAATTTTATAGTCTAACACAGTGGTCGTCAAAACTAAAAATGAGCTTGTATTAGTGAGAGAATTACCCAGCAAACGCAAAATGAAGCATTTCCAATATAATTTATTTAAGAAATATTTTACCATTTGTCAATAAAACAGATACGTATTTTTTTTGTATTTTTTTCTGCCTTTGCTTTGTTTTCATCAACTACAAGTAATTTTTTCTACATAAATGTTTTTTACCATGTCTAAATGGTCCTTTCTTTTCTTACCTTCGAAACTTTTCATGTCACTATGAAAAGAATCGTAAATTCTTTTAATAACATATTCCCTATTTTCTTTGAACATTTGGTAACATAGAAGACATTGCATGTTACCAAATGCATTATTTATCATGAAATATTTTTCACATATCATTATGTTTTCAAAATGTTCGCTGGACAAGGATTACTGAAAAAAGAGAAAAAAACTGAAACAAAAATTCGTAAGCATCCGCACATGTGTAGCCATCGGTACCTAAACCACGACTGAATACAAGAGCGTAAGAGTATACGTGTGATTGCTTTAGCACAATTGTGCTATGGGACGACGACCACTGGTCTAACATGACTAGTATTACATAAAATGAATTGAAATAATATAATAATGTAAGTACCTATGTTGTATTTTAAAACAAAATTAGAAATATAAAAACGTATATTTAGATGATACTTATTTAGTCAAATATTTGTTTAATGTGACCGTAGCTCAAGACAGTGTTTTATTCAACACTGGCCATACGTACATACATACATAGATTTTTATGCATTTTACACTTTTTTCGAAACAGCCTGAGTGAACAATAATTCATTATAGATAGGTATGTATTAGAGCACTGGACAAGCATACTTAAAAGCCACATATCACTATGGACATGTTTAATACATGCATATTTCATAATAAAAAGTATATATTTAGTACATTTCAAGTATTCTATAATAGTAAGTGTATCACCATGTTTAAAAAAAATCATATTCGATTTTTTGATTGATTATGATGCACCGTATTAATTTACACGATCCAGCTAAAATTTTCCTTCTACAATTAAAAATACAGTATACGCTCATAAATTAGAACTCTTATATATTATAAATTTATTAAATTTGGTTTCTACGTAGGTACATAGTAAAACAAGGGGAATCCGATGTTACTTATATAATTTTCATTGTCAGTGCATTTTTGTTCATTAGCAAGTGAAATTTTTATTTTAAGAACACAAATAAGCGAAGCTTCTTGGCTTGTCTCGAGAAAATACCCAGTGTCTAGTCAGAAATTTAACCTACGAGGTTAGTATTCCATCCATACGAGGCAATGTTCGAGTAAAGTTTGAAACGTGTGTAAAATGACAAATAAGCGCAAATATATTGCTCTGTATTTAGCAATTAAGATAAAGATATTAGAAGATTGACAATGATGCACTTTTATATTGCTTTTCCAAAATTAGAACTACCCCAAGAACAAAGTGGTTCTAATTAACGAACGTCTACTGTAATATGTTTGCTGTACAAGTTTGATTAATTTTTCGTTTTAGAAAGTTTATTGGCTTCCTTCTGTACAATTATTTTAATGTAACTTAGGGCTTTTTGAATTTCTATGACGATATGCTTTTAAACAGTACTCAAAATTTGTTTAAATTTAATTGAAGAAAAGAAATAAATAATGCCAATTCTTGGATTATTTTTTAAGCTATACCTAAGTAATCATGTACATACATCATACTTAAAGACATAAATGTATCTATAATCAGCGTTATTTTTATCATTGGAATCACGGTGACAGTTTACATAAAAAAATACTATTACATACCTACATATAAAATTTATGGAAATTGTAATACCTACACAATGTATGTATAATGTATATCTAACGTTCATTTACTAAAACTTTTATACTGCAGTACTCGCCGTTTAAATTATTAAAAGAAATGCTCTGTCTATATTTCCACTGCGCAAATTCCTATAAAAGTATGTATTCATAAACCCTCTTACAGCGCACAAGCTCAAATTTTATATTGGTTTCAAAACACACATACATACATACATACATACATACATACATACATACTGCGAACAACATATAAATGAAAGTTATAAAAATTATACACATACATACATATATTTACAGCTATGCAGGAAATGCCATAATACACACAGCAAAAATAAATAAAAGGTTTGCTGTTGTTGCATTTAGGGAAGAAAAAAATCACCCGCACACACATACATACACTATTCTCTCACTCTCTCTCTCTGTAACTCCATAGATGTTTTATGAGTTTTTGAGCTTGTGTATGTAAGTGCGTACGTGGGGGCTTAATTTCAGTTATTTTACTTTTTGTTTTCAGTTTTATTCGTTTGGTTGTTTTTAACATTATTTTTTATACTAACAAATGTGTGTAAGTACACACATGCAGCATACATATATATTTTTACATTTTATTTTTGTATGTTAAATGACTTGTTTTTTTCCCATTCAAAAATCACTTTATACCTATTTCTTTGAAAAGTATGAAAACGTATATTGGTTTCAGCCGAGAACAGTTCTGTTGTAATGTATCTAAAATTTTTACATTATAGATACATACATAGATACATTGTATGTAGGCACTATAGTGCTGTTATTGCGGATGTATTCACTTTTCGTACACATACGTATGTGTATGTATGCATAAGTTTTTTGTGATTGAAGCAAACAACGTAATTGAACCTAGTAAACTTAAGTGGAGCATGTAATATGCCACTTAGCTTTATCTTAAATTTAAATGTGCACATACACACAAGTACTGTGTATGTATAACAGTTTTAGCATTAACATGAGAATAAAAATAGACAATCATACTCAGTTGCAGGTTGACAAAAAAATTGTTATTTTTTCAATAGATTTGTATGTATTATTTTTCTCTTATTCTAAGCGTCATAATATTTTCAAAAAACCTATGTACCCAATCGCAAATCCTAAAACCTCCTCCCCACGTGGGTGTCATTCATGTGACAAGTTATCTTGTTGTCACAGAAAATTATGAAATTGTCACAAACAAATAAATCGATTGGATGCTGAAAATGTTTTATTATAAGTATAAGTTTGGTGTGAATAATTGAAAATTAATCATAAACAAAAGCTCCAAGCTGATTTGTTTACATTTACAAATCACTTATACCTATACCGTACGTACAAGGTGGGGTAAAAGAAATCACCCTATTGGAAGATGTTCGTATTTTTGCAAATGGCGGCTAATGTCAAATCTGTTTTAACATTTGTGAACTAGACAGATGTAAAATACAAGTAAACAAGCCATGGAGCGATACACTCCACAAGAACGCGGAATAATCGAAGTGGACGATTTTTCGACCAAAATCATAATGAGCGACGAGGCTCATTTGCACCTCAGCAGGTACGTTAACAAGCAAAACTATCGCTTCTGAGGCACGAGCAGCCATTACACCCGCTCAAAGTGACTGCATGGTGCGTTAGGGACAATTTATAACATTAGAGTAGTCACAACAAGAGGCCTATATTGTCCGCAGTGTCTCGTTCCTGCTCTTAATTCTAATTCTAATAACGAAAATATAGGTACTTATTATTAAAAATTGTAATACCTATTACAAAATAATGTTGAAAAGTCTTTAACACTAATTACCTATAATCTAATCCCAAGAAAACAGTTAATTAGCCTTTTTATTAATGAATGACCCCCCATCTATGGTTACAAGAATAAGTAAAATAAAAATTAAAAAAATATTTTTATAATAAACTAGCATTTAACCCGCTACTTCGTTAGCGGATATGCTTGATACACTTTAAAAATGCTATTAATAAAAAATAAAGTTTTTTTTATTTAATTTCGTAGTTATGGATTTATTATTTTGCCCCTTAGCGATATTTACTTTGCTCAAGATCGTTTGATCCTAACCTTATACATCTAGGTTCGCTTTCATTAAAAAGTCAAAAAGTACCAAAAAATAATTAAAAAGTACCATTTGTCCCTTTAATGATTTTTCACTTTGCTCAGGATCGTTTCAGAATAACCTTGTACTTCTAGATTTTATTTTATAGAAAAATTAAAACAAAAACTGTATACATTTCTATTTTAAAGATAAAACACAGAAGAGAGCAACAAAAGTTCTCAGTAAAAATAACAAACGGTGATCAATTCACTTATTAACGCATGTGTATGTACAGAAGTATTCTTATATATAACGTATATATTAAGTATATATGTACATACAGGCGTATTGTATGTGTATTTATTGTTTACCGCAAATTTCTTGACCCTTCTTATACACAGGTGTGTGTTATGTCTCCTTTTTGTGCGTAAGTGTTTAATAGCAGGTAATATGGATTTATGTATGTATGTACGTATGAGTATATATATTGTATTGTGTACATATATGTACACTTACGTTAATGTTTAACTAAGAAAAAATAAGACAAACAAAAACAAAACAGAATGAAATAAGCAAAACAAAAACAAAACAAATCGCCTCGTGTGCTTTTATATGATCGATAACAACATCGTTTTACCGACACGTTGTACACACACATATGTAGTTATTTTTTACCGGCTGTGGTTGTTGTTATTTTGTAGATAAAGTTAATTATGGCGCAACTTTTTTTATTTTAATGTAAATGTAACGAGAGCAGCAACAATAAAACCGGCACCATTGGACAGATCATCATTCACGTGGGCAGTGTAAATACATAGAGCACTTTGGTGTATATAGAAATTATACATGCACGTGCATACTCAGGTATATATGTATGTATGTAATTATGCTGTCACTTATGACTTGTAATTAATAGAACTTGATACAGGTTAATTTATACAGACGTACATACTCTGCTCTACACACACACACATGTTTGTTTACACTTACTAATGATGTTTGACAATTATGACACTTAAAAATGTAAAGTAAATTACGGTGCTAGATAAATAAAGACTTTAATGACCTATAAGGTCAAAGATGGTGTTATGGAAATGGGTGCATTTTAGTTCACTACACTTACGATTTAAGGTAGCGCAGAAAATAATACAAATCAATGACGTTCGTTTCCTAATATTAAATTTTACGATCACACAACCTCATGGAAAATATATGACGATATATGCAGGTATGTAATGCATGTACATACATAAAACTAAATATATTTTCATAAAGAAAAAATTATAGAAGAGAAGAACGAAAGAAACTTCTCCTACGTTGAAATTCTTCGGCTAAATGGAAATAATAAAAAATGTTAATTTAACATCAGATCAAAAGTTCGCCAAACGTTGCAATAAACTTCAGTAAATTGTAGATTTCACGCAGTTGCAACATTTTTCGGCTTTACTTATGGAAAGCTCAGCTTCGCACCATCCATTGCGTTCTTTTTTGGTGGCCGGTGCCATACCCACATAGGTATAGTTAATTCACAAAAACATTTTTATTTATTATGATTTAATTAAGCAAATATTAAACAAAAATTCTTTTTATACAGTTAATTGCCGTAATAATGTAAGTAGATTATTTTTAAGCAACACATTTATTTTTGAAAATATTTTTCAATGAATTTACTAATGATGGTATTCCCTTTTTTTCCGTGTAACAGACAAGCACACTAAATACATATTAAGTAATAAACATGTGTAGTTTGAATATAAAGATTAAGAGAATGGTATGCTGAGATGTCAATCCTGGTAAAACACTTAATACTCAGCACACTTGCATACATATTCAGATTGCACATCCATTTATGTACGAGTGCATTTATATACACATATGCAGTTTTAAACTGGATTTACAAATTATCATTGGGAAGTTCATTTTGTATATACATACACGCATATATAGCGATACACCGTTAAGGAAAGAGAGTATAAAAGTGAATGAAGACAATATTTTTATACGAGAGCTAATTATTTACAAATGTGTGTTTAACGAACAGGTTAAAAATGTTAAATGACTGCGTCTACATCGTTTTTCTTTTAGTCGTGTTTATAGTTGGCAATTGATTATTGTTGTTACTGTGTACCACACATGTTCATTTTGGCGTTTTTTTTTAATTAGGTATACTCTTAGTTATATGGTAAATAAACAAATCCCTACTTTCTGCTACATTGTATGTCATTTTCAATGAGTTTCTAGTGATATAAGAGGTGGTAAAAATCCAAATAGTTTAGTAGTTTGAAGAAAATAGTGACAGAAATACAATAAATTTCACTAAACAATTGTAATGTATATACAAAGTAATCAAGGTGCATACGTAAAAGACCGTTCAGTGAAAGAAGTTTTGTGAGTATTCAATTAATAAGAAGTTTTTGGGCTAATTGTTGTTACGTTCGCCAGTTATTATTTTTATGTTTTTGACAAGCAACTGTGTCGAAATTTTGTCACTAAATTATGTGTGAATGTGTGCATAGGTGTACTTGAGCTGTTATTTTTGTAGATGGTATAAGTGCACTTCAAAAAAATTAGTCAGTTATAATTGTAATAAAATGGTATATATGTTACTAAAATTACCAATAACTTGTTTTTTAAAGCAGACTTGTACCACTTTAAAAAATAACAGCCCTTTTAATATCATACTTGTACATGGACACACACACATACGTACAAGTTTTTACATACTATCAGCCAAATTCATAAAAAATATTTCTGTTTAATAAGCGCTCATTATGTATTTATACATACTCGTATATGTCATACTCCGCCTTAATCTATTTACACTGAGCAAGTTTACCGGACTCAATTTTTATGATGAAAATTTATCGTCATATGACTTAAAAAAATGCTAAATTAAAAAAAAACTTCACATTCGGCTTTTTGATTAATTATTAAATGTTCCAAAATATTAATCTTTATTTGTGCTTAATTCCAGAAATTGTGTTGGTTTTAAAATTTATTCTTTTACTCATGATATTCTCATGAGTTATTTATTCAGTACAATAAGTACTGAAGGGGAGAGCATACCTATATGGACCATTTCATCAGACGCTACTCCGAATCCTCAGTAGGTTACTCCCAACGTTTCTTGCAAACATTAGAACCTTTATATTGTAAAAGCAATTGACTAAATAAGAATTATTAATCAAAAGTCACAAAAAGATTCAAATATTCAAACAAAAAACTCAGTAAGCATTGAACTGAATAAACAAATAAATTTCCCAACCAACATTTTTAATATTGAAAACTATATATTCCATTTTTATTCCTATACAATTTTTTAAATGTAACTTACGGCATTTTTGAAAGCATATGACAATATGTACTATGTACATATCTACGTACATATGCATATGTATGCATAACACTGTGCGACAAAACAAATATCTTGAATCTGTTTTTGGAATTTGCCAAAACCCCCACAATCATGAGTTACGGGTAAAAAACCGGTTTTTCGTACTTTCATGCACCAGTAACTTAGTTGAATATCAACCGATTTAGAAAGAAAACATTTAGGCCGTTTGAAGTATACATGAGAAATCTGTGCATATTTCCCAACACAATTTTTCTGCAATTTTTCAACTTTGGAGACGTTTTTACACAGTATTTTATAAAGAAACCGTACAACTTTTGAATTAATTTTCAAAATATGTTTATTAATGAGTAAAACAAAACTTTTTTTCTAAATCCTTTAAAAATTTTACGAGTTTTTAAACTTTTTATTAAATTTTTTTTCAGAAATACAATTGGCCTTCTCATTCAAATATGTTTGCTTGGCAGTTTTTTTTTCAACTCATCATCTGTGAAGTGACCAAAAATATTCTGCAATAATTTTTATTTTATTTTTGCAACCATTGCTGGGTGAAAATATTCGCCTGGTTCAGCGCTGAACTGAGCCAGGTTGTCTGGGAAGAAGTCCAAACGTGTCTGTATGAAATGAATTTTTACAGACATATTGTAACCGCGAAAAAAACATCCATGCTATCTATGATGCCAATGTATGGCATCTCGGCCAGTCGCATGAAATAGGCAGAAAAAACATTTTAAGCGTGCGTATGAGGAAATGGGCTACAATATGTCCATAAAAATTAATTTCCTGCTCACATTTGGACTTCTTACCAGACAATCTGGGCCAGTTCAGCGATGAACAAGACGAATATTTTTTTAAAAACATATCACATACATACCTATAACGTTTGACATATGGTCACATAAATTCCTAAAAGCCTAAAATTACCTTTAAAAATTCTACGAGAAAAGCAAAACATCTGTCTAATATGAGAGATTAACAACCATTTAAAAAAATTTTATTTTTATTATTTATTAATTTTAAATTTAGGAGTGAAAAGCTTTTGCAGGAACATGTAAATTTATCAAGTCAAAAAATCGATTTTTTTTTGTAATTTAAAGATTTTTTGAAATCGTACGACGATATGTATTTCCTATCATTCATATGGCATGCATGAAGTACATATTTGGCTTGTATATTTAGTAACTAAATTGCATACATTTGTAGTTTAGTATTTTCAACTTGCATGCACACACCACGACGAACGAGCGAACACAAATGTAACGGCTTTTCAAATTTGAATTTATCAAGTTTTAAATGTTTTAGCGATAAACAATTAATTAGAAAAGTGGTAAGAAAAAGTCAAAATAAGAAAATTTTCTTTTTTTTTTATTATGTATTTATGTGCATACACACATATGTACATAATTAAATTAACAAAAAATTTTTTTTTAATAATAATTTTTAGTTTATATAAATTTAAAATTAATTAAGGAGAAAAAATTTATACTGCAGCCAAAATAATGGCGATAATTTTCAAATAGGTTCTAATAATAATATTTTAAATTTTATATACATACATACATATGTATTAATATGTTATTGTTACAGTTCCTGTACTGTCTTTGAATTGTTTGTAAGTATCAAAAAATGTTATTGTATGGTTTTCAAATAGGCTGCAAAATTTATTTTAAAATTTTTTGTATGTATGTATGTATTTACATATATACTTGTATACATATTTTCTAAGCCTATGACGACAACCAACCTCAAAGTTGATAAACAAAATCAAAAAAAAATTTTTTTTTGCACAATTATAAACGACGTTTATTTTAAAGCTCTATAGTTAAATGATTATTGGCAGTAGCATACGATAGGTAGTAGGTAGAACTTATTACTCACATTCTCACACTTTATAGATGTTGTAGATACTAAGAAGCCAAATTTTGTTTGGGATTTTTTCAAAGTTATTTTCTTGCAAAAGACCACCGTAGAAACTTTTAATACACAACACAGAACTAGCGTAGAAGCAAAATCGTACTATGAAACAAACGTACTAAAGAAAAATTTAAACTGTTCAACAGTATTCAATACAATATAAACTGAGCTGAACTAACTTGACTGGCTGGCTGAACAGAAACTCAACCGAACTGAAATGTACAATGTGTATGTGTGTTATTCTCTATGTATGTGGCTGCTTGCTTGTTTGCCTGCTTTAGTACAGCGATGAGTATATTTTTTTTTTGTTCAACAAAATTATATGAGGGAATATAGAAGGCAAACCAAAGTAAAGCAAAAATATCCGTCAGATACAGTACGTACAGTACTACTGCTGTTGTATAGTACATGTTTGTATGTATCTATAGAGATGTTGTAGTATTCAGAGCATTTTATAGGTAGATTTATACTTATAAATACATATACATATAAACTTACATTTAT
The DNA here is from genome assembly GCA_947397855.1 of Thelaira solivaga. Classification (NCBI taxonomy): domain Eukaryota; kingdom Metazoa; phylum Arthropoda; class Insecta; order Diptera; family Tachinidae; genus Thelaira; species Thelaira solivaga. Next base: position 52,611,736 of record OX377614.1, read on the forward strand.
GCACGCAAGTATCCACATACATATATAAATACGGTATACAAACATGTACTCGTTTTTGTACGTACTACGTACGAAATCATTTTATAGTACGAGTTTATAATTTGGATTTTTATATGTGAAAAAATTCATACAAAATTATTTCATGATGGGACAATGTTGCCACATTACTTACTATGTATTCTATATATGTATGTATGCATGTATGTACATATATAAATGCACACATATTTAATTTGTTCTCTTGTTAAAGAAAGGATTACAGAAATCTTTTTGAAGATGTCATTAGTTACAAAACATATAGGACACGAATCAGGGTTGGAAAATTTGAAACTATTGTACTTTTCAGAACATATATATATATATGTATTTTTTAAGTTATCAAGCAATTATTTTATTCACTTATCTTTTCAGATTAAAAATTTTCCCAAATTGCAAATTTTAAATGGCTCTATTGTAAAATTAAGTTATTTGGGTTACGACACAATTTAAGTAAATAGGCGATATGCACATCTGAACAAGTCTTTATGGGCCGTAAAAAAAAAACTAAAATAATTTTTATTTACAAAAGTAAGCTCTAATTTTTTGAAACTATTATTTTTACACATTGTTTTTCCTATTCACCGAAGTCATCAACTTTTCCACCAAAATTTCACCGAGTATTGTATTTTATAGCTTCTTGTATGCGTGTTTTACTTAGTGAAAAGTTTACAAAAAATGCATAGCTTCCTTCCAATGATACGCTAATGTTATAGTTAGTAGTTTTTCTTCAGAAGTATGTACAGGGTGGGCCAAAAGAAACCAAGGGGTGTAAAAGTTTAATAACTTTTTTGTTTATTAACTTTTTTTTATTTTTTCTTTCAGATTATATAATATACAAAATGGAAATTTTTTTACACTAAGTATGAAAAATGATGTCTCTTAAATGGCCACCGTTTTCAGCTTCGCACTGATGGGCTCTTTTTAGAGCATTTTCCATAACATCTTTCAAAACTTGTGGCTGTAGCGTTCGAATTTCTGCAACAATGTTTGCCTTGAGTTCAAGGATTGTCTCTGGCTTGTTCACATACACTCGCTCCTTCAAAAAACCCCAAAGAAAATAGTCGGGTGCTGTCAAATCTGGCGATCGCGCTGGCCAAATAATTTCCGAATTTCGAGAAATTATTCGCTCTCCAAAAATTTGACTTAAAAGTGCCATTGTGTCTCGGGCAGTATGGGCAGTGGCTCCGTCCTGCTGAAACCACATACCAGGTCTGTTTTCAAGAGCAGGACGTAAAAAATTTTCTATCATAAAACGATACCGCTCTCCATTTACGGTTACAGCACTTCCATCTTCATTCTCGAAGAAGTAGGGCCCAATGACATTTTCAGATGTGATCCCACACCATACTGTACACCTGATGGGGTGCAATTGGCGTTGATAAATGGCTCTTGGATTTTGAGAACCCCAGAACGTACAGTTCTGCTTGTTAACAAAGCCATTTAAATGAAAATGAGCTTCATCACTCATAATCAAATTTTCAATAAAGTTGATTTCATTTCTGGCCAACTCTTGAAATTTAACTGCAAAATTTAGACGTTGCCGATGATCTGCGGGTTTTAATTCTTGGACCAATTGCACCTTATATGGGTATAACTGTAAATCTTTTTTTAAAATGCGCCGTAGTGACGTACGAGACATTTCTAGCTGAGCAGAACGCCTTCTGCCAGATGTTTGTGGTGCTTCGTTAACACTTTGCTGTACTGGTTCAATATTTTCCGCAGTGCGACTTAAACGTGGTCTACCGGTTCGAGGCAAATCTCTTACGCTGCCATGTTGGTGATGACGATTAACTAAGCAACGAATCATCACTTCAGAGGGCGAAATTCTGACGTTAAAATGTCGACGATATGCTCTTTGCGTTAAAATAATTGATCTCTGGTTTAAATAATAAAATTCTATTGTTCTGGTTCTCTGTTCAGTTGTGAACCTTTCCATTGTTGTCTATATAATCTGAAAGAAAAAATAAAAAAAAATAATAAACAAAAAAGTTATTAAGCTTTTACACCCCTTGGTTTCTTTTGGCCCACCCTGTAGAAGTACTTTTAAGTTGCAGTTGTAGCGATTTTTCCACTTCTTTTCCTCTTTTTTTTGTGGGTTGTAAAGTAATTCTTTATTTCAGATTTTTTTACATACACATAATTACCGCAATTAAAACTTTCTACAGTATTTTTCATTCTAAAAAAATATTTATCTTCATTAAAAATTTCAATTTTACATGCCTGATTTCTACCTATCAAAGCTTTTTAGTATAAATTTATACAAGTTAAAGGTTCTCACACATGTGTACATATGGACTCTTCCACAGTCGAGAAAAAATATACATGAGCATAATTTTTAAAAGCAATTTTTGGTGGTGCGCTGCCAGCTGAAAAACTATCTGAAAAATGCCGGATAGTAGAAAAGTGATCGATTACAGCATTTGTAATAGCTTCGTGAGCTGGAATTTATGAATGCATATGAACTCAAATATATTTTAGACATATTGAATAGAGGTTTTGATTTACATATCACACAGTTGCCCCAAAGGTGTCATAACGCAAAAGAGCGCTTTTTGAATCAATAAAGCAAAATTTTTCAAAATATATTGATTTTGTTATTTATTGCTACAATCACAAAGTAACATGCGCATATACATAAAAATGTATGTGTGTAAGAGACACATAGTCAAATTGTACTGTTCTCTCACTAGACCACTAAGCAACCAGAGATGAAACTTTTGAGGTTAGAATTTTGAAAAACTCAGCTTTTTATTTTGAGTTTGTATAAAAGAGACAGATATAGTGTTTTAATATTACGAATAAGAGAAAATAAGCAAAATGAAAAATTTTTTGTTTCAAAAAACATTAATTAAAGTTATTTCCGTAATGAAAATGCACATGCCGGAGATTTTTATATTTACGTTTATTGTTATGAAGTATGTAATTTAATGTAAAAGTGATAACAAACACAAATTTTCATGTTTTAAAATTCATGTTTACGAAATGTAAATAATGAAAGTGTAAATTTTTTAGAAATACCTGAGCAAAACAAAATAAAAATTTTGAGTTCGTGCAAAAAAGACAGAAAGAAATGTATACTACATCTGCACTCTGAACGAAGGAACTACAAATTGAACAGGCGAATTGAACGAAAAAAAGATATATAGATATCTTTCACAAAAAGAAAACTAGAAAATGTTTTTATTTTGTCTAAAATACTTTGAGTTATAATAAATTAAATTTTTAAATAAATCATTAAAAAAACAGACAGAAAAATATAAGTACATACAAAGGTATGCAAGTAGGCATGTATATGTGTGTATGTATATATTACACACACGTCAATGAAAATATCCTGAAGAAAACTAAGTCTACAAACAGGTTTATGACGTTTAGGTCATTAGAATTATATAGAATTAATTAATTTTATTCACTTTTTACTAGAAAATATAATAGATTTTTAATTTTTAATTAAATTATTAAAAAAATATTTAATTTTTAGATTTTTCGAATTTTTTATTTGAAATACCTAAATAAATAAAAAAATAAAAGATCAACTGAACTTGTTGCAAAAAGAGGCAATTCCTGTACAACAAGCAGGCTGTGAAATTAGATTGCGCGTTTGGTTATGGCTGGAATCATACAATAAAATTGTATGATCTTTTGTAGCTATAAGAATTTAAAGGAAATTAGCGCTCTGATATCATGATTCGAGATACAGATTTCTTGGTGCACATCTGATGGATGGGCCACCTGAGTTATTGGAGATAGAGTTAGGCGAGTAGATGGTTCTTAACAGAATCTCGCGATTCTAATTGAAGGCCGATAGGACGCCACGTAAACCAACCAACCAACGTACTTACATATGTATGTATGTATATGTAGGTACATAGATATATACATAAATATTGAGTGAATTTTGGAAGTAACATTTTTTTTACTAATTCTAACCTGCAAGTTGTAAAGGCAGAATTTACCTTTTTAATTTGTTTGTACATTATCCGCATTTTATTCATAAAAAATGTTCCCAGATTTATCTTTCTGGCAATGCTAATAACTAACAGATAAGGATGAGGTTATTTTTTGTCATGGCTCATGTTGTTGATGGCGATGATGATGATGTTGATGGAAGGGTGGGCAGAGTCGAGCAAAATATTTATGTATGTAAAAGCGAAGCATAAACATGCTAGTATTAACTTCTACTGCTGGCTGGTATTGTTGTAGTTTATTCAATTCGTTTATAGCAAACGAACGAATGAGCAGGCAAAAAGATACCATACTGTCAGTTACAGCAATACCAGCAACAAAAACAACAACAGCAAATAATCGGAACATGTTCGTTTGTATATATAAAAAAAACACACAAACGCACAAGTGGAGGCAAACAGAAACAGTATTAAAAAATACTGCGCCAGTACAAGATTATGTGTATGTATGTAGATATATATGTTTGATGGTGCAGAGGAAGGAAACGAAAGCAACACAGTAGTAGAAAATTTTGTACTGGCTGTACTAAAGTAAAATATCTACAGACAATAAATACGAAATAACCAGCCAGCCAGACTGAGGAATATGTATGCATGTATATAAACAGCTATACGAGTACGAGTGAATGTTTCTTAGATCTGCTGCATACAAACGTACATGTACGTGGTAACAGAACCACATTCAGTCATTGAGTCAGTTTTTAGATAAGGGGAGTGTAAAGAGAGTATCGAAGGGCAGCTTATGATGGTATAACTGTGTGGTATGAATTGTTTGGTTTCGTTCCTGTGGATGTTTGGTATATTAATACGAGCTAAACGAGCAAACGAACGAACAAAATTGTATACAACTACGTATGTATGTATATACAATGATTTTAATATTACAAATAGACATGTACGTACGCAGTTAGAGCAAATTTTATAAAAGGCAGCAAAGCAAGCAGCTTTATCTTGGTATACGCGCGACGCCATGATATTATAACAAATTCATACAAAATAAAATACCCACAACTCACAAACACACATGTTCAGCAGCTATACTTGTGCTTGAATATAAATGAAAAGCAGAACAGAAAATCACCAACCAAATAAAAATTCATTCGTCTCTAATACGAATAAAAAAATCCACAAAAACAGTCGTCGCAAATTGAAAGTACAGATTTTTATTTATCAAATAGCCATTTTACTATGACAAATTCAATAAAAATAAATAATTTTCAAATTAAATAATATTTTATAAAGAAAACACTCAAAAACTTGTACAAATTAAGTAATTTGTACTAAAATTAATAAAATATGCTGGGCTTATTTAACGGCACGCCTGTATCTGTTATGTATACAAACTCATTTGTACTAAGAGTATACAGCTCTCATAGTTAAGTACTACAGCGTACAGTAAAATTTCATGATTAAGTACACTCTGTTAAAATTCAATAAAATTAAAATTTTAACAACAAATTCTATAATCTTGTTCTTTTATTATATAAATTTAATAATAGAATTTAATTTAAAGAAAAAAAACGAACAATTTAAATAATAAACATAGTTTTCTTTTAATTGTAGAAATGTACTTATTAGCAACACCAATATTGTTAATTGCTTGGTATGGCGCATACGAAGTACAGCTACAGTTTATTCAAGAAATGTTAAATTTTGTAGGAGAATACATGAGTTTACAGTGAAGGCCAACTAACTAAGTACACTCTTAACAATTTATTGCCTAATTTAGGTTATTTTGTTACAATTATAAAATTTAAAGCACACTTATAGCTTTATTTTGAAAATACACCAATTTTACATAACTATTAGTGGAAATATTTTAAATTTCTTGATCAGTCGAGGACTCATTTATATGTAGATAGGTATTTATTTAGCACATGAAATTTAGGTTTTATTCACCCAGTTACGTTTTAAGGTAAGTAAAATGCAGCCCTGATGAAAGGGGACTTTCAGCAATAGTAATAGGGAACTACGTGTTCTATCTACATAATGTAGCTAAGCCTATGAAAGCAACCTATAGCCATTGTGGAGGCTAAAAAAGTTTTAATATCACACTTTATCAAACAAAAAATAGAAAATGTTTTTTTTTTGTTTCATTTTTGTCAAAAAATTTTCTTTTATAATGCAGTTATTGCTGATCGATGCTTGTCGAATTCGAATATCCAGTTTAAGCAATATGTGAATTCAATTAAAATCTACTAAATTCCTTAATAAAACTACTAGTACTTGATATATTTTGTCAATTTAAGTCCATACGGGAGTTATATGAATACATTATTGACTTCTAATATTTATTACTGGTTCGGTTAAATTGTGTGCCAGTCACGTGCAATTTAATCGCTTATTGTTGAACATCTGAATGAATGAATGTGTTTTGCTTGTATTCCCAAGATTGTTGTGTTTAAATGTATGAATTATACCTATACAACCATCCAAACCAGTACGTACTACTATACGAATAAAAGTACTTGCAAGTACTATATAGTCATTCCTATAGTCTGGCTGTCTAACAATGTTTTTTGTGTCACTATTAAGAAAAGGAACTTTGTGCTGTGAAATTACATATAAATAATAAAAGAAAATAGGTATATATTTTGGAACATGTCATTAATTATATAAGTGTTTATGTTTATTAAATACGTAGCCGAAATTAATTTTAAGAAGAAGAGATTGGTGGAAGTATTTATTTGTGCAGTTTAATTAATTAAAAATAAAGAAAACCTACTTTTCCAAAAAATTTTGATTTAAAATTATAAATAAAAATAATTTTTTCGAGGAATCTTAACTTTTTTTAAGCATTTACTGAAAAAACTTGATGAATCTACCTGTTGCTTCTCAGTCTTTCTTGACTTTTTAGTAACCAAAGGAAGCAATTTACCACTGGCAATATATGAATGATTAATATGTATGTGTGTATGCACATATACATACATGTACACCTAATTCTCTTTTTACACGATAGATATGTTCCAAGTAAATTCGTGTAAAAGGACAATTATTAAAAAATTCTTGTTAGAGTTGACTTCATTTATTTAGTGTTTACACGTTTTATTTCATTAATTATATTATAAAAAACTTGTGAAATACATGTCTGTTCTGAAAATCACATGATTTCAAATCCCATTGGGATTTGCAATAAACGTGTGATTTTGCGCTGTTCTGTAAATCACACTGCTTTTGTATTTTTCTGTGTGATTATATCTATTTCAAAGCACAAAAAAAACAGCTGATTCTTTCGTTTTTTCACAAAAGAAAGCACAAGAGCAAATAAAAAATTATACAGCAAAAAAGGCCTTTATTTTTTTTTTAAGTGTTTTTCTTTTACAAAACAACTAATTGTTCCTCAAAATTAACAAAGAACACATTAAATAATTTATTTGCGTAATTTATTTCAACGTTCGTTTTATAATAGTCGCGAAAATAACCAAATGATTTCAAAACGTAAGTGCCTTAGCTGAACGTTTTGAAATCACAAAATTATATGCACAGAACACCTTTTTTGTGCTTTCAAATCACATGGACAAAATGTGATTTTCAGAACATGCCTGATTATTTCTGCATTATCATTTCTAAATTGCGTAAAAATCGTGTTAAAACAAAACTATTCGTGTAATTTTTTTTTAATTGTGTTAAATCAAATTCGTGGTAAAAAAAAACGTGTAAAAATAGAATTAGGTGAATATAAGTGATATTTTATAGATAACTATTACAAGTGAGTAGTTAGGTAACTAACTAATATTATAAAGAGGAAAAATTAGTTTTTTCAGAGTCTAAAAAATTTTTTTTGTACCATTATTAGCGAGTAACACAGACTATATAACATAACGATACTCCCACTTGTGTCCATATTCAATGATTTAACAATTAAAATTATGTTCTACTATTTTATGCATTATGTTCTACTATTTTTACTTCAGAACTACAATGTGAAATCCCTATGTATATACGTTCTACAATTGTGTCAAACAGCTGTCGCTAAATGGTCCCAACTTTTACTTTGAAATAAATCGTCATGTTTACGTTTTAAGTCTTGAAAACAAGATTAGCTATTTAAAAAATGGATAAGTTAGCACCATAGTTGTTTACATTTTATTAGTTTACAATTTGTTTTGTAAGTAAAATTTTCTGTAATTATAAAAATATTTTCAAGTGCGAATTCCGCTACTATATTCCAAGAATAGTCACTTTTACACGCGTCAGGTAGAAGGTCGTCATTTACTGCACTCGCGAAACCGAGAAAACCCACTCATAAAAAAAGATTTTAATTAAATTGCTTTGAATTTATCTATATAAAATCTAATTGGAACTACATTTGAGTGGATAGCTAAGGACACACTAACTGACATCGATATTTTTAATTTAATTCCCAGCCAAAAGCTTGATATTTGAAGGACAAGATATGTCGAAATATATTTTGTGCCTTTGCCCAGTGGTGGGAAAGCGTAAGCTGTACTACCAAACGGTGTAATACTGACTCTTCTGGCGATTAGATTAAATGAACAACAATTACGACGGTATTGGTATATGGTTCATAGTTGTAGTTTTGTGTTGTTTTTTTTTTTTTTAATTTCGTTTTTTCGTATTCAAAGAATACAATGAAAAGTAGGTATAAACCGTTTGGAAAATTTTCTAAAAATGATGAGAGCCATACGACTGTCATTGATTTGATTTTTTAACAAGTCGTTTTATTCAGTATTACATTGTAAAACCCCCAGGTGAAGTTTGATTACAACTTTATTTTTATTGCTGCACCTTTAAATTTACATTGATGTTATCATTATCAATTTATCTTGGTTTTAAATATGCTTGTGCAGCCCTATAGTAGACATATGAAGACTTCTCTTATAGCTATTTGTTGAACTGACATATTCATAAAATCTAATATTAAAAAAGTACTTTTTGGCATTTTTATAAAAAACGAGTAACAATAAAAAAACGAAATTAATTTAAATAGGTATGTAGTATATACAAGACATTTTCCAAGTTAAAAAATACGTAAATTGCTAACAGAAAACATAAAACTGAGGAAAAGTGGCAAAAGTAGGTAGGTATGTGCGTATCTGAAAAACGGTAAAAATTGATTTCGTTGGCATTGTTGACAATGAGTAGTTAATTACAATTAAATTAAATAAATATAAAGTCATTTTGCAAATTCATTTGTTCTTATATGTAAACAGTTAAATGATCATTTTTATAAATGTAGAAATACTGCACAATGGGTAGTGTGCTATCCTATATTAGGTTCGATTTCTGCTCAGACCCTGGGAGCCGATGATCAAAGTTACCAGTGCTCGTTAACAAATGTTATCTTAGAATTATTTTTATAACATTTAATATTAGGCAGTCATCGAATCTGCGATCCCCAAAGAAGTTAGCACACTGCATACTAATCAATAAGGGCACCAGGTTTTGTCACTATTTCCAATTCAGAAGCTTAAGCTTCCAATTGAAATAGATACGAATTTATAAAAATGTTTTTTTCATTTAATGCCGTTTCTTCACAATAGCCCCAAATGAAGGAACTACGGACTACAAAAGACTGGTTCAAAACTGCTAATTATTATTATAAAGTATTTACCTATAAATGCTGTACATTAAAATCAAAATGCCTACCTACTTATAGCTTTTTAAATAACTTTAAAAAGGTAGTATATTATAAATAAACACGAACTATATACATACATACACATGTAATATTGTACACGTGTGTCATCTCTTTTAGCGAGCACTGTACTTTTAATACGTAAGTGAGAACATTATATGGCATAATCAACAATGAGTGAAACAACTTTTTCTACTAAAAACACTGGAGGCAAACAAGAATAAGTACAGTCTACATTTCCTCTTTTATTTTTAAATATTTAATGAAATGCTAAGCAATTATATTAAATATTGTAATATTAGGAGATGAAAATGGAAATAAAAAAGAAAAATTAATTAAAATAATGAAAATAATTGTATTAAATACGCAGTAGTTTTTATGTTAGCTACTAGTGTAAGAGTAGTATAAAGAGAAGAGTATTTATATGGCCTGGTTTGGTTGAACAAAACAACGATTAATACTAAAAAACAGTCAAGTCAGACAAGAATAAGTACATTACAGAAATTGAATAAATACGAAAAAGTAGTGGATATTTTTATTCATGGTGTTTGAGGGGTTGAGGGATATTATTATATTTATGAATTCAACTGTTTTTTATTTTTAAATTTTTAGCCTCTACTGTAATGCCGTTGTACAGCAAGCCTACTTAGGCATTTGGTGAAATATATAAAGATAATTGAAACAGTATTATAAATAAAACAATTTTAAGCAACTCAAAGCAAATAAAACTGATTGTTTGTTATAAGTATGTATAGCGTCAGTCAGTCATTCAACTAACAAATAACGAAGAAACGAATTTGTCTTTTTTCTTTAGGTTTTTATACATACAAACGTATATAGTAAAGACATAAAATACAGGAGAATATGCATACGTACATAAGTAGATATGTAGGTATTTACGTACACATGCATACATACAGTATATATGCATGTACGTATATAGGTAGTATTAAAAATATTTAAATTTAAGTAATATAAGCTGATACAACAGCATAGTATTAACTTGAAAAAATTTTTTAAGAAAAAGGAGGCTTTGCAATATTGTGACCAAAGCACATGTACACACAAATGGTACAAAAACAATTTTTCATTGAAATTTTATTAATGATAACTGTCTATTTGCATTAAATAATCAGTGTATTCATTTGGCCTAACACTGTATATTAATATATTGTTGCTGTTGTTTTTACTCTCCTACGAACAAAAATTAAAAAATAAAGCAACAAAACATTTTTTATATATTTTTTTAAAATTCAATATGGCCAAAAATTACACTCAATAAATACATCTATACAGATTTATATGTATGTATAGATAAGTAGGTAGGTACAATAGCGACAGAAATAACACACAAATTTTATTTTAATATCAACTGTACAGCACAGTTTCAGTCAAAATAAAAATTAGTTAATTATTTATTAATTAAAGTCCAAAAAAGCTATCTTTCTTTAAGGCTACGTCCAGCACACCAGAAAATGGCGCGCATATCTACTTCTAATTTTGTATGTATTTTCAACTGTAAATGCCAACAAAAAATTTGTGATTTTCTGTATTTTAACAATCTTTGAGACAGTATTTGTCTAGGTTAACATTCCCAGATTTTTGTGACAATTCGAAAATAAAATACTACAAGTATTAATTTATAAATTGTAGAGTAACACTTTTCACTTACCTGTGGAAAAAATTGGTGTATTTTTTATCTAAATTGAAGCACAAAAGTTACTTTTTTCGATTTTAAACAAAAAAATTCTTTAGAGGATTTTAAAATTTTGTTTATTATGATTCACTTTATATTGTTGTTTTACTCTCTTTAAAGCACACAAACTAACACACAGAGAGACAAAATTTGTTCACGTTTATTTAGCTCGTATAGTAAGTACTAGTACTACGTACGTTTGAATACTGTATGAAAATATGCTTTTGATGAAGCTCTAGCTTACAGTTGAATTTTGTATTGAATAAATTCGTTGCTCAGTATTATTCGGTGGTGGCTGTCTGGTCGGCGTTCATCGTTCGTTATATTGGTCTGAGTAGTAGAGGCAGCAGTTGTAGTATTAGCTGCTAACAGGGCTGCCAGATGATATTTCAAAGCAGTCGCCAATATCGCAATAATATTTTCATTTGTTCAAAAAATTGGCCCAACAAAAGAAATAGATTTTTATAAAAACTTTTTATATATTCGTATTGAAAATAAACACAAAAAGACTCTGTTAGGCTTTCGATAGATAAGCTCAAAAACCAAAACAAGCAAAAAAAATTTAAAACATTCTTGCAATTTAACAAAAATTGATTTTTCTATGAATTAATAAAATTAAAGTCGTCAAAATTAGGATAAATTATAAAATCTGGCATCTATAGGCAGTAGGTAGTATTTGTTGTATGCCGTTTATCTGTACGTACAAACATCAAACAAACAAAAATATGTATGAGTGTTTTTTTTGTTTTCATACGTTTTCTTAAGAGTATCGTATGCATGACGACTAAAGCAACAACGTTGCTCATAATAAAAAATAATAATGATGACGGTTGTATTAATAATGATGATTTCGTACAAGTATTTTTCTCCTTTACATTTACACATCTAAAAACTGAAAATTAGTTAAATAGATAGGTACATTTCGTATGTAAAAATTATACCTACCTATTATCAAATAGAAGAGTATATATATATACATACATATAAATATGTACTCTATGTAAGTTTGTATACAAAAAATTCGCACTTACATACCGGTCATTAAAATAAACAATGCACTTACATATCTACTAGGTGGTATATATGTATGTATATAGCACTTTTGTATGATCAGGAATTCCATCCGTATACATACATACACATGCACATGTATGTATGTATTAATTTATTTTAGTTCCAGGTAATGTTTACTTATTTGTATGTACCGGGAAATGTAATTACATATATACACTCAATAGATTTTTTTAATATCAGAAATTAAATTTAAAAAAATAACCTAAAATGTCTTTCTGATCTTAATTTGTTTGGTATTTACATACTTCAGTTAGCTGAGTGGAGCGTACAATTGCTAAGCAAGAATTACATGGCTGGTTTACCGTATTCCCAAAATCAAATAAGCCTGCTGCATTTTCATCAGGGTTCCACTATCATCCCAAATAAGATTTTTTTTAATGATTAGGTATATACCTACTTACGAGTAGTCCATTTATTTTATTTATATAAAGATATAATTATAAATATCTTTCTTAATTGCATTAGCCTATTTGCTATTGCATGTACATACATGTGTATGTAAATGCTTGATATAGTAGAAATGAAATGTCATAAGATGAAAGCCAGAAGTAATTTTTCCATACATGCTGTGTTTCATGTATGTATGTAATTACATATGCAGATATGTATGTGCAAAAGTATGTGTGTACAAATGGTTGCGTCGACTTTTGCAAAATTTGAATAAACGTGCAGATTGAAACAAATTTGTATGTTTTTCTCAATTGCAAAAAAATTTAACTAACTGATAACTAATATACAAAATAACATACATACATAGATAGTAGATACAAACAATTTTACAAACATACATTGTACATTTCTAGTGTGAATATCCATCCTTAACAGACGAATGTTAGAATATGCAAAGATAGGTATTTAAATATTTTAAGATTAATAGGTTACTAAATTAGGTCACCAGGCAATTTTAACTAGGATAGATAGGTAAATAGCTAAATATGACCTATATTTTTTAAACTGACTTCAATTGGCGTTAGAGAGTGTACATACATACATACATACACACATGCATACATAGATGTTTACAATTTTATTGATAAAGGAAAACAGTATTAGCTTTTAGAGAATTGTTTATTCCTGTATACTCTGAAGGAAAACTGTACCTACGAGGTACATGAAGTATTTACTTAAATAGTGTCGCACCACAAAAATGTGTCATAAGTAAATCTTTTCTAAATGTACTCTGTAAATATATGTAATTTAATTATTCGATATTTATAAATTTCTAATTATAAATATTTTTGTAGCTTAAGACCTTAATATTAATAATAAAATAAATAATAAAAAGCAACACTCCAGAAGGCCCCGGCGAGATTCGAACTCACGATCTCCTGTTTACTAGACAGGCGCTTTAACCAACTAAGCCACGGCGCCCAGTTACTAATATCATACAATTTCATTTTTATAAATATTTGCAGTTTGTCAATATTGCATTTGCAAGGGGAAATTTATATTGCTATATTCACAATAATGCATTTAACACTACAATAAAACATATCAGAAGTTAGTAAACCAACTACTTTAACAATCTAATCACAATATTACGCAAGCTACCAAACATTGTTGTTAGTCTAGACAAATACCAATGAAAGCTATTTTAGCATGGTTAACCGTTTCAATTTGAAGAAGCACTAATCAGATGCATAAACCAAATCACAAATAACACAACAACAATTTTTATATATATATATTTTTTTTTATATAAACTAACCTATAACTCAATACTTTATTAAAATTTTTATAAAAAATAATGTACATACAATAAAAAAATTGTTAAATGTAGAATAACCATAAATGCAAATGGCTGAATTGCAATTATAGTTATTTTTTCTTCTCAATAACAATTAATGCAGCAACCGAAAACTGTTTCTAAAGTATTAACTGGTGCTGATATCAAATCTGGATTCCATTTTTTTCAAATACGGTTTTTAAGTATTTTCAGGAGGTGACATGACATATCTGTGGATTACATGAAAATGGCTTTTTTAAATGTTTAAAGGAAATGTTAGAAATTCTATAACAATTTCCTTTAAGTCTTTGCTTTTTTCCGAAATTAAAAAATTTTTAATTAAGAAAAATATATATATATATATACATATATATAAAACTATAAGAAAAATCTTTCGTTTTTCCATAACCATTAAGTCTCATCAGTTTCAAGCAAAACGAACTACACTTTATTGAAATTGGTGCACAATTTTTGATTTTATTCCAATTTAAGTGAAAAAACTTGCCAGGTTGTAACCTGCCAGCAAACACACCAAAGAAACACCTTAATGGCAACATATGTTTCCAACAAAATAGTGTCTTTACTGTGTGATAAATAGACTTTATTTGGAATAAAATGAAAAGTTGTACCTCGATTTCAATAAAGTATCACTCATTTTGTTTGAAACTCGTGCGCCTATATGACAATAGAAAAAAAACGGCAGATTTTTATATTAATTTAATTTAAATAATTTTTTGAATATTAAAAATTTTTCAAATTGACATTAAAACTGTCATATCACCTCTTGAATTTATGAAATAGCGGTACATATATCCCGGAGATTAGAGGCAATTAAAAAAAAACATAGTGCAGATATGAAATCAGCACTCTAAAATATTTTGGAAAGAGTTTCCGGTTGATCTGTTTTAAAAGTTGACTTTCTTGTGTAACCAATAACAAATTAATGTAACATAATTAATATAATAATCATGTAAGTTTGCTTACTCCTATAATTGTTGTGTTATTTTATTATCAGATCTGTAATTATGGCTGTTAATTGCAGTTCTGTTATTAAAAGAAACAACTTGTAATTAAATATTTAACTAAAAACATTTCAGATATTAAATAATTTATAACATTTTTTGTTAATTTACTATTAATTAAATTAATGCTTAAAGCATATTTTCAACATTTTACAATTAATTAGTAATAAATATTTGTTTAGTTTTCATTATAATTTAATAAATACTGTCAATGTACTTGTGGCGATATTTATTAATTTTTTTATTTATGTATTTCCTAATTTTATTCGACATAATTTACAAATGCATGTACATATGTGCACTTTTACACATGTGTATAAGTATGTCTGAGCTTACAACTTACACGTATGTATATGTATGTAGGTATTTGTGTCTATTTATGCATGCATGCGTGTATGTATGATGTATGAATGTGTGCAAATTTAAAATGTTTTTAAATTTTGCAATTAAAACTAAAAGCTGTGTCACTTCACTTTCATTTCGACCTTATGAAAATAAATATACAATTTATACAAACGACCGAAACAAAAATCAATAGTTGGTTGTTATGTACTACGTTTACACGTACGCATTATGCAAATAACATTATTGCGAATAATTTTTTTTCATTTTTTTGGCAAGTCTAAACGTTTTTTTGTTAAAAATTTTATTAATTAAATGGTTTTTGCATTAATTGCTTTCTTATTTGTTATTTTAAAATTTAAATATTCTTATGACAGCATTGCCATTCGGCACCACAAAAATCTCAAAAACTTTAATATTTATTTCTTATAATAATTTTATTTGCAAATAGCTGCCGTATAAACGTAGTAATAGTCTATTGCGTTCAAATTTCCACCCAACCTAAAAGGATATATTTTTCAATGCTTTAGGAAAAGGGTAATCTGCTACTACTTATGATTACTATAATTGCAAAAATTGCATCTCGTAATGCTGTACATTTTTAATCACTTGAAGTTGCTCTTTCAAAGAAAGACTTTTTGCACTTTGTAAAAGTTACCAGCAACCATTTGTGTTATACATACGTAAGACCCTAAAAAATGTTAAACATTTTAACGTTTATATGAATTTTTTTTTGATTTGTTTTCCTATTTTCACGAGCTTATACTATATTAATCTTAAAATATTTAGTAAAATTATTAAATTGAATAAAATATTTATGACTCTAGCAGCAGTTTAAAACAATTATAACGTAATGTTTTGAATATGTTCAAGCAATTAATTAAATAAATTTAATAACTATGGCTGGGAGTTATTAAATTTATCAACACAAATTTGCATTCGTGCATATTATGAAAGTTTGCAGAAGGTTTCTTTTATTTAACAATTAACAAAACAACACCTAAAATAATTGAAGGAAAGAGAAATGGCGATCTTTTCTTCTTCTCTATACCATTCACATGAACCTCCAAAAAAAACTTGTTACTGTTCGCGTAATGTTGCTAAATTTTAAGTATGTACTTTACAGGCATATACTATAAGCGGAATTAATTTATTCATTAACAACACAACTCTAATGACGTCGGTGGATTTATGTTATGATAAAAGTTAAAAGTGGAATTTGGATTTGAATTTCTTAAACTAACCACTCACTGGCAAAGGGAAATTTAAGAGGTTTACAACTTCTGCTGAGTATCGTTGGATATTTTTTATTATTGTCCTCAGCGTTGGGAGCAACAGCAGCATCTGCAGTCCCATAATCATAATCATGTTGATCATCATGATTTGGATAACTATTAAACACTTTATATTTACTTGTATGTTCAAAACAATTATCCCTACATATTTTACAATTAATTAAAGTACTATGGGAACTTTGACAGCTTACACTACTATAACTATTAAGGCTAACACTACCGCTATCACTGTTATCAAAGCTTTTAGAATTATAACTTGTTGGTAAAGGATTAGATTTAAAATTATAGCAACCTTGTTCCTTTGCTTCCACTTTAAATTTAAAGCTAATATCATATTCTGGGTCTATTGTAATGCCTTTATCGTTATCTATAGTTTTAGCGTTTGTGTTGTATTCAAGTTTTGTTGTATGAGGACTTGTATGTTCATTGTATTTACAATTGGCATTAAGAATATTTTGACTTTTGTTTAATTTACTACAAATATTTAAGCTATTACCTTTTGTTGCTGGTGATGTTGGTGTCTTCTGAATGTTTGTAGATGGGCTACACTTTGTGCTTTTATTACAGTTGGACTTTTCAATACCATGTCACACATTGGTGCCTTGTTGTCCTGGTATAACGGAATTACAATTTGTTTCGGGCTTGAATGTTTTGTTATAACGCTCGCAGCAGTTTCCACTTGAGACAAAACAAAATTTGTAAATAATATACATGGGTATACATAAAACTGAGGAACAGGTTACGGCCCACCCGACTTTAATGCTCCATTCAGGATATTTATATTCCTCTCCCAGCATGTCTTCATAACCCAAAAATGAAAATATAAAAATAGCCTACAAAGAATAAGTTATTTTCAGTTTTGTTTAAAACATACAATGTGCTATTTTTTAGTTTACTCATACCAATAGAAACACTGGGCTTATATACGCCCAGCATATACGCCAGAAAAGTCCTGGCTTTTGCCCCAACATCTGCTCTACATCAGTTGAAAAACGATCAACGCCATAAAACCAAAACACTCCGGCTGCCTCAACAAACACCACAAACAGTATGGCTAATCCGGGTCCGTAAACATTTAAAAAGTTCACTAAGAAAACGCCACCCTAAAAAGGAAAATAAAGTAATAATTTAGTCTAAGATAATGCGGGTATGTCTTCGATATGTATGTATGTAAAGGGTGTTTTTTATAGACGTATAAAACTTTAAATTGCAATAAAACAACAATGGATTATTCGATTGACATGAATTTCATTTATCCGAAAGATAATCTTGTGGCATTACATTTTAAATATGATTTCTGGCATATGACCGCCACGGCTGGCTCGGATGTAGTCCAATCTGGACGTCCAATTTTCGATGACTTTTTCCAACATTTGTGGCCGTATATCGGCAATAACACGGCGAATGTTGTCTTCCAAATGGTGGCTTATCCGCATAGACCAATGACTTTACATAGCCCCACAGAAAGTAGTCTAGCGGTGTTAAATCACAAGATCTTGGAGGCCAATTCACAGGTCCAAAACGTGAAATTAGGCGGTCACCAAACGTGTCTTTCAATAAATCGATTGTGGCACGAGCTGTGTGACATGTTGCGCCGTCTTGTTGGAACCACAGCTCCTGGACATCATGGTTGTTCAATTCAGGAATGAAAAAGTTAGTAATCATGGCTCTATACCGATCACCATTGACTGTAACGCTCTGGCCATCATCATGGTTTCAAGCGCACCAAACAGTCAGTTTTTCTGGATGTAACGGTGTTTCGACATACACTTGAGGATTACCTTCACTCCAAATGCGGCAGTTTTGTTTGTTAACGTAGCCATTCAACCAGAAGTGCGCTTCATCGCTAAACAAAATTAGCTTATGAAAATCAAAATTATGAACCGTTATTTTCGAAATAAAATTGCACTATTTGCAAGCGTTGTTCAGGCCTAAGTCTATTCATGATGAATTGCCAAACCAAACTGAGAATAAATCACTTGACAGCTGTTAAATCGGTCGCCATCTTGAACAGTAATGCCAACTTAAAGTTCTATACGTCTATAAAAAACACCCTTTATATTATCGAGAACTTTTTTATAAAAAAATTACACTGCCACATCTAATTCATTCACTCGAAAATATCTTTAGAGAGAAAATAATGTGGACTACGGGGACCCTTAAAATTATTCCAGCCTGGATTAATTGTGGGTGTTTTCTGCTAGCAAGTTAGAAACTTTTCACATTTTTAGTTATCTTAATAAAAAGATTGTATCCACAGTAGGGCAAGCTCGTGCCCTATTAAGTAAGAAGGGGAAACAAAGTCATTAAGACTGCTGGATGGCCGAAGCAGTCATGCGGCAATCAAAGAGACTCATTAACCCGGAGCACATTAGGGCAAAGGTTATTGTAAACTTAAGAAGAAATTACGTGAAAATCTGCGTTGAGCTAATTCCGGGATATTGTAGACGCCTGTCGTTTCTGTAGGGAAGGAAAAGAAACGTCGGAACATGTTCTGTGCGAGTGCCCAGCGGTGGCAAAATGGAGAATGATCTGCTAAGGTAGTGGGACATTGGTCCCAGAAGATTTAGGTATCTTTAATCCTACAGCAATTATGAGATTCGTAAGAAGTCTCGCATTGTAGTTAGAAACTGGGCTGCACAATAGATCTTAAAGGTCGCGGTGCGATTATAGCCCATGATGATGATCATATTGGGAACTATAGATATTGATTTAAGTACAGAAAGAAATATTTGGCTGATACAAATTTCTAAGAATGCATAATTTTCTCTCATGTGTAGAATTTTGATAATTTTGGAGCTTATAAATAGTATGGAGAAAAACGTATTCTGGAGAAGTAAAAAAATAAATTTTTTCTCTGTGATTTTTTGTTATAAAATTTCAAAATCAATTACTTTCTTTCTAGTTCTATTTTTACGTATACTCTTGAACAATTACGTGACTGAAAGCAAAACCCCAACAACAATTGTTTTATTTACAGTTACTCCAATCACATTAGCTTTGCTCATCTCCAATTTAAATCTGCTCTAAAAACTTGCTCTTAATTTATTTACTTAACTTGAAGACAACATTTAGTTGAATACAAAATGTATTCGTATTAGAAAAAATTATAATTTCTAATGTAATCAAGTCAAGTGATAACATTAGTTATCGCCTTCAATAAATATTTAGCAACAAGTGCTGGGGAGGGAGTTAAAAATTGTAAAGCAAAACTTAACAAGCTATTGTAGCAAAAAGTTTTTCTAAAAGTAAAAATGCATGATGAACAAAAAGCGAATGTTTTTTTTTTTTTTTTTTTTGTATAAATCTTAACGTTTACATATTTTTATGTATGTACGTGTGCGTGTATATCCATACAAATATATCAAATAAACCTAAGACAAACACATTTCTAAGAATGTAATATATTTTGTGCCAAATCAGTTGGACAGGTGTTAAAAGTGAATGAATAAACACACATACTCAAAGGACTCAACAGTTCAGGAGTAAGCAATAATGAATGGTTGTTTATCAGCTTAAAACGCTGAAAGGCACTTAACAAACGGAATAGAATGAAATAAAATTGAAAACGTATTTCAAAACGCAGTACATATTCGTGAAAGAGCGTAAAACATACATACAAGACTGATATCTTTTTATGCATGTAAATCTACTAGGGTTACTCAGCTCGGTGTTTTAAGTCGTTTTGCTATAGACTTTTCTTGAATTGCAGCAATAATTTTCTTTTTAATATCAAGTTATCGCAGGTGACATAAACATAGTTTTTATGGCAAAAAACCCGGTTTATCGTTTATGTATATGTATACATGTATACCAGAGAGCTGAAAGCTGCACAAAAAATCGTGCACAACATTTGCTTAAATCATATTTGAGGCATTATTAAAAACTGATTGTCTTTTATACTCTTCGACAAAATGCAAACATTTCAAAACACAAATATGCAAAAAGGCATGATATCAACCATCACACATATTTGAGTAAACTACTGCAGTTCGTAACCGTGCCTCGAACATGTCGTATTTTTGTATCGTAATTTACTTAATTCACAAAAGTTTTTTCGTTTGTTGTTGATATTCATTTTTTAAACCGTTCATTGTTTCACAATCTATCCAGTTTCCTCTTTAAGAGAAATTAGCTCTAATTGAAGTAAGCTGATCCAAACAATTTCATTTGTTCGTAACACATAAATACATACTTACGTAAGTCATTGTTGGCAATGCACACAGATAAATTCCCGCTAATAACAATAAAACAAATAGCTCTCTTCTTCGTCCAATACTTCGGGGATATTCATCACATAACGCTGTTATCATGGCCTCTAGACCACCGAAAGTGCTGTCCAAGCCCAATGTGATGAGCATTAAAAAGAATATTATAGACCAGAACACTGAACCGCTCATTGTTGCAATTGCCTCTGGATACACTATAAACACAAGTCCTGGACCTTCTAGACCTACACGATCTATGGTAGTTTTTTGAACATGCGCCATATATCTATAAATATTTACGATTAAAGAAATACAAACGCATTAGTTTTAAAAATTATATATATAAATAAATTTAGAGATACTATAAACACATACATACATATTTATGAATGTATGTATGCAAATACATGTTTAATTTCGCAAGTTTACAACTTCAAGTCAACTTTTTTGTTAAAGCAACTGACAACTATTGGCAAATGTGTATTTCGTTCTCTCCTAAATGCACTGTTATATTTGAAAGTCGTATAAGTCTACTTTAAAGAAATTACCGCTAAGTCAGGGAACACACACGCCATTTTTAGTTGTGCAACTCTTAAATTGCTAGGAGAAAAAGGAAAGAAGAATGGAAAAAGAGTACAGATTTGCTTCTATTTGGCAATTCTCTTTTTTTATCTATTTTTAACTTTTAAAATTGTCAAAAAAAGAAGAAAACTTTCAAGTTGACTGAGTAAAAGAATGCTAAAATTGCCGCTACAAAATTTTCGTGTGTGGGTAGACAGAGCGGGAATTTTAAAAGGCAATTAACAAAAAGTTGCACAACTAAATATACCTTGTGTGTTCCTAGACTAGTCAATTAAAAAAAAAGGAGTATTTAAAACGTTAGTTTCTATTTGTTAAAAAAGAAAATCCGAAATTAAACAAAAAAAATTTCTTCAAATCGTACCCATACTATTTTTAAATTTGCTTAGTAGTTTTAAAAATATAAAAGTTGTGACCCGAAATTACGTTTATTATGCAAAATTGCATAGGAAATGTATTGTTCCGTCAAAACTTTTAAGATATATTCGAAACTAGTAAACCAATTAAAATACCACTTGAAGAAAATTTTAATTCAATATAACATACCGTTTTTAAAGAAATTTACGGTTTACGTCGAAAGTCAGAGTCATTAAAAAAAAACCAAGTTCAAACAGTTTTCAGTTGCTCTGATCCAAAACCTTGTATACCTGTATTATAAGTGAATCAAATTTAAAACAAAAATTCTTACCCCAATACAGAAAATATAACAAAGCCAGCCAAAAAACTGGTTAAGCAATTAATGCTGCTGGTAATTAAAGCATCACGGTAACAATTATTATGAAATTTGTTATAACTAGATAAAGCCAGAAGCGTACCAAAACCAGGACCCAATGAAAAGAATATTTGTGAGGCAGCATCTATCCATACCTTAAAATAAGTAAATAAATAAATAATGAAAAAAATGTGATAGACGAAGGTTAAAAGTATATAAAATAAATAAAATACAAAGTGCTTTTGCGGCATATAGTAAACCATTAGCAGGAAGAAAATTGTTACGTACTTTTGAATTTTTTAATTTATGCCATTCCGGTGTTAAATAGTATTTAATACCCTCATCGGCGCCAGGTAACGATACACCACGTATTAGTAAAATAATAAGCACAACATAAGGTGCCAGAGCAGTTACCCATACCACCTTGCCAGCCGAACGTACACCCTTCCATAGAGAGAAATAAACCAAAATAAATACACCGAAAACACATAAAGCTAATGTTGGCTTAACGGGTCCCATTAAATCTAGACCATTTGATTTATACTGCTCCAATACTTTACGTCTGTTTTTTTTTTTTTTTTTTATTTTTTTATGAAGAAATTCAAATAAATAAAGGATTGAAGAAGAAAAACATACAAAGTAAGTAAACATTTTATTGGAATGTTGTTGAGATTTGATGAGCTCTAAATAGAAAAACCATTAGTTAAATAAAATTTATTCAAGTGTTTGTCATTTTCTTATAAAGATTATATGTGGTGTGAACGAGTGAGTTACTCACTCCATCATAATAATTGTCTATTAACTTACTCGAAAAACTCTTTAGCTGGTGTTGTTTGATTGGCGGTAAAACTGGCATTTGTAACTGGCATGCAGGCATTAGTATTCCAAGGATTATCACAAGATGTCCATGGTAATTTGGACGTAAAAGAGGCAAACAGATAATAAACAGCCCATCCTATGATTGTGTTATAATACATGCCCATATAAATGTCTATTAGACATATTGCATATCCAACACCTGTTGAATAAAGTGAAATAAGAAACAAGAAAATAAATTGTTACAAACTTTTTCAATTAATTCTAAACGCAAAAATTTATAGTGCAACATCCCTACAAATAATTATAAATGCACTCAATTTCTATGTGTAAGATTTTGTAAACAAAACGACCATTAACAATTAAAAAATAAATAAAACTTTTTAGAAAAAACACACATATTACTTCCAATTTATAAAATTTTTTCCATAGCTAAGGTCTTAAATTACCAATATACATATAAAGTTTTGCAGATATTCGTCATTCCCTTGCCAAAATGCATAAAGAACGAAATGACGAATAGCAGTGTAATTTTTTGAGCGTTTCATGATGAATAAAAATAAAACAAATATTGGCCCAAAAAGTCATTATCCTGGGAGACATTTTGAATTTCATGAATTTAAATTTGTTATTAAAAAGAAACCGACTTTAGTGCGACTATGATTCTAGGCCAGTTTCTCCAGATACTATATGAAATATAAGTACATACATGTTCTATTTTTTAATTAGATTTTTTTTCTTAGTAAAAATTATGAACAATAATTCAACTTATTTTATTTCTGCTTCCATTTACTTGATTTTATGTGCGCAAACAACATTCAGTTCTAATTGAGATCTATTATATATTTGAATTTGATTAAAAAGTTACATATATATCCCGAAACTAAACTCATTTAATGAAATATTACTTTGCTTTAGTACTTGAATTATTGTACATAATTTAATTATTCATGTCTTTTATTTCAAATGATTTGTATGTTAAGAAATCATCGTCTAAATTTACATTCATACATATCTTAAATTTGTTGAAAGTCTGTGATAGATATTCTTTTTCTTGTGTAGGAAAACAGTTTGAAAAAAAAAACATAAAGTGACACATGAAACGTTCTATGTGTCTTTTCATGCTACGAATAGAAGTAATATGGGCATGAAATTTATGCTATACGCAGTGCCGGTAAAAATAATAGCACTTTTATTTTATTATGTTTTGGATTGCAGTGTGATATAAAGTAATATAAAGCCTTTCCAAAGAAGGTAACGATTCTTCTCATATGAAACTATTTTTTTACTGACATGTAAAATTTGTCGGTAAAAAAAAAAAAAATAGCACGGAAAAATGTCTGGTTATTTTTAGCACACAGTTTTTAGTTTATTGTAGAATAACTATTGTACAATATTTATGTGTGTCTAAAACAATTTTATAAATTTATTTAAATAAAAATTAAATAGAAAAAGCGATACTGTCTTATTCAGAAGAAGATTTGCCTCCATTTTGGTTTTTCCAACATGATAATTACTTGAAAAATACTAACAAAAAGGCTCATCACTTGACAGTTGCCAATATTTAGATAATGATATTAAAGTCATAGACTGGCCTAAACAGTCTTTAGGCTAAAATCAGCAAAAATGTGTGTGAACCAAAATCAACAAACCAAAAACTTTAGGCTATAGTTAAAAAGCGGTGTGAAAGGATTTCCAAAACAGTATATGAAGCCTTGACTAACACTAAACCGAAGCGCTACGCTGCTGTTATTGCCACCAAAGGCCATGCAACAATATACTGGCATAAATAATAAATTTTTGTATTGAAAATTTGGAGTTTTGTTCAGTTTAAAATGTTTTATCAAAAGTATTGCTATTTTCCTTATTAACCGTATTGAGTAAACTATATCCATAAAAGCCAATAACTTCTTTTTTTTTGCATAGCGTAGACACTCCTTATACCTATTTTTGTTATTGTTGGAAGATTGTATTGACAAGTAAACAAATTTAAAATAAATAAAAAAGTGAAGCCTTGACTTCAGTGCTATTTTTTACCGCAGCTGTATGTACATATGCAACATAAACAAAAACAACAAAATTACGAAACAAGCAACAAGTTTATTAAAAAAAAAAAAACAAATTAAAAATCAGATTAACATGAACTTTTCTTATCCTTTTTTGTCAATTGCAGGAACAAGAAAAAGTTATTTCTGTAGACAAATTCAAACTGTGGCGCTGGCATAAATGCTTATCTTACTTAAATCTATAACAACCAGAAACCTTTTCTTTTTTGTTTTGTCAGTTTTGGTTGAATTTATTACCATTTACTTTTACAGTTCAATTTGTTTGCTTAATAGAGGATTCAAGAAAATAATGTACCACTATTTTTCAATAGCAAACAAATTTAAAAGAGCTTTTTTAAATAAATTGTTTTAAAAGCGTTTACACAGCAAACTCCTTTGTTACAATGACACACTTGTCCACTTGACTTGCTAAAGCGAATACTTCTTTGTGTGTTTAAAAAAAGGAAACTTTCTTCTTCAACTTTAAGACACGAAATGCTAGAAAAATAAACAAAAACTACTCTGCGCGATACTTTGTGTCATACAAACAAAAAATCCGTTAAGCAAACAATTTCCATAGCAAATAAAAAGACAAATTCTGAAGAAAGCAAATACGACAAAGACCCATATAAATGGTAGGATACGAATGTGAAAAACTTTGAAGAAATAACTAGTAAAGGGTGTCTCAGAAAGATTGAACTTTTTTATTTCACGAAACTTTGGCATTGACTTCACTTTGCTCCATTACCCATTGAATGAATTCCCGTGGACCATGTTTTCTTTACAATCTAATAAAAAAATCACAGATCTCTCAAAATATACATATTTTTAGTTTAAAATAAAAAAGTACACTCTTGCTGGGACACCATTTACAAATAAAGTTTTTGCACTTGCATATTCAAACGTGTCTTATTAGCATCATAAGTTAAATCATGGTAAAAACTCATACACACCAACACACAAACGCAAAACTTTCACAAGAGATTTATAAACGTTAGCATGATAGGTATGTATGTATGTATGTATGTAAAAGTCAATGCTCGCTGTATTCAAGTACCAGTACATTATAATGTTAAAGAAATTCCCTAGGTGTTACTTTTTATTATTAAGCATTTATCAGTTACCTTTCAATGCTGGGCATATACGTTTCCAAATGCTTAAGCAACCACAACGATGAAATTGTCCTAGTGCCAATTCCATGTAGAATAATGGCAGTCCACCGAATACCAACATAATGCAATATGGTATAAGAAATGCACCACCACCATTTTGATAGCAAATGTAAGGGAAACGCCACACATTACCCAAATCGACAGCAAACCCAATGACAGCTAATAGAAATTCGGCCTTTTGACCCCAGGTTTCTCGGCGTCTCTCAGTCACCGAAACAACTAAAACACGCTGTTTTGAAAAATAACAAGCAATAAAAAAAAATTAAACAAATTTATCAATTATAAAATTCGATGATTTTTTGCCATATAATACGAGTACATACATATAAATGGGAATCGCTTACGCGATTGACATGATTATAATTGCATATGATTTTTCATGTTTGTGAAAGTTTTCAGTTATAAGAATCAGTAAGAATAAAATTACAAAAGCAGTCATTCTTAAAAAAATAATTAGAAATTTATATGTCATACGAGTATAATACTAGCTGTTGTTACCCGGTCTCGCACGATCCTTTACTCTTTAAGCTGCATTCTTTAGTCTAAGGAGAGATCCTCTATATGAAATTTCAGTGAAATCCGTTGAAAAATACAATTATTTATTAAAAATTTATAGTTTCAATTAAATACATTGTTCAAAAGTACCTATAACCTCTAAGGTATCAAATTTCGGAAAAATTCATAGCGTGGTCAAGGAGTTTCGCGGGTTTGTATTTCTGAAATTTTTTGATTTTCTATTAATGTGACAGTCAAGGAGACTCGTTTAACGCGTTATTCTGAACCTTAGTGGAAATGTCATGTAGACTCCATTTCTAAATGAGTAAAATTCGTGTGGTACAAGATTCTTTTTGTTACTGTCGAGGACAGGTAACGTCGGAAAATATTCTATGGTTCGATCCAGCGGTAGGCTAGCTATTCCGTGGAATACTGGCCCCAGAAGGCCTAAATAAAAGAAATCTTACAAAAATCACGAGATTTGACTTATTTTAATTGGGAATAGTTGCGCCCGCAATATTAAGAACAGTTTGATTTGTAAACTTCTAGCATTTGCTTTTTTTCTTTAATAAAATTATACTTATAAAAGAAATAAATGTACCTCATTATTTGTAAATTTTGGCGCTAAGGGATCTGTGGCTTTAGCCGGTGTTGCATTATCTGTATCATCTTCATTTGAGTCCTCTTCATTTGGTGGAGATTCTTTGTTATTACTCCAAGGAGCTGTTGTAGTATTGTTAGCTGTTGTTCTTCCTGTCGATGATGCTTTTGTGGTTAAATTATTTGCAAATTCGCAACAATTGCTATTATTTCTTTTTGTACGTTGTTCCATCTTTACGATATAGCAACAAAAATAATATTTCAAATGATGGGTTTAATGTAAATTTTATTGTTGCCTTCGCTGCTGCTGTTCTTGATGATGAAGGTGATAACGATGATAGCAACGTAAGGAAGGCAGAGAGGGCAGTTCAACGATATTGTGGTCCCAAGTTTCTTTGATATGAGTACCTTCTTCCCTTGATAGTTTGTTTGTGCAATACTTCTAGTTAAAATAAAAACTTCTGCTGTTTTCTATCAAAGCCACAACCACATGTTGCTGTTTGTTATTTTGTGTGGAAACGTTGCAATTGTTGCATGTTTGGCTCATTTAATATGAACTTCTTTTAAGGTTGTCATACTGCTGAAACCTAGAAATATTTTAAAAAGAAAAATTAAAACTACCATAACCCATATTTTATTCAAATCGAAATAAGGTTGTTGAGGTTAAAATATTTTATGACTAACTTGATAATTGAAATATGTATCTTTATGGACATAGGAGCTAATGTACTAAGTAAATCTTAACTAAATTTTTTCTTTTTGGTTGCCTTCTTTTTTTTTGCGTGAAACAAATGTTTCAGGTATTTAACGGCCTTGCTCCGTAAAAGTGAACGACAACTTCTTTCGTACATCACTACATAGTATGAAGCAAAGTAGCTTCCCGCGTCTGTCCCTATGTCTGTATATATGCTTAGATCTTTAAAACTACACAACGGATTTTGATGCAGTTTTTTTTAAAAGATAGAGTGATTCAAGAGGAAGGTTTATATGTATAATCTTGGAAGGTTTAACGTCACAAGTCCGCCCGGCAGGTAGCGCTATAGTCGGTATCTGGCTCATTTGCCTACTACCTGTTTTTACCCGGTTTCGCACGGTTCTTTACTCTATGAGTATGATTTCTTAGTGTAAGAAGATCGAATATATAAAAATTTTAAGGCAAGACAACGTTTGTCGGGTCAACTAGTTTGAAAACAAAAACAAATTTTCGTGTATTACATTACATTCATACAAACTTACGAGCGAAGCTATCGTTCGCTTTTATAGGGCCTGGCCGTAAATTTTTTTGGTTGCGGAAATATTTAATTCCTTCAAATTGTAATATACACAGTTTGATAAACGGATTCGTAGGTATATGATTCGTTTTAAAAACACATGAAAAGTCATCGGGTGCCCCTTTAGACTAGTGGGTAGTGTGCTAGCCTATCAATTTGGGGGTCTCAAGCTCGATTGCTGCCCTGACCCTGGGTATTTTCTGCAGATAATCAATAAAGCTTCGCGAAAAATGTCCTTCCGTAAACATATGAAATCATAAACGAAATCATGTAATTCTGATTTGTATATATATATATATATATATATATATATATATATATATATATATATATATATATATATATATATGTATATAAACAACAACAATTTAGCTTCCTTATATGTATTCGTATAGCAAGTTAATCACGATAATATGAGTTCTTTCATTATGCCAAAAAGAAATTTCAGTACATGTTCGTACAGCAACATGTGTTTGGAAATTGCAAAATAATGCAATAAATTGTTGTTCTTTTTGCTGCTGTTGGTTAATTATGATTTCCTCTTGTTTACTTTTTTGTAAATTAGCCTGCACGAATTTTTTGTAATGATACAGATTCAGTTTTACTTATGTGGTTGTTGTTATAGTTTTTTTTTTATTTAAGTGGCCATGACCGTAGCCGCCTACAATGACAATGTCAACATTTGGTTAGATTACACATTTAATAAACAGCAATAAATGACATTAAGGAAAATTCCGCTTATACTTTATGGGCCTTTAAAATGAGTTGTTTTTTGTTTTATAAACTAAAATGCAAATTATTTATAGCAGAATTGCTGTAATGATCTTTCGGCGTTAAAAATGTAGAAACACTTTATATTATCTGAATACGTTTTTTCTTGCATTTTCGTTAAGTAACTATCTATTAAAACTTTTAATAAAGGAAGTTCTGGTTGGTTACGTGGCGGCCTAACGGCCTTCAATTAGAGTCGCAAGACTCCGTTTTGAGCAAAAGGATGTTGTAGTAAGTGTCTTTTTTTCGTTTTTAAATAAAAGCACGTACTTTTTGAGAGTTTTAATTTTTTAATAGATTCTAAAAAAGTTATGCTCCGATTAAGTATGGAATAAAATATCAACACCAGCAATTCGTTCAAAGGGTAATGAAGCAAAGTGAAATTAATGGCAATTTTTCGAAAAAAAAGTCAGGTTTCATGAATACATAAAATTATTAAATTTAGGGCTCAGAAAATCCTCATACAGGAATATGATAATGGAGTTCTTGTGGCCTCAACTTGGCGACATCGAATTAATTGATTTATTGCAGTATAAAGAGTGTCTGAGCTTAAACACAATTTATAATGGTAAATCTAATGGAAAACGGGTTTGTAAGAGTTTCAAATCATAACTTCTTTGTTTACCAACGGATTTCTATAATTTTTTACTTTGTTTGAAGGATCTTATCTTTCAAGCAAGCTATGCTTTTTGAAAAGCGGTTATAGTGGTTGAAGTGTGAAAAAACACATTTTTTTATTTTTTTCTTCAATTAATATTTATATTCTTTGGATCACAAATCAAAGCAATATCCAACTTCAGAAGAAAATTTGCATTTCGTCGATTTCATAGTCAGGAAAAGGATACTTTTCTTAAGAGCTGACTTGTTTTCATAAAAATGTTATGCGTTTAAAATCGTTTTTAAAAAGATACCCACTTCAATGCGACTATGATGATGGGCCTTTAAATTTAAAAATTCTTATTCTTTATTATGACTATAATTATGTACCATTATTTATAATATTTAAAAGCTGATTTTATTCATTTGCCATCCAAAAGTCTGCACTATAATTACTAATTTTTATTTTCCAAACAAACAGAAATTAGGTTAATTAAAGAATCCAAAAATGTGCTTTTTTAAGATAATATATTCATTTTATCTCAATATCTTCTTTATGTATTCTTTAACAAATATTTTATATTCATTATAAAATATACAAATAAAATATTTTTCTTGTGATAGCAAATTGTGACCTTTAAAATATTTATTTTTTTATTATGACACTATTTAAGTAAATGAGTGATATTGTTTTACGAGTATTATTAAGTTTTTGCGGTATCTTTTTGCTTAAAAATCTATCAATCATTAAAAGACAAATTAAAAGAAAATATTCAAGCAATTTACAGATCCTTTTCAAAATTTTAATTCGTTGCACTTACACAATGAAACCAATTATTTTACAAAACAAAATTAAGATTTTAACAAAATATAAATTTGGCACCGTTTCTTTTTTTATATACTATATATATTTACATACATATGTATGTATTTATATATATTTATTAATTTACACTAAGCGTTTTCGAAAATCAAAATTTGAAAATAAAACGTTAGAAAATCTCGTAACGCACAAAGCGGACTGCCAGTTTTAATGCAAAAATGCGACCCTTTTATACTCTCAAGCAAAAATACGAACTCGTTCAAAAATGTATAGTGCATGACAGGATGTGAAACGAAGATGATGGCATAACATACAATGCGCGCACATGTTATGAATCGTATCCTTGTTGTTTATATGATTTGAACTGTTGTTGTTATTGTACTTTTTATCATTAAACTGTTACAAATGCGTGTATGATAATAATGTGTGTATGATTTCTTTTAAAATGGGGTTGGGAAGGAGGTGCGTGTTGTGTTTGTTGAATAAATAAAAAAAGGCTGCTTTTTCCTTTAAGACAGCAATTTTTGCCTGTGTTCATTAGTTTTATTTTTGTAACAATTTGTGAAAGGTGGAGCTGTTTCATGTCCATACATAGCTGATATATAGTTATATGTATTTAAATACATACATATGTATACATATACATATATATGCAACAAGCTGTTGCTGCTTACTTGGTTTTTTTTTGTGCCTACTATGAATCCATTGATATTATTTTTTTGCATGATTTTGCTACTTTGGATTTTATAATACGAACTGTAAATATTATAAATTATAGGTTCATACATACTGATGTACATATTTTAATTGTTGTTTATATACTTTTTGTTATTAGTGTTCTCTTTATTATAATGATGATCTTAAGCAAGAGCTCAATTTTGGTAAATTATAAATAATATTTATTTAACAATAATATGGCTATTTTTTTAGGCTTGAGGTCTTATTTTTCAAAAATTTATTTTTATATCGATATTTCGCTCCAATTTTTGTATCTTCTTCAGGATATAATTAATTTGATTTAAAATTTTATTAAAAATATTTTTTACACCAAACATATTTAATAAAGAACTTTAAATTAACGGCGGAAATCAAAAAATTCCTGTATTCGTATTTTTATTACACAGAAGGCATTTGAAAGACAGACATAAATATGTACATACACACGCTTGCCTAAGCCTGAGTCTGATTTCATGTTTGTGTATACAAACATTACGCAAATGTGTAGCTTAAAAATTTACATAAAAAAAAAACAAAACAGAAATTAATGAAAATCTAAAATTTCGGTTGTATTTTTTATTTTTCTCAGTCATTTGTAGACCGATTATTTTGATTTTTTGCACGGTCATTATGACTGTTATTTCTGACAAAACGGCGTTTGTTAAAAACAATTTCTAACACCGTTAGAATAACAATAAACTTAGACGTCAGATTTATTAAAAGGATAGTGTGTAAATAAAATTAATGACACACTATCTCAAGCAGTCGTAGGATTTATTCACGAACTTCTATCCTACTCAAAGAACTTGCATAAAATGTCCATTCTATTATCACAGTCACACAAAAAATATGAAAACATAAATAGCTTGACGTTAATGCTTTAAGTAGAATAGAATCATAATTTGTTTACATACTTTTATGGAAAACTTTTTTGGGTGAAAATTATTGGTAGAATTAAAAAAACATACAAATTTTCATTTCAGAACACAGAACGGCTAATTCAGAACTTCAAAACATTTTAATCCCACTAATTTTGTTTTAATTATTTCAGGTGTAAATGACTGGATACGTTGCGTTCTTAAGCTGTTAACAATACTTTTTTCAGAATAATTTTAAACCGAAATGTATACTGAACTTTTTGGTGGGTAGTGGCAGCTGATAGGCGGACAAGTAGCCCATTCCCATAAATTTTAATAAAAATTAAATAATTAATGTCTTTTTATCACATACAGTAAAGTACTATATTAACAACACTATACTAGAAGACTAAAAGTGATTTATTGAAGCAATAGTTCGAGAGACTGTTGTTTTGTTTAATTGTCGTTACTAATTAGTTGAATTTTAATTCATGATCGTACCGATTCTTGAATTTAGTATGTAAGTCATTGTCATAATTGCATTTAAATGATTTATTTTTATAAATTAAGTTGATAGATTTACGGCTGTTGCTGAAAAGAATATGATGACTTGAATATCAGTTTACGATTTTTTTATTTAAGTTAAAAATTGCCACACGTTTTATGTTACCCGGTATCACCCGGGCCTTTACACTATCAGTTAGTATCCCTAGAGTAAAGAGAGCGTATATATTTATTAAACTTCAAAGAATTTCTTTATAAAATTGACCTTTAATCATTGAAAAATCTATCATACTGGTTTTAAAATTATGTACTTCGATAAATGATTGTGCTACGGTAGATTTTTACATCGCTATTGGTCACCGTCACAGTATCCTTTTGGATTAGTTGGTGTGTAAAAATTATTATATGAAGCACAAATATATTTCGCGACATCACTACAGTTACAAAAACGTACAACGTGGCACTCTCAATGTGTTAATATGTTATACACATGATCCTCAGCCTAGATTTTTTACTTGTTGTTTTTGATTTGGTTTCACTTCTTTTATTAATTTTTTTTTTTAATTTGTAACAAGCTTACATGGCAGAATTTAATATGGTAATGAGGTACCCACGACAGTGCTTGCAAGCAGTGCAAATGAGTATGAAATGCTTCGATTTAGTCAATACAACAACCAAATAAACACATTTGCCTTTGCTTTATTTGCATTAAAAATACAAAAACACAAACAATTAACAGATAAAGCTAAAGCTGCTAGATTTTTTCGAGAGTTTTGCAATCTGGTAGCAATGATTATGGTGTTTGCAACCAAAAATTTGGGAAATTTAAAAAGGACACTCACAATCTAGTTTAATATGCTCAGTATATTAGCAAAATCGAAATTTGTACATATGTGTATCGACGTGATTACCCCTTATGACAAATCAAAAACAAACATTAAAATGCAAAAACAACAAACGTATCTTTTCTTGGAAAGGAAGAAAAATAATTCACTGAAGAACTTACAGCTGTCTTAATGTCATTACCTTGGATAATTCTGCAATCAAAATACGTTTTCGATTTTCAATATTTTTTCATCATTAATTTTTACTGGTACTAATGCTTTACATTTTTAGCTGATTATTAAAAATTTCCCGTATTATATACCCAGGTAAAGATCATGATATATTTTTTTATATTGAATCTTCACTTTTTCATATACAACACTAAAAACTCAGATGTGATCTTATGAATTAAAATTTGATTTTTACAATTTTTTTTTTGATGTGCTGAGAATTTGCCACTAACACCGAAAGATCCAAATTACAAAAACGCCGACGGCTAAACATGAATTGCGAAGCGAACAATGCCATCACCGCGATACACACTGACGTCCCGTAGCAAACTAAAATGAAATAAAATGGCGAATGTTCTCCATCCAACAAATCCATTGAAAATTTTCAAACTCATTCTGATAAATTTGTAAACAGCTCCATACACATCCAACAGATTAGAAATAACACGCACAATTCATGTGTATGACCAGCTTAAACTTCGCACGCTCAGTAATTATAACAGTTAAAAACAGCTGATTCTACTTGTCCCAGCAAACATAAAATTAAATTAAAAAATAAATTTTTCATTTGAAGTGTATAGAAATGATCAATTTATTTCCCAAGCTTAGATAAATTTTGCAAAATGTGACTTTTTTGTTTTGGAAAGCTATTATTATTAAATTAATTTCAAGCGCTTATCGTTCGAGAAAGGATTTTTTATATATCAAACTGTTCCTAATTTTAAAAATGAAATCTACACGCTTACTGGGTATATAAAAAAAAAACAGCATTTCTCAAATGCAATTGTGTCAACCTATTCAATATGACTTTGCTACTAAATAATTTATTAAATTTACCAAATTGCTTCAAATATCTAAACTCTCGAGTTTTTTGTTTAATTAACCAACGGAACTACTGTATTCCCTTAAAAAAGCATGAGGAAAACCAACAGGAAAACGGTATTATCAAAAACCAACATACTCAACAACAAAAAAGCTTAAGCATTGCGGTCATTGGAGTTCCAAATGCTGGCAAGAGTACATTTATAAATAATTTAATAAATCATAGGGTAAGTAGCTGCACAATAGATCTTCCAGATAGAGGTGATATTATAGCCCGTAATTATTATTATTAACAAAAGCGTAATAGTTATAGGCATGTAGGTTATTGTTTAGTAGTCGGAATTTAGAAAATAAATATTTTAGATTTTACGCATCAATTTTGTTTTGTTATAAGAGAGGATTAAAAGCTAAGTCGAACAACTTGTTAGAATATTCTCACAACTTTATTAAAAATTTTACATTCATGTCTCTGAATATAGGTGTGTCCTACATCAAGCAAAGTACATACTACTAGAAAGGCTAATAAAGCTGTTTACACTTCAAAACAAACTCAGCTTATTTTTTACGATACTCCAGGCTTGGTCACACAATTGGAGGTTAAGAAATATAACTTAATGAAAGCTTTTAAGAGTTCGTATCGTCATGCCATCCAGCATGCAGATATGATAGCTGTTATACATAATATTTCCAATTCATGGACCCGCCATTGCTTACATTCAACTGTATTGGACAGTCTTAAAGCATATCCGCAATTACCAAGTATCTTAATATTAAATAAAATTGATACCTTAAAATCGAAACGAGTAACATTGGAACTGATACGAACACTGACGAACAATACCTTAACAGGTATCAAGAAAGAACGAAGATTAAACAAAAAGGATTCAGAAGTTGATAACATAAAAAGTGCAAAAGATTCGATCAAAGAATTTGGAACTTTGGATAAAAAAGAATCCAGTTGGAGTCACTTCAGTCAAGTATTTATGGTATCATCTATCACTGGCAATGGGTTAAAGGAAGTTCAAGTTAGTAGGAAATATTTAAATTTATTTAATATTAACAATTAATTTTCATAAATGTATTTATTTAGGATTACTTAATTCAAGTAGCTAAAATTAAGCCTTGGCAATATCCGAGTGATACTTTCACCGATGAAAGCCCTGAGGATCTTATAGTGGAAAGTGTAAGAGCTCGGTTACTCGATTACTTGCCCCAAGAAATTCCCTACTTATTGAAGCCTGCTATAGAATTTTATAGCGTAGAAAACAGTTAAGTATATTAAGTATCAAAGCACAATAACTTTATTGTTTGTATGTTGTGGATAATTTCAGATACAATATATGCTTCTGTGGAGGTAATATGTCCCAATAAACGAATTGAAACTCTAATTTGTGGCGAATGTAATGGAAGACTACGACAAATAACCGAGCGCGTAACATCTGATTTAGTAGAAACTTTTGGTAAACCAATATCCTTCACTATTGCCACCAGACCCAAAGTAAAAGATATTGAAAATCAAAAAAATTTATAAAATAAATATAAATAAATTTTAGTTTGTATTATTGGCCAGAAAAATGTTCTTAAAAACAATAAATTGATTAGAAAACTAATTCGTTATAAAAAATCATTACAGCATTGTACTCGTATATAGGAAACTATGTGTTTTATATTCACCCTTATTATATTTGGAGTTTTCAATTTAACACATCAACACCAATTAGGTACTAACACTAATGATGATGCATTATATGTACTCATTAAATTTATTCACAAATTCATAATAATTTTAAATGCCCAACTAATTTATCGATTTTATCAATTGAATCCGGTCCTATGCCTAGGACTGTGGCAGTTCCACAAGCTAGCTGTGTGCGCCCAGCATCTTGAACTAGCGCAGATATTACACCGTATTTTTTAGCTCTTTCACACAACGTAATCAAATCATCATAGCCACCGTCCACTTTTAAAACAATTTTGGGTTGTCCTTGTACTAACCAGGATTCAAACAGTTTTCGCGTTTGTGAGCTTTTACAACATTGGACCTCTTGAACGCACAATACTGCAGCATGAGCACATTGAGCAGCAGTTTTCCCTTTAGACATTTTTAAATCGCCTCGGACTATTAGCGCAAGTTTTGTGGGAGGAGAATACATAGTTTTAAGCCATTTAATAGCTGCTGGTAACTTCATAGTTTACAGTTTGATTTTTATATATGTATGTAGTTTTATTACTTTTGTTTATATTGTATTTTAATTTATGTGAGCGTATTTTTTACTTTGGATATCAACATATTTTTGCATACAAATCTTGAATTCTTTTACCTTGTCCTGGCAACTGCGCCAGTCGCCGGTTTCTGCTATACACTCCTGTACTTTGTAATGCAAATCGATGCAACCAGTTTTCTTTAGCATTACCTCAACTGGATCCTGATCCGAATCTGGCATTATTTTAACTTTGTTTGATAGTTTGTAAAAGTGCAAATAGCTTAAAAAAATATTTTACATTTTCACATGTTTTATAACAGTTTGAAAAATTGAAAAGTTGGCAAATAAAACAATGTTGAACAGTGTTGAACTAGTGAAAATAACTTGTGTCACGTCACACTATCTACTCTGGCAGCATTAAAACGCCAAAATTAATTAGTAAATTAAATTATTTAGCGTATTCCAACAATAACCAGAAATTAGATAAAGGAATTTATTTTTATCACAGGTACAAAGGCAAGGTAATTAGATGATGGTAAGAAACACTTTTACTAATTTTTTTTCAAGAAACGCGCTTAAAATGGAATTCATTTTATATACACACATATATTGTATTTTACTGTAGTCTTCAGCTGTTTTTCGCTTACATAAGTATTTTGTATAAAATAGACTGTACAATAAAGTCTTATGAAAAGTGTGGAGAACTTCCCCGCCCAAACTTCTTGCTCAGCTAATGGATAATAAGGATATAAATATAATAAAACGTTTTTTGCCCACTTGTTATACTTTTCATAGGCTTTGCTGAAAGTGATCTTTTGTTTCATATAATTAGTTTATAATTGTCGCAGTACACTTTTTGCTTAGCTTTCACTTCGCGTTAAATACCATAATTTCATTTGAATTTTACTTTCGAATAGATCTTAACTTTAAATAAATATTATAACAATTTATTATTTTTGTTTACAAAATACTGCATTTTGTATTACTTAATTTTTTTTTTTTTTAATAACAAAAAGTTTCTTTGAATTTTAATATGAATCATTATGAATTTAATTAAATCATTTCAAGATGAAAATTAAAAATTTTATCACCTTTGTTTTACATTATAATTTACCACTTCACCTGAACAGTGTCATTTTCTTGTACTGAATAAAAATCCAAAGTTTTGGATAAATTATCCAAAGGTACTATTAACTCGGGATATTTATGATCTATGTAACTTAATTGTGGCGAATAGTTCGTGGAATCCATATGAAAATGTTTTACAATTAGACCAAGTAAAGTTTGTACTGTAATCATTCGAGGAAATTTCTTCTCCCATATTTCTCTAGTCTGTGCATTTAAAATACGTATTTTGATTAAGTTTGAGATTTTGTGATTATTTGGTATAAAGTCAACAGGTGAACCATATTCTAGCAAATGAAAATTAATTTTTGTTATTCTTTCATTTTGAAAATTTTAATGTTGAATAGGTAACAATTACATACTTTTTATAATCGTAGCATATGATCGGTGCTTTTTATAAAACTCCTTCAAAGTATCAGGAGATTTAGACGCTTGCAGCCATTCAACAGCATATTTTTTCCATATATCATATTCGGCGCCACGCCTTTCTTCTGCCGTTAAATTAATTTTATTTAGAATTTGTAAATTAGAAATTGAAGCAATAGCCTTAGCGAACATTTCATCAAAATTTGATTTCAAGTGAGGAGTTTTATACAACATTTTTAAACTCGGCAATTTATCGAGCTCATTGAACGCTTCTGCTTCATTCCAAATAGGATTATAAAGAAGATTCAAATGTTGCAATGCAATAAACATGTCCAATTTAGCATTTGGTTCGCAATCCGGTAACTTTATTTCTTCAATGCCATTTTCCATGAGATTCAATGAAATTAGAGTGGCTATATTTCCCAATTTACAAACTTGATCAAAGTCCATTAGCTTGGTGCGAAACAAATCTAATTCTCTAAAAAATATGAATATAATAATGATTTCAATTCATAACAAATATAGATACAATATATATTTATTCAGAAAAAACTTACTTTAGATTTTTAAAAATAACCTGGGTGTTAACGACGCTAAGCTCACTTATCGGATTCTCTTGCAAGCCTAGCGATTCTATGAAAGGCCATAAGCGTGCCGTTTTTATAACTTGCCCCCAGTCTGTTAACCCGCAATTGCTCAAATTTATAAATTTTAAGTTGTTAAAAGCTGTCGATAATTCATGTACTTGAGAATCTGCAGGTAATTCCATGCGATTGCCACTAAATATAAATATATATTATATATTATATATTATATATTATATATTATATATTATATATTATATATTATATATTATATATTATATATTATATATTATATATTATATATTATATATTATATATTATATATTATATATTATATATTATATATTATATATTATATATTATATATTATATATTATATATTATATATTATATATTATATATTATATATTATATATTATATATTATATATTATATATTATATATTATATATTATATATTATATATTATATATTATATATTATATATTATATATTATATATTATATAAGTAAATTATTAAGTACGATCCTAAAAATTATTGTAAAAGCTAACCTCAAATCTAAATTGTTTAAAGTGGGCACTTGTGTACATATGTCTGCTATTGTTTCCCAGTTCCAAATTAAGGTATGACTTAAATTTAATGTTGTTAAACTGACAAACTCCTTTAAGTAGCCTGCAGAATTTATAGGACAATTGTCCACACTGATTTCGCTTAATTGCTCAAATTTACTCTGTTTACGGGCCAATTTATCCATTCCTACAATTTCGAACAAAGGCGCTTGAATAGATGCCTGAGTTTCTCGCATCAACTGTTTATCCAGGGCAGTGTCTGTATAACCTAAGTAACGTTCGCGGGCTGCGTCTTCCAGTGATTCAAAAGGCCCTACTTTTCCAGGACGTATAAAACTTCCTGCAGTCGGGTGCACCGTGTGAAAATAATGTTTGCCATCGAGGGTACCATTATGTTTCCCCCTTTTTATGTCATCCCATTCTACTCCAAGCCACGTTCCTTGATAGCCAATTACCTAGATTAAATTATCAAAATTTTAATTTTTAATTTCATAATTACAATACTATTTATACTTACTTCTCCAACATAACGGACGGTACCACAATTTTCTCCAATTTTTATGCGTGTTCCCAATGGGTAACTCAAGCAGGTATCATTCAATATACCAACCATTTTGTCTAGCCCAACCCTTGTTTCGATTTTATTTCTTACTTTAACTGTGTTGGCGTAATTTTTGTAATTGTTAAATTTTTTTTCACTTTATCTCTTTGTTTTCAGTGTACTTCGTTGGCCGATGATTCACTATCAATGTTAACTAAAATTTAACTGGATTTATCCTTAAGATAATAAAATAATCTATTTAATTAATTTCAAAATTGATTTTTGTGTTTTTTGTTTTTATTTATATATATTTACCAATAATATTCTTTTTTGTTTTCTTATGTATTTATTCTTCACTTTACGTCACTTAAAGAAACAAAAGTTCACTTTGATTTCTATAACGGCGTTAAAATTATAACTACAGTTACCAGGTAGCCATAGCAATACAGCTGCTTACTGTTAGAATGGTATTTAATTTAAATACATTTTTGACATAATGAGACTTGCCTTTGCTTGTCAAAATTGCTACATATATATGGTCGGAGTATACACGTCATATCTGTCTTTTTTGACAAATCAAGAAATTTTAAAAATAGAGATTCTTCATGATTTCATCTTATATGAATTCGTCTTGCAGGTGACACTGTGAAGAACCAAGGCAAATTCCTTGGTGAAGAACTAAGTAGACGAGCTCGACACATTGCCGTTCATTAAGAGACTCAATTCCATAGCAGAATTAACAAGGTACTAATAGTAGAACGAGTCGATGTTTTATACCTCGCCCACAAAATCAAGAATTGTCCAACTAAAATTGCTGTGTGTGGTCTTGGTCCAAGTGTATGAGTGGATTACATTGTTATATTCTCTTTTAGTAGTATATGTGTTTGACACATAAGGGAGAAGAGCCGCATGGTGTTTTTGCATTTTAATGTTTGTTGTAGATTTGTCGCTACCTTGTATAATTCTGCCATACTCGGATCAATCCTGTATCACCTGTTATACGTATGTATAAATTTATAATTAAAAGAGTTTGTAAAAAAACTATTGAATTATCTAAGCACACTTGAAAACGAGCTATTTGTTAATTTAAAAACTCAACTTAGTTTATATCATAGTATAATTATACCAAGTAGACGCACCATGTATTTTGTTAGTGTAATTATTCATAGTATAATGTCAAAATGAAGAAAGAGAAGAAGCAAAAGAAATAAACAAAAAATAGGGTTGAAAGAAAATATTTCAACATAAACAACATAGCTTATACTCGTAATGCAAAAAAATTGTAATAAATAAATAAAATAATAAAAATAGTGCAATAAATTTAATTAATTTCATAGGAGAAAGTAATTTTGTGCCCAGTATTTGTGCAGTGCATTGTGTTATATTTATTTTTGGACATATGAGTATTGGAATTGAACTGTTTTTTCCTTTTTCTATTTGGATCTGTGGGCACTTGAAAAGTGCTTTGCCCCTTTTCCACCCTTTTCTTACATAGAATACAGTAAGACATTGCTTTTTATAAATATATTCACAATTTTATTTATTTAGAATTTGCACTGCACACGAAAATAATTGGGCAAGCAATAAAATTGTTTGCGGCAATGTTTAAAAAAATTTGCAAATACAGCTTTGGCGGCACAGAATCAACACGTTTCTTTTAATCAATTTATTATTTAGCACTTAAATGAAGTTGCTTTGCACTTTCTTATAAAAATTTTAGAAGATTTTTCACAAATAATTGGGCAGGCAATAAATTTTTTTTCCACAATGCTTAAAAAAATTTGCATATAAAAGCTTTGGCGGCACATAATCAACACGTTTCTTAAAATAAATTTTCTTATAAGCACTTAAATAAAGTTGCTTCCCACTTTCTTATAAGATTTTTCACAAAATTTGGCATAAGAATTAATAAATAAAATTTTACATTCAAAACCACTTTTCAATAAAATTTATATTGTTATGAGTTATACTATGTACTACAAAAATATTATTTCGTAAACAAGCAAAGCAAAATGAAGAAAAAATTATTATTCAAGTCTAACAAAAAACACGTGTAAAGAAAAAACAGCTGACGACTTGCGTCTACTTAATATAATTACACTATGAGTTTATATCAAGGGATCGGCTTGTGTGTATCCGCCGCATATTGTTTACCATCGCCTTGGGACTTTGATTGAAAAGTATCAAATAGCCGACTGAAATTGGGATTTCCCCTTTGTGTGCCTGAACCAGTGATTAATGTACACGTCATTGCAGTTTCAGCATTTATAATTTGTTCCTTAGGTTTTGTTTATGGTGTACATCAACAGAATGCATTGTACGTGCCTTCGTTTACTTAAGAAAGAAGCTTGAAGAGAACAAAGGAAATCTGTGGAACAACACGTGAATAATAATAGTAGAAATGGACAATGAGCAACGCCCAGAAGTATGCTGGATGACTTATTTACACTGAGATAAGAATTTATAACTATGATTTTTTCTTTAATTCTAGCTTCAACCAAGATCATATCAACTTGAATTGCTCGATTATGTTCGCAAAAGAAATGGAATTATTTATTTACCAACTGGGGCAGGCAAAACTTTTATTGCTATTCTAGCACTTAAACACTTCTCTTCGCAACTGCAAGAGTGAGTATTGTGATGAAATTATCAAAGAATTTATGCTTTATATTTTGGAAAAGTATACAATGTAAAATTGAACAACAAAAAAAGAAAGTACAAATTCTTAAAATAATATTTAA
The DNA here is from genome assembly GCA_947397855.1 of Thelaira solivaga. Taxonomy (NCBI): domain Eukaryota; kingdom Metazoa; phylum Arthropoda; class Insecta; order Diptera; family Tachinidae; genus Thelaira; species Thelaira solivaga. Next base: position 52,654,671 of record OX377614.1, read on the forward strand.
AAAAATGTAATCTGTATTCGTGCTTAATTTCAAATTATGTTGGTATGCAAAAAGCATTATTTTCCATGATATTCGCATGGAAAATTTCAAAAAATTGTTTACTTAGTACAATAAGTACTAAGAGGGAATGTATATCTATACAGCTATTTCATGAGGCGCTACTCTGAATCTTGGAGTTACTCACTGAAGATGAGAATATCATGGAAAATAATGCATCTTGCATACCAACATAATTTGGATTTAAGCACGAAAAAGATTAACTTTTGTTAAATTTTATAATTCCAAATTATTTAATATGTTGAAAAATAATGGGTCATAATCATAGTCACAAAAAAGTAGGCGTTTATTAAGAGCTGACTTTTGCTCATAAGAATTTTTAATATTTTTAAGTTAAGGGCTCTAAAGATTTCAATATCTAACAAAATATTAATCTTTATTTGTGCTTAATTCCAGAAACTGTGTTGGTTTTAAAATTTATTCTTTTACTCATGATATTGTTATGAGTTATTTATTCAGTACAATAAGTACTGAAGGGGAAAGCATACCTATATGGACCATTTCATCAGACGCTACTCTGAATCCTCAGTAGGTTACTCCCAACGTTTTTCAATATCTATAAAATCAATAAAAATTATGTAAAAAATATTTCAGTTAATGCAAAAATTGCCTAAAATAGCTATTAAGGGCCGCTGATTAGTTTTTGTATATAAAAATAAGTTTTGCAGTACAGAAAAAGAATACATTCTTAAGCCTGGCTATACAAAAGTCTTTTGTAAACGAAGCTGATGTTCGACACACATAGAGGAAAAAAATTCTTAAACTGGCTAAAGGCTTACTAGGCTAAAAAAGGTTTGAAATATGTACAGGATAATTTCCGTAGAAAATCTTTAGTTAACAATTCTCGCATATACATACATAATATGGCAAATTTGAAAGAACTAGAATTCTAATTGATAAATATCAATGCTCTTTATTAGTTTTTCCATTTATTTTGCGAAACGCAAGAAGTCTTAGTTCAGAGAAATGCTCTGATGTATAAATTAAATTGTTGCCCAACAAATAATGTCATTTACAAGTCAGACTTTTTATAGATTTATATGGTCTAGCTCAGATTTATCTTTATTATAACGTAATAGATTTGATCTAACGAATACTAAAATATTCATACAGAACAATTAAAAATGGAGGAAAACGTGCCATTTTTATGTGCAATACAGTAGAATTGGCTCGTCAGCATTTTAAAGAACTAAAAAAAAGTACTAATTTAAAAATTGGTCTTTACATTGGAGATAGAGATGTTGATAATTGGAATCGCAGATTGTGGGACTCTGAAATTGAAAATAATCAAGTATGTATATATAATATATTAAAAATATAATTTTCCTGTAATTAATTTCGTTGTATAAATTTTTAGGTCTTAGTTGGGACAGCACAAATATTTCTCGATATTGTTAATCAAAATATTCTAAAAATAAGCGATTTAAGTATCGTTGTTATTGATGAATGCCATCATGCAACTGGAAATCATCCAATGCATGCCTTCCTTAGTGCTTTTCAGTATTGCGATCAAAATAAATTGCCCCGAGTGATTGGCTTAACCGGAGTTATAATTAAAGGAAATAAATTTGGAAAAATTATAGAAGAACTGAAAAGCTTGGAGGCGACTTTTCGTGGAAATATTGTAACTATTTGCGATATCGAAAAATTGAAAAATGTAATGGTGTAAGTATTAAAACAAGTATGAGAACATTCTGCTAAAAATCTGGTTTTTGATTTGCTGTTTTACCTGGTTCCGTGCGGTCAGTATGAATTTTCGACTTTCCAACTGACTCGCGTAAAAGTATGCGTGGCCGATTATATGATATATAATCAAATTGGTTTTATGTGCCAAATTAAAAAAAAATCTATTGAAAAATAGAATTTTAATTGTTAAATCATTGAATAATGGATGTGTAAGTGGGCGTATCGTTATGATATTAGTCAAAGAATCTCTAAATTCGAGTAGGCAGTTTTAGAGTTAATCCATTGCAAATAAAAAAACCAAATTTTCCTCTTAATAATATTAGTATAGAACTTAGTTACTTCAACAAAAAAAAATCGGTTTTTACTATGAATATTTAAATCATTTTTCAGATACTCAACAAAGCCTATTGAACAAATAGTGACATTTTCAAGTGACAAACATACCTTTCGAATTGAGGATGAGATAAAGCGTATTATTACTCATTGTGCAGGTGTAATAGGCAATTTTAGTATTGGCAATATTCCTAACAAATTGACGAAAAACCTTGCAAGAATACGAGAACCCAATAAAAAAAGTGCGATTATAAATTTATTATTAGATTTTGAACATCAAATGAGCGAGTTTGGATTGTATGCTGCCTCCTTGGCTATTTTGTCCCCAATAATTGAATTTGAAATTAAAAAGCGTCAAGCTGAAACAATTGCACTCAAAAATTTATACCGGTTCGTCATACAATGTTGTGATCGTATACGTCATATTATTGTAAATGAATTGACCAGTTTATCGGATGAAGATAACATAATTAAGCAAGATAAAAACTGTCACTCTCTCAATATAATAGAAAATTACTCCACGCCAAAATTACTAGCATTGTTCATTCACATGAAAGAATGCTTTTCTGGAAAAACTCCCGACGAATTGAGTTGTTTAATATTTGTTGAAAGACGCTACACTGCCAAATGTCTGTACTACGTAATAAGAAATTATATCGCACAAGTTCCGGAACTTGAAAAAGTTATACGTCCACAATTTATGGTTGGACGACAAAATATTTTGTATAGTATTGAAAGCATTTTAGATATGAAATGGAATTCATCCGCTATTAATGACTTCCGCAATAAACAATGTAATCTTATTATATGTTCAAATGTTTTAGAGGAAGGTATAGACGTGCAGGCATGTAATTACGTTTTTACATTAGATCCTCTTAAGACATTTAACTCGTACATACAAACTAAAGGTCGTGCCCGATCCAAAAACTCATTTTATAGCATTTTCGTCGAAATGGCGGATAAAATGCAAACACTACAAAAAATTAAATTGTATAACCAAACTCACGATCAAATAAAAGAATTTTTAAAGGGACGTACTTTAGATCGCAATGATCCTAGCGAAGAAGAAATAGCTAAAGAATTTGTTGAGCTTATACCACCATTTGTAACTTCAGATGGTGCACGTTTAATCGCATCATCAGCTTTAACAATTTTACATCGCTATTGCCAAACATTGCCGTGGGATTCTTTTGGTTGTTCACAACTTTGGTATACGAAATTGCCGCCGAATAAACATGGTCTTCTGGCTGTTTCTTTGTGTTTACCACTACAATCCCCCGTTAGAGATACAATAATTGTAAGTACATATGTATATTAGAAATTTTTTTTTATCATCTTTCTTAATTAATTTTATTCAAAAATAAACCCAAACCCTACGTTTACAAATCATTCTTATAGGAAAAATTAACATAATCAATCACTTAGATTAGAAAGTGACCTTTCCATTTTTAATAAGCTTTCTGTAAAATCTTTTTTGTTGTTATTAATTTGTTTTCTAAACAACTTCATATATATTTAGAGTGATTATTATAGGACTGCAAAACAAGCTAAAATCTCAGCCGCTTTTAAAGCCTGTGTCAAACTCTATGAACATGGTGCACTAAATAAACAACTTTTTCCAGTCACAAAACATGAGTGCATTTCAAATCTGTCGGACAATCTTTTCAACCATTGGAAAAAATACAACGATGATAGTAAGTAAATTTAAGAATTGTCAAAAAATATTGCTTGCTAATTTAATGAAAAGAAAATTTTAAAGAAAAACATTGGTAAACGAGCTTTTGTCGTCAAAAAAAATAAAGCATTCAAGTAATCGGTGCTCAGGAACTTATTTGATTTATGTTTCAATACGTTTTTTTATTGTTCATTCGTTAGAGCAAACAAAAAAAATTTGAGGAAAAAAAGTAGAAAAATAACTACAGCTGAATCATTGAAGTTTTTCTTTTTGTAAGATTTTCACTGAATAAAAGCGAATCTAAGGAGCTATTTCAATGCAGCTATTTAGATGTTATTTTTATTAAATTAACGCAATGAAATTTCTGGTCCTAATTCAGAGATTTATAATCACTTTAATACACATTCATTCATTGATTAAAATAATTTTTCAAAAATAACAGCTCATACAAACGTATACATGTTGTACCAAAGTAATAATGAAGTATTTGAAGACAAAGCATCAATTTAAAATCACTTATCATATATGGTCCAAAATGACTTTCTTCCCACCTAAATTATTCAAATCGCTTTTTGTTTGATTTTTTAAATACTTTTTTTTTGCAGTAACTAAATTATCAGTTGGAAAACAATTGAAACGCACATATGAACGCAAATGTCCGAATGAATTAGTAAATTCCCTACCACGCTTAGGTGAAAAGACGTATGCATATACAATAATATTTTCAACTGAATTTGAAATGAATACTTATAATGAACACATAATTAAATATTTGGGATCAAGGAACACATATGCTATACTTCTTAATAAAAAACTTCCAAAATTAGCTAAAATGCCTTTATTCATGTCACAGGGTAAATTGAATGTTAAAATCTCTGAAATACCTATAGAATGCGTAATAAATTGTCAAGAACAACTGATTCAATTACAACAGTTTCATACAATGATCTTTAAGGATCTATTACAGGTTTGGAAAGAATTTTTGGTTATTGATAATAGAAATGAAGAAAACTCTTTTTTTATTGCGCCTATGGATGAGTTAGAAAGAATCGATTGGCAATTAATAAAGAAATTTCAACGTTTAAATCCATGCCGCACGTACACAGCTGACGAACGACAAAAACTACAGCACAAGCCACAAGACTATTTAAATAAAGTTGTAACCAAATGGTATAATGAATTTCAATGTGAAGCTTTTGTTGTAACTAAAGTACGTGAAGATATGACGCCAAAGAGTGCCTTTGATACTGAGCAATACCGTACGTATGCAGAATTCTATTCCGCGCGTTACAATTTAAATATTGTTCAAACAAATCAGTTTTTATTAGAAGTTAAAGCTCTAACGCAACGTCGTATCTTCTTCAATAATGCCAGTAATAAAAGTGCTGACAAGAGAAGAGAATTAAACAAAGTTATATTAATACCAGAACTTTGCCATAATTATAAATATCCAGCTGATTTATGGTTGAAGGCATTATTCTTACCCACTATTTTGCATCGGATCTATTATATGTTACACGCTGAGTCATTACGTATACGCATAAATAAATTTTTAAATTTAGATCAATATTTTAATAATTATTCACCACAGCCTTTAATTATTGACGAGTCTTTGAAGAGGGTATTAGATGACGATGGAAATCTTGTAAAAGAAAAAGAGGTAAGCTTATTTAGAAATCTTAATATACATACCTACATAATACTGTATACATTTACTAAAGTGTAACTTTTTTACTCATTGCACCATTAATAATACCTTTGACAAAACTATACAATAAAATCAGAAAGTTAATTCGCCAGTGCCTAGTCTTATATACCCTTCACTTTAGTAGACAAATATTCATATTTTTAAATTTGCACATTCTTGTTATATATGTACATATAAAAAAAATTTTTGCAATGACATAATTTTCTTTGATTATTTTTTTTTAATCTTTAAATAAAAATTTAATTACAATTAAAGAAATTAAAATTAACATTCACGAAAAAATTAGTTTTTTTGTACTTTTGTTTATAATGGATAAACTCTAGATATATCGAATCGATTTTAAAAATTCTTTCACCAATGTAAAGTTAGATTATCAGTGAATAGTATGGGCTATATAACATAACGCTACGCCCACTTTTATGTCTCTTATTCAATGATTTAACAATTAAAATTATATTTTCCAAAGATTTTTATTAATTTGGTACATAAAGTTAATATATTCTAAGAATGGTCACTATATATTCTTGGATTGGCAAAGCTTAGTTTTACGCGGGTCAGTTACAAGGTCACCAATTTCTACTGACCACGCGAGACCAGGCAAAACAGATATTATAAAAAACCAGATTTTAAACAGATTGTTCTGAATTTTTATGTATAAAAATTTCTACACGTAGATGAAAGAAAGACGGCGAGACCGGGAGAGGCCGAGTAAAACCAGCTAGTGTTCTATAAAACAAAAAGTTAGGTGCTTGACTGATGGTTATTTCGGTACTTGCAAGTGAATTAAATTCTACTTCAACCGATCTACATTTAATGTAAATATGTTAAGAGTTGTATAGTAGACTAGTATTCAGTTGAATAGATCACACTCTCATCAGTGCTTTCGGTAAAAATTATGGCATACTGATTGGTTTAAGTCCTTTTCCCCTTATCACGCTCTTTTTCCAAACATGGACATGGCTTAAAAACTATCAACTTTTATTATAAAGATTATTAATAGAAAAAGCTGGAAGTTTCATAAAATTAAATATTTTTTTTCTTTTTTATATTATACTCTTCTTTATATAGCATCCTAAGAAAGTACTATATTCTTTGCCAACCAAAAAACAACAAAGTGGTTATAAAGTTCAACCTTTAGATGAGGATAAAATGATGTGGAAAACATATTTGGAGCCTACAGATTTATCGCGAAATGTGGCTGAGACGTATACAGTGGAAGTAGATTATTACTACAAATTTATTATGAACCTATTGCCTGAAATTGAAAATCTAAAAATAGAAGAAGAAATGGAATATTCGAAATCACAATTTGATATGCCGTCTACATCGTATATAAAGAAAGAAGAAAATAATTTAGTCAGGAATTTTAATCAACTTGCTGTTATGGGGGGCCCTATTGATGTAGAAAATAATGAAATAGAAATGTTAAAGAAAAACTTTTGTCCCGATAATAGTTTAAAATCAGCTGAGCAATATGAAATATTAGCAGCTTTAACAGCAGCGCGTGTCAATGACGTCTTTGATATGGAAAGATTTGAGCTGCTGGGCGATGCTTTTTTAAAATTTTCAACATCTTTGTATTTAGCTAATAAGTATAGTAGTTGGCATGAAGGCTTTTTAACAATTATTAAAAGCCGTATGGTATCAAATCGAAATTTGCTCTATTGCATGAAGGAGACAAATATTTGTCAAATGATCTGTGGTTCGCTATTTAACCCAAATACCAATTGGGTGCCGCCTTTGGCAAGCTTACCTGCTAATCTTTTGAAATTACTAAAGAAAAATTTACCGTCAACTTCAATTTTAAGTCCGAGTGACTTTTACAGCCTGCAGTTAACCGAAGAGGAAATTCTTTCAGGAATATGTTCTGAACACAAGTTGGAAAAATTTTCCCAGGCGTGTGTTAGAAATCAGGAACTGGTGACAGGCAATGTAGATATTGATCCTGATAATGATATGAATATTTTTATAAATAAGGACGTTTTGCGAGATAAAATAGTTGCCGACACTTTGGAAGCATTATTGGGAGTTTGTGTTAAAAACTATGGGCTACAACGTAGCTTCCGAATGTTAGAATTTTTTGGAATTTGTAAATCGGAAAACACAGAACGTTTTAATTTATTAGATTTGAAATTAAGCGGGGATCAATTACGTACCAACATTTCAGAGAAGGAAGTAGATAGCTTTCTAATCAATTACAAATATTTAGAAAAAAATTTGGGATATACATTCCGTGATCGAGCATTTCTATTGCAAGCTTTAACTCATCCCTCTTATCCAACAAATCGTATAACTGGTTGTTATCAAGAACTCGAATTTATTGGTGATGCAATACTTGATATGCTGATAACGTGTTACATTTTTGAACGACACCAAAATATGAATCCCGGTAAAATGACTGATTTACGCATGGCCTTGGTCAATAATATTACATTGGGTTGTATATGCGTACGACATAAATTTCATTTGTTTTTACTCAGTGAAAACTCTGCTTTGACAGAATCAATAACAGCTTTCGCTGAATTCCAGGAGAAACAAAACTACGAGGTTACTGATCAGGTTCGCATTTTAATGGAAGAAGATAATGATAGCATCAATCCCTTTAATGATGTTTTGGATAATGAAAATAATGAGGAAGACGATGTTGATATGAAAGCTGATGAAAATGAATCTTCAGAAGGTTATCAAAGTAAAAGACACTATAATATGGCACAAAACGTTGATGTTCCTAAGGCTTTAGGTGATATTGTAGAAGCATTGATAGCTGCTGTGTATTTAGATTGCCGTAATTTAAGTACAACGTGGAGTGTTATATATAATCTCCTAAAAATCGAACTTAAAGAGTTTTCTCAAAGTGTTCCTATTGATCCAGTGCGTCAATTGGAAGAAAACAAGCAAGCCAAAGCAAAGTATGCTATCCCTATTATCGATAATAATGATGTTATGGTTAAATGCACTTTTAATTGTTTGGATAAATCGTTTACAACTAACGGTTTTGGTAGTAATGCTAAACAAGCCAAAAAGGCGGCAGCCAAGCAAGCACTACAGATTTTACTTAAGTATTCTAATTAAATATTTTAGTTGTAATTGCCCGTATTCATAATTACAAAACGTGTGTAAAAGCAATAAATCTTCAATTTCAAATTTGCCCCAACCTGATAAAATAGACTACAACTTAAACAGAAAAATCTCTTGATTTTATTAATAATGTATTCAACGAAAAGAAAAAAAAAGTAAAACTTTAGTAGTAAAGTTTTTTTATGCTCATCATAGATAGTTCACTTTTTACTATTTCTATGTACGAGTATATCATTATAATATGTCATATTTCAGTAACTTTTGTTTTGTAAAAAGAATTGTGATTCAAACACTTCTTGTAGTCCTTGAACATTGCGGCAGATACTTTTCATATATTCATTAATACACTTAACCATGAATTTTTTTTAATGTTCAATTTTATATATATTGTTTTTAATTTATATATATATATAAATATATATTATGAATTTTATACTTTTAATAAAGATTACTACTTTTGCCAATAAATTCCTCTATATTGTGTATAAAGATTAAAAAAAAAAGAAGAGCTTTAACTTCTTAGAAGACAATATTTAAAATTGTGGACAAAGATTATAATTTAATGTATGTGATATTATAAAATGATTTGCATTTAAGTATGTAGGGCTTATTCTGAGATTTTCGGCTAAGTTGCTGACTTGGGTCAATCGCCTCAGTTGTTTTTTTAGTTCAATATATTTTACAATTTTGTGTATGGTTTTTTCTATGATTCTTAATACCAACTTGCAATTAATTTTATCGAAGTAAGACAGTTTTGAAAATATTCTTCATTCCCCAAAATACCAAAATACATAGAGAAATTATAAATATAGAGAAATTAATAATTTAACATATGCTTTTGAAATATAATTTTTTTGAGTTTCATAATGGTAATAAAAGAAAACCCACTAAGTCATTATATTACGGGATATTTTTTGCAAAATATTGCATAATTCGGTTAAATATTAAGATTCAGATGTGTATCTACCATAATTGGGTAGCTATTCATTAGTTAGCCAAAAATTATGTTGAAAACAGCCTGTAGTCTCAGAATCAATCATATGTATAATGAAAAATGGTGTATTAAAGAAATGTATTAATTTTCCAGTGTTAAATTCAAAACAGATTTTAATCCTTCAAATATCTTTTTAATTGAATTATTAGAGCTTTCAGAAGGAATTTTGATTTTCAAATTAAAAGGAAACAAAGAAAAAAAGTCGTACGTGCAGATATGTCAGCAAGTAAAAGTTAAAACTATCATTTCTAAAACTAAAATTCTACCTAAAATATATTACTTTATTAGTTATGAATACGGGTCAATGTTTTAATATTTTTTCTTTTAAATTTAGTTTAATTTAAATATTTATGTATATTACGAATTGTTTATTAAAAGCTTATTTAGTATTATATTCAATTTTTTATACAATGTGTGAAATTATTTCAGCAACATTTATTAGACAGGTAACAAATGTATTTGATTTATATGGGGTATTACACGCAGACACAAAATTTTTCGGCAACTAAAAAACGTCTCATATTTGGGGAAGATAAACTAATAATAATGACAAAGTTTCTAAGTGCAACATACATTATTTATTGTTTATTCTTAAAAGTTATATTTAAATTGTTTCATTTCTACAAACTACAACGAGATTTTTATTAGTTTTATTATATACAATCTAATATTAACAAAAGACAAAATCCAATCAGTTTTCACAAATTAAATAAACATAAATTTAAAATAATCTGCTGTATTTATCGAACAGATGAAAAAGGGACAAGCTGTAACTGATTAATAAGTGGAATGACAAATAATAAATTGATTTGAACATCCTTTGATATATAAACTTATAACACAATGAGATGTTTACGTAGTTGTTGAAAAATATTTGTCAATATTTTTCACGTATGGGACTCTGCATGTGAAAAGTAATGCAAATTATCTGGGGGTCTACTCTGGGTTGCGATGCGAAAAAAAATGGTACGAAATCGAATCTTTAATGTGTTTGATCGATTATTTTTTGTATTTGTCTGGTAGTACTCCACTCTGCAATGCGTAAGCGGATGTCAACGTCGTCTTATACACGAAAATATCTTGCAATAACCAAAGAGCAAACGCAAAACATTTAGCTTTCGCATCGCACTACAGAGTAGCCACCTGGGCGTATGTACCTTATTTATTTTTTCAAATAAGCACTATAACTATAAATATAACTACGAGTATGTACTAAGTATGTTTTTAAAAATTTAGATAGAAAAAGTGTAATGTTGATCATCAATGCTTGAAAATTATAAAAACATAGACATAAAATAATCGAATATGTATGTATGTATATCGAAGTAAAAAATAAATAAAAACGCTACTATTTAACGTTAGTATTTAAACACGACAACCACAATCAGGCTTATTAATACTTCGTTGACGAGTTTGTTGTAAATTTCTTAAGGCTGCTCCACCATATTGTATGCCACTGCCTATACGTTCTGGATCTAATTCTCCAGTTTCTATTTTCGCCAAAATCGTTTTTGAACATTTCAGAAATGCTTCTTCAACATTTTCGCCAGTTTTTGCACTCGTTTCCAGAAATATTAAATCTAAAACATAATAAATATTTAGTTAATGTGTGCTAGAATATGTCTTGAATTAATGTACAATACTTGCCATTTTCTTGGGCGAATGTGCTGGCTTCCAAAAACGTGACATCTCGGGCTTCTTCTAAATCTTTTTTATTACCAACTAGCAGTATTACAATGTTGGGACTTGCCAATGTTCTTGCATCATTCAGCCAGTTCGTTAATGCATTAAACGAATCACGTGATGTTGTGTCGTAGACTAAAAGAGCACCAGCTGCCCCTCGATAGTATGAACGTGTAACCGATCGAAAGCGTTCTTGACCGGCAGTGTCCCAAATTTGCAGTTTCACCGATTTGCCACCGACATTAACAATACGCGATCCAAATTCTACACCAATTGTATGAGAGCTGTCATCTTTAACTAATACAAAATGACACGTCTTAATAATTATAATTATTTATATTCAAGCACTCAACACACACATGATAAATATTTTTTTCAATTTAATAATTCTTTAAGTAAATTAAATCCACTTTCGTTATTTTTTGACCAATTTCAGAAACTCAACACATTTTACATCAGTTATCAAAAAGTGCTCCTAAACAATTAAGAACTTCTAATTATGCTTGGATAAAAGGAATAAAATGGTTAAATCATTTTTATAATATATAAGACAAAAACAGTAGCTTCATCTTGGCATACATAAAATGTATGTCATAAAAAATAGACAAGATTTTACTACATTTAGGAGGAGACACGATCTCTCAACCTCAAGTACAAAATATAAATATTTTATTCATTTCTTTATGAATTGTACGAAATAAATCTAATGTACCAAAACCAGTAATTAGGAATTAGTAAATTATTAATTATTTATAACAAACGTCAGCCCACTAATTATTGAATATTAGTAATTATAATGTAATTCGGATTATATTTTATGTATCTTTGAAGAATTCCAAATTGTTTCCTGTATTTCAGTGTTAATCCTGAAACACTTTAATACATATACATAAAATCAAATTTAAACACTAGTTACAAGGCTGAAAACCTCTGCCATTAGGACCTATTCTCCTTTCCAACACATTATTAATTGTGCTGGTAAGCTTATAACAAACAAAAAAAAACAAGCAATATTTCGCTTGTCCTACCAAGGGTCTTAGATATTGCGAAAAGTACATTTTCATGACTATTGTTGTTGCTTCTTAAAACAAAAAACACGCAATGCTTACAGCTTTATATTTTGTAATAAAATTAATAAAATGTACTTACGTTTATTTTCAATAAAATGGTGCAATAAACAACTTTTTCCACTGCCAGCACTTCCGATTATTAAAAATTTGAATAAGTAATCTGAAAGAGAAATTTTTAACAATATTATGATTTAATAATATAATAGTGATTTTAATTGATTACCGTAGGTTTCAGACATCTTTGTTCAGTTTTCTTCTTTCGCAAGTGATAGGAAAAATTTTTTTTGAAAAACTATATGTACATAGAATTATTCAAAATATTTAAATTGAAGATTTAACATAAATATGCACTCTATAAGTAGCTACAAATATTTTTTATTTTTATTAAGTTGTCACTAACTATGACTAAAGTTGTTCTTACTGTTGTTATTTTCAGTGGATTACATTAGTGATGACACTTCGGCGGTTTTTCTTAAAATCTTTTTAAACAAAATTTCAAGATTTATTAACAATTGCTTACAAATCATATAAATTCTTAACTTTTGGAAACATAAACACTCTACTACAGATTATTCTAATATACGAGATTTTCCCGCACGGATTTGCTGAGAACCACAAACACCGTACAAATCGGGATTAAAAAAACCCCGACTGGTAAACACGCATTGCGAAGCGACCGACGAATTTACTTTTTAGATATTTTTTTTTGCATTCTTAACAAGAAAAAAACGAAAAGAAGTAGTCAACAATTTCGTTTTGCGCTTTTATCTCTATAAACATCACTTTTTTTATTTGCAAATGGTAGTTTATTCTTTTAAAATTTTAATAAATTCTACTAAAAATTATTTGCTATTCCCACCGCCATACACATAGACGTCTCGTAGCACACTAAATTAAAAAAATGGTGAATGTTGGCTTACTAGCCTATTAACATTCAACAATGGTGAAATTATATATAATTACACCATTCATCTAACAAATCTATTGTAATTGAAAATTTTCAAAATCATTCTGACATGTTCGACAACAGCTCCATACACATCCAACAAATCAAAAATCACACACACAAATCACTTAATTAAGAGTCATGTACTGTAGACAAGAAACATAAGTGTAATAAACCTTTCCTAGCATATTTTAGTTGCATTTCTGATTTTAGGTGAATTATTCTTAGTTTCTTGACGAACATTAAAATCCTTATAGTGTAAACCTAATTGTCTAAATGACAGTTGAGTAGCTTCCAATAGTCCTTAGTACATATTGTACTAAACAAACAATATATTTTAAATAAAAGTATCATAAGTTTTAAATATTTTGAAAATTTACAACTGTTTTTAAATCACCAAACCGCCATAAAGCATAGTTTTATTTAAATGTTCTTAGTTAGATCTTATTTTTTATTGCAAGCGCATGTAATTTGAAAAATTCTTCGAAAATCTATTCAGATTTTTCGAACTTGGATCCATAGAAGGGTACGTACTGTAATACCAACTTCCAGTCTGTGAAATACAAAAGCCCTAAGGCACCAGCACCTCCGAAGCCAATGGCGGAAGAGACGCTGAAATGAAAATAAAATAAAAAACAAAATTTAATCCAGATATCTCCAGTATATGCTGAATGATTGATTGTTAGTTGATTATGCAATGTGTATGAACAACACAATTTGTACTAATAGTCCATATTTTAAAATTACTGATTTTATTAACTTACAAGGCGGTAGCTATTTCTGCGTGTTTCTTTCCAAGAGGAATTTTCATTTTGCTAAATTTTCTTATTTTGTCGATAAATTATTTATCACAGAAATTCTAGTCAGCTTTAACAAAAATGTACCAATCACAGTAATTTACACAGGGTACACCGATAATAATTGAAAAATTACAGTGCTGAAAAGTGTTCGTTCTGTTTATGCGTGCCATTAGGAGTCAATCACAATAACAAAGTCATAAGAAACATGTAAACAAATAGATTTTGTTTAAATTAACCGTAATTTTTCTATAAAAAATTAAAGTTGCGCATTCTGTTGTCTACTATTTTTGGTCATGGTGCAAAAAAGCTATGATTTTATTCCACTATATTTTTGTTATAATAATAATCATTAACTGCTAAATTTGAATTAAATCTGATACTCAAAACCAAGGCGAATTCATATAAGTTCGCCTTGCTCAAAACTGTCATTTACATATTGTTTGTGTGATTCACTATCAAAAATTTATAATGGATGTATTTACTTCATTTAATCTTTTCGAATTAGTTATTTTATTTAGTGTAATGCCTTTGGTATTTATATTCCTGTGGTATTTAATTGTTGGCGATTTTAAGGTATGTTATTCAATTATATGTATAGTATTGTAAAAAATTATACTGCAAGGTGTATAGGGCGACGATACATACAATTCGAGTGGTGGTAGTCGATTCTAAGATTAGATGATATTGCAATACACAGGCTTTAAAATATCAGTGATTTTATTACCAAAGCCGTATTGTAAGTATAGATAAGTTCAACCAAAAACGACGGACAGTATAGTATGACTATTGATGATATTATTTTAAGTGAGTGTTGGCTGACAACTTGATTGTTCGATATGCAGTGTAGATATAGTTCTACTCCTTGTCATTCTATTCAACCATATCCTGAAAGATATTTAAGTAGTTTCCCATGGAAGTAGCAATTTGAGGGTATAGATTAATCCTTGCATTTTTGTAAATTCTATCGAAAAACTAGTTTTCGGTATATTGCAAATTGTGATGCATCCGCCTGTTTTTTATATAATTATAACTCGAGAACCAGTCAATTAGAAAAATTATTTATATATGTAGCTTTTGCTATGTTATGCTTATGTTTAAAGCTGTATGTATTTGTACACACAGGACACGAGGCAATGCCGGGTAAAAATATCTAGTTTTTTTTTTTATATTTTTACTCAAAGAAAATAATTATAATAAATGCGAAGGCACTTCAAACAAAACTGTATAATCATTTTCGTAATATTTTTTTATCTTATTGGTAATTTTTTTATTGTACCTATTTGTTCTATTTATTAACTGTAATAAAATGTAAATTTTATTTTCAGAATTTCCAGAAAAGTCAAAAAGCATACAAGGAATTTACTGCACTAGATCCCGTTAATTGTTATCAAAATTACATGGATTCACAGATATCTAAATAAATTTTTCTAGTATTTTAAGTAAAAAAAAAAAAAAAATTGTACTTACGACTCTAAAATGCATCTTTTGTTCAAGTTTTATGAAGTTTATAAAAAAATATGATTAGAGTGCTGTATGCCTTATTGATTGATTTATCGTTCCTTAGCGACGTGAGAAATGATATATAAAAGTTATTTTACTGTATAAGTTAGAAAATGTAAAATATGAAATTCCTCAATTTAGTATGTACACGAAGGGGAACAAACCGCTCTGCACATTTTCAGGTGTTCAATTCGCTATAATTGACAATGATAAAGTTTTCAAGTATAAAATTATAGCTTTAACAAGTTTAACAACTGTGTGTTAAACACTATTATTATTGTTATTAGTTACAGTGTCAAATAAAAACATAAAATAACACTTACGCTTTTCCTTTACTCAACATATTAGTAATATGAGCAAGTAGAACCTCACCCACATCTTGAGGACGACCGTCAGACTTGTAACCTGTAAAAATTAAAATTATGATTTACCAAAATAGATAATAGGAATGTTAATTAAAAAAAATGTTTTCTTATATCGCTTATTTGTTAAAAATGTTTTAATAAGAATTTAATGCGCCTTGATATATTTTTCTTTTCTTGAAAATAAGCGATATGAAAATTAATTTTGAAATTAATGATATACTGTTATAGAGAACTAGCTCTGCTTTTCCTTGCGTTTCGGGCCATTTATTCAGAAGATATTTTAAATGTTTGTAGAATTTTAAGTAAATTTCTCGCCTCATCTCTTTCATTTGCCTCGTAGTAGATGGTTGAAAATTTAGAGCATCAAAGAATGATAACATTGGCGTTGCCCCTTCCACAGCCACATAATAATAACTTTCATTTATTGGAATAGTAAAACGATAAACATCATTTTTGAACGGTCTAGCAACACCAGCACGATGTTTAATAATAGTTTCTAAAGGCTTGAATTTCGTTCTCAAATTAGTATGCAATACACATAATTATGCAGGTATAAATATTTACCATTACTCCATCCTTTTTTAATATTTTACTCTCAATTTTAGAATTTATAAACATAGTATTTGGCACAAGAATGAATAAAGATTTGATGGCAAATTTAATTTTGTGATGATTCTCGTATAATTCCATGCGTTCTTTGAGCCCATTGTCACCAGTATGTGCTGGAAGTATTAATTTCAAATATCCATGAAAGTAATTTGAAGCCATTCCCTCAGCATAATCTAAGCCGTGAGATTCTCTTATCCAATCAGCGTAGGACAAATACGAATCACTTATCCCAAGATACGTAAACAGCCAATACAGTGGCATGAATGTAAAATAATTCATTGAAGGCCAGCTGTTTCGGTTTGTCACAAATACAGTTGCTATAAATAAATACGTTATAAATGCAATCCGTGTGCATAAATTCATGTCAAATGATCTTTTTATTATGGTCAAAAGCTTCCCTTCGATTTCGTAGTAATTAGAGTACAAAATATATTCATACAAAACGCGGCAAATGCGCTTCATTACTTCGGCTACAACTACCACAGACATTATATGGTAGCTTGTTTCTAAAAGAAATACAATTTATTATAATTCTAACCATTATATACTCATAGGGATAACAGTTTACCAATATAATCCAATAACAACTTCATAGTATTCTTCCAACCAGGTATAACTATGTAACGTTCAGCTGTCTTCATTCTATACAATTCCATCTTGGTAGACCATGCATATTTGCAATGCGCTATTATTTTGTGAATGTAAGAAACTATATTTTACTTTAGTTTGTTAATGTTTTTATTAAATGTATTATATATGCACTTTTCTTTCTTCCTTTCAGGAATTTCTAAATACACCACAGACCACAGGGTACTTCATAGACTACACTAATGCATAGACTACACACATACATTGGGTACGGTACTATATAAATGCACTCTATTGTATGGGATAAGAAAATAATGTAAGTAATCTTTCCCGCTTCCTAAAATAACTATTTTGTAAGTGCTAATCTATAGAAGAATATTAAATTTTATGGGCTTACCTAATTTTGCAGGCCACTGAAACACTTGTAAAGTGTAGTTAATTCGTCACTGCTTAATTCTTATGATTATTCTTAATTTTTATGACTTGTTTCGTATGACACTGTGATTTTCCTCCTTTCTAATCAGCTGATTTTGTTATTCAGGTATACATACATATGTATGCATTTACAAAACAACAACAAATTTTAGTAAAATAAAATTATTCCCTTAACAAGTAGAAAGTATATTTTGAGATTACAACATATAAACCATCGATTAATACAAAAAAACAGTAAATAGCGATGTTCAAGGTGCCCATAATACCTCCTGATTTACGTCATGAAGAAACTATGATCCAAGCAGCCTACGCCCTTGATTGCTTACAAAATACTATTGGTATGATTTTTGGACGTATAGACGAACGAATAAAAAAAAATAATGTCAAACTAAAGGAGCTAAAGGAACGTATAAAAAGATCACAATCTAAAATTGACAGTTTACATGGTACGCGGAAGGCAATACATATATACGCACCATCGAGGTTTCCGGGATCTATTATGTTCTCAGATCTGCCAGTAACGTTTGAAAAAGAGCACAAATTATCACTGAAACAAGAGAAATATCAAGTTGAAACTAAACTGGATCCAAACCTACCTAGCCTAAATGAAAAACTGATATTTTTCCATGTAAGAGATCAAAATAAAGTTAAATTTATACCGGAAAGTGCTTTGGGTAGAGAGCGCTCTAATATTAAGCAAAACCAGGATTTAGGTAACATGCCTTCGGATTTAAGATCTGCAACATCGTTTCTTTTATATAATACAGACTATAGTGTTTACGACTTGAATAGTTGTGATAACGCAGCACAAGTTCAATCCGATGCCTGGACGCGTACCAAGATTTTGAAAAATAAACGTCAGCAACTTGGATACTACCAACAGGGCTCAACAAAACAGGTTTTGGAACCAGCCCCTCATTCGTTGGTTCATCGCAGAAGTGACAAATTGACTCCATCTGCAGGTTTAAAGTATACTCCAAAATTGAGTGAGGCGCCAGAATTAGATTTACCGCTGGATTTACCAGACTTGCCAGGTATTGCTGATGATTTACGTTATGAAAGCCCTGAAGCTAAGCACAAAATTGCACCTTCATTAGCGATAGCGGTAAAAGATTTACCTGAGCTAAGAGAATTGTTAAAAGATAGCAACATAAATGCTCAAATTTCAACAGCACATTCAGATAATAATAGCACAATTGAACCTCTCCTCCCACCACCTCCTCCTATTAAGCAATATGCAGCTCCTCCTCCACCGCCTCCTCCCCCAGCGCCAGAACTGCAAGCTATACAAAAAAACTCCGATGAACCTAATAAAACGAAAGCAACAGCAGATACGCGTTCGGAATTAATGGCTGCCATACGTAATGCTGGCGGAGTTGCTGGTCTGCGATCTGCTACATCAGATATTCCCGCTTTAGATGATAAAGATGCTGTTGATAATGTACGTCCTAACAATCTTTCTAAGAAAAAACCAAATAGTTGTTTAGGAAGCTCGCCGGGAGGTGATTTAATGGCTGATTTGCATAACAAACTGTTAATGCGTCGTAAAGGAATTTCAGGATCTAAAGACAACAAAGATGATAAATTCAGCAGTAAAAATACTGATAATGAAATACCATCTAATTCACCTAGTGGCAACCCAATAATATCTCGTCTTTCGAGCCTTATACCACCACCACCTATTGCAAAACGCACATCTAATAGCGCCACCACTACTTCAGAAGAAGATGAGTCAAATGACACTGATTGGATTGATTAAATAGTTTTCCAAGAGACAAAAAAAACTATACTTTCAGAGTTCAGTAAATTGTATTATAAAATTAACGGAATAAACATAATACTTTTTATATACGTCGTAAATTTTTTTAAAATTAATTTGACCATTGCACCACAAATATTTTCTATGACGTGGAATATTTTTACATACATGTATATAGCTATCACTTTGCAATGATCCAATAAAAAATTACAAGATTTCAAATGATATCATTTATTGCTTGTTGTAGACATGTTTTTAACTTTTAATTTTTTTTTAGCAACAGTAAAACTGGTTATAAAATTTAGCTCATTTTCGTAAAAACTTTGTGTTATAGGCATATGTATATAACATATTCATGAATATGCTTTGGTTCTAAGTGTAAAAATCAAATTCAGTATGCGAAAAAACCAGGTGCAGGAGTATAGTATTTCCCGAGATAAAAAAACACGATTTTTAGCAAAATTTATTCATCCGTGTTTATCCTTTAATTATTTTTTATATAGTAAGTCAACACAATCGCGGAAGAAATAATATTGATGCATTAATAAAAAGTTCTTTATTCATTAAGAGAACATTCTTCAAAATCTTAAAAAAGTATTCAATTCTTAAAAAAATAGATTACACATAATAAAACTTAAAATAAGACATTAGTGTTTAGAACAAAAAAAAAAGGAACTTAAAACTAGTATTTTTTTTGCTGAAAAGCGTCAGTATAAAAAAAAATAAAAAAAAATTGAAGTTCTCATATTTATGTGAAGATATAATTAAATACATACACAAGTAATATAAAAACGAGTTTTCATATTTTATTTTTAGATTTGTGAACGTAAACGGGGTCTAGGTAAGTCACCAAATACCGTTTCCCCATGCACACTTTTAGCTAGAGCCTTAATGCTGGCCGCTATGTCAACATTATTGTCAAGTTCCTAAAAAATTAACACATATGCACATATTTTGCACTAGAAACCAAATACAAACATACAAATAACTTACGTCTTCTTCGGCTTCTAATGTTGTAGCATATTTGCCTCCCACAGCAATTGGAGAACTCGATATATCTATGGGTAAACTTTTAGCGAAATTCGGTAGTTGTGCTACGTTTTTTAGATTCATGCGTCTATGAGGAGTTGCTATTGGCATTGAAGTATCCAAATCCAAAGCATCTAAAAGTATATTTAAGATGAGATTTTTAAGTTGAATATAATATCAGGGTTATTAGTCAAATCATCTGCATATGTAGCTCAATAGATAATTCTTAGAAATGAAATTCCTATTCTGTTTTATTCGATATGAAATTTGAATCGCAATTAATGCTTTGCACTTTAATTTTTTTGTAACTTTGTGGCATATTTCCTAAAACTAGAAATTTTCTTTTTGTGTTTAGGATATTTTTTATAGATTACTAGTTGTCTTTAGCCGGTCTTGCCCCGTCCCCCCGTGTGCAAGAATTCTAGGCTAAGCAGTTTGTATAAATAAAATGTGGTTTTTGATTAGCTATTTTTACCCGGTCTCAAAACTTTTAACATTCCACAAGTCCATTCTTGGAATAAATAGATTGAATGTATGAAATTTAAAATAATTCGTTGGAAAATACAATTTTAATTGATAAATCATTGAATAATGGACGTAATCGTGGGTGTAGCATTATGTTATGCTACTCGCTCAATATGTAGCTTTATATTGGTGAAAGAATTTTTAAAATCGGTCCGGTAGTTTTAAAGTTTATCCATTACAAAAATAAATAATAATATTAACATAGAAGGATAGATAATTGAATATTTTTCTCTGAAAATAATTTCGTTTTCATTATTAATAAAAAATGTGTCATTGGAGTAACGCAGGGATAAGTATATATTTCTTTTAACAAACAAACATACCTTCAGCTTCTTCTGCGTCATCGCTCTTATCCGAATCACTCATATGATTTCCTGGCTGTGCATTTATGTAACTGAAATTTCGGTGATAATTGTTGTGAGATGACAATATTTGAAGTGGTTCATTTTGTACCTGCTGCTGAGAATGTAAGACACGTAATAGTGATGATGGATTTTGTAAATTTATCGTGCGAATTTGTTGCTGTTGCAGTGTGCTATGAATATTGCCGTCATCAACTCCTTCCAATTCAAATAAACAATCATCAGCAGTTTCGACATTGGTTGTTGTAAATTGTTGTTGTTGCTGTCGGAATGTTGGACTATTGCCCACACTCATGGGTATAGATTCGGGGGTGGCTGGTGGCGTATCAAAGTTAGACATTTTGCGATTTAAAGCTAAAATATTACCAGCTATAGTTGGTGTAATAAAAGTAGCTAAATTAGCTGTTGAATCTATATTCCCTGCCGCGGGAGTGTTATTTCCAGATATATTTGTTGTTATGGCACTTGTAGACGAATTGAGCATCGTAGCCATTACATAATTGTCCATGTTTGTATTAATTATAGTATTCGGTGGTTTTGTTGCAGTTGGTGTTGTTAATGTATTATTAAGTTCACGGCGGCTGGAAATTGTATTGCGCCTACGAGCACCACCATAAAGTAAATTAACACTATTGTTACTGATATCTAGTGCAGGTGGTTGACGTTCGAGCCACTCGTTGGCCTGCTGCTCAGGTATGCATTGTATTAAAGAAACCAACATTTGGTATTCTTGCTCAGATTTTTCTCGAAAACTTTTTAATAAAGCAAACTGTTGAGATGTGTAACGTTGTATGCGTTCATCCGTTTCGGCTATTTCTCTTTGCAAGCGTTGTTGTAAATTAGCCTGCAGCTGTCGCAAGCGTAATTGTTTTGAATCCAAATGTTGGTTTGTAACAGAGGACATAGCAAATGAGGTAGACAAAGAGGCAACAGGTAGATTGTTGCTATTGTTTTGAGTCTGATGGGTTAAGTTAATTTCCAATTTGGGATGATCCATGATTAATAAACCGAAGGTATCTGAAAAAGATTTATCTGATCTTTTCTGTGCTAATTCTTCGTTATTAGTTAGAAGACCACAGTTTATAAGAAATTGTGGTGAATTAATATTAAGATGTTTTGCAAACAATACTGCACTGCAATTGCTGCAAATACTCAATTGCCATGATAATTGAGCTTGTGAAGAAGCTATTGCTTCCGTTATTTCCAACGTAAAACTATAAATGAGGTCTCTCTGACTTAAGACACTTATTGTTAAATCGTGTACAGGACCAATGGCCTGAAATTAAAAAAAGATTTAGTTTTATTTGTTTTTCGCTATAACTAAAATTTTTGGATAATGAGATCTCTGTTCATATAAAGTACAGAAGAAATATTTTGAGGCTTCAAAAAAGACATATTGATAACAATATCTCTTGACATGTAATAAATTTATTTGGAATTATATTGGACCATAATCATAGTCACAAAAGAGTAGGTTTTTATTAAGAGCTGACTTTTGTTCATAAGGATTTTATGAATTTAAAATCATGTTTAAAAAGTTACCGAATTTAGTGTGATTATGATTTTGGGCCATTGTTTTCCTCATGATACTTTCATGAGCTATTTATTCAGTATAATAAGTGCCGAAAGGGATAGCATATCTATATGATAATTTCATCAGACGCTACTCTGAATCTTCAGTAGATTAGTCCAAATATTTATATATATTATATATATATATATCTGTCCAGCAGTTTGGAAGGAATTCAGGTACATACACAAGTACACTAAATTTAAATATATATATATATATATATGTTTATAATTCTAAGCAGCATGCAAATAAAACTTTTGGAATTTATTAATAATTTTTTTAATGAAAAGGTATATTTTACCTGTTTAAAAAAATCTATGCACTGCGAATAAAATATAAAGTTCCTTGGATATTTTTTTAGAAAACTTTGCCTAAGAGCATTAGTTACTGGGAAACACTCTTTGCCATCATCACTTTTATTAAGTTTTATATTAGAATTGTTATTGGAAGACCATGCACCTATTGTGCTGTTGCAGTCGTTCGTCAATTGTTGCATAGCAACAGCTGCTGCTGTTGCATTTTTTCCTTTTGTGTCAGCTGCTGACGGTGCAGTCTGCAGTAACTGATGCTGCTGCAGCACAATTGGTGAAGCCTGACGCAAGCTTCCATTCCATTCCATTTGTTGATTATTGCTAGTAGCAATAAAATTAAGGCATTTGCAAGAGATCAACATAATGATTTGAATATAACAAAATAGTATATTCTTTTTTGAGAGTATTAATTATGGCCACAAACTCTTTTCTTAAATTTTCTTAAAAATCATGTACTTGTGTTTTTTCACTTTCTTGTTTCTTCCTTCTTTTTATTGTTATACTTTTTGCTTTCAATCTCTCAATACCACACTTTTCATCGAATTTTCTTTTTATGGCTTGTAAATTACGTTCTATCTTGGTTATAATTTATATATGTATATTTATTAGTTTTTTGTTGGTTATTTCAATAGTTTTTTTTGCTGTTCTTATTATTGTTCAACTCGAAACTTTTTTCTTTTATAAAAAGCAAGAATTTTATGAAAAAATAAATATCAAAGCACATTAATAAAGAATTTTATTATTTTTTCTCAACACCCAAAAGTTTAGACTTTTTGCTAAAAAAAACACCGTTCTGAAATTCTCACTCGTTTAGTAATGAATACTTAGCGATATTTTACTAATATAAGACATTAAAAAAAAGAATATTGAGCTGGTAGCAAATATTGCAGCGGTTTTAATTGAATTAAATATATATATATTGTGAAATACAGTTAGACTCAGACCGTAAAAGGATAAGTAAATATTTTTCGGTTCAATTAAATTAAAATTTCACAGTAACAAAATGGACAATAGAAAACCAGGAAAAGTTTTGGCAGTTTTTGCAGATGTTATTGACACTTGCGACTGCTGATTTTCTTGTGTAGAGAATTTAGCTGTTTTTCTTGAACCACGATAACAACTGATTAAAGTTTCCATCCCATGCTTTTATTCACCACCTGCTACTGTCAAATTTTAAATTACCGCAGAGTTGAGAATAGAAAAAATATTCGGTCAACTATTAATTAACTAATTTATTTATGTTTTTTAAATTGCATTAAAAATATTAAATTATTCCATCTTAAAAGGTAGCTTAAACATTTCGGAGTTTTGATTTTATAAATATTTTTTTTATTGCAAAATATATAAGAAAACTAAAAATTTCCCTCAGTGACGAAATAAAAAAAATTGATGACGGGGACATTTTTAATTGGTGTCAGCAAAAAAAAGTTGAATTCTGATAATTTTTTTCATATAATTTATAAAATATACATCTGTCTTTAATTAAAATATAGTTATAGTAGTGCAAAGTTTTCTATAGATTTAGTTACAGCAGCAGCATGAAAATTAAAGAGTTACAAAAAACTGTGAATATAGCCTGGTCACCATTACCACAGCATCCAATTTATTTGGCAGCCGGTACTGCAGCACAACAATTCGATTCAAATATAAATTCTTCCTTGGAAATCTATTCAACAAATTTTAGCGATCCTAGCTATGATTTAGAATTAAAAGTTTCAGTGCCGAGCCAATATAGGTATATGTGTACATAACAATAAACTGAAAAACTTTGACTACTGTGTATGTATTCTCCTTAGATATCAAAAACTTATTTGGAGTCCTACTGGCTACGGAACCACTCACCATAATGGTTTAATTGTGGGCGGTTGTGAGGGGGGTCATGTCATGATTTATTCTCCTGCTAAAATGTTAGCAAACGAAGAAGGTTTGATTGCTAGGCAAGATAAACACACTGGCTCAGTTTGTGGTTTGGACTTTAATCCATTTCAAACAAACCTTTTGGCATCTTGCGCCTCAGAATCTGAAATATTTATTTGGGATCTGAATAACACAACTACTCATATGAACCCCGGAACTAAAACACAGCCATTTGAAGATGTTAAAAATGTGGCATGGAATCGTCAGGTGCAACATATCTTAGCTTCAGTTTTCAGTTCACGATGTGTGATATGGGATTTACGTAAAAGTGAACAGATAATTAAATTATCTGACACACAATCTCGTGTACGTTGGCATGCCATTCAATGGCATCTTGAAGTTGCTACACAAGTGTGGCTGGCATCAGAAGACGACCAGGCTCCAGTTGTTCAGCTTTGGGATTTACGATATGCAACAGCCCCAGCAAAGACGATGCAAATACATCAGCGCGGTATATTGGGCATGTCTTGGTGTCCTCGTGATGTTGATTTGATGGTTTCATGTGGTAAAGATAATCGTATATTTTGCTGGAATCCCAACACTCAAGGTGCTGAGGGTGAAATACTGTCGGAAGTTGCAACAACTGCAACTTGGTATTCAGACGTGCAATGGTGTCCTAGAAATCCAGCTATAATTGCAAGTTCTAGTTTGGATGGTAATGTTTCAGTTTATTCGCTATTCGGTGGTGTCCAACAACAAGTACAAACTGCCAACAAGATAGCTGACTCTTTTCCTGGCATGGACCAGTTGGCCCATGCGCCTATGCCTCAGCAAAAAGCCCCAGTAGTATATCATGATCTGAAATATGCACCTAAATGGATAAAAAAACCTTGTGGCGTAACTTTTGGCGTACGTTTAGTTTTTTGTTTTATATTATAATTACATTAAAGTGTAAATATTCTTCTTTATAGTTTGGAGGAAAGTTAGTGTCATTTAATAATAAATCGAAAACGATTAACATATCTCAAGTTACAACTGAACCAGACTTGGTAGAAAAAGCAAAAGCTTTAGAAAAATCTCTTACTGAAGCTAATTTTGTGGAGTATTGTCGTCATAAAGCTGATGAAATGACTGATCAAAATGGCCGTTATTTGTGGTATTTCATTAAAGCTAATTTTGAACGTAACCCTAAAGAAGAAATTCTTAATTTATTAGGTAATAAGTATTAATATACAATCTTTTTAAAATTGCTCATGCCTTTTTTTTAAAGGTTTCAATAAGGATGACATCGACAATAAATTTTCTAAGTACTTACCGGAAGAAGAAACTATTCAACAAGTGCAAGATATGGATCACTTGAGCAATCGTATGTCTCAATTAACACATGTAAGTCGTTTTTTATATATTAATATCATTTTTATGCTAAAAACAATGCAGAGTCGAATAAGCGATGTCCTTCTGTTTGTTTGTCCGTGTGTTCGTTGACATCAATTTTCTGAATTCACTAGGCAACGTATAGAAAAGTTTAGCATACCAATCTGTCACGTCTGTATATATGTCTCTTTTAAATGCCTTTTGAAAAATTGATTTTGACTTTTGTCATTAATTTGAAATTTTTTATTTGACATTAAATATTTAATTAAATATGTTTGGTGAAAAAAATGTTTATAAACATTTTAAATTAAATTAAATTTATTTTGCATTCTTACGCGCTTTGTGCAGGAAACGAACCATATAATCTAATAAAATTTTATGAAAAACACTCAAAAAAATATTTTTAGAATTGTTCGTTTTCTGAACAAAACTGAAAGTATGAATATTTGGCTATAACAGTGAAACGTATTTAACTTGATTTTTACTTAAACATAAAAAACCCCCTTATCCAAAAAAATTAACACAGACTTTAAAGTCAACGTTATCGAAATTTTTTCATAAATTTTACTTTAAAGTCTACGTCAACTTTTTTTGGATAAGAGCGAAAAATTTAATCACTGCTATAAAAATTAATAATATGTCATACGAATAAATGTAATAATATTTAAAAAAAACCCCATTCCACTTTCACTTTTTATCATTAAAAATACGATTACAATTTACAAAAAAATCGTACCATTTACCCATGCTTAATAAATCAAGAGTGATTCAACGGATGTTGAATGCGATCATAGTACTGATGGAAGCACAAATAGTTATACGGTAAGCTTAAAGATAAACCAATCTGCATATATTTATGTATACGTTTCAAAAATAATATAAATTATTTAGTAAATATATACGATTTTTTAACTTGATATATTTATTTGGTATTTTCAGCAACAGTTTGACAATAGTACCACATTTGAAGGTATTAGTAAGGAGCAAAATGACTTAAATAATAGTCAAGATATCCAGAAATCATTACCACAATTTAAAATACCTAGCGGAGAACGTAAGTAACCTAAACTCTTAATAGTATATTATTTTCGATTTCGGCTATTTATTTAAGATTAAATTAATAAATAATAATTTTAATCAGAAGATAGTCTTATTAAATTGAGTTATAAGTCACAATTATCTGAAAGTTGTTATATTAAAATCTTAAAAAATATAAATAGCCTGTTCAGCGATGTCACAAGAAACTCTAAGCAAACGAAAACAAAGTACATGTGTATGGAAAACAAAAACAAATTATCAAATGTGTTTGCTTTCGTTCGCTTAAGTTTTCTTGTGACATTCCTGAACAGGTTAAAAATTCCTTTGAATAGAATTTTAAACAAAAATTTTCTATAATTTAGTTAAAATCTATTTAAAACCAGTTTGTTTTAGTTAGAAAAGCAATTACATATGTATTTATATTAGTTAATATTGAAATATTTTTTAACAGATCCTGATAGTCTTATTACCGAAGCTATATTTACTGGTAATTTAGAGGCTGCTGTTCAATTATGCCTCAATTCCAAACGTACAGCTGAAGCATTTATTATAGCTTCAACGGCTGGCATTGAATTTTTAACAAAAATTCAAAACAACTACTTGAATGAGCAACAAAGTGAACTATCAAATGTAATATCAGCTCTGATAACACGCGATTGGATGGATTTTGTTACTCGTTGTACATTAGATTCTTGGAAAGAAGCTTTAGTGGCGACTCTAAAGCATAGTGAACGTAAAGTGATTGATATATGTGAAAAACTAGGAGATCGCCTAATAAAGGAGTCATCATCTTCGTCAAACACTACATATGCATATAATGCAATGTTGTGCTATATATGTGCTGGTAATATTGATAAATTAGTAATAGCCTGGTATCAGCTAAAGCAATTGGATAATAAAAGTTCCAACTACCAATTAAATACGGTAGAATTGCAAGAGTTAGCAGAAATAGTTATATTAATGAATAAATCGTTGGAAGGCCAAGGCATAGCGGTTGAGTTAAATTCTAAAGTGGCTGACTTTATAAAAGAATATGGTGGTTTGTTAGTAGCTCAAGGTGCCTTTACGGCTGCTCTTACATATGTAATGGAATTTAAGTCTGCAACTGCACATCCCGATTTAGATGATTTCAAACAAAGAATTCAAGGAATTGTTCAACCAACGTCGGTCAAGCAATCTCAGTTATTGAATCAACAAACAATACAGCAGCAAAACATATACCAGCGTCAACAACAACCAAGAGGTTCATTTTCTCAGATGTCTGGTAGTAGCAATATTGGCTATCCAGGTACATCAGCACCAATTTCCATGCAGCCATCAATGCCGGTTTCTAACTCTTATGCACCATCGGTAGCCAATAATAGGAATTCTAATCCGGCAAATACTCAAACCATATCAACAGCAATGGCTGCTCCTCCCACGGCTGCGCCAACACTATTTAATCCAGCTACTGCTTTGTCCGCAGGAGTAAAGTCACCTATTAGTGACAGTTTAATACAGCCACCACGTCCACTTAGTACTTCCAGTTCTCAAGGTGGTACAACTTCTGGTGGTACTTTAACATCAAGATCTAAATATGTATTAGATCCTTCTGTAGCTCCTACTGGTGGCATGGGTGGTTATGCCAATTCTTTTAATCCAGCATCAGCTTCTCAACCAACTTTACCAAATTCCTTCAACACTACTCCATTTAATGCAAATTCCGTATCAGCTCCAGCACCAACAATTATGCAGCCAAACTTTAATCCAACTCCTTTCCCAATTAACTCCTACATGCCAGGTGCAGGTGTTAACCCAATTGAAACAGCACATACAGCTGTACCACCACCACCTATGCAAAGTATTCAACGTAACCCTACTCCACCACCAGGTTGGAATGATCCACCGGCATTAAAAACAACTAGACAGGTAAGATAATATAGGCATTTAATGTAGCAAAAGTTATTTTAAACACCACTACACAGAAATTTTGTTCAAAAGTTGCTTTTTATTACTACTTTAATTAATTTCTTTCACACTTTTTTTGATGTTTAAATAGAACATGTATTTCTTCTCGCAGACAACAAATGAAATGTCTGCTCGACATGCGGGAACCCGCAAATGGCAAAAAATTATTAATCACGAAAAGGATGCTACAACTACTTCTACATTTGATAATAATAACGATTACTATAACGAATTCAATATGATAAATACAAATTCGTGCAATGATTTAAATATTCCTTATCATAACTTTCAAAACTCTTCACTCTGTCAGGTATTATTCGCACCTGTAACACGTGTTTCCTTTTTCATTTTGTTGTTTGTACTAAAACAAATCTACTAAATATTTTTCACTGAAATGCATATTAAAAAAAAAGAAACAAAACGTTAAAATTTTATATTACAATTGTTATCTATCCAAATTTTAATGCTTTGTTTTGCAAATAAAAATATGCTTTTCAAGTAGTTTAGTTTAATTAAATAAATAAAAACTTATATTTTTTTCCATCGTTAATTACCTTCATTAATCTTAATGTGAAATTGAAATATATCGATAAAACATTTATAACTATATTTAGTAATATAGTGAAAAATATACACAAATCCGTTAAAATTAATTGATTGTTTGGAAACAAATTTTAAGCGAACAGTTTTGAGTTGGCTTACAGCTTGTATGTTACTTTGCTCTAGGTTCGTTTATTTGTTTATTCATTTTGTTTTTAATTTGTTACAAATAGAATTAATATTTACACCCGAAAATCGGTTAACTTGAAAATTAATTACAGGCTAAAAAAGTTGAGACCACCGCAGCTGCTGCACCCATTACCCATCCACTGTTTGGTGTTGACCCAAATCAAAATCCAAATGGTTATATGGATCCTAATGCTCATTACCAGCAAGTTAGTATGAACATTAAAATTTAAAAAAGGTAAGAAATTAATCATCATTTTATTCTGTATTTATAGACTGGTATGCCACCACAAGCAAATCCACTAAATCCAAGTCAGCCTCCTACAATTGGCAGCAATTTGGGTCCTTATTATAATCCAGCTTGCCAGATTCAGAATAATAATATACCGAATCAACCTATGACTTTTCAAACATCTGCTATTCCCCCACAACCGCCACAAACCCAATCTTGGCAAAATCCAACACCTCAATCAGGTATAATGAGTGGTTACACTGATCCACCAGCTCAACAACAACCACAACAAAGTCAGAGGCAACCAGAATGTAAGGAGAAACCGCCACTACCCGAAGAATACATATACTTACAGACGGTACTGGAAGAGCTTAAGACTAATTGTTTGAATGCGTCAAATGATCCGGTAAGTTTTTATCGAAAAAGTTTTAGCAAAAATGTTCATGAGGCCATAAAATCCGAACTATAAAAATCCAAATATTGTCTTATTAGTTTCGATTAGTAATAGTACTTTAAGAAATTTCAAATTAGAGGGAGTTTGCATTTTATGTATTACATAGTGTAATGAAATAAATAGAAGAAAGTTTTCAAGAAAGACAGTCTTTCTTTATCTTAATTTTTCTTATATATTTTAAGACTTCTAATAACTTTTACATTTGTTAAATTTTCTAATAATTTTAGCGTACAAAGCGCAAATTTGTTGACGTTAACAAGCGTTTGGAAAATCTTTACGACTCTTTAAGAGATGGACGTGTAAGTAATTATTTCTACAATTTTAATAAGTAAATCACATTGTTTTAAATATTTCTTTTGAAATTTTCAGCTTAATTCTGTTACTATTGAGGCATTAAATCAAATCATACAATTCCTACAAATAGGTGACTATGTCAAAGCCTTACAGGTCCATACACAAATTGCTTTTGGTTCTGACTTTTCACAATGTGCTGGTTTTATGCCAGGTCTTAAAGTGCTCATACAATCAGCTAATGAACTACAAGTGTATTTACGATAAATTAACTAAACTGGTATCACATAACAATACTATTCCATTACCGATACAAAAGTTGTTTACTTTTTTATTTTCGCTGATTAATTTTTTGTGTTTTTATACTCTTGCAGTGTGTTGAAATTTTGATTGTCTTTACTACGTATGTATTCGTTTGGTTTAATGCATGTTTACATATTAATCTTTTGAATTATTACAAAAATTATGTGATTAAATATTAATTATGTTTTGCTTAGTTCTTTCTCTGAACCGTAATATGCAATTATGTTTTAAACAATTAACAGCCAAGAGTTATGTAAAAAAAAAAATATATATATAATAAAAACGACATAAATGTGTTTTACATTTTCTGTGAATTGTGACAGTGAATGACCAGCCAATAAATAAATAAAAAACACTGTAACTAGACAGAGTGTTATTCCATGTGTACATGTGGATAAAAAACTACACATTTTCATAATATGTTAACTTAAATCATCTTATTTAATCTTACTATTGTTGCTATGTGTACGGTTTCATAATTATGACATTATTTACTTAAAAGATAATAACAAACTAAACATAACGAAGCTATTTAGATAGCCAATCAGTTATAATTTCTTCAGCGGGCAAATGATCAACAATAATCTAAAATTAAAAAGGAATGCATCAAAATAAAAATTGTAAGTATATATATATATATATATACAAATTTATACCTCTTCCGTATTTAAAATTGTTTGCGTTGCCGCTTCAGTTTCACTCAAATAGATATTATTTGGTAGAGTATTTTGTATATTTTCTTCATGATCTACTTGATTAGTAAATATATTATCATTATCGTTTTCATTGTATTCCAAATCATCAGTATTTATAGAATCCAATTGTTGATTACTGGCTTCATTGGCGACATTCATTAATAATTCCGTTTCGGCATCAATTTCATTGTCCGTATTTGTATTTGTATCAGTATTGCTGTTTGTGAACATTTCCTTAAGTTCTATATCAATGTCATGTTGTTCCTTCATATGATAACGTAAAGCAAATACACGGGTATATGACGCACCACAAATGTTGCAGCTATTTTTGGCATTTTTATTCGACTTGTAGCATTTATTGTGTGTCTTCATATGAATTTTGACAGCATACAAAGATGAAAATGGTCGTCTACAGTCAGGACAATTATAGGGTTTACTATGAATATTTTTATGTCCACTTAATTGAACAGAAGTACGAAAAGTTTTGCCACACACTTCACATTTGTAGGCACGCTCAATTTCATGCGTTTTTAGATGATGCACATAAACAGATTGTTGCTTGAAACGTTTATTACAGGTTGCACAAACATACGGTCTAATGTCTGTGTGTGTCCTTAAGTGTAGTGTCAAAGAATATGATACTCTAAATGTTTTACCACATACTTCACATTCGTAGGGTTTTTCACCGGTGTGTATACGTTCATGTTTTACTTTTTCATATGGGCGCAAAAATTCTTTACCACAATATTGACAGGCATGCTTTTTTTTACCTGCACCATGTGCGGCAGGCTCTTTTTCAAAATTGTTTATTTCTATTAACTTTTTGGAGTTATTTATTTTTTTGCCCTTCGTCTCATTATCTACATGCATTTGCAAATGTATCTCGTAATTTGATAAATTATCAAATTGTTTATTGCATTTACCACAAGTGTATTCCTTTAAATTTTGATGCATATTCTTGTGGATAACCAAAAGTTTTTGATCAAAACTTTAAAAAACAGTAATATTTACAATTAAAGTTTATTTAACAAATAAAAACAAATAATATTACCTTTTATTGCATATTTCACAAAAGAATTTATTTAATTCATTATATTCTTCTTGAGCTCCAACTGGTAAAGCTTCCTGTATAGTTTTAACTGCTTGTTTTTTATGCATCTTCATGTGT
Organism: Thelaira solivaga; assembly: GCA_947397855.1. Taxonomy (NCBI): domain Eukaryota; kingdom Metazoa; phylum Arthropoda; class Insecta; order Diptera; family Tachinidae; genus Thelaira; species Thelaira solivaga. Next base: position 52,687,842 of record OX377614.1, read on the forward strand.
AATCTTAACAATAGTTTTAAATAAACATACAAAAAATTAGGAATTTAATTAACACTTGAGAAAGGGCTTTTTTCCTTTTATCGACATTTCCCAAACTTTCAATAAAGTATGGCACAAAGGCACACAAGTATGTATACTCTTTATTTATAAGAATAAAATTTAAAAATCTCCAAAGAACTGTCCGATATCATACACCGTGTAAGTTTTTGGTACTGTCATAATAAAGTTAATAGTAAATGTAATAAATTATGAGTAAACTTACTTTAGATTTTTCTCTGATGCAAATATTGTATTACATATGTCACAAATTGCAGGTTCTTCATGCAGTAGTGTCTTATTATACCCTACAAGACTTTGAGACTTTGTATGCCAACGTTGATGATTTGTAAATGAACGTAATGAGGTATATTCTTTATCGCATAAATCACATCTGTACGCATTATTATCAACATTATTCACAAGTAACGTCGACTCGGTCTAAGAAATAAAAATTGTACCATAAAAATTACAGATAGAAAACTAAACAATTTTAGGAAACCTCTGTAAATTCTTCAGAATGTTGTAGTTGATCAATACAGCCATGGTTTTCTGCTGCTATTATATTGGTGAACACTTGCTGACAAATACAGCAAAAATATCGTTCATCTTCCAATTCAACATTATTATGATCTGAAGACCCATAATTTTCTTCTGTTGGTGAAATATTTGGCTTTATTTCTATAATGTCTTCAACTTCATTTTGAACCTCATCTACATTTTCCACTAAATCCCACAATTTACCTTCAGATACTCTTAAGTCAATTTCTTGATCAAGATTATTATCTAACAGCTCTATACTAGGATGATAATGGAGAAAGTCTTCGATGCTATTAAATGGTACTTTGCACAGTTGGCAAAAATACTCTTCTACCATTTGACCATTTTCATTAATAGCTTCTCTTAATATCAAAATATGTTGCGATGCGTCGTCATTGTCATTAAGCGTTTCTTCGCCTTGTTTTACCATCTGTTTATCATTATTTTGTAGATCTTGGTCTTCGGCTTCATTGCATATCAGATCATCAGAATCATATTGAAATGATTGTTCATTATCATTTTCGATCAGAGTTGTGGAATCTATATAAAGTAATTGTTGGCCAGTTTCATCATTAAAAGTATTCAAGTCATTGCAATGATCGGCTTTGGGCTCGTTGGTATAATATATCCAATTTCTTAATTCGTTTTTAGTTTCTTCTGTACGTAGAAAAATATGTATGTATTTTGCACATGTAATGCAGGCCTGGTGAACTATATAAAGATGCATTTATGCTGTCATATAACTTACCAGCCATTATTTTGTTTAAATTCTATACCGCAACAATATATTAAAAAGTAACTATCATTTTATTTAAATTTAAATAATATTGAGATACTTATTGTTCACATCTAACTTCACGTGCATTTTTTATAAATTTCATTTCATTGTACGACCTCACATGCCTTGACGTTTTCTTAAGATATTCACCAAGTAAAAAACTAACAGGTATGATTTAATTGCGTAGTAAAACTAGAAGAATAACCATCCTACTATATGCTTAAAACTCTGTATATATAGACAATTTTTCACCACTGCGTTAGTAAATCATACACAGATGCACACATGTTATTTAAACTTGTTTTTGTAGTTTTTAATCCATTTATTTAAAATAATTTGTTTTTGGAAAATTGTGCCATGTTTCAACCCGAAACTGAAGACATGTTGCCCCGTTTGGCACCAAAGCCTAGTCCAAATGTATTAATAGGTGTCTGTGACGGAATTATAAGACCCCAAGTGCCGGAAGTTTCAATATTGTTTGGGCAGCAGGATACTAATATTCAGCAACATACATTAAACATTACTTCACAACAACAACAATCAGAAACAAAAAGTTTTCCTGCGCAAAGTTATGCAGCTTGGAAAAAACAAATGCTACCCAAGGTTAATTATCTCGCACCAGCAAATATGGCGGATATTCAAATACAAGAAAACAACATAATGGTGCACGATTATAACAGTCCTCGAACAAACTTGTACCCAATAAGACCAGTTCCTGCCCAACCTGTGAGTATGCCAGTAAATGTAAATGGTTATGTGGGCACCAGTGCTGAGGTGAACCAAATGACATATCGTCGCAGCACAGAAAGTGGTACTAGCAACGCTTATCAACAGCCGATGCACCCTCTTAGCACTTTAAACCAACTACCAAATACAAAGGATATTTTAACTTTGTGCGCTGGTACCCAAACAGATACGGTTTTAGACTCTAATAATTGTTTGCAACACTGTCATTCTGACCCGATGTCCAATTTTGCATCCAAAAAAGATGTTGAAAACATTCGCAATATTTTGGACGAAGTTAAAGTTGAACAACAGCGTTTGGGAAATTTGCTTGAAACTTTTTTATATAATCATCATTCACAAATTATAGTAAAACCTCAGTGCCGCGATGTTGGTGTACAAGTCGATTGCATAGAGAATGGTATGTGTTAACTTAATCCTATATAAAATTTTTCACAAAGGTTTGTAAATGATGACCATACTGTGAGAGATAATTTATTGTAATCTATTAATTATGTACTTATCTATGATTACTTGCAGAAGAGCAATGCAGTGACATTGAGTCTATCCAAGTTAAACAGCCACAAGCAACTAAACACAAGTTTCTGCAACATATAAAATCAGCTAATACTTTACAAACGCATAATTGCAAACCTATGGCTCAATCAACAGCATATCGGCCAAATTCCCCACAGCTCCAACTTTTGGAACGCGAATTAGCAGCAAACCAGCATAGTTCTAAGTCTTCTTCCGATACCAGCTTAGCAATGAATGAATTGGCATTAAAATATTTACCCAACGAAAAGTTGACCGAGTTGTTAAAAGAATTAAATATGGATTGCCCATTATTGGTCGCCGACAAAATTAAATCACCTGCACCAGTTAGAACAAATATAAATAAATTTGAAAAAAGCTCTTCAGATATATCAAATGCTTCATATAAATATTTAAAAAAATATCGTCTTTTACCTGAAGATCAAGAGGAGAAAAATAACAATGTTGGTATTCTTGGGGAAGGAGAACACGTTGATCAGGATCAAATATTGCATTATAACTCACCACAATACAATAACAATTTAAAAATGAATCAAAGACAAACACCATGTTCACCATATACTGGGCGTTTGCCTTTGTCACCACTTGTAAAAGCGTCACAATCACCTTTGCAGTCAAGCGAAAAACAACATATCGTCGATTTAGAGAATATAAAACAACAACCGAAACTTTTATGAGTTAAAATTACGGTATAGTTGTAAGTATTAAATGAAACCTAAGTGTATAAAAAATTATGTTTGAGAGGTGAATAAAAAAAGCAAAGAAAATCTTAACTAGCTGTACACATATTTTATGCGTTATTGTGGTGAATTATTGGCGACTACAGCTGGATTGTATTCAACTTGGCATACAGCTGATTAATAGAGGTCACCACAACAAAGTGATAAAAACAAAAGCAAGAATACAATTTTTGGCGCGTTTGCAACGACGTTGACAGAGATTTTGAGAAACGTCAAGTAAACGTCAACGTCATCGCAGTGGGTAGTGCAGGCATAGTGAACTTTTGGAGGGAAACCTCTTGTCAGTAGAAATTTTAGCGGGATAATATTAAGACGTGTGGTTAAGTGTGATCATAGACAGGCAGTTCTTTTATGAACTTCATACAGACTGGAATTGAACTAAAGTAACCAAATAGAAAAAGGAATGCAATAAGAAATTATACCCGTTTAAAACTACCTATAAATAATTTAATAAACTACAATAACTTAAAAGTTAAAGAAATCAAAATGGCTCAACCTTCCATAGCTGCTTATTTTAATACCAGGAAACGTGCTGCGGCTGAAGATGCGACCAATATTAAAAATAGAGTAAGTTTTGAGTGTATACTTTATGGATATAATATAATTTTGTGCATAAACTTGTGATGACGCCACAATGCAAAGGAATTTGTACTTTTTTATGTATTACGACGTAGCTTTGGTGTAAAAAAAAGTCACCCTTAAAGGGAATACATACTTATATATAAGTTAATTTGCTGCATTGTGGTTGTCATAGCAATTCGGTTTGTGTTTGTGTGTGGGTAACAAAAGAGAAAAATAAATGTTAAAAGAATAATAAATAATTTTTATTTAAAGTTTAATATATGCGAGTGAAAAATTTTTATTTCGTATTTTTCTATACACATTAGCGCATTTTAGATAGCACAGATTTAATTAATGAAAATGTAGCCCAAACAAGTGACGCATCATCCTCACAGAATGATGATGTTGCGGCTCACAAGAAAATGAGTATGCGTACGCGCTCTGGCCGTTCATCTACGGTGGTCAAACGTATTGGTGTCCAAGATCCTTGTGAAATACCTGGCAGTGGTGTCTCACCTACGAAAATAACAAAAAAAGAAGGAAAAAATAAACAACAACAAAAATTAGTACAATTTGTACAAAAGGGCCCCTTGTCTCCGCGTAAAAAAGGAATTACTACGCCTAAGGCAAATACCAAACAAGTGCAAAATGAGCAAACGCCTTCAAACACACTGATTACTGTTTTTACATCAAAAAATAATGTCAACAATATAGAAAAAGGTTTGAAAACCCCCACTAAACAAATTATCAAGAGTTCAATAGCCGCTCTTAATCATGGTGAAATTAAAACGATGGTCAAGAAGGAATTGAATTTTGACGAAGTTAAGACGAAAATAACACGCAGTGAAAAACTACAGGAGCTAAAGGCATCTTTAGCCCGCATACAAGAATTAGAAAAAACACGTAAGATCCAGGAGGAACGTAATCGTAAGCTAAAGGAAGATTTATTGTCACCAGCGAAAAAAACTTCTGTAGTGCAATTAAAAGAATTTGATAAAATTGAGTTGGAAGTTTTAACTAGGTAAGTGATTGAAGTTTGTTATTTGTTATTTTATTAAAATTCATATAACAATGATATGATTAATATCATATCATATGGTTACATAATTAAGTTCTTTCTTGGATGTGCTGTTGCTAATGTTGGAAAACAAGAATCTACAATTTTACTTGCTAGGGTAGAGAATTGATAACTTAACGACACAGAGCAGACTTACAATTGTTAGTCACAGAGTAAATATAATTTTTTGAGAACAAAGCTTCCATTGCCTTTGATAAGTAAAATATGGAGCTGTTATAAGAGTAGGCGATTCCACTGCAAATTTGATGAAATTTTGTTAGTTAATTTTTATTTTATAGGCTTAGTCGTTTAGTTCTTAAATCAATTTTGTAATTCAAATAATTTGTTATTGACTATGTGAAGAATTAAGATTCCTCATGCACATAATATTTGTCAAGTAATGGACGCTCAAACAAAAGGCTGAAAAGTGCATCTTTACCAACGTCAAATAGAAACATAAAATATAAATACGAGTACATACTATTAGACGCTCGCTGATGAAAATAAAAATAATCAAATTTGTTGAAAGTCAAAAGAAACTTAATTTATAAGCATTTCAGCCTAATTAATTATTAAGTTACTAAATTTACACCAACCCTAACCTATCCCAAATAGAATTTTCATTTACATTATTATCGTTCTATATAATAGCATAATAATTAAATATTTTTCTTTTTTCAATTGGTAAAGCAACTTTACCACAGAATTTTTTTTACAATAATAACATACGTACGTATACATGTATATGAGAGCATTTGCATATAATTGAGGTCAAATTTGTGTAATAAAAAAATAAAGAAATTGTAATGGTAACAAGGATATCTATTTTCATAATTTAAATGAATTTTGCCGTAATTTAAATTTATCGGTAGTTATCTATATACATACATACATGTGTACATGTATATGTAATATCTGATTTGTATATATATTTTATTGTGTAATTTTTTTTTTAATTTGCTTACAATTACTAAAATTCAGAAGTTAATGAAAAAGTTACCAATCATGTGAATGTGCATTTGCGTTTTGTTATACCCTTCACTATAATTAAATTGATTGTATCATATAACCATATCGTTCTATTTGAAGTTTGCAAAATATACAATATACTATCGGACAAACTTTTGTAATTTGTTTTTATTTGTGTGGAAGTAAATCGAATCACACGAAAAAATTACACAACAACAAGAATAAGACTCTATAAATAATTATTATATTTTAAATTCAACCAGACAAATTATAGGTGATAGCTCTCCAGGAATATTTTTACTTTTCTTTTCTCCCATTGTAAATAAATTCTTTGATTTTACTATGTAAATGATAAACTGTCAACAATAAAAAAAGGAAGAAAGGAAAGATAGACTTTGTTTTTATTGTAATTATTTAGTATTTTTCAAGTGCTTAAAATTTGGTTTTATAATTGCAAACTATTGTAAATCGCCGTAGTAATTGAATTTATTCAGTATCATTTGGGACAAAAATTCAGGTTGTTTATTTCTAAAGGGGGTTATTGATATTCCGCATTGCCTAATGTATTTCTTTTTATTTATTTATATTTCTCTTTTTTTCTTTTAAATAGTTTAATATAGGCTTAGTTTAGCTTATGTAATCGAAAAACGAAATGTGCATTGTAATGTAGCAACTAACCCTACCGTAATTATTCTATGAGGGTAATCCAAGAATTGCAAAGAAAATATATGTACCTATTATGACTTTTATGTACTATCAATGTAATAGGCTGTGTACACTTGAGCACATTTAGGTGAAACCCGTGTAAAATGCTGAAAATGCGAAACAGGCGATTACATTTAAGCCATCAACTCAAACAAAAATAAATAAAGAATCGTATTTCTCGCACAGATTTTTTAAATGAGATATAGAAGAAATACTGCTGAAACAATGCAAGAATAACTTTCGTTATTAATTCGTTGGTATTAAAATTATACATTTTTTTTCTGGTAGATGAAACTGAAAAAAAAAAAATTAAGAAGTCTTGAATAATAGGTATGCGGTTCATTTTGCATTGTTAACATTTAATTTCTTTATATTTACTAGTGTGATAGAAAAATAATCGTAGTTTTTTGTCGTTTTCCAGTAATGACACTAAAATAATCGAAAGATGCAAAATGATACAAAATGGACTAGAAACATCTTTCAAAGATGTAGGGTTTTTTGGTATAGATTGTATATGGGAAGATGGTGTCATCTCCACAAAATAATGGTAGATGTTAAATGGGCCCTAATGTAAAAAGCCTATAAATAATTTCTTTTTCACAAACATTACGGTTTAAGACGTCAGATCGGTTTTCTCTGAACGCATCCTCGTATGTAAGTATGTATGTACAAGCATTGAATATAAACACAAATATTACAAGAATCGTGAGTTTGTATATACGCTCTCACTGTCTACATAATATGTAAATATGTAGTACATATGCGTTTTCTCATTTTATTACATACTGATATTCTTTCGGATTTCCAAAAATAATTTTTATTTAGTTACGTTTCCTTTTCTTGGAGGGTTGTTTTTTGTCCGTTACAAACCTAATATGTGTGTGTGTACATACTGCATGCATAGGTACGTAGCTATTTATTTAATAACAAGATCTTTTTTTAATTGAGCGTCGCTAGCTTCGTAACGATAAGAAGTAGATAAGTGTATGTGTGCAGATATATATATACATGTATTTTAAAACTAGTTTGTTTCTCCATGTCTGGTTTTTTGAATGCATACATACAGTGGTCGACAAAACTTTACATATGACCCCCTTTTTTCGAAAATTTTTGATATTAAGCCATAATTGAAAAAATAATAATGTAGTTCCATTTTTTTACTATTATCAATCTTTAATAGTTTGAGCAGTGTGCTTCGGACTATTGTCTTGTATATTCAAGGAGGATCTACATTACCTTCAATTAAAACAAAGTTTTTCACTGTAGAAGCAGCGACAGCTAACTAAACCAAGAATGATAGAAATACAAGCTTACGTCACGCGATGTGTGTTCCTATTGGCTAATAACTTACAGCTAAATAAAAGAGAGAAAGAAATGTATTATTTTTTTTCAAACAGTGGATAATCTACGTAATCTAACGGTAAATCAATCATGCACATGGTGTAATCTTGTCTTTCTATCATTCTTGCACTAAAAAATCACAATGTACTGTGCTTGTTTCTGACAGAAGGAGATATAATATAGAAAAACACAAACATTAATCTAGTATTCCAACAACTTATTGGCTACTGAAGTATGCCGGAGGGAGTGTGATAGTTTGGGGTGCTGTTATTACTTCTAAAAAGAATGTAAGAAGTCATTCAAGCTATGCTTGTACAGGGCTCTAATACATACGAGTACATCTCATCTCGGTCATTAACTTCCAAAGCAATGTGTATTTGAAATTTATTGTTTATTCTTATGGGAAAGTTTTTGAAATATTTACAGAATGTAAAAGTAAGATAATTAGAAAAAAAAACTTACTAACTTAAAAATTAATTTTTTTTAAGTTTTGGCAGTATTGAAGTAAATAAACGTTTTTTTTTTTAGATTTAGTTAATTGTGTAATATTCCCTACCATCCCTGAACTACAATAATAAAGTTATTGAGATAATTGATATACTTATCAAGTAAATTTTCGACTTAAGATATTCTTCCCCATTGGCACAGAATATGCCTCGATACGTACTATATTTTCAAACATTGAAATATAATTTTAATGTATGTACATTTGATTTAAAATTTTTTCTTCTTTTCAGTCCCTCTAAAACTTTTAAAACACCCACAAAGCTACCACCGAAAACACCAGACAAAAATGAACTCATGTCACCACGTCATACGAATGTCTCGAAACGTGTGTTATTTAGTCCGTCTAAGATGGGATCACCATCAAAAATGTTGGTACCACCGGCCTATCAACGTTTCATGCATTTAGTTGAAACTAACAAAGCTGGTCATTTACCATTACCTTATAAATACCGTCATCTGATTGAGATTTTCAAGGCTGTAGACTCAGTTTGCGCTATGTTCCATAATCGTAGGGAATGTATTACTTTCAAGAAACTCAAGCCAGCTGTACAGCGTATGTTGCGTAAAAATTTTTATGAAATACATTTGGCTCAAATTAAACATCTTTATCCTGATGCTTTTATATTTTCACAAATGAAAATGCGTAATTATGGTTCAATTTCTAAGGCTGACTATTTCCAATTAGTTATAACACCTAATGTGGAAAATTTACCTGATAAATTGAAATTAAATAAAATCAATGAGGATGATATATTGACTTCAGCCCAAAACAGCGCCATGAATCCGCATGTAATGACCGAGAGATTGCAAAAGTTTCAGGCGGTCCTACTAGAAAAAGTGAAAATAGAACATGATAAATTTTTGCAAACACTGGATCCCCCTCTTTCTATACCTAAGGAAAAAGTAACACGTTGGCATCCAGATTTTGATTTAGAAAACTGTCCAGAAATTGAATTGGGTCATTTACCACAGCCACCAAATGTAGAAAAATACTCATCAGCGAAAGATATCTTATCGACGGCCAGAAATCTTTTTAATTGTTCAACAACTATGGAAAGAGTAATGGAAAGATATAATACCAAATTAGAAGCAGATAAACTGAATGCGGTAAATATAGAAAATCTGGAAGGCACAACAAATAGAACAGAAAATAACATACAGAAGGACAGCTCTGGCTCTAAAGCAGATACTACATCTAAAGTAAGTGCAACTGCAACTGTAGTTTCTGAAGCCACGGAAAGTATAAAACCCACACCTCCAAGCGCTCTGCCGGCATCTAAAGCCACTGACAATTTATTAAAGGGTGTCCCAAAATCATTATTAGAGAAAATACGTGCTAAGCAGGCTGCTAAAGCTTTAGATGCTATTACACGTAGACCGTCACAAGATCACGAGGCTGCTAAATACTCTCGTCTACCCGAATTGGCTCGTCATTTGCGAAATGTTTTCATTACGGAACGTAAAGGTGTCCTGACCCAAGAAATTATCATTAAGAAAATTCAAAATAGTTTTCGCACCTGCATGACCTCATTGGAGATTGAAAATCATCTTCAATTGTTAGCAAAAGAAGTGCCTGACTGGTTATCATTCCATGAGGTACGCAAAACCATGTATTTGAAAATTAATAAAGATATGAATTTAAGCAAGATTATAGAGCGTTTAGAAACCGTGGCCAATGAAAAAAGTAAAATGTAATTAATTTTTGACTAACTAAATGCGAATTAAATTCAAAATTTTCACCATTCAGTTTATTTAGTGTAACAAAATTTGTAACATTTAAAAATGTTGCATTTAAATTTTTCAACAGTTGAAATACAAATGCTTCTAGTAATTCTTTCGTGGACCAGATTAGATTTTTAAAAACGTATTAATAAAATTTAATAAATTGTTATGAATAGTAAATAAGTTTATTTGTTTATACAGTACAACTTTATTTACAACTTTATTTACAGTTGTACAAATGTATGTGTTTGATTTTATATTTGAAAAATAAAAGAATATTTGATTTAAAAGTAGTATAATTATTAAATTTTAAATCTATTCTGTTAATCTAACAACTTATATGACCCCCGGTGTTGTCACAGAGTTTGGTGGTAGTTGTGAAGCTTACATGGCAGCACTATTCCTTATTTTCGTGCATGTAGTGAAGTCAAAAACCTTTTAAAATGAAAAAATACTTTGGTAACATTCACTTACAAGTTAATTAATAAAAAAAATATGAATAATTCTCGTATTCTTTTTTACGGATTTGTGACTATATATAATATGATTTAAAACATGTATTTTGTGTAGTTGAAAAGGAGAGCAAGTTAGCACTCCCCTAGACAAGGATGGAATCACATAAAGATCGGACTAGGCACAGACAAGTTCCGGTCGCCAATTTTTTTTTTTCAGCTTCATACGTTTACTGTATTTGAAATACTACACATTTTGTCAATAGGAATAAAATTAATATTAACATAAATTGGATAAATAACAACATATTCAAAAAAAAGCTCTAAGTTACATTCGAACAATTTTATAGGAGACATTATTCAAACGTTTTAGAGTTTAAGATTCGCTTAAAGAACTTTATTTCTAATTTTAAAAGTGAAAAATATTGCAGGAACTTGTAAATTGATGCTGTGCATCATAATACGAGTACATCAAAATATCGAATCTTCATTTTTTGAAAATATGATTTTAAAAATGTATTTTTCTTCAATTAAAGGTTAATGAAATAAATTTCCTATGGAAGTTTGTCCAATAAATTTTAAACATTTGCTTTGTTTGTTTAGAAGCTGTTTTATTTAAAAATTCTTAAAGTTGTAATTTTGTGTTAGTACTCGTAAGAAGAAAATTTGTGTAATTACAAATTGTGCAATATTACAAAAAAAAAAAAAAAAAAAACAAACAAACAAGTCTGTATGATAAAACTTCTAGACTTGCTAATAATTAGATGATTTTTTTTTAAAGAAAATTAAATTAAAATAATAATGAATAACAATGACAACCGATGTGTTTAATGAAATTTGCTGCAATATAAAGAGTTACTGAAATCATCACAAATAGTGTTAACCAATCTAAAAAGCTGAAATGTTGTGATCCTTTTGGTCGTATGTGTTGCTGCAAACCTAACCAACCGCCACGTTCAGCTAGCCACTTAACCAAGTCATCTTCAATTATATCACCCACACCATCAATTAGAAACTGCAAATAATCATAGTGTCCTTGGCGCACACAATCAATAGCAAAACCACCGCATACTGCAAATACTGAAATAATTTTTGCCCATGTTATTCGCTCTTTATCGTGATTACGTGAAAATAGTTCTTTGGCCACAAGATTTAGAAGCATTGGTGCCGTATCACTATCCACCAGTTCCCCGTATGGCGCGCGGGACAATTGTCGAGAGACATTTGTATATACACGTGGATGCATACGTTCGAGTTCTTCACCCATCTGTATAAAAAAAATATTTCAATTATAATCAGTTAGAATAAAATCGAACAACTTACACTATTTAATGTTGGAAATACTTCGTACACCACTGCAGATGATGGCTCCAATATGCAACGTAATCTTTGAATGGCCTTACGATTTAGAACTCCAGCACGTCTCAGTCGAGCGCGTATATATTGACCACAAAGACATTTTCCCTGCAATGCAAAAAAAAAATTAACCAAATTATTTTATAAAGAATAATTAAATTTTTAAATTTCTTCAAAGCCTATTATATGCACTTTATTCCTGTAATCGGTTGTTGAATAATCACTAATTTAAATTTTACCATCTCTAGCGATCAACTTAAAACATCAATTAGTCCGCGTTATAATTTCTTTGAAAGAAGGTTGTAAAAAATTGTGCTAGTGTTTCACTAAAGTTTTTGTAAAGAAATATCTATTTATATGAGATAAAAGTTATCTTAAAATAAAGATCAAGTCATTTGCTATCATTCAACATAAAAATATTTATCAAAATTATGATAAAAGTATGAAAAAAAAGTGTGTAAACATTTGTTAAAAATGTTGAAATTTCTTTTAATGTGCAGTAAAAGTAAGAAAAGCAAAAAAAAGAAGCCGTTAGCACACAAATTTTGTTGTTGGCGAAAAAAACAAAAGCAAATTAAAAAGAGTAGTGTGTTGGGTTTGTGCTTTTGCACATGAATGAAAACACAATTACACTTGTTTTGTATGTTTGTGTGTGTGTGTGTTTTTTATTGTGTAAAATCAACTAAATAAAAAATAAATAATGAGGGACAGCCTGAGAGTCAATACAGAAATGGATTTAAGGTAAGTTATTTTAGTGTTTATGTTTTATAGGTATAATCTATGGGTGATAATACGCTTAACCGTGTATTGTTAAAACCGGTTAGCTTGGTCTTTATTTACGGTTTTAAAATTATCCATATAAATTAGTTTTACAATGTTAAATATTGAAATTTTTTCGAAAAAGAAAAAAAAACTTTTAGTTCCTTAATAGAAATATATTTGCAAATATTTATAGATAGGTAGAGGTACATGAAAAGCAAATGTACTTCATGTCCAAAGCCCGTTCATGGGAGTTTCATTTTAATTAATTGTTTTGCTTAAAACGGCTAGTTTTTCAAGCTTGATGTCGGATTATAATTACTTATTTTTTAGCAATGTCGATGGTTTCAACTCTGCTTAATAAAACACTACATAATTGTTTGTTCGCTTATTTTTTAGTGAGAACTAAATTTCTTACCAATTGAAAATTCATTGCTAACTAAAATTTTTAGTAGCATAAATCTAAGTTCGATAATACAGCCCAAAATTTAATTTTCTGTATTTCTGAATTTTTATTGACCCCAACTAAGAAATGACATCAAACTCTACGTTGAGCTGCTGACAGTCTATTGTAGACTCAACTACCACATGAGTAAAATCAATGTGGTACAGAATGACGCTTGTTCTTTCTATCAAGAAGTAACGTCAGAACTTATTCCGTGGTGATTTTTCATTGCAGGCAAGATGCGGAATGAGCTAACTAGGCAGTGGGTCTTAGGTTCATAAAACCTAGTTGTGATAAATCCTAGTTGTGATAAATTACACAATAATCACGAGATTCGGAAGGAGTCTTGGATTGTTTTAGTTGGGAACTGGGCTGCACGATAGATTTTACAGGTCGCGGTGCTCTTATATAGCCCATAATACTTTAAAAAAAATATTAAATAAATAAATTAATTTAGAGAGCAAATGAAACCTCTTGGTAAAAACTACAGGTATTTTTTTTTTAATTTTTCGAAGGAACTTTTGAAATTTGGAAGAAAAAAATTAATTAAAACAGTAAAACTTATGCTAGTATTTCTCAAATGGGATATATGGATCAAAAGAGCAAAAGTGATGTGCATTTTTAATTATAATTTTAGAATGTTAAAAAAACAATAAAAATACTGGCACATACACATACTTGGTATATACTTGTTTCTAATAAGTAAATCGTTACAAAAACATTTGAATCAACATAACATATTTCTTAATCAGAGATTCTGATAATGTACTCGTATCTATGATGCCTGTACAAAAAAGTTTACTTCTTAATTAATTTGGTTTTTTTACTCTAAACAATGTTGTTTAACGCTTATAAGAACTATCTATTCTTAAAGCCTTATGCATAACGAAAAAAAACTGGCAGATCGTTAGCACAGAATTTATTTATAATGGACAAGATAAACTTTTACCAGTGAGTTACTATCGACCTTCCACTGTCCAGTTAGCAAGCTGTCGAATACTTCAACCAAATAAAAAAAATATTAAAAAACTGAAAAAATAAATTAGGGAAGAATGATTTTTAAAAATTGAATACCGTATCAATAAATTTCAGTCAATACTATTGAATGTGTTATGAATAAACTCTATGTCAGTGGGCTAACGAGTTGCTATCTTTTTGTATTTAAAAAGGATGTTAGAGATTTCTAAAATCAGAATTTTAACGAATTTGTCTGTATGTCGGCAAAAGGTACAGTCACATTACTTTTTGACAAGTACAGAGTGTGCCAAAAGTCACTTTTTTTTTGTTTATTATTATTTTTTTCTTTAAATTTTAATTAATAAATAATAAACAAAAAAGTTATTAAATTTTTACAATTAAGCGTGACATTTGGCACACGCTAACATGACAAGTACGAGTATGTTGTGTTTTAATAAAAGATTAAGGCTGGTATTCAAAGAGACTAATAGCGACTTCAAGTATAAATTATCACAAATTTTTCATACAAATTTGTCATAATATCGATTTCAAGTCTACTTTAATTTTCTTTGAATACAAGCTTAAACTATTTACTTTAAGCAAATATTTCTTCAAAATATGTAAGCGTATGTTTATATGTAGCTGATGTAATCAGTACGCTTATTTCCCCAAATATTTGTATAATGTGACTGTAGTTTAATAGAACAGTGTTCCCCATGATTTCGTGTCAGATAAAAAATTTGTAATTTCCATGAGATTTCTGTGAATCACTTTATATAAATTTTTTGATCAGAATTATTTTTGAATGTTATTGTTTGCTGGGTATGTCATATACACGTAATATTATGTGTGTGTGATATAAATAGTGTGCGGTTATAAGTACTTAAAAAAGTGGCATTGTTTGGTGAAATACACATACATAAATGAATTGTTTAAACAAATCATACAGTATTTTTAAAATGTAGAGGTACGCTAATGTAGATTAGAAATTTTAAACGATTTTTGGGCAAAGTTTTACAAAAAAAAAATTACAATTTCAAAAGAAATAACATAAACTATCAACTTGCCTAGAAATTTTATATTAATATTATAAATACTCTAGACGAATTATGGAAACAGCACGCAAGAGCAATTAAGGAAAGCATGACAACCAGGTTTTTTTTTTTTAAATTTTATATTGCTGTGTTACCTGCCATTCTTACCTGATGGATCGGAATTAAATAACATGGCTTATGATTCAAAGTACGCTCTTAATAAAGTTAAACACGATGTTAAAAACACAGTACTCTATGGGGATAACTTTCATATAATGTCTATACGGTTATAGAATATAATGAGAGCAACAGACTATGTTGATATTTTAAGGAATAATATGTTACCGTATTCCGATTGGTCTTTCCAACAGAGTAATGACCCTACACACAGAGCTAAACATACGGAAGAGTGGTATAATAAGAAAAAGATTAGTGTTTTGGAGTGGCCGGGAGAATTACAGGATTTAAATTCCTTAGAAAGTTTATGGACTATCGTTAAGTCTTCCTTAAAAGTTAAGTGTTCATCTATTCAGGCAACATGGCGAGAAATACCAGTTTCAGTTTGGACAAAAAAGGGCCATCTACAAAATAACCTAATATTTTACTTAAAATTTTTGCCTAATTTTGCTTCTTTTATTTTATATTTTCCAAATAAACGAAATGTCTTAATTTTTTTATATGTGAAAGTTAATAAAAAATGCCTTAATCGCAAATTAATTCAATAAATATTGCCAAACAGACAAAAGTGCAAACGGATTTTTGTTTTTTAATTGTTAAGCATAAATTATTGATGCATTAAAATATCAAAACAATTTGTTATTTTAACGATTATTGAAAAATAATGTCCTTATTATTTTTCACAAAACTGTATGTAAAAGCAAATTATAAAAATTTTGTTTTTGGGAAGCAATTCCCAAGAGAATTTTTTACGATAAAAGCGAGAGAAATTTTATTTGTAATGCTGAAAATTGAAAAGTAAAAAAAAACTAATTTTTATTTCTATATAAATGATCCAATAATGTCTGAGAAAAAAAATTTTAATGCGCACTGTATTCAGCGGGAAACTATTTTTAAGTTTATAAATCAGAACAGATTTCAATACTACACATGTTGACCTTTCTATGCAGTTTATAGCAAATTAACCTTTCCGTTTAAATTTTTTTTTGTTATACATTTTTTGTGGTCTAGACTCTAGACTATTGACTGTTGGCGAGTTTTAAAATAAAATTTTACCACAAAAGCAAAACTGGCAAATTTCTAATAATTTTGTCATGGAAGTAATACAGAAATATACATACATACATTGCAATAATAATTATCTTTTTCCTAATATGTGCAATAATTAAAAATGAGATCTTAATAATAAAACATTTTCAAAAAAAAAAAAAATAAAATTTATTTAGCAAATAAAAATGAAAAAATTAAATTGTAAAAAGTGGTTATTTAAACAGCTTTATTAGGAGGGAAAACAAACAAAACTTAATAATAATATAACAAAAATTAGAAAGATTGTCGACTATTTTTCCTAGAATTTTGATCTTAAATTGTTATACAAATTTTAGGCAGAAAAATTATAATAGCTTGCTTACTCCATACACATTACTGAGCGCAAGTTTTATCTCAAAATAAAACCAAATAAATACACAGGTAAACACGGTTTTGAACCAGAGCAACTCTCTCTCTCTCTCTCTCTCTCTCTCTTCGTCTTTTTAAATTAGCTATAATATTCAAGATATACCATGACAAAACATGTAACATTTACTTAAAAACGGTTTGTTATATTTGATTATAAGGAAAATCCGAAACTGCTTTAAGTCGTTACTACATTGTTTTCAAATTATACCACTAGTTTCAAAGATTTTGTAGAAGTTATGACCAAAAAAAAAATACTATTTATGCAAAATTAGAAATTTTTATTTTCCAAAAATTATTTAAAATAAAACAAAATAAAAATCGTCCATTTTCTTATCCAAGCATAGAGCTATATAAGTTTCAAACAAAAGTAGCCCCATTTTATTAAAATTGATGTACAACTTTTGATTTTCTTCTTAATTATGTGATGCTACTTCATTCTAAAAAAACAATTACCATAAGCAGTATCACACTTAGCATAAAAAACGCCAAAGAAACACCAACACATATGGTAATATTTCCTGTTAACAAAATAGCGTCTTTTACTGTGTCATAGATTGACTTAATTGGGAATAAAATTAAAAGTCGGATCTTAATAAAATAGGCCTAGCATGGTTCTATATTCTGGGATAAAATAACTGGGTTTTTTCCTTCTTCTATTTTAAAATATTTTTTGTAAATTAAAAATTTCTTAATTTAGCATAAAAAAGGTATTTTTTTCGTCACAAATGTTTTGTATTTTTAAAACAACAACTTACAGAAAATTTTGTTGCGGAATTCGGGATTTAATTTTTTTAAAAAATTTTCCAAGTAAATTATTTCTTGACGAGTAAACCATGATCAAGCCTACATATTCTTAATTTGTCACAGTGAACACGCGTGACTAGCAAAGCTATTATTAACACATGCCCACCTTCAAATATACAATACATACTAAATTTAATGATAATGGCAGGTCTTGAACGATTGTATATTCTTATCAATTCGTTTATTAAATGAAAAAAAAAAAATAGTAGGATGTGGATGATATAATAATAATTACAAATAATAAATTAAATTAATTCAATTTAGATCAAAACTAATTAGAATGTACTGACCTGATTAATGATATCAAGTTTAAAATCTGTATTATTGCTGGCTGCCGCTAATGAGTTGGAGAACTGTATACTACTGGCTAAGGATGAGGTGGAACCGGTTCTTGGTATAGTATGAGCTATAGATGTTTGATGCTGTAGCTGGTGATGGTGATGATGCCATTCTACCGAGGAACTTGAGTGCAGTGGTTTTAGCTTGCGATTCGATGTTAAGAATATATCATGATCTAATGATGATGATTTTAATTTAGCTCTAGCTAATTTTGGAGCTGGCGGAAAAGCGGGTGTAGCGCGTATCGAGCGAGGTGTTGAAGGAGGTGAAGGCATACGTGCCTTTTAGTTATAAATATTTGAAGAAAATAGTTTTTAATATATTCAATTAGCTGACAATTCTGTTCAGCGACACCTCAAACAAATCTCTGTTTAGTTTTTGCTTTTGGTTTTTGTTATTGTTGTTTGGTTGTTGCGCTTGATGTACATACGAGTATGTGTTTTTTTAATTTATTTATTTATATTTCGCTAAATAAATAAACGTTAACGTGTATGTGCTTACCCACTGGGAGATGTTTTCAAGTTTTTTTATTTTTGCTAAATTTCTTGTTTCCAGTGTGTTCCAATTCAGTTCACTTACGTGGGTAAGATAACCAACCTTAGACTTGTTCGTTGTTTTTCTATGTATTAAAATGGAAACTTTTTTCGTTTCATACAAACTGTGTTTAGACTATAAAAAGAATTTTCTTCTAAGTTTAAGATTCAGTTAAATAATGCGAATGTACTTTAAATTTCAATTTTTCAAATAAAAAATTACTTTTATTAAATCACAATAAATACATAATAAAAATCAACTTTTAAGTGTTAACCAAAGAGCAGTATGAGATGAATCGAAGTTTTAAGTAAAAAAAAAAAAAAACTACAACAACATGAAAAAAAAACAGTAAAAATGTAGACAATTATTTAATTTTTTTTATTTGTTGCCGTTGTATCTTAACAAATCTTTCACAAACCGAACGTCTATGAATGGTTGCTTCTCTAAGTTAACTGAGAAGCTAAATAAAATTTATTGAGTTTATGTTTTTCTATAGCAGCTGTTTTTGCTGCTACCGATTGATCGCCATAGGCGCAGCTAGTTATATTTTCTAGGACAAGAGCAGGCAGGCAAGGTGTTATCAATATCACTTTCAAAATAATTTAAAAAATATTTTTTTAATTGGTTAAAAGCATCTTTTGTATAATTAAAAAATAGCCCCACACAAATAACGTTTCTACGCCAATGACGATTTCTAACAGTTTTGCTGCACAGGTATGAATAATAATATGTAATAATAAATAATTAAGAGTTTAAATAGAGATGAAGGGAGAGAGAGATAGAGCTCAAAAGTAACTGCTCTCCATATTAGAGACCAGAGAAGGAAATTAAGAAAAAAACCGCCATTAAACAAATATATGTACTCGTATATGTAAAATGCAGTAGATCTACCATTGATCAATATCTTTCAACGAGTTTTCGATCGGAGCAACGAAATAAAGTATGGCTCGTTTTGTTTAGAACTCATGGCGCTACATCATTACAGAAAAAAAAATGGCTGATATTTTTTGTTTTATTTTTAATATTTTTTTTTTTTTTGTCAAAAATACAAGTTTTTTCGTACAAACTTTTAAAAACTGCTGATTGATCAGTTTTAAAAACGAAATAGGAACGACTTAAAAGAAATTTTTCTTTTAAACGTACAAAACAAACCGTTTTCATGTTATGTCACCGTAGGCAATTAAAATATTGAAATTAGCGCTCTGTACATACTTTAGAAACAGTTTTCGGTTGCGCTAGTATGAAAGTTATCTTTCATTTGTATACTTGTGTTATTGAAAAAACATTTTTAGTGTTAATAATTTTGTTTGAATAATCTTTTTTTCGAATAAAAATGAATTTTTGTAAAATTTTTATTAAAAAAAAAGATAAAGAAAATTGTATAAGCAGATTGGGCCATAAGGCACATGGCCACGATCATATTCTATTCCGTTACATAATCTGATTTTTATTTAATATTTATTTATTATTATTTTCTACGGATAATACAGGGAAGTTTTAAAATTAATTTTTTTTTTCGTTTTCAATGAATTTTGTGTGAAATGGTAACTCTAAGAATTAAGTTATTTCAACAAAAGCTTTTCTTCCACTACAAGTTTATTTTGTAAATGCTTTTAAGCTAATTTAACTGTTAATATTTAAAATTCAAAGCTTTTATGAAAGTTAGCTTTATCTTTATCATTTTGCAAGAAATTTACTTTCTTGTTATGTTTCATTTACCAGTTAACCGCTGATATATTTTAGGTATAAAATATGTAGTTAAAAATTTTATTAAAGCATAAAATAGAAATAAACCAAATATACCGCCAACAACAACTATAGTCCATTCTAAAGGATTCAGCTTATTTGTGGCTGGATGGACATGATTATTAATGCCAGTCTGAAAATTTTGCATATTTAATTAATTTTTATTATCTTGTTAAGAGTAAACTTAGCGAACATACCCAACCACCATTTTCATTTATCCAAGGTACCAACTCATCTTCAATAACTTCTGATACGCTTTCCATTAATTTGGGCAAATATTCTGGATGCCCTTGACGTACACAGTCCACTGATAAACCACCCGCAATAGCAAATAGTGAAATAATTTTACTCCATGTTATGTCCAGGCGAAACAGATCTCTAGCAACAGCGCTTAGCAATAGTATAACGGTATCGGCCGATTGAAATTCACCACCAGGACTTCGACAAATCTGACGAGCCACACCGGTATAAATACGAGGGTGCATGCGTTCCAATTCATCGCCCAACTAGAAAAAATTAAAAAAAAAATTAAACATTATTATTATTTTAAAATGAAGAGGAGAAAAATTAACATGTTGGCACAAGCACATCGCTACAACCATGTATATAATATTTTATAATAAGAAATGCTTGTCAGCCCTTTCAAATATGCTTGTGCACGAATCTAGTTGGTACATATTATGTACTACAGGGGTTAACAGTATTTTTTATTATAAAATATTACACATGTTTGTAGTGATGTGTCTAAAACTAGTAGTTTTTTTTTAAGTGCACTCTTACTGAGACACACTTGAGCAACACTTTGCCAGTGTTACCTCTGTTATATTTTTCTGTGATCAACATACATAAATTTATAACTAACTTACCACCATAACTGCCGGAAACACTTCTCGCACTACCGACATTGTTGAAGTACCCAAAATACTGCGTATACGTTGTAGACCCAGTTTCTTATTAAACAAACCTGATCGACGCAAACGTCTCTTTATATACTGGCCGCACAAACAACGACCCTTTAAAGATAAATATTGTTTTAGAAAAAAAATTCGGCTCGGATTTTAATCGAACACTTTTCAAAGATAATTTTGTTTGAGTATGAATTTCCTTACTTGTGTTATTATATCCTGTGCGGGTATTTGTGCCGCCTTCCAGCCAATAGTATAAGATAATTTCCTCGTTACCACATCACTAACATTACTTAAACGTCTTCTTGTTGAGTTTGGATTGATTTCCAATAACGAAGTCGAGTGTAATGTTGCTGGAAAACTAAATTTTCTTTTTGTTTGCGGATTAAACATGGATTGACGCTCATTAAAACTGTTGGGTGAGAGAAAGTTTGATGAACCATAGTTGTTGTTGTTATTATTGTTGTTGTGGTTGTTATTCACAAAACTATTTTGTTGATAATTGTCGTTGTTATAGTGGGGCAGTGAATTGGGCATAGCGCTTAAAGAGGCTCACTTTAAGAAAGAAATTTAACAAAGAAATTAAAATCATAAAAAAAAATTTATTAAATTATTAAAACAATGTATAGATCTGTGTCACAAAATCAAATTTGACCTCAGATTGTGGTGCAGGGGTACACTTACGCCTGTACCACAATCTTAAAGTTTTTCAGTCCTACTAATGCCACCTCTTCACACCTCAGTGCTAGAAGCGGCATGCAAAAGTGCACTACGGCTACCAGGCATTTCTGAACTAAAACCTGGAAATCTGGTAGGACATCTGAAAATAATGGAACCCTTTATGCACAATCCCTATGTTAGGGTATGTGAATATAAGAAACCTACTTTAGTGATGAAAACGAACTTTAGAGTTTTAATTTATGAGAAGAACCGTTAGCGGAACTCACCTCGGTGGCACGCAGAACCCGACAAAGTTCCATACAAAAAAATTTGGATTCTAGGGTACGTGTGTATGACCCGAACTTTCAAAGTGCCATTCTCATGGGAAAATTCTATCTTTTAAGCGGAAATTTAGACTATAATCATATGTGCTAGGGAATGTTTGATAAGAAGGAGTAGAGGGAAGATTTTATACTTGATGTCAGACAGTTAGGCTGCACTCATGGCCTTATGTTAACCTGAGCCAAAATCAGTCATTGTAATGGATTGTCTATCATCTTTGAAAGAATTTGGGATCCATAACAACATGACATTCTGTTGGGTGCCTGGACCAGCAACGAACGGTCAGACTGCTTGGCCTACTACACTACTTTGACATCTGCCTAGGATACATTAGAGAAAAAACTGTGTAAAAAGTATCAATAAATTCCTTCCTAGGACATCACAATGTTAAAGCTACTGGTCTATTATATGCAATGATATTAAAGCAAGGAGCAGGGCTCTTAACATGTTGCATGGCTAGTTCCTTGCGCCCTAGGGCAATACTAGAAAACCTATTTATGCCTCGCATAAAAATAAATTCACAAAAAACTACATGGCTTATTTAATTTCATAGTCATGTTCGACTACAAATAAAAATATTTGCCACAACTAGTCGTTTACTTACTTCGACAAATATTTGTGTTAAGTGAACGCACCTTAACACTTAGTTGATCACTTACAAATAATAATTTATTGAAGAAATTAAAATTAATTTAATACAGAAGTTAACAGTTCACCCCTTTTTAATTTTGTTTAGTTTTTCTTTTAATCATGGGAACTATTATACTGCCTGATATTTGAAAACAAATACGTTATAAAGTTGGCTTGCCTTGAAACACAACATTTTTTAAATGGAAATTTATATACAGACTACAAATTGCCAGGGCAAATTGAGACATCTGTTTTGTAAACATAAACAATTTTATATTCACTAATTTGGTTTATTAAATGTTTGTATCTTTGTATTTCTAAGTTTTTCTTTTTGTTGTGATAAATAACAAGATTTAATTTCTTTATACAAAATTAAATTTCACCTCATGCAATAGCAATTAATTAACAACTGCTTATGGCAACGGCACGAAGCCATAAACAAATGATTTTAATTATTAGAAACCAAATTAAAATGATGACCAAACGTATGTAAAATAAACACAAACGTTTAGTTAAATAAACTGCAAAAAGAAAGATAGTGTACGATTTATAGATGACAATCTTTATATTAAACTAGTGGTTCTTACCCGACTTCGCCCGGGTCCTTACTTTATGAGTAGGAATCCTTACAGCATAGAGAACGTATTTTTGTACCAGATTTCAAAGAAATCCAATGAAAAATAAAGTTTTAGTTGTTAAATTGTTAAAAAGTGGGCGTGGCCAATATATTAATAGTTATTCTGCTATTCGCTGCCGTGATTAAAATTTTTTTTGAATGAAAAGGGATAGAATTTGACTGAAAATAATTGCTACAGCAATTATATTTATAGTTCTGCTAATTAATTTTTGTATAATCAAAATTAAACAAAAACACCTGATATCGAGTACTTAACACCCAATTTTATACACAATTCGTTTACGACTCTTATTCACACCATCATTGTACTACGCAGCGTTCGTCCTATAATATGAACTACGATGGTTCATATTGATCACTTTTAATCTGTACTTGCTTAGTTGGCAACATTTTATAAAGATGTTTACATTCAAATAATTGCAAACTTTTACCCACCCGTTGCTAAAATTTCCTAAATGGCAAACATAAATAGATGGAAATACTCGTATGATAAATTATTTCTGTACACAACAGACTCGTACATACTACACACTAAGATAAATTATGGTATAAATTTCTTATCTTAATTTATAAGCTACTCGAACACACACAATAAAAACAATAAAATTGCTGCACTAAATCAAAACGAACATCAGGCCAGCCAACAGCAAACATTTATGGCTAACTTGTCATACAAATCATTATTTTCAAAAAGTTTTTTTTTCTATTTATTTTTTATTTTATTTATATTCAATCCTTCCTTTATATTCGCTATAGAGATACATGTGTCCACGTATGTCTGTGTATGTATGTATATTTTACATTCATTTTAATCTTGTACATATTTGATGACAACTACAAATGACAGCACATTTTAGTTGACATTTTTTAACAGCCATAATTCATAAATACACCACCTGCCTACCTCTGTAAAGCAATACTGTAACTTGAGGAGTACACGGAGAAAACCAAAATCAAATTTTTTAAACAGCCAATAGCATGCCCTGGAGTCACTTAGCAAACATTATTCATATGTAGGATTCATGCATCTTGTTTTAATAAACGAAAACTTAAAGTTATGACTTTTGAAACTTTTGTCTGTATTTTGTGGTTTTCATTTCATTAAAAAGGGATTTTCCAGTTTAATAGCAATCAAAAGACTCAAGACACAAACTTCAGTTTTGTTAATAAAGAGTGATTTTTTTTGCTATTATCTTTTTGGCAACACTAGTTTCGACAGCTCACGCACGTTTTGTATCTTGTGTCACTGTCAAACATCTTCAGTTTGGTCTATAATTTAATCATGAATCGTCTTACAAACGAACAACGCTTGCAAATTATTGAATTTTATTACCAAAATGCGTGCTCTGTTAAGAAAGTTCATCGCGCGCTTCTTCCATTTTATGGTCAGTTTAATCGACCTACTGAGGCTTCTATTCGGGCTATTGTAACAAAATTTCGCACCAAATTTACATTGTTGGACATTAAACCACCAACACGCTTACGTAGAGTGCGAACTGAAGAAAATATCGCAGCCGTATCGGTCAGTGTTGGTGATGACCGTGAATTATCGATTCGGCGCCGTTCGCAGCAATTGGGCCTCTGTTACTCCACTACGTGGAAAATTTTGCGGAAGGATTTGGGTGTGAAGCCTTATAAGATACAACTGGTGCAAGAATTGAAGCCAAACGACCTACCACAACGCCAAATTTTTGGTGAATGGGCTCTTGAAAAGTTAGATGAAGATCCACTTTTTTATCGAAGAATTGTGTTCAGCGACGAGGCTCATTTCTGGTTGAATGGATACGTGAACAAGCAAAACTGCCGTATTTGGAGTGAAGAGCAGCCAGAAGCATTGCAAGAGCTACCAATGCATCCACAAAAAACAACCGTTTGGTGCGGATTATGGGCTGGCGGCATCATTGGGCCGTATTTCTTCAAAGATGATGCGAATCACAACGTTACTGTGAATGGTGAGCGCTACCGTGCGATGATAACAAACTTTTTTTTGCCCAAAATGGAAGAGCTTGACTTGCATGACATGTGGTTTCAACAAGACGGTACCACATGCCACACAGCACGCGAAACAATGGACCAATTGAGAGGCGAGTTCGGTGAACAGTTTATTTCACGCTTGGGACCAGTCAATTGGCCGCCCAGATCTAGACTATTTTTTGTGGGGCTATGTTAAGGCTAACGTCTATAGGGACAAGCCCGCTTCGATTGACGCACTGGAAGCCAACATTATTCGTGAGATACCTCCCGAAATGTTGGAAAGAGTATGCCAAAATTGGACTAAGCGGATGGACCATTTGAGGCGCAGCCGCGGCCAATATTTGCATGAAATAATCTTCAAACATTAAATTATATCGACCCAACTATCGATCCAAATAAATATTTCATGCATTTTTCTGAATTTTATGTGTTTTTTTTTTAAATTTCCGATAGTTCTTATAAAATCACCTTTTAAATAAAACATTTGGAACACGAAATTTCAGTTTCAGACTGTAGCGATCAAACGGCTACAGTCATAAATTACACTTTCGCAAATTGTTGTGCAAAAAGGCTTTTTATACTGTCCCTACGCAAAATACTTTAATCTTTAGCTTACCTATCTGTAAGTTGTTGCTGTATTGACAGATTACTATTGAAATTCGGCTCATACCGGTATCAATATGAAAAAGAAATCTTAAGATTTTTTGCATTTTAGATTTTTAATTAATTAAAAATTAAAAAAACATTTTTTTAAGGAAAATTTATGAAAACATGTAGCACGAGAAATGGGTGACCATGTTAATTCTCTTTCTTATCCTTAAAAACATACTTTGGTAATTTTGTAGATGACTCAAAATGTAGACAAAAGAGGCTTGTATTTTCTTAATTATATTTACTGTTAAGGCCCTGTGTAAATAATACGGCCCACTGCTTTAAAACGATCCCTTAACCTAATTTGTTTTACAATTAAATTATTGCAAGCTTATTGTAAAAAATCAAAGAAATTAACAAAAAAAAAAAAAAAAACAGTAAAAACATTTAAAAATGCACAACCTTATCATGCGTTTTTTTTGATACGTGTTTTGTTTGAAGAAAAAATTAAAAAAAAAACATCAATGAATTAACAAATAACTGCTTTGCGACGTCTTTCCATTTCCTGCTAATTTTATTCCAAACACATCATTAAGCAGTACTGATTCTTGTGCGATGTATGTATGTAAATGTAAATTAATCTCATTTCTTATGAGTGATTAAACATCATTAGGGGGATTTAGTGTTCGATGCAACTAATCTAGCAACGTTGCAAATGCAAAATTGCACAAATTAAAGCAAATTTACAAGTAAAATGCTTACACTTTCACAAAATTATTTGCAGAATAATAACCGATTGTATTAAATTATACTCACAAATTCCCTGGTAATACTGCAAGCAATAAATTAAAAAGTTGCTATTGTTGCTTCACTTCTTAATTTTTCCCTTACCATATTTCTCTCTTTGATGTCTTCTTCTATGGCTATCGCTACCCCTATCTTCTTACTTTTTCCTCTTCTACAGGTCTCTTAAGAGAGACCAGCGAGTAAGGTGTTTTGTTTTGTTTCCTGATGCAACCTGTTCAACTTAACCTAACATTAGACTGAATTAAAGAGATAGTTAATTGTGGGCCTAAATACAAATTTGATTTTTCAGTGTAAAGATCTAGTCAAAAGATGCTTACTATGCCTTCCTCACATTATCTATGACATTCACTTACACTAACAACGTTTGTTGTCAATCGTCAAGTCGGCAAATGGAAACTCAACCACAAATGGCTAAAACAATAATAATTTCAAATAATATTAAGTTAATACTGACGTTATGGGTTAGTGGAATTTTTGAAATTTATAATGCTTAATAATGTCATAAAATAATGTGCACAAATATGCCTTAACAAAAACCCACAAAAAAAAACACATGAATAAAAAGTAATAAATAAATATTTTATTTTAAAATTACATATTTAACTAAATAAATTAAAGTGTTTTTTTCTTCTTTTCTTTAAAAATAACTTGTAGAAAAAAAAGAGATTAAACTCGTTATAAAATTCTTAAGGATTATGTGGAAAACAAGATTTTATTTATTAATTTTTTTTTTCATTTTTATAAAAAGTGGTTTTCAAACGGAATTAATTAATTAATTTTTTTTTCAATTCACTAACACGAAAATATAGAAAATTTTGACATTTATTTTGAAAAGTAAAATAAATTATTTTCCAGCAGTTATAAATTAAGCAAAAACATTTTAACATTCACAATTAAAAACATTTACACAATTAATAAATTTTTTTTATTATTTTTTAATTAATAAATTAATTAATGTACTCGTGTGTCCATAAATAAAATATATCATTCATGTAATTGAGAGTGAAACAAAATATTGCAAGAGAGACACGTAAAAGAAACAAAAAAAGAAAAAAAACTTTGTAAGCAGTGTTGCCATGTGTAATTTTCCTATTTTTCATTTGGCTAAATGGCCACTAAAACTAAAAATAATTCACAAGGCATATTCTTTGTGTTTTCATATTCTATGCATTTGTCAAAAAACTGTATTCGTAAGATAAGACTGATAAGCGGGCAAGGACTTTCTGCCCAAAAAGCGATGCTTGTATGCTTAAATATCTGCGGCAATATTGAAAAAGCGCTTATGTCTTAATAATATATAATATATATTTATATTTATGTATATTCGGTGCGATGCGACTATAGAAAAATTTGTGAAGAGAACCCTTCTTGTTTGTATTCATACGCAATGTATGAATGTGTGTATAATAAATATTAAAACAGCAGATGCTGTTGTACTGGAAATATCCTTCTACCTAATAAATAGATAGTAAAATTATGCATTTACCTACTCGTACTAAACAAAACAAAAGATACAAGAAACACTCCACTATAAGTAAAAAAAAAAATTTTTATAAATTTATTTCGATTCTTGCTATCTCGTCAACTGTGTAATATATCGCCTCACAACTCTTGAACCACAATAACAAAGTTAGAGAGTTAATTTCGACAATAAGCTAATTTTTTCTGAAGTCTACTTAAGCCCTTTTTTCTTATTAACACAGATATATGAAAGGCCTTGGGGTTTTAGGTTACACGAAGTAATTCCTTAATGAACTAAGTCTCCAAAATAAAAAAAATTACATCTCCAAACTCGTAGTATTGAAAAAAAAAACAACGATTAAGCCCTCAAAGCTTCAAGGAATATTTAAATATATTTGTAACAGATTTTTAATAAAATAACTAGCTGACCCGGCAAACGCTGTTTTGCCTTACAATTTTAGTATATTCGATCTTCTTCCTCTAAGAAATCATACTCATAAAGTAAAGGACCGTGCAAGACCGGGTAAAAATAGGTAGTAGATAAATAAGCCAGATACCGACTGCAGCGGCATTTGCCGGGCGGATTTGTGACGCTAAACCTTTCAAGGCGTAACCCAAAGGCATACACAGAAATTCAATTAAATCCGTCTAGCCGTTTAGGAGGAGTACAGGCAAATTTTATATATTAAGATATTTTTTTTCTTCTTTTTGATGAGAAAAATGCAAAAATCTTTTGTTTTGCATCTTTTTAATGCCGCAAACTCCTTTCAATTTCTTTCTGATGTAGCCATTTCGTGGTATCTGTATAGGAGGAAAAAGAAAGAACGATCGTTGATAGAACTATGTTAAAGAGATAGGAAGAAGGGGGCTAAGTAGAAAAAGTAGGAAAAGAAGAAGACGAATTTGTCACGACCTAAACCAATTACTACTACTCACGAAGCCACATATCCCCTGCAGTCGACAGTGCGGTGCACTGGGCGTAGCGATCCCTGAAGTAAAGCTCACGCTAATTCTACTGTACCGGACTCGCACTACTAATTTTTTAAGATAATTTTCAAAATTTCCTGTCTGATAAAAAATCCTGTCTGATAGTATGCCACATGTCGATAGCTTTAAAATTTTTGTATGTTGAGCTTTTTGTCATTCTAATTAAAAATAAAACGTTTCCAACTAACTTGACCTATAACAATATTAAATTAAAATTTAAAAAAATTATTTTAGTAAATATAAAAGAGCGTGACAAAAGAAAGTAAAACAAAATGAAACATAAAAATCGTGAAATAAAACACAAATTTGAGGCAATTGCACGATAACATTACAAATCACCAACATTTAACTAAAGTAAAAGTAAAATCTCTTAACATTTGCATGATCATGTTGTGCCTATGACAGTTTTTTGATTATCACGGCTTTGCTATTAAAAAAATAAAATAAACAAGAACAATAAAATTTAAAAATGTTTTTAATTATAACAAAACTGAAATGAAACTTATAAAAAGAAACAGCATTTTTAAAATAATCAAACAGTTAAAAGTGTTTGGTCAAAATGTCAAGATCAATAGCAAGTGGTTTGGTTTTAATTCTTTTTGTTTTTGTGTGCAACTCCTCTCAGGATGTATCTCACGTCTTTGCTCAAACCCCTGAGTTTCATTATTTCCAACATCGGCATCATCAGCAACATCCTGTCATATCAATACCTTTTCAGTCTGGCGTATCTACACTTTATGGACCACCAGCTGTTGTGGGTGATAGCGAGGGAGATTTTGTCAAACCTGTTGCACCGTCTGAAATTTCTACACCAGCACCCGTAGCTCCAGTTTCGACAAGTACTGAATTTTTATTACCAGAAATTGTAGAAAATCGCAGTGCAAAGGGACGTAGAAATTTTATACCGCTTTTTAAGCAATATTTACCTCCAGTGTCACCACCAGTGGCAGATGAAAGACCAAATTATGAAAGTCCACAACAGGGGTAAGTTCTTAAAAAAAAAAAAAAAAAAAAAAAAAAAAAAAAAAACTAGAGCATTACCTTTTTCATCGCTTAACTGAATGGCACTAATGCGGCTGAGATGTGCTTCCAGTAAGGCGGAACCACGTGTTATAAAACGTGCAATAAATATGATTAACTATCTAAAAATAGTTGACAACAAATAATTTCATATCGGATATTTGCTGCCTAATTTGCCCGCTTGATTTTAGTATGTAATACTAGTCAATCAACTCCCAGTTTAAATGAGACTTGCTTGTGCTATGCTCTTCTAAACAACATTTCTTTATCGCTTATGAAAATACTAAGTATTCTTAGTTGGGCGAGATAAAAAATTCAAGGGACACGTACACTGAAGTTTTGAAAGAAATTGAGGGTTTAGTTTTCCAGGAAACTGTAGTTGTCTTTGGTGAGCCAAGGAAACCGTATAAGACGGACAAAAAAGGGCTACAAGTAGTGGATTGATTAGTCTAACAAAATACTCGAGTAGCAGAAAGGGGGACAAGTGCTGTAAGTATGGTTGACTGAATGTACCTTGTACTTGATGTATAGCGCTGTGCTAGAGTCAGGAACCTGCTATCATTATCCAGCCGTACATTGCTGGTTGCCAATTACAAAAAAAACCTGAGTTCTCAGTCCTAGGAATCGAAAATAAAGATTAGAAGTAGAGCAGTACTCAGTAAAAAAATATTATTTGTTCGTTACAAAGTGTGTTGAAAAATCACTCAAGAACATAGTGCTATGCTGCCTCTTCCTTACTTTTATGTAATACACATCATGCGCATTAGTTAAATGTCATGTCACTTAGGTGAAGAAGGGAACAAGTAGCAAACTATTGGCCAAACGCAGTTGCAAATGCCACAAAAAGCGAATCAACTCCTTTCTTTATTCTTTATTGTAGAAACCCACAATACGATCCTTTTAATGGTGGCTACATCTACCAGAAGCCCACTACCAGCACTACAACCACAACAACAAAACCTGTTCAAGCTATGGGTGTATTAGATCCACCTACCAACAATGATCCTATTGCATTACCACCCATAAATAACGATCCCATTGAATCTTCTCCAGCTCAAGGTTACAATTACCACATACCGTCTACTACCACTACCATTATAGTAGCAGCTGATACGCCTTTTAATGAGCCACTCTCTACTCCTGCTCCCGTTTATTTGCCCACTTCTAAAGATCAGCAATTTTCCGTATCGCAAAATTCCGATAATACAACTCCTTTGCGTTTGCACGTCCACGAAATGCGTTGTTTGCCTCATCAAAGCCCAACACGAGCTTACTTTAAGGCGATTTTAAAAATTGACAATTTTTTGAGTGCCTTTCCCAGTGTTGACAACGATTCTAGTGACAAGAGGTGCCAATTAAAATTCCAAAAAAGTTATGTAATAGTGGATATAGCAGGAGAAGATTTCGCACGTTGTGGCGTGCAACAGTGTGGTACAGATTTATGTTTGCGTTTACGTTTTCCCGCCATCAGGGGTATGCGTACCGGATCCGATAATATTTTGACTTTGCACTGTAAATCTCAAAGTAAAGTGGCGGTTAAAACACATGCCCTTAAAATGGGGATTTCAAATGAAGTGTAAGTGTTTTTAATTTGTTTTCAGTAATTAAGTAGCCATTTCTAAGATGTCTTCATATTTACGAACTACAGACAAGCGCGTAGCATTGGTACTTATGCCAAGGGTGGTACACAAAACTCTTTTCGCACTCACATAGAGTTGCTTAGGAAAACAGATCAGGGCTATACCAAATATTTAAAAGCAAATGAGCCTGTACAGCTGGGAGAAGATTTAATTTTAAGGGCTCATGTGTTAACAGGCGATGGTAAGCATATCTCCATTATGACCGATAGGTTATTAATTTATTAATTTTTTTAATTAAAGGCTGGAACTATACCAAACTTACAGACGTTAATTTACAAAGAATTTCTCCAACGGGGGAAATGCTAAACAATGTACAACTAATAACATCACTAGGTTGTCTCAATCCTTCTATGAAAAGCATTTGCACTCAAATGCCCACTTTCGATGCCCCACTTGGGCATAAGCTTCTCTTCAAAGCTGTCATGTTTCAGGGTATGAAAAATGGAGAAGAATTAATTTTATCCATGCGTATAACTGGTTGTTTAGAGTATCATGATTGTTATATTGATAACGATCAGTGTAACCAGTTGAATGTATCCCATGTAAAACGACGTAAACGGGATATGTTAAGTACTGCTCCTCATAATCACACAGGAGAAGCGTCAGAGATTTCAAAAATAGCTTTTAAAGTTATTATGCCAGAAGAGAAATCCTTTAGCCAACTCGACTACATTCCAGAAAATTTGAAAACTCAAACTAAATCAATAATAGTAATCGGGTCTTTGGGCTTTGTAGCACTTTTTTTGTTCCTGTGTTTGGCCATATGCGCTTCAGCCAAATTTAGAAAACATTAATTGTAATTTTGATTCTTTTCGTTTTTACTATTAAAATTAATAAATAAATGATTGATAATTAAAATGAATAAATATAAAACATTAATTCTGCAATAAATATTCACAAGAGGACATTTAAGTGTGTATGTATTTTGTGTGTTCTGATCTTAAA
The DNA here is from genome assembly GCA_947397855.1 of Thelaira solivaga. NCBI lineage: Eukaryota > Metazoa > Arthropoda > Insecta > Diptera > Tachinidae > Thelaira > Thelaira solivaga. The sequence continues at coordinate 52,720,736 of OX377614.1, forward strand.
ACAGATAAACTGAAACACTACTTGAAAGAACATATTCGTTCTAACGACTAAACCTAATAACTTTGCTGCAAATATGTTACACTAAATAGAAACGAAATTAAAAACAAACAAAAATTTGGACAATCACTGAAAATTTATTTAAAAAAGGGGATTTCTTAACAAAGCTTTAACTCAATACTAAAGCCACGTCTCTTACATTGAATTAATTTTCCCCATTTGCATCAGTTGACTGCTTTTTTTGTAGACTTTTGAGAATTACTGTAATCGTTATAGGCTTTCTTTTACCAAAACAGATGTCCGATGTACTATTGCCTAGACAGATTAGTCTCTCCATTTCCATCCCTGGCCATTAATGGCAGTTGTTTTTTAACATTGCCGTGTATTATTATTATTCCTAGGCCAACAGTACCGCGACCCAAAGGATCTTCCAGTTGTAGGCCTCAAACGAAACCAATTATCTTATTCAGTAAGAGCTTTTCTATTTTTCTGAGAGTCAACAAGATGTTGTTCAGAAGGCAGAGAGGTACAGAGTACATTTTCTGAGGTTTCATCAAGTAAACTGCATAACCTGCACTGACTGGTCTCAATATTCTATATCTTACGCAATGCCCGATAAGCCATCCCGTTAGGAGTCTGAGATCGCTCTTATTGAGTAACAGATAGTGTGATGAAGCGCTTTACGTGTCTAAGTCCAGTCAGCGGTTCTCAGTGTTTTGAGAATTGCGATTCGGCCCAAGAACAAATTCAAACATTTTACGTCTGCAAGTTGTGCATACATTTGACTAAATGTTTGCATGAATTGTGTGCAATGTAGAGTCTAATATTAGACAAGTGTTTACAAATCACAGAATAAAATGATTGCCATAAATAACAATTTTCGATTCATGTTTATGTTTACGATAAGAAATGCACATGTCATAAATTTTGTGTGCAATAAATATGTGTATGTGTGTGTGTTTGTGTGTAAGCCTCTTTTAAGAGTTTAGTAACTTGAAAGAATACATTTTCATTTGAAAAAAGAAAGGAAAAAGTAATACAGCCAACAACTTTTGTTATGAGATCGATATGTGATCATGTGTCAGCAAATTTTCATTGTTGCAAATAATAAAAAAATTCGATTTTTACACATTCCATTTTCACAATCGAATTTGTGCTCTCAGAATAATTTTTGATGTTTTATTTTGAAATATAAAATGAAGTGAGAAACACAACTCTCGGGAAACTGAATTGGTATGATCATTGATGTAGAGCGCACAACAATTCCAATTAACGAAGTTGGTAGCTGACTTTTTGGAAAATTAAAAAGCATAATTTAAGAAAAGCAACGATGCAAAGCAGCAAATGTTTAGGTGGTTTTCATTTTAACATACCAGGATCTAAGATGCCACTTGTACTCTTTTAATCTAACCAAATCTAGTCTAACAATAAAATTTAACTTATAAAAATTTAATTTAAAAAAAGAAAATTTTTAAAGTTTTTTTCTTCACAATTCTTTTTAGAAAACTTTAAATGGACATAACGAACTAAAAATAATTTTTGAGTTATGACATTGTTACAACAACAGAGCGTTCCCTTTTCTTTAGTGCAGACCCTCTGAAATGTTGCCCAGAATTTTATTTTCGTTTTTATTCTGAAAACAAACTCTTTCCTTTGGCTAAGAGATTAAATTAAATTAAAAATACTAAAATACATTTTTGTTAACATCAGTTATTTAAAGCACTGCAACAAGTGCAGCCAACATGAATTGGTAACATTTTTAAACCAATAGTTTAACGTTTGTAAATACTTGTAATAAACTTACGCACAAGTTTGTTAATGTGATTTACAAATGATCAAATTGATTTAAGGGATGCCAACTATTAGGAATTTTTTTTTGTATACAAAATGATTCGTGTTTTTTCAACGTAGATGATGACCAATGACAAAGGAAACAATAGATTTTATTACCGTTGTCAAAATTGTAGTTGAAATATAGCAAGTGTTGCCACATTTCTGCACTTTCATTACGATTTCAGCAACCGTAATACGGCAGATTATTTAATTTTCTTGTATCATGACAATTGGAACATTTCAAAGGAAAATAAATTCTTATTCTCGTACTTTGTTTTTAAATAAATAAAAACAAAGACTTTTTGAAACCAAAAAATAATACACGTACGAATTTCTATCGAAAATCTATCAAAATACCTACTAGTCAATTAAACAAAATAATTGGACCGAGAGTGATTATATTTCGTATTGGTTTGCCACCACTCGCGACTGGTAATAAGGCTGAATATCAAAGGAAATTTAGCAACCTGTTGATTAGAAAAATAACAACACAAACGCACTAAATTTCGCTAGTTCTGTGGAATGAATGTCTCTTTTTCTCTGCCAGAACTCAAGGGCATTGAATTTTTGGTCTCTAAGAAACGACTTAAAAAAGCAAACCCAAAAAAATTATAATAAACTAAATATCTTGTAAAAGAATTTATAAAAAAGTGCAACACTCCAGTAAAAAAATTTAAAAAAAAGAATAAGACGTAATTCGATATTAATAAAATAAAAATTAAACTTGGTAACTCTATCACAAACACACATTTTATTTATATTAAATATTGTTGTTTTTGATTTGTTTGTTTAAATTCTAAAAATCGTTACGAAAAAATGCTTGTTTCAAGTCCGTCAGTCATTACCTGCATTATCAGCAATTACAATTGACCAATGAAAATCATTAGAATCATTTCATATATTTTTTTCAAATTAAGTGGATCTAGACAAATTTTCATTTAAAACTGAATGTTCTAAGTTGTAACAGGCTTTATTTTTATAAAAAAAATATTTTAAGCGAATCAGAGTAATTAAGTTCTTAAGTGTTGTTGTGCTTTTATTATTTTTAAAATTTTGCAATATTATTATTGTTATTGTTATTGTTATTACTAGTATTATTTTATTCGTATTTAAATGTGTGTTTTAAATTAAATTTCCAATTATAAAAAAATATAAACAAGTAAAAGGAAACATGCCTTTATAGGTCTTTTTGCTTCACTTAAATTGTGTTTGGAATTGTTTAATTTACTCTGGCTAATAGTTGGTCCATTATATGGCCAAATACATACAATCAACACATAACGTAACAGACAAAAATGTCTGATAGTGGCTCCCATGTACCACCTTTTAACGTTAATTTATGTCCAGTCAGTTGTTAATTTAGTAACTAGAGGACGTACGTGAAATGTTTATCAAACAAGTCTGAGTCTGAGTTTGACTTGTCTTCTACACTACATTTTATGAGTTCATATAACACATATACACACATACGAGTACATAATGTTTGTGCAATTATTTGTTAAAAAGTCATTGATAAGTTTTTAGAATTTTTGTTGTATCTAGTATTTAGTTGTGTGTATGTGTATGTACAACTAATAAATTTTTAATAAAATGTGTGTGATTTTTTATTATGTAGTTAAAAAATTTTTAAATTTCTGAATTAATTAATAAAAACATTTATTTATTATAAACAATGTTGGTGGATTTATAGGTTGCATACACCACACACTATTTCATATATACGTAGAAATAAATTAATTTAAACACGTAATGATATAAAATTTTTGATAGATACACATAGACTAATTTAATTAACAATTACATCCTGATGAAGCAGAGTATCGATATTAAAATAAAAATTTATAAGCCAACCTCAAGCTTGAAAATACTAATCGTTTTAATTAAAAAACAAACAAAAGAATCAAATAAAAAAAAATAAACCTGTCATTTATCAAAAAAAAAAAAAAAAAATTGCTGAAGATACATCAAACCTTGAGATACATATGGTCGTCATATTATTATTTATAACTTGAAATAAGAAATTAATTCTAAGATCAAATTTTTTAAGGAGCATGGGTGACTTGTACCATGGGCAGGAATCGAACCTGCTACCCCCAGATTTATAGGTTAGAGCGCTACCTACCAATCTACAGGGCACCCTATGGTCATCATGTGTTTTTTTCCAAAATTTTAGAGGAGAAGAAAATACTGTCAATAATATGAACAAAATTTTTTTAATTTTTTTTTTAGTGTAAGCTTCAGTTTAAAAACCTTATTTTTAATTGTCAGAGTAAAACGTTTTTCACGAACAAGTAAATGGATAGGGTGCATCATAATACATTTGATTTTTTTGCAACTTCAGGCTTTTTTGACAAAGCAAACATACACACACAAATTAATTTTAATTTTTTTTCAACCACAAAGAAAAATTTCCAAATTTTCAAAAGTAGTCGTAATGAATAGAATGTGATTTGGTTTTATGAATTTCCAAATACTTCCGGCCAACTTAGTGTAATTTAAAAGTACTTATTCAGTGAATGCTGTTTTTGTAACACTATTAAATAAAGTTATTAGAAAATTCTTATAAAAACCACAAAATTTTTTTTAAATTATTTTTTATTCAAAATTTGTAGACGATGTGAACGGTTGAGTTATAAAAAGACCACAATATTCCAAACTTGCTTAGGAGAATTCGTAAGAATGAGTTTTAAAAAAAAATATTTGAAATTTAAATTAAAAAGAAATTGCTCCAAAACTTGGGTCAATTAAAATAGCAAGATTCCGTTTTGAAACAACTGCTCGTAGTAATAAAGTGATCTAGACCCACCCTGTGACATTAAGATGCCTGAAAAGGTCCCTTTCAGATAGTTCATAAGGTGTACACCAAGAAATTTGTGTCTCGAAGCCAGAAGAGCCGGGCACTCGCAGAGAAGGTGAAAAGCTTGGGTGCAGGTTAGGTTAGGGTGCCCAGGGCGCTTCAATAAGAAAACAACTTAGGTCCTATGATGTTGTCCCGTTTTTGTCATACCTGTATATAAGGAAAGTGAAGAAATAGAGCAATAGTGATAGAGAAGAGTAACAGAAAAAAGGGAATAGTAAGGAAAAAATTGCCATATAGTATGCCGACCCCTGTAGTCGGAGAGTTTGCGCCTCTCCTCCAGGGCATGGTAAAGGCAGATAAGGTGTTGCTCGTCTTGACAGCTTCTACAGTAGTCATTTGTTGGTTGCCAAAACTGTAGTGTTCTGTTACTACTGCCACCTCATTTCTCAACTGGGCTCTTTGGAGTCCCAGTAAATTGTTGAGTTCAGATTTAAAAGAAAAATTTTATTAATTTCTAAAGAGATAAAATTTATTTGAAATTTAAAACCCTTAAAAAATGTGATTGTATACGTTTCTATGTGTGCATGCTTATTAATTTGTGTAACAGCCTTAAGCTACTTTTATTTTAATTCATTGTGGCCAATTAAATTTATTTACATTATGTAATTTTGACAAGAACATCAATCAATTAAAATTGTTGATTGATCCCTTTAAAACCGCAAAACATGCTGATACAGTTAACCCTTGATTAAAGCGACTTGGTATGCATGCATGAAATTGTGCAGTATTGGAAATTTAAATTTCTTGAGAAATTTTAATTAATTTTTATTTTTACAAAAAAAAAAAAAAAAAAAAATCCAAATAGTGTTTTTTTTTTAACAGAAAGGTAAATGAATACAATTGATTTTAGTTAAATTTTTTGAAGCTTAAAATATAATTTTAAATGAAACTCAATTTCAATTTAAGTTTCTTATTCAAACGATATTATGGTGATAATGTGAAACCATAAAAATTTATATTTGAAAATTTAAATCTGAAGATATAGATCGTTGCAGTGTGTCTGTATTAAAAAAATCTGCAAATTTCAATTAGAACTTTGCTGAGTCCTAGCAATAGCACACCTCCAAATAAGATGTTCGTTAAAAAAGCAAGCATATACAGCTCTTTATGTGTTTGTTCAATATTTTTATCTAAACACTTTGTTTCTATTTTTATTTTCATTTTAAAATTACAGCCGAAATTTTGTACATGAAATTCAAAAAAACACAGTGTGTATGTGGTGCCGGTGGTATCTCACTAAACTATTTTATCTGCCGCACAATCATAAATAATTTATACAGTCACTCCACCCACATTTATTTGTTTAATTTTTTGTGTTGTTTTCTAAATGGCAATTCTTATCAAATTATTTTAACGTATTTTAGCACTTGAGTAACTTGTTTATAAAATAGTATTTAATTTTTTTTCTTTTTCTTTTTTTGCAGGTAAATCATTTTATAACTCAACAGCTACCTGCCTACACAAAAGCATGGGCTTTCAATTACAAAAATTTTTACAAAAAAATTTATTTTCAAAAATGTTTGCCAAACAATAGCTTATGATTTGAATAATTTGCAAAACTGTCAAGTTCTTCTGACATTTAAGTGAGATAAAGCAACATGCTGAATTTGTGAAATGTCATTTTGAAATGTGGCTTAAAGGGAATTCTCTAGCATAAAGATAGAGAGAGGTAAATTATATCACTGTCTACTAAATAGGTAGTTTATGGGAATGGTTACTACATTGCGGCACGTGATTAATTAATTTTTTCTTCAAATCATATATATTTTTATTTTTAAATTACATAATTTTTTGTTAATAAGTTTTTAAATTTTTATTAACCCAGCTAAAAGAAAAACGAGTATTTTATATGACTATAAGATTCAGGGCCATTATTTCAACTGAGCAATAACTAACGGCAGGATGTTAGGGAACAGCTAATGCTTTTTGTGAATTATGTATAATAATTTTCAAAAGTTTGTTTTATAATATTTTGATTGTTTGGCAGCCCTGCTCCTGGCAAATAACTTTAACACACAAAAAAAAACACATATATATTTTTTTTATGAAAACAGCCGCTTCATTAAGATTAATTTTATAATAATAACTTAATACCCGCAAACATTAACCCCCTTATCAAAAAAAAAAAAACTAGTCAACGTTATCGGAAATTTTCATAAATTTTATCTTAAAGTCTACATCAACTTTTTTCAATAAGAGAATTTAAAATTACAAAAAAACTTTAACCAAAAGTGTCCTATAAGCAAAGTGCAAGTTTGTGTCACAGTTAATTTTTAATATGAACGTTTCGTTGTTGTCTGTGCTTTATGTTGTTAATATGGTTATTGTACACGATAACCGTAGGCTCATGGGCGAGTACCACAAAACCAGCGTTGCCATTTTAACCTTTTTAAGGCTAGATTTAGCCTTTTTTCTTGCATTTAGCCTCAAAGTTTATGATTTAGTCTCTAGCTTTTTTCTTGGCCTTTTTTGGAAAAATGAATTTTCGATAAAACTTTGATATGTAAACTGATAAATTGGTCGAATGACGGTAATTTCATAAGTAAAGAAAAGTATTTGGCTTCTAACTTTTAAAACAAAAATGCACTTTATTCCTAATTGATTAATAATTTGCTCCATTTAGTATTTAGTTATCTAGTGCTACTGAGGTTGTTCGCTTTTGAGTAAGACAAAGCAAGCAAAATATCAAAATAGAAAAACCATTAAAAATCAAAAAATAAATTATTACTTAATATTGAAGTTGAAAAATAATTAAATTCGCTCAAAAGTATTTAAATACTGTAGAAGATTACGGGATGGGACACATATCATTTTAAGGTTAAGGTTGTCTAAATTTATAATCTACTGCCCAAGTACTCGGTGCCAATGTTTAAGGGAAGGCTGTCTAGTCTTGTAATCTATTGCTCAATTACTCAGAAGTTACTTTGAATTATTTTAATTGTTGTTCTCAAGGATTTTGGCAGTTTACGTTTTGCATCATAAAATAAAACCTACGAAATTACTCGAAAATGTTAAAAAATTTTCAAAAAGATTAGAACTTGCAGATTAAATTCCTTTTTGATTTTGGAATTTTTCAAACCATGTGAAAAACGACATTACTTTCTTTAGTTTTTGATATGTCATATTTTTTTTTATAAAAATTATAATTAAGATTCCTAACGCAATAAAGAACTAAGAAAATTTTGAATTTTAAGCTGTAGATTTTTAACTTTTTTCTAGCTTTTTTTTCGGAGTGATTTAGCCTTTTCTAGCGTCTTTTTTTAGGGAAATATAGCTTTTTTTAAGGCCTGGGAACGCTGCACAAAAGAAACAAAATAATATTTATCTTATTCGGAAGTTGTAATAATGATAAAAGTTAAAGGCCACTTTGTCTTTCACTATAACTACAGTTAACTAAAACTATCTGACACCTTATTGACAAGTTGCAATAATGGCCATCAATGTTTTTAATCAGCTAATTGTGTAAACTTAAAACATTTTCTAATAAGGGTCCGAATTGTAAGGCCACACTTCCGAAAATTAAATAGTTACAGTCTACAGTTTTCAGTCAGCGATACACAAGTGCACTTTTGGTATCGGAAAATAAATTCTCTAATACACAAGCAGCTGTAAATGCATTACACTGAAAGAATTTTGTTCTTTAATAAAATGAAAATTTTATTATTTTTCAACCAATAACACATTCCATTAGATTAATGAAATGTTTCAATATTATTATTTCAATAAAATATGCATCCATCTAATTAACTATCAATGAAATCAATGAAATCATAAATAAATCTTTCAGTGCAGCAAACGATTCCTTTCGCTTGTTTTGAGATTATTGTAATATTCTCCATGCTTTGGCAGAGATACTCGGATACTCCAATCTAATCTAGTGCACTAATTCGAATTCATTTATCTCTTTGTTCAATCTAAACAACTAAACGATCACTAATTATTAGTCTTGGGTAGTACACGAACGAACTATTCATATTGCACTATTCACTTATTTGAACTGAACGAACTACTCCGTGTTTTGAATTCCTATAGTTCATTTGCTTGCTGATCATTTTAAATGAACGAACGAACTAAACATAAACGGAAACAATGACGAAGGAACGAAAATTGCAAATTATTTTCTTTTACAAAAATGGGGTTTAAAAGAAATAAACTGAATAAAAGAAAATGTATTATTCGTGCTAAAAATCTTAATTTTAAGATTTTAAAATTAAACCTTAATTTTTTTTTAGCTGTAGTGACTAAAGTACTTTTGAAATACATTATTAAAAAAGAAATCGAAAACTAAATATAAAAATTTTTTTCGAATTTTGTTTTGTTGTTTTGCTTTCTATTTTCGTAAAAAATTCCTTTCAACTCCTATTCGATATAATAATAAAGAACGTTCAATGACAATCAAAAGTGTAAGTGATAAAGATACAAAAGATTAAATGAACGAACTAGTCCTTTTTAATATTTGAACTAAGAAGAGCGCTCACTAAAATGAACTACCGAGCACAAGTCTACTAATTATACATAATTAAAACTAACGGTAAAACCTTTCCCATTTATAAGGCGCAAGTGAAAAAGTTCTTTTTTTAAATTAATTTTCGCAAATTATTTTCCCAACATTTCCACTGTGTTGTTGTAACTAATTAACTATTGTTATCAAACAAACAAAAATAAAAGGCGGAATTCAAATAATCATTAAATTGTTATTAAAAGCAAATGATCGTAAAAAAAGAGAAACATACAGCAAATAATTCGAAAAGAACACCTAATAAAAACATTGACGTAGTGACAATGAAATAATAAAAAATTTATTTGCTGACTTGAAAATTAAATTCGTATACGAATTATAGAAAATTTTAGAAAAAAAATGTTTTTTTTTTAGCATATTAACCATATTTGTTTGTTTGTATATTTTGCATACGTACTCGTATGTAAGTAGTCTAATAAGGAATTTTAATGGTAGTTTAATTGAATTCAATTGTAGTAGTGATTAAAATAACAGGAAAGTGTGATATTTAAGGGTTTAGTTGTTGTTTGGTGCCTGATTTAAATTTATCGGCCCTGTTCTGTAAACCGAATTCGAAAAAAAAAATTTAAGGTAATGCCAGCTGCAAAAACGCTTGTCTATTATTTTAGCAACTCGCACATTATATTTGACACCTGCTTCTTCTTTCAATAACCCGTACTGTTGTCATTCTACTTTAATAATAATCTAATTGTGCCAAAAGATTTTTGATTTGATTTTGTTTGTTACGGAGTGAATTTCATAATATTTTGCTTTTAATGCCCAGTATTTGACTTCGCACTTAAGTGTCATTTGAACTTTAAGTTCCATTTAGATACAAAATTGAATTTCTAACTATAAACTTAAATCATATTTAAGTGGCCAATCTTGGGCACTTAAAGTCCACTTAAGTTGCACATATTAAACTTATGATTTTGACATTTTTTTTTGTGTATTTCGTACAAAAAAGGTTATTGTGTTTAATTTAATAAATATAATAAAAAACAATAAGTAATAATAATGCTTTCAATTATGCTGCTGTACTTTTTTACAGCAGACAATAAAAAGTGAACTTCAGCTGAAACTCAGTTTTCAGTTCTTTTCATTTGGTTTAATGTTGTTTTATTCATTTTCAAAATATTACTTTCTTATTATAATTTTTTTTTTTTTTTGCTTTGACACAGCTGTTTTTTGGATAATGATCATTAATTTTTAATAATTCATGATGCTGCCACACTTTTGTCGCAAATAAATAAGAACAATCCTTTTAGACTGAAAAACTGAAACTGTATTTAAGTGAACTTAAGTTCAAAACGACAATCAACTAATTTGCGACTTAAATACGAAGTCAAAAACTAGGGGTAAGTCTAAGTTGGCCTTAAATGCCATAAGCAAATAAAAACAAGTTAAATTTAACTGTACTGAGTATTAAATATTCATATTTTTCACTTACATAATGACAAATATTCATTAAAATAATTCTTTTTTTTTTGTTTGTTAGTTTATTTTACCTCTTTCTTTTTAATTAAAACGGCTAGTTTATTAAGTTTGAGGTCGTTTTATATAAATTTATATCGATTTTTCGCTCCAACTAGCGTAGCTTCGTCAGGATATAATTATATTTTTTTTTGTTAATCTTAAAATAAAAAAAAAATTATTTCAATTAAAGAAATTTACAAAAACAAAAAACTTTATTTTTGAAAGAAATAATGTGTTTGTAGGTACTAAATTTTTAAATATAAAAACAGACATGCAAAATAAATTAAATTTAATTTAATTAAAAATATTTACAAATATTTTTTAAGCCAAACCCAGCATTTCAAATGAACGGCAATAATCAAAAACTATCATTCAATAAGATTTCTAAATATATCGTATTAAGTTCTATTACATACAAGGCACTTAAAAGACACACAAGAAGAGGCAATCGGTCGCCTCTTTTCGTGTGCTCGCCAACATACATTACGCACATGTATATTTGCTTTCGGTAATAGGATTGTATACTTGCAAGCTACACATTACTACAAACATGTATGTATGTATGCTGGTGCAAGCCCTTTAGTGTGTACATACATTACACTTAAAAATTTCCAAAAAAAACTTTATAAAAAGAAAGAGAAATTAATATAAAAAAAACTTAAATTTCAATTGTGTTTTATTTTTTTCTTTTACTTTTCTTCTCCATTTGTGGACCGATTTTTTGCACAGACTTTCTGATAAAACTGCATACCACGTTTGAATGAATCTAATAATGAAACTGTTAATGCAGTTGCTGGTTTGGAGAAAGAGACAATTTTTACAATTTGTTGTAGCTGCTTTTTACTGTACTTATACATAAATCGGTCACCGAACTATTTGCAGCTTTTTTATTCTGATAAACACCCTAAACGAAAGACCTTCAAATAAAGCATACAAATAACCGAAAATTATACAAACACTTACATTCAATGGAATGAACATTTATTTAAATGAAAAAGCAGTTGTTAGATTTTTTATTTCGTTTTCAGTTAAAAAAAAAACATACTTTTGTTTAATTATAAAATAAACATAAGGTTTATCCCCAATTGGGCTTAGAACACAATCTTTAAAATTCCAAGAATTTAATAAATTTTATTGGAGGAGTCACGCTATTTTAAATGTAAGCCTTTAAAATTGAATTATTTTAATGTGTGTACAAGTATGTACTAAGTGTGCTTATTATTATATTGAATTACAAATGCGCCCATAGCATCATTTGTACAGCTACTAAGTTCAATGTTCAAAATTATGAGTCAAAAAGAAATTTTGCTCTACAAGACTGTAAGGCTAGACAGTCACAAAGTAGGTGTTTTGAGGTTTCGTCATGTAAACCTAATATTTCCTATCTTGAAATGGTGCCATTTAAAATCACAATAACCGGTCGGGATGGTTGAACGATCAGTTTTGTTGTGTGCTAGTGACTTTTAGAATGTGACCCTAGATAGTGAGACAAAACAAACGCTTCACCTGTCTGAGTTCAGTCATAGAAGCCTATTGCTCTGAGAATTGTGATTCTATCCAGTAACCAGCAGCCAAATTACGGTATTCGACATTGAACGAATACCTCCCAAGTAGGGTTCTGGTCTTATGAACATATGATGGGCCCCTCTGTTGGCCAAGCAGAGACTGCTGGGCCTAAGTGTGCTTATTAAGTTTGCTAAATAAATAATTTAAATTGAAATAAATTATGTATGAGTATTAAAAATTCCACATTTATTTCAAACAATTATTTAAGCAAAAACAAAAACATTTACTACGTAAATTTTCTTTTTCTTTCAATTCTACACAATTTTTAACACGTACTAAAAATATTTGTTTATCTATTAAAAATAATTTGCAATTTAATATGTTTTTTTTTTAAATTGTTTATTCAACAAAATAATTTATTTATATCGTTGCTTCAGATCCTTCAATTTTTTTTTTTTTTTTTTTGCTTTGACTTATTAAACTCAATGTGCTTTTTTATTTCTTTTAAAAGCATAAAACTGTAAAATAACACTTTAAAGAATTATTATTAGCTGATTTTAATATTTACTTTACATTTTTATTATTTTTAGTGGAAATTATATTTTTAACCGCTTTTTTATTTCTATACGTCCGCTTACAAAAACCGTTCAAATTAAACTTACTCTACTTGCGCTCTTAAGAAAATTATTTCAAAAGTTGTTTTGTTGTTAAAGAGCAAACAAAAATTAACCAATAAAAACGAAAAGCTCTAAATGTGTGTAATAAATACTAAAACACCACATCACATTGGCAGCAGTGTACGAATACTTATTGCAAAGAGAGTATGTACGAGTATGTAGTGCAACAATGTTGTATGACTTTTTTATACCCTCCACCAACAGCTGCAACATGCATTTATAACTTTAATGATAATTCTTTCGTAATTGCTGTATAATTTAGCGTTTAAATTTTTTTTTTTTAATTTTTGATTCATTTTCATTGAAATTTGGTAGCAAGTTAAATGTTTGTAATGAAGTTTTTATTTCTTGACTTAAAGAAAATTTTCCAAAATGCGTTTAAAAATAATTTATTAAGACCCAGGCTGCATTAAGAAATTGGCTCAGCAGCAGTTATATTCCAAATTCTCAAAAAAGTTATTTCAATTTACAATTTGAATCGAAAAAATTAGTTTATTTAAATAAATTAATTTTTTAGCATTTTGCGATTCTAAATTAAATAAATTTCATTCACCAAAAAAAAAAAAGTTTGATTTAAAAATGATGAACGAATTGCTAATGCGGCCACCTTATATAGATTTGTGTTATTAAGGCCTATTTTTACCAGTAAAGCTTTATTGAAGCCTTACATAAAAAAGTGCATTCTTACTTAGACAACTTTTATATTATTCTGCATCACCTTATTTACGGTATTCGAAACTAATCTTAATTCAGTTTTACCGTACGATTAGTATATAATTGGGAATTCATTGATTAAGATCAGCGATTGATACTGATCGGTTGTTTAATTATTGTATTTAAAAAAAAACACATTATCTTCACATAGTGGATACAAAATTTCATACAGCCGGCTATGACACTCTATCGTGTTTAGTTTTGTTTTTTTTTTTTTGTATTTGCTGTTTGAGAGAGAATAAAATAAACAAACCATTATAGACAGTTAAATGAAAATATAAATAAATAGGCGGACAGACAAACAAACCAGAAGGCAACAACAATACAAATAAGTAGTAAAACTTGAGTTAACAAACAAACATTGGTACATTTAAAAATACCATTATTGAAAAAAATCAATAAAAGAAAATGTTAACATCAAATTCAAGTGATAGACGAACGAAGTAATGCAACAACCGACTTACAATGACTCTACCTACATACACATATTTGAAAGTAAGGTTTATATTAAAAACAAAGAATTTTAAATAATCAGTGCTGTATTTCAGTTTTAAAGTATTTCGTTTTCAAATAAATTCTAAAATACTGTTTAAAAAATTTAATTCTAAAGAAAGTTCGTGTAACAACAAGTGCATTCATAAAAAATAAAAAAACTTTTAGCAAGTATTTTCTTGTTGTATGTAGTCAGGGTCCAAATTATAGTAGACGACATCAATAGATATTACAAATCGCATTGAAATTTTGATCGCCTCAAAGTTGACTAGAAAGTTTGACAAAATTTTTAAAATATTTTTAAGTAACATTAAGATATATGAAAAATATTATTCAAGGTCTTCCATAAAAATCGTTTTATTTTTGTTTTCCCCAATATGTCGAAAATCATTTTTTTCTTAATTTTAAAAATGTGTAGAAACGCCTGGTCTTGAGAACTTGCAGTTTGAAGACTATAAAATATTTTTTTAAATTCAATACTTAATGTACTCTTGAATTTTATTCAACTAACTTTTTTCTTTAAAAATTATTATTTTTTTATAAATTTGAATTTATTATATACATATAACGATTATGTATTTTAAGTTTTAACGAAAACACCGACTGTGCTATAACACCAGTTACATTTTTTTAATGTAGTGCATAATAACTTAACTAAAGCTAAATAAATAATTAAGAGTGTGCTTTTACAATTAAATGTATACAATAAATAATTAACACTTTGAACAATACATCACAAAATTGTTTTCATAAACTCTTTATTTATTTTTCATATTTAAGAAATAAACATTTGACACAATTGCAAGTAGTTTGCGATGTCATTATATTTATTTGTATGTATTTATGCATGTGTACATTAGGCTGGTTCCTATATTTGAATTTTTATAATGTTGATTACTACTTCTGCTTACAATATTTACAAAAAAATTAAAACGCCATAAAAAGGTTTTTTTTTTTACTTTTATTGTTTTACTTTTTACTTTTATTATTTTATAGCAGCCATAATCGTAGTATAACGATTCTAACTTTACCTTTTCTAAAATTCTAACTAGGTATATTTCCATAATTTTTTGTTACTGATCTAAATAACGTGTTCATATACGGATACAGTCTTTTATTTTATTGTTATAATAAGCTAGTCATCATTTAAAGAATGATTAAAAGAATTAAATTACATATTAAAAATTAAGTAAAAAGTGTTTTACTACCTATAAACGTTAAAAACACTTTCATACACACGGACATTCATTTTGATACCAATTTTGCCACAATATAAACTAATAAACTAAAGTTAATTAGGACAATTTCCATATTCATGAAATAAATTATGCTGCAATAGAAAAATAACTATTTCCCGCTCGACAAATGTTCATAATGGCTTCAGTACAGTGTTGTATTTCCATATTAGAGATGGCAGAATCGCACCGATATAAAGATATAATAAAATTAAATAAAATGAGCCAGCCTGTGATAACAATACACCACAATAGTTAAAGTACGAAACATGGTTGTATAAAGAGTATTAAATCAGCTCTACCTACCATGCATAAAATAATCGGCTATGAAGGTAGAATAGGTTAAATACATATCTATAAATATATTAAATTAAATAATAAATAAAATAAAAACAATGTTTTGCTAAATTGACTGTTTTTTACTTAAAAAACGACATTTTTGCTTATTTCATGTATAGATTGATTTTACATTCGTGGTGAATTTCACTGTTATACACCCTACTTGCTTTCCTGCTGTTAATTGGAGAAAGCGAGATATCTGTTGTGTACTTTATCAAATATTTTTTTACGCGTTGATTGTTGACTGAACAATTTTTTAGTGTTATTTTGTGAAATAAAGAAATTGAATTGTGTAAAATAACATTAAAGTAAATATTAATTATTTGCATTTAATATAATTTTGTTTTCAAACTTTTTGCACTAGATGTAAAAAGTTGTAAATAATTTTGCAGAGCTATTTTTCATCTGCAGTGCAAAAATTAAATTACTTTTAACAATTTCGTAATGATTTATTTTAGAAATCTTGAAGATTTTATATACTTATAACAAAATAATTGATATAATAAAGTTCACCACCATGAAGCGTGTTAGTGTTGCTACAGGAGGTAAGTGCTTCATTATCATTGATACATAATTTAATAATATGCTTCCCTAATTTGCAATTTAGATCCTGTTTTAAAATCGACGAAATATTCTGTGCAAACTGTGGCTTCTGCAGGTACACCTCTCACCAGTTTTCAATGGCAACAAACTATTGGTGCCGGAGGTACGCTTACGGCTAAGAAGCAACAGCAACAATTAGGAGCAGCGATTAGTTCTTTGCCGCCAAATACTATTATAAAAGCTACCACAGTACCCAGCAATACTGTAGTACGAAACGCCTCCAATGGAAATTTACCCATTTTATCCAATTCAGTGAACACTCTTCAAGTTAGACGTCCAACAATTTATATAAAACGCGAACTACCTAAGCGAACCATACGTTCCGTTACACTAGAACTTATTGAAAAGAATCCTCATGTACACTTGGGTCTTCATACTACACGTTTGCCTCTGCTCAAAAATGTAATTTGTGCTAGAGCTAGTATTACTCTGACCGACTGCTATTTGACATTAAAGAAATTAAAACAAAATGAAGATTTCTCTTTATTGGCAGAATATTTTGAAATGACTGAAGGTGAAGTTCAGCAAATATTTGCCAGAACAGTGGTTAAACTGGCGCGCTATTTACGCTTTCTTATTCGTTGGCCCGATAGCAAAAAGTATTATGATCGGCATAAAAATTTGCCTTTTACGTTTAGACAAAATTTATCATACGTTCAGTCATTAATTGAATGTGTAGAAACTGATATGTCGGCTAGTCCATTACAAATTGACTGTACAAATTATAAATTTATTTTAAGCATTAACACAAATGGTTAGTATTAATATGTAATAGTTAATTATTAGGTATTTAGCGTTTGATTAAAATTGCGTAGAAAAAACTTGAAATGTTTTGCATTTGCACACCTTCGCAAGATCAAACACTGAATGCTTCTAATACCTAAATAAAAATGTATAAAATTTTTTTTTGCTATTCTATAAAACAGGCATAATTACCTACATATCTGACGCTTTTGTTGGTCATCATGACGACTTAACCATTTTCAATGTAGCAAACTTTAAAGATATTATACCCAAATATTTATCTCTAGTAGTTGAACCCGGAAAGGCGATTCGACGTAAACGCAAGCCACAATCAAAAAGAAAAAAAAATAATTTAATTGATATAAATAATAGAGAAGCAGATTCAACAACTGATTCAGCTGATGAATCAGCTGATGAGCTTGTTCAAAGTGACGAGGCGGACGAAGGACATTTAAGTAAATATACAACATCACGTATGGCCGGTGAACTAGCTTCTCATCAAAGTCTCAGCATTGTAAATGGTGAATTGACTTCACGACGTTTGAAAGATTTTACCATACCCACAATGGTTGTGCGGGATACAGTGTGCCGTTCGCAAATACGGCAAATGATCAGTTGCCTCCATGAGTTTAGAATTCTACAACCTTTGGCTATACAGGAACCACTGCTTTATCAATATCTAAACGAAATATTAATTGTATGTGGTGCCCTGATTAATTTACAAAGATAGACAAAAACATATTTTTGATTAAAATTATACACAGGTAATTGTTGTACATTTTTTTTGTTTAAAATAAAATGAGAACAGTTAATTAAGTAAGTTCTCATTGATAAAAAACAATTTTTTATAAAAGATAATTTTATAAAACTTGTAATTTCTACATCTATTTGAAAAGTGTAAGACAAAACACTTCAATACTATCTTATCCTCCGTTTGCTTTGATTTATGTGAGAAAGGTTAGACTTTAGAAATAATTAAATTGCAAACTATGAAATTTTCAATTATGATTTTGAATATTCTGTTTCTTTATTAGTTTTTCAATTTTAAAATAAAAGAAACAAATGGTTGTCACTAGGACCAACGTTTTCTGTACCGCGATTCAGTAACTTGAAATTTCGAAATGTTGTTGTTTACGTTATCGAATATGTTATTCAATAATTATATGTTAAGTTAAAATATAAAAATTTAAAAATTAAAAATAAAATTTTGGCCAAAACTCAAATAAATTATGCTTTAGAAAACAATAACAAATATAGTTTAGAATAAAAATCGACATTTTTGTTGTTAATTGATTTTAACAACACTATTTTCATTTACATTTCCCAGTGAATCGCGCTACTGGTCCGCTTACAAAACTTCAAGAAAATAAATACATAAACATTTTATTTTTTACATATAATTTTCAGCAGGTGAATTAAATTGGTTTCTGAATTAATTATATTAAATTTGTAATGTAACTTTTGTGTATGTAAATTGGAATTTTCGTTATGAATTAATCAAAAAATATATTTTCTTTTGTAAAAAATTTAAAATTTTTCTTATTGTTCTGTACCATTAAACCTGCTGATGGATAAAAATTTCTTAGGAGTTTTTTCACTTTTGCCTTTTCTCTAATTATGTAAAATTTCTTTTCACTTTTTTTTTTAACTGAAAAAGGGTTTTTTTGATTAATAAAAAAAATCCTAGGGACATGACTTCTTGTTCTCAATAAAAGTAAACTAATGTTACAAATAATTTTTTGCGACATAGAAAATTGGGTTATTAAAGCGTTATCTTAAATTTTGATTTTAACGATTTCTGTGTGTAAATTGTCAAATTTACTAGTTTTATATTTCTATTTTTGCAATTTATCGATAAACTAATTTTTTTCTTTGATATTTTAGTACATTCTTAAATTACAAGTATTTTTTTAAGTATTAATTATTTAAAATGACAGATTTAATTTTTAATTTGTGTCAAGGTGCCTAGTTTTGAATAGTGCAATTTGAAGATCTGCTTGTTTACTAAATTGTGGCTTCCTCTGTAAACCTTTCAAATTTTTCTGCAAATCACGAGATAGCTAATCTTTCCAGTAAAAAATTTTAGGAAACAAGTTTTTAAAATTGAATTAAATTTGAATTAAATTAAAAATTAATTTCTTGTAAAACATGATTTTACAAGAAAGCCATTTAAAGTAAACAATTTAATGAGACTAGTGAGAACAATTTGAAATATTTTATTTTGAAAAGAAAAATCTGAAATTTTTGTTGTTGATATTTTTAATAAATATCGCTGCAGTTACATTTAAATTAAAAAAATAGTGCTTTTCTTAATTTTCCATCTCACTTATAAATATTAACAAAAAAAAAACTTTACTAATTAAAAATTTTTGTCACCAAAATAAACCACAGGGATTTAACACCTTTTTAATTTTATAACAAAAATTGCTGGCGCTGTTTATACTTGCTAAAAAAAATCAAAATAATAAAATTAAAAGTTGCTCTTAGTCAATTCATTGGAACGGAAACGGAAGTACATTTCAGTCTTTTTCTAAAGAAATAAGAGAAAATAATGTTCACATTTTGTTATGTTTAACGTTGGTTTTGTTAGTTTGTTGAAGAATTGTTAATTTCATTACTTCTGCGATGAAGAATAGGATGTTGTTGGAGACTTAATTAGGTTTATTAAAATTAAATTTGAATTATTCTACTTTATAAATAACAAAATTTATGAAGCAAAGTTTCACAGAAAATGCCTGCAATAAGTCTTTATTTAATCGAAAATATTTTTTTTATAAATTTTGGAGATAGTGCCACTATATGATAAAGTGTATGAAAACTACTTTTTAAACTTGATGAAGTCTCCAGTATAATCTTATTCTTCATCGTAGAAGTAATAAAATTAACAATTCATCAACAAACTAACAAAACCAACGTTAAAAATAACAAAATGTTGACAGAATTTTACGTTTTTTTATATTTATATTATCTGTTTTTAATTAAAGCACAAACCCCCCAGAAAAGAGGATTTCAATGATAGTGAATTGAAAAAAAAAACAACAAAAAATATAAAATTAAACAAACGTGTCACAAAAAGGTTAAACTTTCCCTAGTTTGTGTTTTTTTTTTTGTCAATTTGTTTTCTCGGTTTAATAACTTAAGCGATTGGAAAATAATTTTATACTTTCAAATACACTTCTCATACCATCTATGCGTTTTTATAAAATTTTTACAAAAGAGCCTTACAACACAAAGTTACAATATAATTTTTCCCATAAACAAACTTTCTAAAAATTCCATCATCCTGTCTGTTGATCCTTTTTTTATTTCTTATATAATAGTAATTATTGTTTTCTGCAGGGTTATTGTTGTTATTATTATTATTAACGTGTAGTGTTATCGAGAATTCAGGTATTTTTTTACCATAAGCTGTTTGCTACACACATACCATTAAATGGTTGGCCGTTGTTGATGACTCTGTTGCAGAGTTTTAAACGTATTTTACTATAAAATTAGTTGTTTGTTGTCGGAAAGAAAGTTTTTAATAATTACCGTAATTATTCTCTTATAATGTGTCCTTTTTGTTGCTATTGTTTTCATTTAACATTTTTTATTTTTGTTGTAAAACTGCTTTAACATATTTGCTGTTGTTAAATACCAGAATGATAGAAATACAAGATTACGCTATCCCGCACATAAAATTTAAACTTTTTGCTCCTGTAGCCACAAATAACGTCACGCGATGTGTTCCTATTGGTTAATAATTTACAACCAAAAAAGAAGAGAGAGAGAGAAATCTATTATTATTTCTTCAAACAGTGGACAATCCAGGAAATTATGTGCATGGTGTAATCTTGTATTTCTATCATTCTTCGTTAAATATGGACAAGAATAATTGCGAGAGTGTGTGTAAGGTGTTATGGTGTTTGAAGGGTGACTGTGTAAATGAGTGTGCGTGCGTAATTGAGAACTGGTTCAGTACGAATGAAAATAATGAACGATGAACATCTTTATTTTCTTGTTTAGTTTTACAGCCATCCCGTTATAATAATGTTTGACCCCTCTATAAATATATTGTTGTTGTTCTTGTTAAAATTTTTGCTTGGATTTTAGTCAGGGTTAGAAAATGTATATCGTTCACTTATTTATGTCCACAGCCTTATAAGTTAAAAAAATTATTAGCATACATTTTTACAGTATCATCATAAGTTATAAAAAAATTTAAATTCAAATGATTATGATGCATCGTTTTAATTTGAAAGGTCCTGCCAAAATTTTCACTCCAACAATTAAAAATAACGTTCTTAAACTGAAACTTAAACTGGAAAAAATGTATATAACGATAATACTGTCTCCTAATACAAACAATATTTTCTTACATAAATTACAAACTGCGAAACTAAACAGTTAATATACACTTAAAAAAAGTCGTGAACTGGATTTGTTTGCCTTTTCTGAATGTACGCAGGCTTAAGTTTGTGGACCGTAATCTCCATTAAAAATATTCTATTTTGATCTACAAATTTGTATTTGAATTTTATTAAGCAGCGATGAAAAACTTTTCATCTCTGCATGTTGTTGTTTTAATAGCAATTGTTGATGCTTCTGTTGCTGTATATATTTTAATATTGCACTTTGCTGTTATTGTTGTCCGGGTGACTATAATGCTTTTAATAGTGTCTGGTGTTTTTCATCGTCAATTATTTTAATGAAGCTATTTTATGTGAATAAAGCTAATGATGATGAAAATCAAATTAAAGTAACAAAGACAAAACAAACAACAAACAGCAACAAAATAAATTTTTGGTGTTAAAAATTGACAACAAAGTTTTTGTTTAATTATCATTTAATAAATAACAGTTTTGCAGTAAAGGTGTTTTTAGTTTTATGAATTTAATTGTTGTTCTTTTTTTGCTATTTCAGATTTTTTGATGAGTAGAAAAAAACTGTGAAGAAGTTTTATGCTGCTGTAGAGCACATTGTGATCATTTAAATATTGTACATAAAGCAATTTTTATACTAGAGGGAATATTGCTGGAAAGATGATTCTTAATAAATCCACCAATAATTTCATTTGCCATTTAAAGTTCTTCTGGCCAAACTCCTCTAAATTAAAATTTCAACACTGTAGTTTTGTAGAACATTTTGCTTCTATAACTCTTCAAATTATTTGTCTTTTTGTTTTTTTTTAGAGTTAGAGGGTTAAAAGTTTCTACGAAAATATTCCTTGGATTGTACTCCATAAGATTGCTGAACATTGCATGTAGCACCTAAAATATAGGATTCGCCTGGTTAACTACAGCGATTTATAAATAAACTGAAATTTTAAGCCCCATTTTGGCATAGGCCCAGATGTAAACTTTCAAAACTGATAAACGTGTACGTTTTTTTGATACCCTCTACCATTATCAGTTGTCAGTAGTACCTATTTGAATTCCATAAATTAGCGTTTGTTAGTTTGTTTATCCTGCGCACTCTACACCCCATAAAATTTTGGCACTATTTAGTTCAAATCATGGTAATATTATTATACCATGGTTCAAATGTTTGTAGCTCAACTACTTGCATAAAAGAAAATGTGTCTTTACATTGCAATGTTCTTGGAAGGGATCACGTAATTATTGTTTGCACTACATTTCTCTGGGATAGCTTAAGTTACTATTATTATTTGTGTATATCATAATGATACCCGGGGCACAGGCACGATACTTTTAGGAAGGAAAGGAAGTTTTCAACTCTTTCCAATTTTCTTTCCATTCTCACTTGGCATAACAAAAACTACATGTGCAAAGGCGGTGTACCAAAAACTGCTAAATTTTAATTAAAAGTAATCACACTATCCAGCATTTTCCATGACATTTTCTTGTTAAAAAATTTTTTTTTTCTTAAAACCAAATGTACGTATGTATGTATGTAATATCTGCATATCGAAAAATCTACCACCAGAAAAATCCGAGCAATTCTGGTAATTAATTGGTTGAATTTAAAATACAAACAACACTAATATCCCTCTATAAAGCAAACTAATATTTTCAATAATTTTATTTTGAAGGCTCTGCTCTGTGCTAGATTTAATAAAAATTTATCTATTAATGAGACACTATAAAACACAACAATTATGCACACACACATCTATACGCACTTAATTCCTGTAATCGTTTGTTTAACAATCACTCATTACAATTTTATCATCTCTAGCGATCAACTAGATACCTAAATTAGTTCGTGTTTTAATTTCATTGAAAAAGCTTGTGAAAAAATGTGCTAGTGTTTCAGTAAAGTTTTTGTAAGGAAATATCTATTTGTATGAGATAAAAGTTATCTTAAAATAAAGATCAAGTGATTTGCTATCATTTAACATAAAAATATTTATCAAAATTATGATATAAGTATGAAAAAAATGTGTGTGAAAATTTGCCAAAAATCAGCATTTTCTTTTTAATATGGCATAGAACAAGAATAAGCAAAAAAGAAGCCATTGTTGGCTCATATATTTTGTTGTTGGTGAAAACAACAAAAGCAAATAAAAAAAGAGTGAGCGTGTTGGGCTTGTGTTTTTGCATATGAATGAAAACACAACAAAACAAGTGCATATTTTGTATGTTTGTGTGTTGTGTAAAATCAAACAAATAAAAAAAAATTATGATAAATGAGAGGGCAAGCTGAGAGTCAATATAATACAATAAGGTGAGTTATTTCAGTGTTTATATTTTTTTTACTTTTTTTTTACTTCGTATGAATGATAATATGAATAACCGAGTTTTTGGTATGAAACTATTAAAATCGGTAAATTTGATCTTTATTTACGGTTTTAAAAATAGTAATATAAATTAGTTTTATTTATTATAATTTAAATGCTAAATATTGTCGAAAAAAAAACAATAAGTCTTCCTTGGAGTAGAACATTGGCAAATAATTTGGAAATATTTAGTCAATGTTCAAAGCCCGTTCATTTGGGAATCATTTTAAATAATTGTTTTGCTTAATTAAAACGGTTAGTTTTTAACCTCGAGGTCGCGGATTATAATTATTTATTTTATATTGATATCGATCGCTTGAACTTTGCTTAATGAAATACTAACTGTTTGTTCACTTGTCTTTTTGTGAGAATTTAGGTTAGTTTGTTAACTAAATTGGAGCGGCAAGCGGAACGTTTTTTAGGGCCATCCCTAAATAAGAGTGCTGGCGGTGCGTATTTTCTAGAGTAGTGTAAATCATCTATTTTAATAAAACCTAAAGACAGACAAAAATAGAGTTAAAAAGGCTAAATTGAAAAAAAAAATAGACAACATATTGTTACTACAAAATTGGGGTTTCCGATTTCCCAGCGTTGCCACCGCGCTGTTTTGGTATGCTCCGTACATTTTTTATGGGCATGAGAATTTTTCACGCTTGCCGCCCCAATTTAGGTATGACTGTAAATTTGTTTCTACTTAAAAATTCAGTTGTGATAATTGAATTTTATAGTAGCATAAATCTAAATTCGATAATACAGCCCAAAATTTAATTCTTTCAATAATATTTTGAACTGAATTTTTATTGACGCAAATAAGAAATTGTACTTGGAGTTATTATTTCAGTGATTTTTAATTCAAATATAGTTTGTTCTAATGAAAAATTTAGCAACTCATAGCCACTTTGTCTCCCATTTTGGGAATTTTTTAAAAATAATTTTTCGCTTTATTTTGGATGATGAAAAGTTGGCAAAATTAAAAATATATAAAAAAGTTAATTTGATAAGAAGAAAACAATTCTATTCCACACTTCTCAATATCATTCTGAATACAGATATTTTTAGATTTATTAGAATTGAATGCAGTCCTTCCGACAAAGGTCAATTGTTACAAGTGACGAGTAATTAAAGTTAGAATTTTCTTCGGAAAATGCTTCTGGCTTTAATTAAAAACCAAATTTTGAATGCTGAGTTAAAAGACAGATTACATTGGTCATCACTGAAAAATTTTGCAGAGTGATAAGGATAACGAACTACTTGTGGCTCAATTTTGTCATACGTTAAATGAAAATGCTTCCAACTAACAATAAATATTAAAGCATTAAAATACTTGTTTAATTTAAACCTCAAATTTGTTTTCAAAACAACCACAACGTGGAAAAGGTAGCCATTAAATGTAACTGCTTTTATTTTAAACATCTTTCTTAATTCAAATTTAAAATACTCCACACAATTTTTATCTCTGGGTTATAATTAACTTATTTTCTTTGATAAACATTCTAACACATGGTTTCGTGTGGAAAAATAAGTTTCTTTTTATTCGTTTTGTTGCCAAAGTGTGTGACGTGCAGTTTGTGTTTTACTTTTTGCTTTCAAAATTTAAAAGGGAATTAGCTAGAGAAATAAAACTTTCAGTTTTAATGGTCAATTTCACTAAACGCCCTCACATATGTAAACATTTTTTCCAGCCATTCTCACACCCACACTTTTTCACTCTCATTTATTTTTTTTGTTTTTTTATGTGTGTTTAAATGTCCTTGTTAAGGTGTACATCTCAAAAGACTATTTGATATTCGCCCAAAATACACAAATGACTTTTTATTTGTCATTTAAATTTAAACTTTGCCCTCATGTGTGCAGTAAGTAAGTAGCTTGTGCTGTGAAGTTTATTTCAGTTGGCACAATTGGAAGAAGGAATGGGTGACTTTGTTTGTATGACAGACTTTGTGTAAAATGCGCAAAATATTTGTTAGAGCTAGATTTTTTATAATCGACTTAAAAAGATCAAAGTGCACAGCAGACATCAATTGTGCTACTGATCTTACGCTAAAAGTACAGCTGCAAATTCTGAACAAGAAACTTTCTTTTCCAAAATGGAAAAACACTCATCTGTTGGTAAACGTCTTAAGGGGCCCATACACGACAGCAGCATGCATGCGTAGAGTTTTAGTCGTGTATGGGCATTTTGTGTGATTGTTGCGACATCAAACAAATTTTGATATTTTGCTGTTGGTGCCTGCTGGTATTGTGTATGGCGAAATTAGATCTGTTGGTTAATGTTTGATGGGTACGTTATGTGGTGTG
Source organism: Thelaira solivaga (assembly GCA_947397855.1). Lineage (NCBI taxonomy): Eukaryota > Metazoa > Arthropoda > Insecta > Diptera > Tachinidae > Thelaira > Thelaira solivaga. The sequence continues at coordinate 52,746,726 of OX377614.1, forward strand.
AGCTTATTAACTCAATCCTTGTATGCTGCTCTCGTGTATAGACCGCTTTATAACTATATAATTTTCTTGTACTGATCTCGCGTTTAATGTGTAGGAAATCTGCTTTACATCGATTTGAGTTCAGAGTACACAAGATTCGTTACAATTGAGTTGTTTTCTCTTCTTTTTTTTTAAGGGGATATAAAAATATTTGGCGTTTTCACATGAGAACACTTCATTTTGTTTTAAATTTTTTAATTTTATTTTTTGAAAGAAATGTTTCAGATAAATTAAAATATTTAAAATTATTTTTTGTTTTATTGTATGCCTTGCTTGTGTGCACGACAAGTATATTTAAAATAGTTTTGCTAGAAATATTTGCGCAAATTATTGTAAAAACTTAACGAAAGAAAAAGCAACAACAAGCGATAGTGAGTAAAAAAAAAAGTTTTTAGAAAACTAATTAAACCGATAAGAGTGGTAAAAAAGGAAAAAAAAGCTTATAGTTGTTTTACCACACTATTGAAGGCAAAGGAAGCTTTAGAACTAAACACACAGAGTAAACAAATAAAACAGAAAAAGAAAATTCAGCCCAAGAATAAAAAGCAGCAGTTGGAAATAAGAAAATTAAAAACAATGTGAACAATTTTTCGAAATGCTAGTGGGTATTTAAATTATCAGGAGTAAATGAGCGTTGGCATTTGATAGTAATGTCAGTACCAGTAATATTTCTTCAAAGACTTCCTTAATCAATTTATAAGCCATGTCAAACGGTTGTAGGTAGTTAGATCCTAAGTAACGAAAACGAGTCCAAATTAGACCATTATAGTGACACAATATATATTCTGCTGTCTTCGTCAGATATAGTTTCAACTGATTCTCACATTTGTCAAGTGTTTCAATACTCTGCTTTGTCCAGTCATGAATTGTGACTGAATCAGGCTTAGAAAGTAATTTATTTTCTTCCGAGAATGGAATAGCATTAACATTTTCACTACCCTTGTGCCCTTGTCTCCATCCAACATTGTTATAATTCTCTTCCCAGCCACTGCCTACAGAGGGATGAAGAAAAAGTTGAAGCGAGAGTGAGAAAGTAGTCAAATACTGTCCGGTCAGAGGAAAAGAAAGCCAAGGGAGAGGTATAGTAAAAAATCAAGCAATTCGACTATTTTTAATATCTTTTTTATGTTAGTCACGCACACTATTTTTTAAACCGTTTTCTACCCTCTTTTGGTTCTCAAAATTAATTACGTCATCCTATCCTAGCTCCGTCACCCTATCAGACTTTTTTTTGATAAATAGTACCTGGTGCGTTTAATTCTACTGCAAACTTTTTGTAAGACTTTATTATCCCTCGTGCTAGATTCTGTTTGTAACTGCCAACCATAACCGGAGTTTACCCTCGGACCCTCCATGCATGAATGAATAATATTCTCAAAGAGGACTTATGTCCATCTGTGCAGAGCTCCCTAGACTACTTCCTAGACTAGGGTCGATTTATGTTGCCAGTCTTCTACTAAAGAAGACCGTTACCGTTCATCAGCACGTGGAGGTACAGTGGGGTCTCTGTGTGTGTCTTAAACAGTAACATATTCTTTTAAACTATTTTCCTCTTCTTTAAAACAACTGCCCAGGGCTGATTTATGTTGCCAGTTTTCTGCTAAAAAAGACCGTTACCGTTCATCAGCACTTGGAAGTACAGTGGGGGTCCTCTGTGTAACCTAAAAAGCACAAATTCTTTTAAAATATTTTCCTCTTCTTTAAAACAACTACACAGTTGCCAATTGTGTGTTTTCTTTCATTCATTGTTTTCCAGAGTGCAGTTAAACTAATAAAACGTGTCGGTTTCTTTTACAGCATTTTATAACAATTAATGTGTGAACAAGGAAAGGAGTTTTTAATATACCCACACCATAACCCCTGTCTACTCTAAAGAAAAGAAGTATTGAGAGATAGAAAAAAGTGTAAGTGTTGCAAATCTCGTTTGTTTGCAATTGTTTGTAAGCTTGTGTAGTAGTTGGTAATGCCAGATGGCCAGCAACTAAGTATTTCGCCTGCCACAGTTGCCGTGAGTGTAGCAAATTACTGTACTGTGCCAATGCAGCAAAACCTTTTCAAATGTTGTTGGCTGTTTGCCTGTTGGGATTTCAACAAAATAAAAAACACAAACTTTGCAAGTGCTTGTACTTGGCAGTTCTTCTTCTTCTTCTTTTATTATTATTATTTTTATATATTTTTGTTCCTACGTTGTTTCCTTTTCTTCTTTTTTTTTTTTTTTTTTTTTTTTGAAGAGATTCCTCAAGAAATGTAAACACAGCAAAATGTACCAAAAGACGTTGAATTATTTTCAATTGTAATTGCAAGCAAAGTAGTTGGGGGCTTAAGAGGTTTTCTAATAAACGAGTATGGGAAAAGTGTCTGTAGGTATTTGGATGATAAGAATACCAGAACAACAATCTCATTCATTCATTTCTTGTATGCATTTGATTTCGTGCTCATCTCTGGTCTTGCTTATTTACGCATTTTCCTTTTTAAAATAGTTGCAAACATTAGTAGATTCTAATCTCATTAGACGAACGAAACAAAAAGCAAAGAAACTAACTAAACTGATAAAAATAAAAAGTTTCCTTTACGCTGTAATTTTAAATTAAAAAATGCAACAAGAGTTAATGCAAAAGCAGAACGTAATAGTTCCATTCTGGTCCTGTTAAAACTGGTAACACATAAAATTGCTTACAACATGCAATCATCCATCCTTATGTTTTCCTTTAATGTTTGTTTCCAACTCATTAGAGGCGCACAGAGTTTAAGTGTTTGCCAACCAACTAACCAACTGACTGACTGACTGTTCGTTCAGCTTAGTTCTGTTCAGCCTGTTATGGTTTGCAACAAAAAGAAAAATGAACCATTTGGTCAATTTTTATAATTACTTGGTATAGCTTTAGTTATTATTATTATTGTTATTACTATTATTGTTTAAAATATGTACGAGTGTATACTCGTGCTTCTATATACGCACATGCATACGTCTAGTTCTACCACACAATATTCATTTAATTCAATTCAATTTAACTTTTAGTTTAAAAAGAGTTTTGTGTTCAGTTCATTTGCTTTTGCAATTTTCTTTTCTTTCTTTCGTTTTTCTTTTAAAATTTTTTTCTTATTTTGCATTTTGCATTTAAAAAGTTTAAGAGGTTCATTTGAGATAATGAAAGTTGGAAAAGTTTTGTGAAGTTCAGAGGAAATTTAAAGTTATGACCACAAGTTTGTGCTTAAAAGAACTAAAAAAAACCCGAGAAAATTAAAGCCCAAAATATGGAAAACCGTTTGTGCCAGATTAAAATCAAATCTTAGCTTTTTTACTGCTGCTGCTTATAATATTTATGCAAATCCAAAGTTTAGCATTTTTAAGCTTAAAGTTTATTATTTGCAACATGAAAACTGAACGAAATTTCTTACAGTAGCACATCTTGAACTCATTACGTTGTTATTTTATACATTACATGGGAAGCATTATTCAAATGAAACAAAACTGTTTTATGAAACTTAAAATTAAATATCCTACATGCTCACAAATTTTTTATTTTGGTCCAACAATATTTTTAAAATTTAATTATTATATGAAAACAACCAGTAAAATCTTCCAATGGCGATGGAAATTAATAGTTTAGTGGTAGCGTGGAACTCACAAATATGGAATAATCAACTGTTCAGATGTAATATTGTGAATCATTGAGGTCGTGGGTAAAGGGTGTCAAACGAAGAGTGCGCTTTTTTATTTCATGCTCTTTTTAAAAGCGCTTTTATTAACTCAGTACTAAATATCAATATCCTTTGAAGAAAGGCCTTGATACTATTTTCGCCGTATTCGAGAAGACAATTTAAAATGACCAAACAAAGTAAAATTTCTTGTTTTTTAATTAAATTCTAAAAAAGTAGAATTAGAAGGCCTGTTCACTCCTTCAAATATTTTTAGTAATTAAATGTAATCTAGCTTGTCAGTTCTAGAGCGAACCATTTCACACGATATTTTGTTACAAAAACAATTTTATCTACTAATTTTACTTTGTTTTTCGATCTTAATAATGATGAGGTAAATCAGTAAATTGATTCATTAATACTTTTCTCGAATGTCCTTTAAATTGTCATATCCATTCTATGATTTTCCATTTTTATTGTTGTTGTTGTTGTTGTTGTTGTTTCTCTTCTAATTTAAATCATTTACTGAATCTGCTGTTACTGTAGACGGAAATTAAATGTTGGCCAATATTCAAGCTTATCAAATTCATGCTATGAATTCAAAGAACAGCCACAACAACTTAAGGAATGTTAGTTATCACACAAATAAGTCTTTATCCATCAATGAGGCAACATTTTTTCTGCTTTCTATAAATAACTAGTTGGTTGGCTGGCTGATTTCCAGTGACCAAGTCAGAATAAATTTTAAAATAGAAAAAAGAAAGAAAGAGAAAAAATTAAATACTAAATGAATGAACAACATTTGGTCATTATCATCAAACATCAAAAACAGAAATGCTGTCAGTAAATGGCAGGTTAGAACAGCAGCAAGCGGCATCATCATTGACTTGGCTGACTGAGTGACTGCCAGCTCCTCATCATCTTCATCATCGTCACTTTGGCAAATGTAAAACCTTTTTAACACAACCATACCCACACCTACACTTACACTTCCACCCACATCCTTTTCTATTCCTTTTTAAATACAAAAAAAAAGGTTTTTCTATAATTTTATTTCTCGTTGTGACTGTTAATTTTTTTGTTTCTGTATACAAATGACGACTACCACTGCTTGTTTGTTGTTATTGTGGTATTTAATTGAATTAAAAATACAATAAATAGCAAGAACAGCAACAGCAAGAGCGGCAGCAATAGCTTTTTTTTCTTTTTTGTACTTGCCACCAGCAACCAACAACTGACTGCTCAACAATAATGACAAAATATTGGCCATACAAAAACCTACTGAGGGAAAAATAAATGAAAAATAAAACAGAAAAATGCGGTGATTTGTCATTAAAAAAAGCATTTCAAATTTTGTGGACAATTGTCCACAAAAAGCAGTAACAACAAAAGTGTTAAAATTTAAAAAATTTAAAATTATTTTCACTTTTTTAAATATTGAATTCCTGTATAGGTAGAAAAAATAAGCTAAATTGGCATAATAGGAAAATCTAAATCACTAAAAACAAAGCTTGAAGAGCTTTTCACAGGACTTTGAATGAGCTGTTAATTTTGAAAGTGGTGTAAGTCCACCTTGTAAAAAAATGCCAATCATTTCTGTAATAGATTTATGTTACTCATACGTTCATACAATTTTATTTGATTTGATTAATTTTTGTTGTTGTTATTAAAGATGATGTTCTGTGTGTGCTTCTTGGAATTGTCACCACCTCGTGGGGTTCATATCCCCATCTCTCTTTCCTTATCAGACTTAATTTCAAACAAACTTTTTTTTATTAAAAATTTTTCTCCTTTCTGTACATTCAATCCCAATGGCATTTTAACACTATAAATTCAACTTTTACTTGATACGAAATTAATTTTCATTTCGCAGTTTTATAATGCAATGATAATTGTAAAACGGACGCAGAGAGGTGGCAGTTAAAATGACAATGATGACGATGTTGTACAAATAATGATAATGACACTGACGATGAGTGGTATTTTATGTTTGTTAATTGAAAATAAAAAAATAATACTTACGAGTATGTATTTTCACTTTTCCTTATTTTTTTAATAGACCACAATCATTACAGTAGAGCCAACAAATGAAAAGCAAAAGATATTCGTCACAATGACGTTGTCGACGACGACAATGATGATGATGGGTATGATATTCCATATTTGCAAATGCAGCCACACACATACACACTCAGCCTCCTAGAGATTCTGTTTTTAACTCTTTTTCCAAAATATGAAACAATGCTGATGCACAACCAACACTCACTCACTCACTGATTTTGGGATAACAGTCTTCATATTCACATTGTACTCCCACATTCAACTTCAATGAGGACAGCAACGATTATAAGTGTGTGGTGGCGATGTAGCTGATGATTGTGTGACAACTGTTTGACGTTGGTTGATGATGAATTCATTTCATTTCACTTCATTGTTCATCACAAAAAAAAAAAATACAAAAAATAGAAAAAAAAAGAAAAGGATAATTTTTGTTGTTTACTTTTCATATCATAAATATTTAAAAATGTTCTCATAATAAACTACGTACACGTATGTATTTCAATACTGCGAGAAATAGTTTTTGTGATTTTACATCAATATTACTGATTGTGGACGGTGACAAAAAGCATCGCTATTTTATGGACTAATCTGGTTTCACTTTAGCTTAAAAAGCTTTTTGGGAGCTAAAATTTTAATAGCTTAGATGCCTAGATAATGTTACGTTTACTTGTCTTTTCATATGTGATTGAGCCTAAAGTGGCATAATTTTTCAAAAGCTTTTAAGTACTAGATTTTCAATGATTTCTTATCTCTCAGAATTTTCTTTATGGTGAAGTTTATTGTTGTTACCGACCTATTTAACACATGCCTTGATTGAGCGAATATCTCCTAGAAACACTGTGTTGTAGTTTCGATACGTCCCTCACACGAATTTATCACACATAATCCCGAGTGTCTATTAGATATGGAGTGTTTTGCAAATAGTCGCCATTCTCTCATCATAAACGGCAGCTGTATGTGACAAGTTTTTTTGCCTAGACAATGAATTCCTAAATGTGGGCTTCTTCTTTACATTCACGATCTTTAACATGAATTAGTTTTCTTGCTATTTGCTGTCATTGTTTCAAAATATATTTTTTAAATTAAAATTTGGTGGCATAAAAATCAATACTACTTTGGAATAGAATCAACTCCTAGAAGAACCCTATTATGCGATTTGCTTTGAATATTAAAATTTCTTTAACTGTACAAGCTATAACACTCAAACTTCCTATTTCCCTTTCACTACTGTTTCAGTGTCTACACATTAATTTGTACATTTCTCTGCTTGAATGTATTGAAGATTATGTTTTAATGTCAGTGTATGAAATACGAGTTTATGAGCGGCATCAAACTAGCGAGCGAGCGAGTTTGAGTTTGGACTTTATCATATCTTATGCCATATTTGTATACAGATTTGAATGCACACAAGCAAACATCGTTTGGAACAAAAACAAAGAAAAAAAATTCTCTTTCCATATGGACATAATCAAAGGTATATCCTACTTTGTTGGTTGGTCATTCATATTCATTCGAATGGAAATTTACAGTTACAGTGATAATCAAACATATACTCGTGCACTGGTCACACAAAAACCCATACACAGGTACAATACAGATTCATATATTTTATAAATACGCTCAGCTCATTCATTTAACCATATGTTTCAATTACATTTCGTATTTGGGGGGACAGTCGTAAAATTTCTTTCAAAACAGACAAACTTTTGACAAAATAAATTGTGTAATAGATTTGAAACAACTTTAAATGCTTGGATCCAAACCTGGCTAGAAATGATGAGCTTGCTTATGTGCCAGTGCAGAAAACAATCAAGCCAATCATGAATATTCCATAAGAACATTTTCTCATGGATTTTTTTTTGGGCAAAAATTATCTATCAGCTCAGTTATGCTTAAAAGAAGAGTACTTTTTACGATTCCGTTTCCGTTATCATAGAAAATTCTTTAGTTTAGAGAACTCAGTCATAAATCCCCTGATCGAGTCAAGTCTAGTGATTTATTTTTCCGGGAACGGAATGGCATACATGTTTTCGCTGCCCATAATATTCCTTGTCTGACACCAATATTGTTATAAATTTCTTTCCAGTCTCTTCCTAATCTTGAGTTTAATAGATTTCAAAGATAGTACTTAGATGGTTCTAGGCTAATGAAGTCACTAGCCGCACTTTTTTTCGCGAGCTTGTCTGTCACCTCGTTGCCTATCCACTCTGACCGGGCACCCATACTAGCTGAACCCTACAGTAACAAAAAGTCACAGCCTATTTTAAAATCCGATTTGCTAGTAGTTGGCCGCTTGATTATCCGCAGTGTTCATGTGTCTCACGCAGCTGTAAATTGTCTACCGCTAATTCCACACCAGATTTGTTATATGCACTAAGTGTCTATAATTATGTACTGCTGTCAGAGTGATTAAAGATGTGACTGTTATTAGAGTCCCTTTCAAGTTCTTGTTTTAGGTAGAGCTCTGTAGCAAGTTTTCCACCTGAAGATTTGTGTTCTCTAGACCCAAAATGTTAAATTAGTTTGCCTTGGATTTTGACCAAATACCTGTGATCCAACATCTTCAACCAGTTTTGAGTCAATAAACCGGGTTTGGGTCTGCTCTGTTTACATACCTACTTTTCAATGATTTAACGAATAAAATTAATTTTAAATGAATTTTTATATAAACTGCTACATACGCTCTTTTTTACTTTTAAGGGCTAGAAGTCATAAACAAAACGACCGAGCAAAACCGGCTAAAAAAGGTAGTTCTTTATAAATTAATGCCCTTATTATGGTTTACAACTCAATCCTGCTTTAGTTGAAATTTTGAAATTTGCAATCTTTTTGTGTTGTTACGGATTACAACTCTGTTTTGAACAGCTGTCAGCTTAATTTTTGGGTCAGATTAGTTTCAAATTTTCAAATAACTTTCTAGATTATTTTCATGTTAAAGAAAAAAAAAAAAAAAGATGAATTCATATTTCCCTACCCATTGTTCTGGTTCGTTGGTTGTCCACTCAATCTCTTCGCTTCGCTCATGTTTTCATATAAGCGCACCACACCATTGTTTAATTGACAATATTTCATGAATTCATACAATTTGGAAAATGATATACTTACATACATAAACAGCAATTTATTTTATTTTTTTTTTGCTTTTGTTTTGCTTGCAAAATTCATTTGTTTACAAACTTATTTATCGCGTTTGTCGTTATAGTCATCAGAATGGATTTTGTATTTTTTACTTTCAATAGATTAATTTATTTCTGCAACTGTTTAACATATAAAAATAATAACGAAACATTTAGCAGGATTTAAGTTTATTTTGTAAAGCAAAAAAAAAATATAAAAGCGTTTGTTAGAGAATTTCGTATAAAAGGCACGAGATGAAGTTTGATCTTGATTTGGATAGTTTATGCTTTAAATCATTTTTATCTATATTAAAGCTTGTTTGTGGTTTAACAAATTTTTAGTGTCTTAATCTAGGCAAGACTGTTTGCTGACGAACAGGAAAAATCCTCTATTTTAATTTGATCTACAAAAGTTTTAATCTAAAATTTACTCTTTATTTAAGTTTATTTTGCCCAAAATTAATACCCACAACTTTTTTTTTAATTAAAATCCATTTAAAGAAAATAATTTGTAAATTTTCAGCGAAATTGAAAGTAACAAAAAATGGTTTTAGAAAAGTGCCGGTAACGATTAACAATTTAAGTAAAAAATTGTTGTTAATGTTGTGCAAGAAATTTAATTTTAAACACATTTAAATTAACATCCTTTAACTTTGGTTTTAAATTTTGTCATAAATCTTATCAAAAAAGTCTACGTTTTAAACAGACGATATTTACGCTGATCTATTGCCAATTGATGGTATTAAAAAAATATGTCAAAGGGCATATTGAAGGCTGAAGCTTCTATACAGGTCAATAATATTTTTCAGCTAAAGACATGTTTCATTAATTCAATGAAATTTTCATTATGAGAGAATTTTAATGAAATCTTTTCATTGAATTTACACCACAATTTTCGTTCAGTGTATTTTAGTGTAATTGAATTGTTTGAAAGTGTTGCTCCGCACTAACCGCTAATCGATAGAGCACAAACATTCATAATTAATTTTAATGCAAACTTTTTGGATCCGTTAATTTGCATGCTGTACACATTTCAATGCCTTTAAAGCGGCTACAATAGCAAAAAGTGCTAAAGAATGAAATAAATTGCATATTTATAAGAAATGAACTTTTAATGAAATGACTTCAGTCGGTATTTCAGTATTAAAAATGCAGCTTAAATTAAATACAAGCAAAGAAAAAAAAAACAACAAATACTAAGCAGTAGATATCAGGCATTTACAAAAATTGGCAAGTTAGCAAGCCTGAAAAAATGGTAGCAGCAAATGAAAATGTGCAAATTTGAAATACATTCATACACTTAAACATGCAAGCACAAGCACAAGTACAAGTACAAGCATTCTTATTCTTGAAACTCATCTTTACTCAATTTAAGTCAGCCAACCAAACAACCTTTAGTTAAATGGCAAACACAGGTGTGCATAGTTATAGTTGATTGCATACTTTCAGGCAGTTGAAAAATTTAAGAAAACATTGCAGACATTTAAGAGTTAAAACTAAAAAAAAGACTCAAACCTTTAGCTAAGTTTTCTTATTTGGTTGTCTTTTTCTTTATCTCATTTTTTTTATTTCATCTTTTTGATAAAGAAAAATAGAAAAGTTTTTGGCGTCGAATTAGTGCAGGCAGGCAAGCAAACAGGCAGGTAAAACTAGAAGTATTCTTATGTGCCTTTTCTTTCTATTTACCCTGCTACGTTAAATAAAAAACTTTAAAAAAAGAGTGTGTGCTTGCAGTTTTGAGCTGAATCAGGTTGTTGTATAAGCGAGCATCAGTTCGCCAGTTAAATGGTGGTGTGTGTGTTTTGTATGAGTATGTGTTACTTATTTTACTTTTTCCTAGAACTACACTTTTTTTGTTTTTGGCGAAATTGCAAAAATTTCTAGAAAAGTCAAATTTTCTTATTGCTTCGTTTCATTTGCTGGCTTTTTAGTTTAGCAGCAGCTATTTTCTTTGTTTTTTTTTCACTTGCATACAGATGAAGTTGAAAATAAGAAAAGGAAGGCTTTCATAGATAAACAAACACTAAGCAAAGAAAATGCTAATAAATTACAGTTTTTAGCCGATTAATACTAAGAAAAAAAAAAAAAGAGCTGAGCTAAATATACAAATAAAAATGTTATATTTAATAAACAGAGTGAATTAAAATTAATTAACACATACTGGCTTAAAACACTCAAGCTTAAAAATAGAAATTAATTTCAAGGTTTTTGACTTTTATAAAGATAATGTGCTTTCTCTTAATGATTAAAATTAAATTAAAATTAGTATAGTAAAGGAAGTCTTGCCTACGACTTCTGGGAGATTTTTTTGCCTTCACTAAGGGAAAAACTGGGCCCAAATCGTTGATGCAAATTCAACTTAATTTTTATGAAAAATTTTAAAATTTCGATAGAACTTGCTCGATGTCGAATGCAACGATTTGGCTTCTGATTCCTGTAATTCTCATAATATTAAAAACCTCTAACTAGACTTAAACAGGATAGCCTTAGGCTACTAAGGCTAATGAGCTTTTTAATGCTTTAGATAATGTGCGTTGTGATTGACTGCTTGTGACGTCTCGCAGGGGGAAACTTTTAAAAGATTTTTTATAACTTCTAGGTATGTAAACGATTTCTTGCTTGATAGAGCAATTGACATAGCCTTGGTACAGTTAATCTAAAGCTCGTAACCAAAGCTTGCATACATCAAATTCATTTAATAAAATTTTTTTTTATTGTAGCCAACAATAAATTTAAAATTCGATCATTCTGTTGCTTCATCTAGCAAATTTTTTACTTATGATTTTTATTTAAAATTAATTAATTGTTTTTTTTTTTTTTTTTGACTGTACATAAACTGTTCCTTTTAATATTAGCCACTCTGTTGATATTTACTTTTTTTTTGCACTTTACATTTTGCACATTTGTAAAATTTGTTAGCTGGTTGCACTAGGTATAGGGAAAGTATACAAAAATGCTGTAAAAGAAAGCTTGTGATTGCAAAAAAGGTATGCCAGTAATGAATAAATGCATATTTGTGTGTTAAATTTAATTAAAATGTAAATAGAAGTGCCATACTATGAATTTCATTTCAAGAATAAATATCGTACTCGTAGTACATATTTATGTACGTACTATGTTGCCATAAATGTACGAATGAATAAAAAAATGAAAGAAAGCAAATAAACATTTAGACATTAGCAATATTTTGATTACACGGCAAAATTCATGGTTGGTTATTTTATAAAATAATAATTATTTTAATTTTTGCTAAAATATTTGCTTAAAACTCTCTTATTTAATTTCCTCAGAATGATGATGTTATTTATTTAATTTAAGATAAACATTCACCTGCATTTAACTATGCACATGTTGAGAAAGTGACTTTTGTAAATAATTAATAAATAATTCAAAGAAATAGTAGAGAAAAGGAATAAATTGAATTTAATGAAATCAAAACCATTCTTTACATAGACGGTGGCTCATCATCGATATACTTTTAAAAATAACTTTAAATCTCAAAATTCTTAAAGCACACTTTACTATGATTAAAATTAGGGGTCAGTTAATCGGTTCTGTTTTGCAAAATCGCATCGTTTAAAAAAGCGAAAAATTTTTAAAACCAATAAAATGGGTATTTGGTATTCTGCAAAAAACACGTTAAAAAAAGATATCATTCGAAGTTAAGTTTGAATTTCTATTTAAAGGTTAAGGTCAAGTTTTTGTGTTATACAATTATTAGAATTAGCAAATTTACAAGTTCTAGAAGGAAGACCATATACTTAACGGCAAACAGTCAAGCTGCCCTGCTGGCCTTGTGCCTACCTAAGCTAAGAACAGCCATTTTAGTAGATTGTCTGTTATTTCTGAACGAACTTGGTATCCATAACAACCTCACATTGTTTTGAGACAACAAGCTAGTAGACTATTTGGCCAACACAGGGGCCAATCGTCCGTTCATAGAACCAGAACTCTACTTTGGCATCTCTCCTGGTTGCTGGGTTGAATTCTCAAATTGAGAATCTTCTGGGAGACTTCTTGTTGACTACCAAAGAATAGGATAATTGGGTTCACTAGAAGCCTAAATCTTGAACAGTGAACTTAAGTCTTTGAAGATAAATTCCTAAGTTAAATACGTCCCACCCACTCTTAATTTTATTTCATATGCTGTTAATAAAAAACTAGAGGCTAAATCGTTGCACTGGTGATCGAACAACTGTAATCGAAATTTTTAAAGTAATTCATAAAAAAAGACTAAAATTTCGTTCGTTTTCATTCGATATCGAATGCGACGATTTGACTTTAGTTTTAAAAACTCTTTTTTTTTTCAATTTAATTAAAAAAACAATTTTTTTTGTGTGATATTGTTAAAGAAAAAGCATCAGTTCAGTATTTTTTTTTAGAAAGTGTTCAAATATTCTACGCGCAAATAAATTGTAGACATAGAATATCGAAGGGGACCAAACCGACAGACCTGAATTAGGTTGTGATATTCCAGTCCCGTTTTTCAGTTAAAGTGAAATTGGGGGGTAGACTATGCTAACATGAGCTTAAATTTTTTAGTTAGGGAGTCCAAATGGACAGACCTGAATGCGGTTGTGATATGTCCAAGGAAAGCTCCAAACTATAAGTGTCATACAACTCCATTTTTCAGATAAAGTGAAATTTTTTATTAAAAGCATATGGAATAAAGTTAACAGTGGTGTGGGGCGTGTTTGACGAATTTATCTTCAAACCCTTAGTGAACTTATGGGCTGCTTAAAAGATCCTCTGCATTGCGGTACTAACTATGGCATTTGTGTTCAGCATGAATTCTTTTTTGAGACTTTGAGTTCGTTTGCTCTCCGATAAAAAAAAATTGCGTGTTTATAATCACCAGCTAATGAGCATTCGCTAATGGTTTTCTAGTTGGCAGCTTTTGTTAAATAAACTTGCACATTTTACTTAGAAGATTTTAATTTATGTATCAAAAAATGCTGCTTCAAAAAACACTTTTTCACACTTAAAGGTTTTTTTTTTGAACTAAAAATGCTTACTCATAAAGACTTTTAATATTTTTCAAATATGCCAAACAAAACAACAAGCCATTACCTTAATATCAAAGAACAAACTAACTATCTTCTAGCTGTTCACTTACCAAAACTAAAAAAGTATAAATTTAAATTTCACATAAAAAAAAAACACACACACACACAAATAAACTAAAAATAAATTCCAATTAAAGTTATATTTTTTTCAACCAACATTCATCGTTAGGTAAAAAAATGCTTTTGATAGTCGCATTATCCTTGACGGTTTATTTTATTGCACTTCTAAGATTTAGCTTAAAGTTTCATTGGACTACGCTAACCATTCCACAGACAAGCCAACAAACTTAAGCAAAACAAGCAGTGTTTTTGTGACTATTTATCTTCCTTTGGGGGAGTGAGGGAAGGCAGGATAACTGAACATTATAGCAATAAATGCACATATAGTTCAAATTTATATGCCGCATCAAATTCTCCACCCTTTCTTGTGAACTGCTCTTGTGTATTTATTAGAGAAAACTGAAGCAGAGTTGGCAGTTAAAAAGTCTGGTATCGTTTTTATATATTTTTTTTGTTGCTTTTTAACCAAAACCAGTGTGTAAGAGGACACTTCAGTTGTAGAGAAGAAGGAAAGTAAGTAAATTATATAAATACGGTATACGAAAATATAAAATGTGATGCGTAAGGAACATTCTTTATATATATTTTCTATAAAGCACAAACAAAAATGTAAATAATTTAATGAAAATAAATATATAACGACTAGCAAAATAGCTATTCCTACGAGTATCTTGCAAGGATTTTAGGGAGATTTTAGAAAAAGAAAAAGAATCGAAATACTGAAAATTTTGGGAACAATTATAAAAACGAAATTTTTAATATGTTTTAAAATCCCTTTTCCGAACTAAAAAATTAAAATAAAAGTTTCAAAAATAAGTTGGAAAAATGCTGCAAATATTAAATCTTAAATAATGTGCGTAACAAATTAAAAATGTTAATTATTACAACAAACAGTTTTACTAAGCTTGAGGTCGAATTACAATTGTTTGTTTTTATAATGGTATTTTGCTTCAACCTTGTGCAGCTCCTTCAAGAGGATATAATTATAAATTAACTAGCCGTTTTAATAGAAGAAGCAAAAGAGGTCGAACAAACTTACAAATTTATAATTATTAGTTTTCGAAACTAAGTTTGAATTTTTTCTAACATAGCAAAAATAAAGTTAAAAAATAACAATTTCGAACATGAAAAATATATTTAAAAAAATAAAATTTTTGATCTATTTGAGTGATTTTGAATGTTTTGAAAATTAAAAGAAAAAAAAATTTTATGCTAATTTCGAAATTGATTTATTATTTTTGAATATCAAAAAAATTAAAAGAACACATTCTTTGTTCTTAAAGTTGATAAATATATTTTAGAAACATTTAATGCTGACCGTTTGACATGCTTACTGTAGCGTATGTACATACAAAGAAAGCACAATTTATAAATGTGTAGTACATACAAGAAAGGGGAAACAAAAACGCCAAAGACTGCAAGACTCCAGGGAAGCAATAAAATTTCGCTAACTTGGCATAAGACAAATAATTAACAGATTATAAAGTTTTCGCCGACGTTTAAATAAAATAAATACACCAAACTGTAAGCAAGAAATTAAAACGTAAAAAACACATGAAATAAAAAAAATTATCATAACGATGTTTTTAAAAGTAGGAAGGAAGTGGCTCCAAGTGCTTGTTTTCTTAAAAGATACTCGTGCTCAAGAAGAGCACATTCAAACAGAAAACAACTAAGAAATGGGTTAAAAATTCATAGATTATTAAGTGAAATTATGGGAAAACTAATTCACTAACACATGCATACACCTGCAGTAAAACAGTTGACAGTGTTGGTGGTGGTGGCAATAGCCATAGCAGCCAATGGAAAGTTATTTTCTACGCAATTTAAAGAAAAATGTTTTTTCTTTCTCCTTTCTACTTTACTTTTTTTTTCTTGTGTTTTTGCTGCTGAGCCATTATTTGTCTACAGTTTTATTAAATTGGTAATAGAAACTTGAAATTGTGTGTGGGCAAGTATGGAGTTGTGGGGCAAGAAAATAGAGAAGATAACGGCCAAAGGAATGCCATTACTTTTTTTCTGTTATTGTTGCTGTCCTTTGTTTTCTTTCCAAGAATTTATTTCTTTCACTTTCCTCTATTATTTTGGCGTGATTCTTAAGGAATCCCCAAAGTAATGTCGTTACTTCTGAAGGTTTTGTTTTCTTCTTTAGTGCACAAAAATTTGTTGCAAACACCTTTGATGCACATTCCATTTTGAATTTATTTGTAATAAAAAAAGGACAACAGAACAAGCAATGGAATTTCTATTGAATTGCCACAACAGCTAGATTTACAGGTAGCCACTTACAAAGGGTATATTGAATTGGTGAACAAATTGTTCGACTTAAATTTGATAAATCTTTTAAAGAAATTTAACATTTGTTAAATGTAAATGTTGTTGGTTTTTCTTTTAAAAGAGTATATGTATTTAGGAATATGTATATGCTTTAGTTAAAATAGTTTTTAAAAGATTACAAAAGTAATGTTTAGATTTTGCATATTAAAGCGTTTCTGAAGTTAGAAACTTGTTAGACAGATATAAAAAAAAAAATTTTAATTATGCTTCCGTTTTGTCTATTTCAAATTACGATATTTTTTTATATAAAAATATTGAAATAAAAGAAATAATTGCTTAAAAAACAATTTTATTACGCAAGGCTTGACCAAATTAAAAAATATGGTGATAAATACAGAACTTTTCAATTACTGGACGAATTTAAACGAAAGCTAATTGGGTTCGAAGTAGGAAATCAAAAATTCAGATCATTATATTATGAAGCACCCTGTGCCAACATAACTTAGTTTAAAATTTTATGAAAGTAGGGTTCTTAAAACTTTTGTAAATATAAACCGATTTAAAAGATGTTTTGCTAGTAATAAAAAATTAATAAGAAAAATTAAAAAAAAATAATTAAAAAAAAAAATAATTAAAAAAAAAATAATTAAAAAAAAAAATAATTAAAAAAAAATAATTAAAAAAAAATAATTAAAAAAAAATAATTAAAAAAATTAATTAAAAAAAAAATTAATCAGCCATTGCTAGCAGAGCAAGGTTTCGATCCTCGGACCTCTGGGTTATGGGCCCAGCACGCTTCCACTGCGCCACTCTGCTTGTTACTAGTCAAAGCCAAAAAATATTTTTAGGCACTGGGCTATGAAAACAGTTAATCCTTACCGTAAAATAAAATATTTAGCAAACAAAATTTTATAAAGCATTGTTGATTACGAAATAAAAAAAAAACACCTGGAGATGCCGGGGATCGAACCCGGGGCCTTTCACATGCAAAGCGAACGCTCTACCACTGAGCTACATCCCCTACAATATCACTTGCCTGTTAAACAGCTACTTTTACTTGTTAACCAAATGCTTCTCATATGTTGGTAATATAAATTAGTGGTGAATTCTTTTTATTTTACTTTCAGTGGGCTGTGTCAATGTCACCATCAGAATTGCCAACAAGATGTAAATTTAATAATATTATTTAAATATATTTTTTTAATTGTTTATTAGTTTTAAAAGTAAAAAAAATTTTTCATATTTTACAAACATGGTTTATATATAAAACTACCCAGACTCTACCGGTTTTTGCCCTGTCCCTACGTGTGTAGGATATCTTAGACTAAGCAGATTGTATAAATAAAATCTGGTTTTTGTTTAGCTGTTTTAACCCGGTCTCAAGACTTCCAACTGACCCTCGTAAAAGTGAGAGTAGCCGATGCTAGAATATATAGTGAACATTTTTGGAATTTTTGTAGCAAATAAAAAAAAAAAAAAAGTTGGAAAATAAAGTTTTTGCTGTGAAGTCAAACCTGTTAAGTAGACATACGAGTAGCCCATACAAAACTCACTGATAATGAAGCTTTATATTGGTCTAAAGTCCGTTCGGTAGTTGTAGAATTTATCAAAAAAAAAAAAAAAAAAAAAAAAAAAAACAATAAAAATTCTTTTAAACATAATTAAAAACCGTAAACTGTGTTGAGAAAGAGAGAAATACGGACAAGAAATCTGACAAGCGGACCGAAATTTTAATAAAAAAAAATTATTAAACGGCAGACTTCATTTTACCAAAATTGTACTTTTAATAAAGACAGTGGCAATTGTGTGTGTGTGATTCTACTTTATCTAATAATCTAATCTTGATAATTTTTTTTTTGATTTTGTTTGTTACGAAAGGAATTTAATAACACTCTGCTTCTATTAAATAAAATCAGGGGGGTTGGAGTTATTATGGATTTTGATTATCGAAAAGGCTGTCGAGAAAATTTTCAATTTGAAAAAAAAAAAAAAAATACATATTTGAAATGACCCTCAAAATTGTTAATACAACATAACACGGTAGGCTTATAATAACACGGTAGGCTTATAAGTTGCGCTTTAGTAACATTATTCTTTTAGGATAATAAAGCTGTAAATTGCAACTACTAAAACTTTTCTTCTTATAAGAATTTGCACACATAGACAGAAAAAAAAACAAATGTATATTAAAAATAGCTTGACATTGCATTAAAAGCCAAACCCTGGTATTTCAAACATACATACGTACATACACGTGCTTGCATAAAGATTATCTAGATATTTATTATATAAATGATTTTTTGTATTTTACTCTTTAAATGTTTGTCAATTTATTAAATTAGGAATTTATTACAAACTATTTTATTTAACATTTTCACACAAAAAAATTATACACATATACAAATGCATGTATGCACGCACACATTCTTGCTAAATGAGTTTGATAGGCAGCCGCTGGCCTTAAATAGTTATACACAAACACATTCATCTCAACTATTTTAAATGTCATGCTTTGTATGTTTGGCATTTTTAATATTTTCTTAAGAAAATCATTTTAAACAAATAAAAATCAGGCAAGCAGAATAATTACTTTAAATTGAATTATTGCTATAATTATTGCTGTTGTTGTTGTTTTTGTTTGCATACTTTTTGCTTTGCTGGAATTTGTCGGCGTCGTGGTTTCTACAAGCTCCTGCTCCTCCTTAATAAAATTGAAGTTAACATCAGTGAAACAAGGCGGCTGCAAATTTCTGAGCCCCTTTAGACAATTGGAAAAGGCTTATCACATGTAATTTGAAATAATAAACCTTTTCCATCTCTGCACCTAGAGCCGCTGCTGTAAATTTGCCAAGCCGCAGAGATTTTATTTTTTGAATAAAAAAATATTTGACAAAACTTTAATAATCAATAATTTTTTTTAAAGCTTGTGAAATTGAAGGCTATGAAAATGCAAGATAATAAATCAAGGACCTCGCAGTAGAGGTTTTGAACTAAACGTCTTCCCTATCCTATTCAATTATTTACTAACACAATTCCTGTATTTTAAATTTCTAAAACTGGTTCCTAATTTAATTTTTCTTTTCTTTTTTTTTAGGTGAGTCTGTCATTATACTGAATCATCTAAAAATTTAAGGTAAATTTTTATCTATTTAAATTAAAAAAAAAAACCTGCTTTAAAAACGGAATTTCGCAGTAAAAATTTTTTAAGCAAAAAAAAAAAAAAAAAAAAAAATATTAATTAATGAGAGTTAAAACACAGTTCGCAAAGAAACTAAACGAAACGAATTTATACGTTTCGTTTTGTAGTTTTCTATAATACGAAAAAACGTTTTTGCTTTGTCTCGTTTCTTTGCAAACTAAAATTTTTATTTAGCCTTTCTGCTCTCATTTCACTACTACTAAGGGCAGCTTAAATAGACGTTCCATTCTAAGCTCTAAATACCTACATGCATATGAGAATTTGAAAATTCTGTATTAGTGTACTTTTAAAGCGACCAGGCTCGCTTTAATGGCTTTTTTTAAATAAATGAAATTGGTTTTTTAATGATTAGCATCCTATTTTTCCAAGGATTATTGTGGTATGGCAACATTCAACTTCTGGGCCAACCAAGCCTCCTTTAACGCCTACTTCTTAAATTAAATTATTAAATTTGGTCTCTTAATGATTACATTTGGTACACATGCCAGATTCTAGATACTTTTAAACCGACTATGCCCACTTTAAAAACAAAATACTGTTAATTGAAAAATCCAATTTTTCAAATTTGGGACGTGAGCTCTCCATACTTTAAAAATGGTTACCATACAATTTCAAATCCACTATCCCCGCTTTTATGGCAATTTTTTAATATATAGAACATTTTATATGGGTCTTTTAATAGTTTAAATTCAGCTTTTTAATGTATTTCTTTTAAATATTTTCCACATACGTAGTTCGTAACATTTACACTCCAAGAAATATCGCCCAGTACCTTATGTTGGTCAAGTAAAGTAGTTTAAATTATGCATACATGTGCTTGTGTGGGTTTTTGTTAAATAATTTGTGTGTGTATAAAGCTACGAACACAAAAATTTTGAAAAGGCTGTCTCAGCAAGAGTGCACTTTTTCATTTTAAAATATAAACACGTAGTTTTTGAGTGAAGTAAATAGTGATTTTTGTATTGGTTTGTAAGGAAAACATGTTCCGATTAAGTATGAAATAAAATATCCTTCAAATGACCCCCGCGACTTTGACGACAGACCATTAATTTCTTCATGAAATTTTCAATGACTTTTTCACAGAGATATGCCTGTATCTTACCAATGACGTGTTCGGAACTCAGGATTTTTTTTGTGGCTTATTCACAAAAATCAGATATTTAAAAAAAAAAAATGAAAAATTAAGTGGCTCATGATTTTGGTCACCACTTACTTGACTTCAGGATTTCTGGAAATCGCAAATCGATTGTTTCATGTGCTGTGTGACAGGTGGCGCAGCCTTGATGAGAGCACAAGTCGTGTTGCTTCGAAAATTTTTTAGTATGTGTTTAAAGAAACATCAACATACAAAGCCTTTACAATGGGTAACCCAGTAAGAGTACACTTTTTAGTTTCGGCAAGAAATCGATTGCGCCAACTTGGTGAAGCCACATATTATCAAGTTGATTGCTTGCGAATTTTCTGAGCCACAAATTCGACAATTTTGTGTATCAACAAAGTCATACAAATGAAAATACATTGCATTTGAGGAGATATTTTTTTTTCTAAAAAATTGACTTTGACTGAATGAATTACCAGGGCGGCTATTTTATTCCAGAGTTAATCGGAACATAATTCCTCTACAATACAATAAAAAAAATCACAACTCTCTAAAAAAAATACGTGTTTTTATTGTAAAATGAAAAAGTGCACTCTTACTGAGACAGATACAGGAAAAAAAAATTGGCATCTGATTATTAAGCTAGACCTAAAAAAATGTGTCGACCTTGTTTTTCTTGCTTGCTTTCTTATTTTCTTTGCTAAATTTTGATATGCATGTGGTCTTATCAATATTATCACAAGTGCATTTTGTGTGTTTGTTATTTCTTGAGAAAGAACAAAAATTGATTTGAAAATTATTGCTAAGCCATTTTGACACTTTTTAATTAATTTCTATTTGAATTCTCTTTGTGATTTCTAACACAATTTTCCTGCTGGTGATGGTATAACCCGAATTGAATAACAAAATTGTCTATTTTCTTCTTTTTAAATTGTATATTCTAAATTAAAAAATTTAAATAAAATTCTATAAATGAAATTGGGCAAAAATTTTCATATTATTGAAAAGCCATCATCATTGTCAGGTCATGTTTAGTGTTTGTTTGCATGTTTCCTTGCCAATCGTTTTGTTCATCTTAAAAATATTTTTGTAAGGAAGAAGAAGAACAAGAAGAAGTAGGAATAATTGAAAGAAAGGAAATTTGTAATGCAAATTTTTCGAAATTATTCAATAATCACCAATATTAAGAGAATTTTCTTTTTGTTTCTGTTTGATGTGAAATATAAACTGAAATCAATAAGCAATTCAATTTTATTTATGGTGTACGAGTATATGTGTATGTGTGTATGTGCTCGTTTAGTTTACTGCCAAATACTAAAAGAGAATTTTGTGAAAGCAAATGAGGATATCAAAGTAACATGGGAATATTGCATACTTAATAACAAAATTAATATTAAGAATCATTTAGAATCATTTATTTGTTATTCTCTTTGCAAAATTTCAAAAATATATTGTATGTATGTGTGTACAATCGAATTACTGATAAGTAAATATAAAATGAATAATAAAGTATTGCAGTAGGCAATTATACGATGACTTAAAGTCATGACTCTTGAAATATTTGATTTCAATAAGTGATTTCGACTTCCTAAGGTGATTTAATGTGTGTTAGTAACTGAAATAACGATAAATAAAATAAAAGCTATTGCCTGAGAGAGAGAGAGAGAGAGACACAGACATGACTTTAACTCATTGTATAAATCTTGGGCGTGGTCTTTTTTTTTTTATAAAAAACTTGGATTTTTTTCTTGTTTTTGTTATCCCGAACAGTTATTGTTCCTTTTTATCTGGTTCTTTATTTTTAGAGAGTTTACTTTAAAGCTTACATACATTTTTTTTGGATAAGAAAAGAAAGGTTTAATGAATTTTAAAAATAAAATTAAGACAGAAAGAAGATCATTTGAAATTATGCCAAAATATATAAAATCATGAAATTAAAATTCCTAAACATTTTTCTATAAAGTTTTTTCTTCTTAAAATCTTATTTCGGTATGAATGTTTGCATTTAAAATCTTTAAAAGGCCATTATAATTTGGACACAGTTACACTCTTAAAAAAATGTCGTCTCATAGTAACACTTTCACTCTAGCCTAGAGTCCGTTTTTGTAACAGTTTTTCCTGTTTTACCACAACAATAAAAAAATTTAAACAAAACCTTCAAATCAAAGCAAGAATAAGTTGTAAAAAAATAACAGGATTCTGTTGCATTTAAGGTATAAAAAAAATTGCTGGCAAACACATGCATGCATCTTTGCCTGCACACAAAGTTTACGCATAAAAATTTAAATACAAACAGATTAAAATACTTTTTTGCGACTGTTGCTGGAGCAAAGCAAACAAATAAATGACTGAATGAATGTAGTGAATAAACGAGTGGGCACAATGGGCTGGTGTGAATGAAAAGAATACTTAAAATAATGTGTCAGTAGCTACATGGGCAGGTTCTTAAACGGTTTTTTTTTAAAGAATACACCAGATATTGGATATGATTGCTGGTTGTATTGAATGTAAAGAATGTTAATGCAACATTTTGTAAATACGTAGCTGCTTATGCAGCTAAAATGGCAATTAATAATATTTAACATTATGTGTTTATTAACGGAATACAATATATAAAAAAATCTTCAAAAAAAAAAAAAATTTGACTATTTGAAGAGTTTTTCTCTACTATAAAATTTGCCTGATTATTTTTTTAAAATAAATTTATTATTAAAAAAAAAAACAATTTTTGTTGACATTGCGCCATAGTGCATGCCAGAATGAGTGCAATATCAGATGAAGTTTATTTGAGTTTGATTGTTTTTTTTTTATTTATTGTTGTTGTTGTTTTTACTGTTGCATTCGGTTCTGCACAAAAATATGGACAATTTCATATTTTGTTATACTTATTAAAGGACAATTGTTAATATACAACATATCGAGTACAAACAAACATACACAAGCAACAGACATGTAGACAGGCAAAACAAATTTCAATGATAGAGTTGTGAATATACTCTCACTACTTATTCCCAGACAGGAAGATGAATAAATAGATAGACAGATAGATAGATATGTGCGTAGAGAGATAGACAAACAGACAAAAGTATTTATAAACAGCCTTGCAAACAGACGAGTGCACAACCATATGCCATCATTTTAAATGTGTGTGTGTGTTTTTGTGTGTTCGAGCAAGTGTTTGAGTGTGTGATAGCTTGTAGAGAAAATATTTAATTGGAATAATTTTCTTTATGCTTTTGGGAGTTTTGGGAATTAAATTTGCACTCTTAAATGCATGTGTGCATGCATTTCTATGTATAGTAAATTACAAAATGCACACTCATACCCACACATACACACATATACTTGCCGGCTTATGCACAAACCCACACAAGTGTCTATGTGAATATTGAATTGAATTTTAATTTACCAATCCCATACGTTCGTTCATTCATTAAAATACTCACTCATTCCTATAACATCAACAATAATCATAATGATATTGTGTTCAATATGTTGCATTCAATAAATTTATTAATTTATTATTATATTAAACTAGAGCCTTACACATACTTATGCATGCATACGTAAAATACTATTGCTATTTTCGTGCAATTAAAAGCAAAACAAAAAAAAAATACATTGAAATATGCATCTGTCACAGATTGAAACAGATTCTCCAAAAATATCTAATACTCTTAGCAGCAGCAAAAATATTTTAAATTCAGGAAGGGAGAAATTGCATTTAAACGAAAATTTTCACTGAAAATTTATATTTTTAAAAGCCAAAATTTTATTTGCAAAATCTAATTAAGATTTTGTTCATTAACTCCTATCTAAGTTGTTATTTTTGAAAGTGCTTTAAGTCCACTTTTTTCTTCTAAAATGAGAAGGCGGTAATTTTAGTAAGAGAATGCTTTTATCTTACTAAAATTACCTTTAACTAATTTTTTTTAAGAGGACTTATACCACTTTCAAATATAACAGCTCATCTATCACTGTGGCTTGACTTATGCAAAATTTACATGTCAATTTGAGGTCCTTTTTTGGTTTTAGAAAATTCAACAATAAACATTTTAATAAACAGAATAATAAATTCTGTTTGAAATATTTTACAATTCCAAAAATTTCAATGAAAATAATTTAAAATGAATAAAAGAAAAGTTTTCGCCCGAGCAGGGACTTGAACCCTGGACCCTTGGATTAAAAGTCCAATGCTCTACCGACTGAGCTACCCGGGCATGTAAACTATCCGTGCTTACTAAAAATCACGTATTCAAATTTTAAAACTAGCGCGCACAAACTCAAGCACATGAATACAAATTACTCACTGCCGCAAACGTTTTTTGCACATTTGTTGTTGTTAGTTTTTTTTCTTATAGTTTTTATTAAATCCACGTTTTTAATTGTTGTTGTTAAGATTATAAACAATTTGATAATAACAAATTCAATTAACTGGAAACTGATAGAGTTTATTATGCAATAAAAAGAAAACAAATTAAAAACTGTTGCATTTATAAAGTTGAATTTAATGAAATTAAGAAAAAAATATTTTTTTTATTATAAAACATACTGGGTCACATACATATGTACATACTTACATACATTCATATGTATATATAAATTTTAATTTGTATTTATACATTTTTGAAAAATACATATAAACAAAACAGTTAAATGTATTTAAAAAGAAACAAATTTTAATAAAATTATATTTATTAAAACATTTTTATTATCGATAAATTTTTATTAAAACAATTAATGTTATCGACAAATTAAAAAAAATATATAATCTATATAATTTTATATAACCATAAATTTTTATATCTGTTATCGATAAATTTAATTTTAGTTATCGATAACTTCTTACAGGAAAATTTATCGATTATTCTTAAGAATATTTTTACTAATGATACATTTCTTACATTAAATTTTAGTTATCGATAAATTAAAAAAAAATATTTTTATAATAGTAAATTTATTAATTAGTTTTATTTGACCTTTTTCTTTTAAATATTATGACTATTTTATTAAGCTTGAGGTCTTATTTTTCTTCTTCAGGATATAATTATAAATTAATCAAATTATTAAAAATGATAAATTTGGCTAACAAATGTACGAAAGAAGCTATTGTTCACATAAACCTGAACAGACCTTTAAATTTGTTATAAATTTTATAAAACATTTTGTACAATTGATAAAATTTTTTCCATCATACTTTTTTGAAATGATTAATTTTTTTACGTTATATTATTATTATCGATAAACTTTACATGTTTTTGTTATCGATAAATTAAAAAAAAATGTATTCGATTATTAATGAGAAATGTATGTAACATTTTTCTTATCGATACATTCTAGAAGAAATTTTTGTACGCGATAAATTTTATTACTTATAAATTTTTATAGAGAATTTTTTATATTGCTATTAATTTTAAAATTTGCGTCATGAAATTTTTGTTATCAATAAATTTCACAAGGCAACAAATGAGCGTTTTATAAAATTTTCCAGAAAATAATACTGGCTTTTGTCTAGCAACTCTAGTTGGTGAGATTCTGCAATCAACTAGCACTTGAGATCACAGTGCATATTATGTCATTTTAAAGTCGTACAAATTTTATTAAATAATCAATTTTTAAAATGGCTACCGAAAAAAGACGTTTTTGAAATGTTTTAGATAATTTTTGGAAAATATCGTAAATTGATCACTGTAACTACTTTGGACCAAATGTCTTGGCACCAAATTTGTAGTGAAGAAATTTAGTTATATACAAATTCTATATTTTAAACTGTTGGCATGGCTAAAATAAAGTTTTAGGGACGATAACTTTTGTGTTAGAAATTATTGTTATCGTTAAAAACTCTAAATTCTTATCTCTATAATCCTAATATAGCGGTAAAATTTCTATAAAAATATGTTTTTGTGGATAGGATTTATTTAAACATTTATTACTTAATAACTGAGCTTTCGTTGCCCATATTTTTTTCCTCATGTGTATGTGTGTTTATTTAGAATTTAAGCAAAATAGAAAACAGTTTAAAAACAACATCTGGCATTTATGCAACCACAAAAAACAATCAAGTAACATTTCATATGATGGTCAATAAATTTAGCCTTAAACACTCCCTTGAAATAGCTTTTTCTAGCTTTTGTCTTAGTTTATTTTTTGTGTCATATTGTTATTAGATTGGTTTTTCCTATTTTTTTTTTCTACCTCTTATTGAGTTCTGCAATGAAGGAAAGGAAAAGAAGTGTAACTAACATGTGCTTCTTACACATAAAAAATGCTTACTGTATTTGTGTTAAATTTGAGTGGCTTTACTTTATTTAGTTTCGTTAAATATAGCCCAACCACAATATATGTATGCATATTTTTGTATACATGTATGTTTTAATATGTATGTATATGGCTAACAAGAAAAATCTTTTAGATGCTGTTTAAAATGTTGATCTTAAGACCTAAAGACTGAACAAGAACAAACTATTTAGTAATTACTATAGATACCACACAACGAGAGCAAATTCATCTTCATCATCATCATTAGTAGACACACACATATGCATACACACATGCACACACGGAACCTGTACATGTTATACACACAGTCAGTTCTATTGCAAATACTTGCACACATCCATGAGTGAAACCCATTTTTTTAGATACAACTAATTTTGATTATATTGAAAAATTGGATTAATTTAACAAAATATTTTGGAAATTACTTAATTACCCAGCAGATCTTAAGCCAATTAGATGTTTAATCCGGTAAAAAATTAACATCATGCAGTTACGAAAGAAATACAAAATAATAAACTTAAATGAACATGAAAAATTACACATTTTGTAAGAAAATTACCTAGCTATCGGGTACACATTGCACAAAAATGTGTTTTTTTTCTGATACGTTCTTTAAAACACTAACAAATAAAATCTATTTTCTATTTTAATGGAATTTTAATAGTGTGTCTGTATATGAGCAACTTACATATAAACCCACTTAAAATCCTAAACATACTTCTAAATAAGACTTGAATCAAAATGTACTCGTATGTGTGTCTTGAAAGTTGTCTGATAAATTTAATTTTATTTGATAGCAGATTATGAGTCTATAGGACATACATTTTATCGATTAAATATTTTTAAATTTTATTGCAAAATCGAAAAATTTCATATTACAAGTGTTTTTCAAAAATATATTGGAAATATATATTATCGGTATTTTTTTTAATTTATCATAATAACTTTTACGTTTGATATATATTCTCCTCTAAAAACTTTTGTTTTTTAATTGCTTGTTATTTCTGACTTCTGTAAAAAATTTGTTTATTTCCTACAAATTTTCTACCCAAAATATATATAATCGATAAAATTTTGTTATATAAATTTTCTGAACCTTTTTGTACTACATATGCCTTTAACATTAGTTTCTGTTATCAAAAATATTCCATAAAACATTGATATTTTGCGTTGATAAATCTTCTATCTATATCTTTTTGTTATCGATAAATTTATAAAAAATTTGTATAGATTTGCCTCATACACAATTTTGGTGTTTATAATAAATTTTATACAAAATTGTGTTATCGATAACTTTTATACGGAAAATTTTTGTTATTAAATATTTTTGTAACTTTTTAATCTTTGGAATTGTTAGTGTTATCAATAAGTATTCTATAAATCGATATTTTATTGTATTATACCTATTATATATAAATATTATTCACAGATTCTAATCATGTAAATTTTTCTATCGATAAAATTTACTACATAAAAATTAAAAAAGAAATTTTTTTGAGATTATTTGTGTTAAAAATTTTATAGGAACATATTTGTTATCGATAAATTTTCTTTAAAAAGTGCTATCGATAAGTTTTCTGTAAAAATTTCTTCTGTTTTGAACTGTATTATTTTGTAATTGTTTTTACAACATATTTGTTATCGATAAATTTTCTATAGGGAGATCGTTATCGATAACTTTTTTTCATAGAAAATTTCTTTTACACAAATTTAAATATACAAAATATTTTGTATTTACAGATTTTCCCCTATAAACTTCTGTTACTGAAACAGTTTTCAAAGAAAATTTTTCCTATCGTTAACTAATTTCTATAGAAAATATTTCTTTTAATTATTACTATAAAAAAGTAATATACTTTCTACAGGTATACTGTGTCATTAAATATTAAAAAAATTTAATAGCAATACGTTTTTTATATTAAAAATTGTTTCCACAGATTTTGTTATCGATATCGCTTATTATTACTACATACACTTGTCAATTTTCCTTGTCAATATTATTTACTTTATTTTTTTTTAAATCTGTATGATCTAAAATTTATGAAACAGCTCTCGTGTGAGTACGTTTTGTAGTAGATTATTTGCTAACAACAATTTTTAAGACTTCATCTTAATGTTGGCTATTGAATTTTTGCTTCTGTTGCTGCTACTACTGTTCATTGTTGTTGTTATTTTTTGTTGCTTTTATTACCATTATTGTTGATATTTTGCAGTAGGTTTTAACATTCTAATCGATTAACTTGCTCACATGGTAAATATACACACATGCATGTGTATCTTTGTGTGTGTATAAATTGCAAAATACATTCATTAGGATTGTAATGTTTATACCAATTCTCTTTTAAAGTAAAATTTCATTAAGATTATAATGCTGACATATGACAACACAGAAATTGATACACGATATTTTCTTCGCGTGCTTTCGTTGTTATTTGGAATTAAAGAGACGAGTTAAAATTACAAACTAAGCGACCTTGTTTAGTGTACAGAATCCCTCATTAATCTTATGCAAATTTTAAAATTTTCTCTTTGTACTGTTTCAATCCCAGCCAAGGGCCTTTGGTTTATGATTGGTAATCTATTTTTGTTTGATTAAATTTTTTTTTAAATCAGACCGAAATAAATATTTTTTTATATTCCGTAAATTAACACCTCCTTAATGAAATAAAATTAAATTTAGTTAATCCTATTGTATTTGAAATTTGTGTTAGTATATTTGGGTTTTTATATTTTTTACACACAAATTTTAAATTTAATTAAACAAAAAAAAAAAGTTTTTCAAATCTTCAGGCTAAATATTGTGCCTGCACAAACTTTTACTTAACAATCATAATTATGAAATGAATTTCAATAAACTGTGTATAAAACATTTGAGCTGTTATATTTGAAAGTGGTATAAGTCCACTTTTTTTAAATGAGTCAGCATTAATTCTAGTTAGATGGTGTCTTTATCTTACTAAACTAACTAATTCATTATTTTTTTTTTTAGTGGACTTATACCACTTTCAAATATAACAATTCATTTATGC
This sequence comes from Thelaira solivaga, assembly GCA_947397855.1. Taxonomy (NCBI): domain Eukaryota; kingdom Metazoa; phylum Arthropoda; class Insecta; order Diptera; family Tachinidae; genus Thelaira; species Thelaira solivaga. The sequence goes on from OX377614.1 coordinate 52,776,590, forward strand.
ATGAACTCGTTAGTGAACGTGTTGTTGTGATTGTGTGTGTGTGTTTGTAATAGATTGCCTGCATATTATATTATTAATTTATAAAGGATTAAAAAGGATTTTCATGCACACAATTTTTTGTTGTTAAAGTTAATTTACATAGAATTTGTTGCTATTGTTGTTGCTGTTTTTATTTCACAGTTTTAGTTTCTAATAATTTGAATGGCCTTTGTTTTTTGTTTTTGGTTTGATACACTAAATCAGTAACCAAATTGCAAAGAAATACTCACTCATCCATTTCATACACACATGCATTCAATTAAATTAAGTAGTAGTAGGATTTAGATACTTTTAGATCTTTAGAAAATAATAAAATAAATGTAATCCTATTTAGAAATCAATATGCCATTTGTGCATCGCCTAGTAAGAATTATTTGAAATTTCTCTCTCTGCTGTTAGCAAATGTCTTTTATGTTCAAGGAATTTCAATTCTCTGCTTTAAATAGTAGATGTCAACACAATTTAAATAGAAATTGTTGCAAACCCACAAATTTTATACAAATTTCTTTAATATTAAAACTCCCTTTGGAAAGATTTGCTTAAATAAGTTTTTCAGCATTCAATTCAATATGTTTGCGGTAGAGAAAGCGTCTACTGTCAAGCTTCTTTCTTGCAGTGTTGCAAAGTTTTGCTTTCTGACATACTCGTGCATACATTCTTTTCATTTTTTCCCATTAATGCTGCTAACGAAGTGCTGAAGAAAGAAAATAAAAAAAAAAAAAAAAAAAAAAAAAGAAAAGCATCTTTATGTCTTTCAGCAAACTTTTTCAGAGAGAACATATGGCAGTCGATTTTTTCACGCTGAATGTCACTAACTTGTTCAGTAATTTTTATTAAGTTTGTGAAATTGTTTGATGCAATTGCAGTTACAAAATATTTGCTGTTTTAAAATTAATATAAATTACTTTGTTATTAAGTTTTCTCAAGAAAACAAAGAAATTTCTTAAGAAATTAATAAATTTAGTTTTAAAAAAGGAAACACCCTAGGAAAGCAGCAGTGAAAGTGACTATAAGTATACAGGGACAGGCACTTGATGGGTTTTATTGCGAGGAACATGGTATAGTGCTTTTACTCTTTTCCACCACTGAAGTGCCATCGCTGCTACTTATCATACAACTCTTGATAGATCTGATATTCTTTTAGTAGAGATACTGGCCATTATGGAAACATACTAGTCTTTCTGTTTTTATATTACTGCCATGGGCCACCTATTGTGCCGGCCAGTTCCCAGCTACAATTCTAGACTGTTAACAAATCTTGTGATTGTTATAGGATTCATTATATCTAGAAATTCTGGGTTCAGTGTTTCATAGCCGATTGCCACCGCTGGGCAATTTCTCATTTACCGCCGTTTCTTCCAGTTTTTCTTGACAGCAACGATAGTAGCCGTTCTGTACCACATCGGTTTTCCTCATGTGGTAGTTGAGTCTACAGTAGTCTATTAGCCACTCAACGTAGACTTTAATGTAATTTTTGCTGAGCTTCAAAAGAACTTCTGAGGCTATTTTTCCCATTCAAGTGCTTTACGGAAACAGGGTCCTGCTTTATATAGAAAATATTACGAAGTAATAATTCGTTAATCTATGAATTATTTAATAAATTTTTAAGTTAAACTAAAGAAATGATTATACTGATAGCATATTTAGTTGATTCAAATAAAATTTGAATCACTATGACAACTATTTTTAATTGAAATCTTCAATGTTTCTCCTCAATTTTTTTTCATTTATTCTTATATTATTCTCATTATCGGTTTTACATTTCCTCTGCATGTTAGCATCGTGTTGCTAAATTTCTATTTTGCTTACGAGAGTTTATTCATACCAACGTCGTTTACTCATCATAAATTCCTTCAATCTTTCCTTTTTTTCACTGACATTGTCTTAGGAAATTTGTCGTTAGCAGAGGACTGTTAATAAGATTCCAATAAAAAAAGAAAAGAATTTGTTTATAAAAAACGAAGAAATTGTAAAAAAAAATAAAGTAGAAGATGAGGAAAATCAACATAAATAATTCATTATTGCCGCCTGGTTGAACATAAATCAAAAAGCCACATACTCCACATGCGAGTGTGACGACGCGTGTTTAAACAGAGTTTGTTACCTTACACACACACCTAAAGCGTGAATCCAATTGTGTGTGTGTGTGTACTGATGTAAATGTATTAGTAAACATGAATACAAAGATGAGTGCATATAATCTAAGCATTTGAATACTAAAGACTCTTCTCCAACATACATTTATTTCAATAAAGTGTTTCAGTTTTAAATATCAGCAAATAAACTTATTAATTGTACCCTTTTCTTTTACGCTGAAATCTATTTCAAGCACTTCAGCTTTTCTTTAACTTTGTTGTGTGTGTGCCTGAAGGTTTTGTTGCCTCTTGTTTTTAGGTCGCTAAATAAAAACTATTCATGTGAGCGCAGCCATGTAGACAACACACAAATTCCAAATGCTCGTATACTAAAGGACATTTGTTTAACAGTTAGTTTTGAAAATAAGGAAAATTGCTAAATTTAAAATTCATTAATTGCAATTTCTTATCAGGATTTTCAAAAGAACGATGTAATGCTACAACGTCTACTTAGTCTTCCCAAGTAGGTGATTCAAATTAATTTCAAACAGATCGCCAAGTAAACCAAAGTCCTAAAAAGATTTATAAAAAATCGTTGTTTATTTCCATTACATAAAACTTTAACGGAACACTATTTTATTCATGTTACATATGGTCTACACTCTCTGCTAATAAGAAAAAACCTTAAAATAGGAAATCTTTAAAACAAATGTCTCAAGGTGTCGAGCTGATAGCAACGGATAGTGCCAGCTGCAAATAACTGAGTTTTTACAAATGAGTCCCGGATAATTAGCGGATATTGGCCCTTACCAACATTGACAAAGTGAGCAGGTGTCACCTTTAAATTTAAACAGAAATGGCCAGTCTGTTGTATTAAATAGCAGCCTCAGATTAACAAAATGTTTAATCGATTCAATTAAATAAATATTTATGTGATGAAAGTTTTTTTTTTTTTCAACTGAACTTTAAAGTGTACTTTTTCGTTTAATTGTTGCAACGTTGTAATGGGTTATTTTATATTAATTGAGTTGCCTTTTTCTTAGTTTCATATGACAACACCTTCTATGACTTATTTGATTTAATTTCCATTCCTCTTGTTCTCTTTTAATTTCTTTGTTTGTGAACTTTCGAAGCTGGATTTGAAACCTTTCTTAGTTTCTTTTGTCTTCCTGTATTTCACATTTTTAACATCATTTTCCCTTAAACAAATTTTCATTACTGTTTAATGCTGGCTTTCTTTCGTCATTCAAACAACCATCGAACCGCACATATATCCATCGCATTTCATTCATCCATTTCAAGCTCTGTATGATATTTTTCAGGCAGTCAGTCAGTTAGTCAGTCATTTGCTTTTCCAAGTGTTTGTTCATTTATTTTGTTTTGTGTCTTTAGTTTAGAACTTTTGATTTTCTCTTTTAAATTCTACTCAATTTCATCTTGTTACCACAGCTTACACATACACAAATCTAAAGCGAAGCAGCTATTAATGCACGCACATACACACACATGCACATACTGACTAACGGGTATCCTTGGCTCGAATGCAGATGCAAGACTGCATGTGTGTATGTGGTTGTTTGTAGTATAACTTGATAGTGCAGCCAGTCTTGTTATCCGCTGCCTGATGCTGCTGTTGCTTGTGCCTTTTCTTCTTTAATGTAAGAAGAAGTTTGTGATACACGTACACACACGAATTCTAAGCGCAGCATTATGTGTATTCATTGGTAAATAATATGGAATACTAGTTGTAGGAATTTCTACTCTATTTGTCGTTTACTCCATTTGTGGTTTTATGCTTGGTGACATACAAAGGTACATGTAAAGGCAACTACAATATAGATTTATTTGGCAAAGTAGTTGGATTGTTAAGTTACAAAATTATTAAAGAAAATATTTTCAAAAGTCTAGAAGAACTTGTGAAATTAAATTTTTTAAGTTCTCACAAATTTTGTAATCGTTGCGGGCTTTATTTTACATAAATAGATTTTCTAAGACCAACTTTCCAGTATCCAAATAGCTTTTTCTGCAGACGCACAGAACGTTTTTTTTTCTTCTCCATAGCTGCTTGTGTGTGAGCGATCACTTTACGTATCTCATTCTTGAAGGCCACAGAAGACTTTTCAATTGAGCCACCTTTTAATTGCGTATTATAATTTGTCGTATAAATAAATGTCTATTTCAAATACACACAATACTATTTCATGGTTTTAACTCAATGCGCTCATTGACTGTCGTGTATGTGAAAATATCCTCAAAAAAAAATATCCTTAAGATTATTTTGATGCAATTGTGGCTTGCAAGAGAATGTGTGTGTTTAGATGTTAACGAAGAATAAAATAAATAAAAATACTGAGAGAGAGAGAGAGAGAGAGAGAGAGAGAGAGAGAGAGAAAAATGGAAATAATAAAGTGTGATAACAAAAAAATTTTTCAATTTCTAGTAGAGCTTGTTATTGTTTTTGTAAGTATAAAAGTAAATGGACTAATACATACATACGTTTCTAAATCTAAAGCATTTGCTATGTTAAACATAGAAATTTGGTTGCTGTTATTGTAACATTTGGTGGCATAACCTAAATGACCCCATTGACACTTTAAGCATGACACATGATTTTATGCCAATTGAGAAGACAACGAACGAGTCATGGTTCAATTGTAGAATTTTTTTCTTTAAGGTTGGTAGACTTAAGTTTTTTCTTTTGGTTGCATTCAATCGTTTAGCTCTCTTTAGTTCTTTTTTCTTTATTTTTAATTTGAATGAAATTAACTGAATTAGAATTGATTAAATGCACCAACAGCAGTAGCAGCAATGTGAGACAGAAAAGAGGTCATTTAAAATGGTAAACCTTCTCTTTTCATGCTGTGGCTGGTTTAAAATCTTAATTAACTTTTTCTGCTTCTTTATAAAAAATCTAACTTGTGCTTTATTCTCTTACATTTAATGCCTTTTATGAATCATTTATGAAACCCCAAAAATGTGCTTAATGACATATAAAGTATCTCTTTCAATTAACTAACTTCTAACTAAATCTTGACTTTAATTTCTTTTTTTTTTTGTAACACAAAATTATAAAGCATTCAAATAACTTTATTCTTCTTTATGCTCATTTTGAGCAAAATATTATTATCAACCAACCAACCAACCAAGCAAGCAAGTCTACATTCTAAACGTAAAGATTTAATCTGGTTTTCCTATCACAGATTTCTAGTTTGTAATCCTTTAATAGTTGCTACTCTCTAAAGCCAATAACCAAATGATTCCTTTTTTTTTAATTTTCTCTTTTGTCTTCTTGTTAAAAGAATAAATCTAGCAAATGATTCACCTACACAAAATGAAACCTTCAACCTGTGGTAGCTGCAACCATTATCCCTCCCACAGTAGCACTAACAATGACAAACAAAAATTAAAGGTAGAATTTTTCCAAGCATTTGTTTTAAAACAGCATTTACACAATTAAGTTCTCTTCTTGTATGGCTTTTCATTTCGAAACATAAAAGTTAAAAAATAACACAAAACACATTTTCAATTTTTTTTCTTAAAATTTTCGGCTTTTTTTTTTTTTTTTTTTTTTTGTGGCATGAAGTTATATTTTAATATATACGAAAGCAGTCTCCGAAGCTTTCTAACATGCAAATAAGTTTAAAAAAACCAAAGGTACTAATGAAAAAAAAAATAAGAATTTAATGCCTTCTACACACAAAAAAAAATCAAAAATCGTTTGTCACGATTAGATTATTAGATAAAGTTGAATCACAACCATACGGGTTGTTGGAAGGTAAAGCAGTTATCACTTATGTTCATACCAAAACAATTTTGCAAAATAATATGTGAACTATTAACCTAATCACCCTTATTAATTAAGTCGTCGGCGAGTACAAATTACGTCGACATCTTAAAAATGGTATTAGCGTAGTTGTTGTTGATAATAATCGTTTACTGTTGGCAGTTATTTAGTATTACGAAGGACCAGTTGCAAAAGTGTCATTTTTGATTCCAAGAACTCAAAGGCAATATAATGTTTTAAGAGTTGCCAAAGAACAATTTTTGAAAGGAAAAAAATCCAAAATATAAAAATATTCCGAAAATGTTAAAAAGCTCTAAAAACAATACTAAGTTGACAGCACTGTTAAGAGGATACCATGTCTAATACAATTTTCAGAAAGGCCTTTTTAGTAAATGCCTGCTAAAACATACCAGCCTGCAGTTTATAATTTTACGTGCATTTTATGATTGTGGGCAAGGCTTTCAATGTGTGTGTGTGCGTTTGCGTATGTTGACAAATCTTGTTGCCAGGATGGTGGACCGCAGGTATTCATTTGAGTAAAAATCATCATGAGAATATAATTGTATTGTTGTTGTTGTGTTGTTGTTATAGTTTATATTCTTTTGCAATTTTGTTTGTTTTTTTTTTTAATTTCTATGGTCGCTTGATTCTGTTTCTCTAGCTAGTGAGTCAGCCGGCTGCTTGCTCCCTGCCTTTTAGTTCAGTTCAGTCCAGTTCAGTTGGCTGTTAAGGTACACATGCATGTGTGTTGTGTGTTTATGTTACAAAACCAAAATTCAAATATGTTGCAGAAAAATGTGCGTTTTATGTGGGTGGTGGACTTTTTGCTTAACATTTTTAATAATATTTCGTTTTGCTACAACAAAACATATGGAACACAACAAAAAATACAGAAATAATAACAATATTTGAGGTTTCCCTGAATAGTACACACATACATACTAGTGTGTGAATGCTAAGACTTGGGTATTCTATATTTAAACACATTTTAAATCTCTTTAGCTTTAAGCTTTATTAAAGATTTAAAAACTTTTTTAGTTAAAAATAAAAATTGTTTAGTTTAAACAAACACAAGACATCATGAATATTTTCTAGGAAATTTCCCAAGGAAAATTCAGGTTTTTGGTTTAGAGTTATGCCATTCAGTTGAGGCCACAAGAATTTCGTTATCATATCCCTGAACGAATGCCCCTCACAGTCACCGTAGTTTCAGGCTCATCTTCAAAAAAGTAAGGCCTGACCAAAATTAGCTGCAAACAGTTGCTTGTTGTGGATGCATTTGCTTCTCATGGACTGCATGAGGATTTTCTGAGCATCAAATACTTCAATTTTGTGTATTGACGAAGGCATTGATATAGAAATAAACTTTAAACGCGAAGAGGACTTTTTTTTTTTAAAATTGGGATTGACTTCTCTTTGCTCCATTGCCCATTAAACGACCTGCCAATTCGGTTATTTTATTCCATACTTAATCGGAAGCTGTCTTCTTTACAATCCAATAAAAAAACCACAAATCTCGCAAAAGTGCAGTCTTATGGAGACACACTTTATTACGCCCACTAGAAATATTTTTGGGTGTGTCATCTAATTTCTATCATTGCAAAAAAGGCATTCCCTTTAACAAAATACTTGTTTTTATTTCAAAAAGAAAAAGCGCACTCTTACTAGGGCAACCTTTATTTATTTAACTAAATTAATGTCTTGACTTTGTACTCGTTTAAATAAGCTTTTTCAAAGGTTCTGTTGTTTCTGTTATTGCAATTTAAAATACATAATTTGAATAAACCTGAATTTCATAATCTATTTACTTTTTTAATTTTATTTTAAATCTTTTTCACTTTTCTTACTTCTCAAATAAATGTCATAAACTCAGCATGTTTTCAAATCCCTAACAATTACATTCAATTACATTGTGTTTAATCTTTTGTTAAAAAAAAAAAGAGCAGTAGCAACCAAGAAAGAGTGAGTAACTAATCTTGAATGTATAAATTGTGATTCAGTTTTTCTTACATTTCCATTCTACCCAAGGATTTATGTGCATGAATGTTTGTGTTACAAAAATAATTTTGAAGATTCAATTAAAAATATAGAAAAAAAATTAGAAAACTTGTGTAAATGCATAATATTTTGGTTTAGATATTTAAGTCATGCTCTTATACTAACAGTGGAGTGTCCCAAAATATCAGAGAAAAATACACTGAGAATTTTTTTGTTTTTCAATAAATGCCAAAGAAAAATTCATTATTTTTCAACCAATGATACGTTTTATTAGACTAAAGAAATATTTCATTAATTCAATGAAATACTTAACACTGATTGTGTTTGTAGGAACCAAAATAAAGGTATACGGGCATTTTGAAAGCTAAGATCTGTCTCTATGTCAGGTAGCAGTTTAAAGTTTCCTCTGTCTTCCCAATTTCAATTGTGAATCGGTGTCTGTCATTTTAGCTACATAAAGTATTCAGCAAACTTATGTAAAACATTAAGAGGAATATTTTTGGGACACACTTTAACCCTCTTCAATTAAAGGGACTTTTTTGAATCCTTTTTTCAAATCAAACAAAGTTTGGGGGGTGGAAATTTTTTTTTTAAAGTTTTATATTAAATCTCTGAACCCATCCATGTGGAAACTTTAACTTTAACTTTAACTTTAACGTTAAAAATAAATCAAAACTTAAAATGTGTTTCATTTAGAGTTGGCCCAAAAATATTTTACAAAACTGGATTTGAAAAAGCTGCTTGTAAGAAAGAAATGTTTGCAATTAAATTTCACTATAAGCCACCTTATAAAAGAAAGCTCTATGCAGATGTATATATCGTTATACGATTTCCAAAAAGCCTTAAATGACAAAAAAAAAAAACTCAAATTCGATTTTTTGATTGATAATAAATCGTTTCAATTTACACATATTCCCTTAAAGTTGCTTGTTAACTCAACTAAAAATAACTCTGTTAAACTCCAGTTTAAACTAAAAAAATTTTTTAAAAATTTTGGTTAATCTTTCATATCAAGGGAATTTTTTATTCTCCTCAAAAGTTTTTTTTAAATATAAATCGAGATTGGTCATACGAAATTTAGTAGCACTTCTAAATTTAAAATTTTTCATTCTTGTGATTTAAAATAAGAAAACTATTGTGCTGTTGCTTATAAAATTTTTATAAAATTTCTAAACCTAAATAAATCTATATCTTCTTACGTACGAGTCTCAACTGTAATTGAAAGCAGTATGTGGTGACAATTGAAAATTAAAAAAGCACTAGAATGAGACTTTCTCATTACAATAACAGCAGATAGCAACAATAAAAGAAACATTAACAATAACTAGTAATAAGACAAACATGCCCCCTGCTAAACTACATGATTAACAAGATGTAAAAAATCATAAACAATTGAAACGAAAAAAAAAACAATTTTTTTTAAAAAAATCTGTTAGAAAAAGCAGCTATGCAGAGGTACTGCATTCTCATAGAAAACAACAAAAACAAATATTAAATAAAATTTAAACTGAAATGCACAAAACACAAACACAATTACCGACCAACCAAGCAGCAAAACCAAATAAATGCCCCAATACTAACATTCATAACGTTCATTCATAAAAAAATAAAGGAGTTCAATTGCAGGGAATTTATATTTTCAGAAATTAGCTGCACCGAATATTTTTGACACATTCGTGCCACAAATGTTCTAGCGAACGAAAGTATTTTTTTCTAATAAATTTCTGCTTAACAATAAGTTGACTTACAAGGCTTAAGAGATTTTCTGATGAGCCCTTTAGATGCTAATGCAATTTATAGAGCTGCCAAATATAGAAATTTCAGGGATTGGAATTTGGTTCATATATCCCATGAAAAATTTGCTAGTTTAATGAAATATTTCATTGAATCAATGAAACTTTGAGCAAAAACTTTTTTTAAACAACCACGAAACTTGTCTACAGAAAACACCTAGGATCAAAACAGGAATCGAACATGCTAGCCCCAGTATTCACACAATTAATGAAATATTTTATCGAATCAATGAAATAATTTAAATAAAATAATTTCATTGGATTAATGCCACAGTTTTCTTTTCTTTTCGTTTTATTACGGTCCACATATTTATAAACTTTATTATAAAGTACTCATAAAAATCATGCCATGTAGCTACAGGATTGAAATATAAATTTTATTAAAAACATTGGCCGTCATCATCATTAACATCAACATAATCATCAATGTAATGTCATATAGTATCGTATGATCAAGTATGAATACAAAATAGCATCAGTAACAAAAACAACAATAAAATAATAACAATAATGAAAAAGCAATGATGTCCTTTAGCTCAACAATAAATGTGCATACATCGGTGTAACCTCTCAAACCGTAAATGCAAGAAATGAAAATAAAACCCCCATCTAACCATAACTAAATACGTCAATGATGCACACACACACACTAATAAATGCTCATACATATGCATGTGTGCATACCTGGACATGTAGGAAGAATGAACTAGCAAACATTCACTGAATACACAATGTCGATTTTACCACAGACACCAATAAGCAGTGGTCTCATAACTTCCTTTTTGTTGTATACCAACCTCTGCCAATACATAGGAAAATTTTCAAAACTCACACACATACATGCATACATATATTTTCGCATGCATGGGGCTATACCATGTATGCGAAAACATTTCAGCCAGTTTATGATCAGTCGCTCACATTCTTTTAAAATATCCAAACACCAAGCCACTCACACAAGGTGAACAATAGAAGATTTGGCAATTAAACTTTAAAGTTAAATTGCATTATGCGATCGCATAAAAAATCGAAGCAAATAACGGCACTCTATATGGATTGATATTTGGTTCGGTATCGCATGGCACCACCAGGTACCTCTAGTAAGATATTTTATAAATGCACTTTGGCTTTTCTACAAACGCACAAGCTTCAAACCTTAAATTCGAAAAAGTTTTGTACTTCTGCTACCTTTTTATTCCATTTTTATCTTCTAAAAAAAATTAATAAAAATTCCAACATTTTCATTTTAATTTAAAAATACATATTTTTTGAGAGAGTTGTGATTTTTCTTTTATTGGATTGCAAAGAACACATGTTCCGATTAAGCAGGAAATGAAATATCTGAGATGGCAAAGTGTCAATGCCGATTTTTCCAAAAAGTCATTTAATCCAGTGAAGCTTTTTCCATCTGAATGGTTTCGTAGATACACAAAATTTTCGAATTTACGGCTCAGTGCATGAGAAGTAAATGCACCCACAACGAACTACTGTCTGCGGATTTTGTTCAGAAAATTTGCAAATTTTATTAGTCAATTTTACACATTTCGGCAAATTTGTGGACTTGGGCTTAATATCGCTGTAACATCTTCTGTTCCTTTAGTCGTTTATTGAAAAATTAATTTTGCTGCAAAAATTTTAGTTTGGTCTCAAGCACGTTTGCCAATTTACTATACTGCAGTCCTACTTATGCACGCACTTAGATGCACAAACACACACACACGGACTTTTTGCATAGAGGCATGCATAAGAGCACGCATTCTAAAAGCCTTTAGGGATTTATTCAACCTCATACGCATTACGCATATAAACGTAGCACCAGCAACAACAAGCCTTCCTTCTATTATTTAATTTTTTCTTTTTAATTTTTTTTTATTTGTTTTTTTTTTTAATTTTTTTTCCTAATATTTGCCTACCAGTCATCAATGTAATAAAACTCTAGTGCAAATGTTTATACACTTGCATTCATTCATTCTATGGCTTAGTTCATGTGATGCATTACATTGTTCCTCACATACATACTTACATGTACGAGTACTTGGGCACAGGTAGTTAAGTTGCATGGTGTTGCAATGAGCTTAGAACTATTTACCACCACTCAAATTCACAATTTAAATTTGAAGCAGTGAAAATAAAAAGGTCTCCATAAAATCAACAATAATAGCAACTGCAAGCATACTCTAGCACTTGTGTGCGTGTGTGTGTGTGCGTTGCAGGCATGTTGCTTTACATTCACACTTACTTGTCCTAAACTAATTACGTTAATATGTGACAATGCACCATTTACCAATGTTCAGTACAGATTGGTCACTGATTGTTTGACACTTCAATGCATAAGCGTAAGGGTGTGTGTGTGTGTGTGTGTGTGTGTGTGTGTGTGCGTGTGTAAAGTTAAAGACAGAAAGAGAGAGAGAGAGAGCTGGTTGTCCAACATGGATTAATTTCTACAAAATGACAATAATTTCACATAAATTCTTGGTTGCTACCATCACAAAAAAATATTTTTTTTTCTGGTTTGTAATTCCTTAAGGATTAAACTTTTTTTTTTTTCAAATGTCGAAATGTAGTTAATCTATTCCATAAGAAAACTGAAACTATTTTTCTATGATTTGATTTCAATATTATTCGAAGAATGTTTTCTAATGCTTCAGAGAAAGCTTAATTAACAAGTACTTCTGTCAGAAGTACTACCGAAACTTATTACTTTGCATATCCTACACCACCTTGCGTACATTTTATGCTAATCATCAGTTAAGTAAAACTGTTTTAAGAAGCTAAAAATTAAGTTCTTATTTGCTTTGGGTTAATTGGCTAGAGCGTAGGATTACAAAGTACAAGGTTGCTGCTTTAACTTCTCTAACAAATTTGTTCTTGTTAGCTGTTTTTTTTAATGAAGGCTTGATAGGTTTGCATAGCAGCCTGACGGCCTTCAATTAGAATAGCAAGATTTAGTTTTGACCCTATGAAGGCTTATCAAGCAAAGTTTAAATGAGCAAATGGCTTGCTGTATGTCAAGTATCCGAGTTGAAGTTTTAGACGGGGTAATTTTTTTATTTTTATTATTTCTGATTTTTAGAAAATGTATTTGTGTAAAAATAAAATAAGTTATTTTCAGTTGAAATGCAATTAGTTGCAAAGCTAATATAGCTGGGAAAACTAAAATACACATACGGAAGCAGATCCTTAATTTTACAGTTGCTTTTTGATTCAATTTAATGATTCAAGGTAACTGATTATAATTGGCAAATATATTGTCTTTATTAATTTCATTACAATTTGGATTAGCTTGCAATATCAACAACGTATGTGGTCATTTTGACAAAATTCCGTTGTCGACAATATTTTAACAAGCGTATACATTTCGACATCAAATGGTGTCGCTTTGTCACCGGTATGATGTCATTTCGACGGTAGTATGATGTCACGAGTATGATGTCAATTTGAATCCATTTGTTGTCAGTAATGCGCTGTTAAAATGACACCATGCGTTGTCAAAGTGAGCACAAAAGTAGTTCTTACACTATTGACACCATTCGTGGTTATTTTGACAACGGAAGTTGTCATTTTTTCTCTGGGTGTATGATCGGGCTTTTGTTTGAGATGAACCTCGTAGTTAGTCTTATCTCAAAGACACTGTGAGGTTCTAATGCTGCTGTTAGAGTGAATAAAGATGTGACTGTTACTATGCCTCTTTCAATTTTTTTGCCTTGGGCAGAGCTTAATATCATGTATTTCGCTCTGAAATACTGAATTAATTAACTTTTTCTCTTTACTGCTGTGATATTGTTTTGTTGATCGCTAGTTTTTAAGCATCCATCAAGTCATCTATTGTTTTCTAGTACCTTTTCTCAGCCTATTAATTTTTTAAAGTTCAAAATAAAATTTTATGTTTTTTTTTTAAATAAATTTTTTAATGTTTTTACTCTTCCAATTAGAAAACAATGTTAAACTAACTAAAAATAAACCACTTTTAAAATTGTAACACTAATAAAACCCAGCTCACAAACACACACCTATTTTACACTGACTTTTACACTCCTCCACAATGGAGAATAAAAAAAAATGAACTGAAGTAGTGGCAACTCCTATTAAGACACCTCTATGATTAAACAAATTTAACTTCAACAACGCAGAAACAATAGCAAAAGGAAATGGCATAAAAATTATATGTGTGATATAAAATAAATGGCGAATGTGTAACGAATATTAAGTGCACCCTTTCGTATTACGTGCTTCCTTCTGCCGTCTTATTTTTCTGCTCATACCTGAAACAATAAAAGTACATATTTAGAATGAATGAATGCGACACATTCTTCGCTTCCTCAAGTGCAAACTCAAAAGACTTAAATATTTTATTAAAAATTTCATTTCACATCTTGTATTTAAACAGTAGAGTTAACAAATGAAATGACGAATTTAAAAACCTAAAAAAATGTTGCTTGTAATGTCACAGTACTAAAGTAATAAAATGCTAAAGAGTATAAATAAAAATAACAACAGCAAAGTTAACATGATAGTTGCGATACATAGAATTACACTCAAAGAAAAATTAAATGTATGCTGCTGTCTTGTGTCGGCCGTCTTAGTTCCAACTCGCAGCTCAACATTAAGTCGTATTTTTCTTTAATTGCAGTCATAGCTGTTTCATTGAAATAATTTTTTTTAATAAAATTTTCTTAATTTTTTTGTTTCATAAAATTTTTAATTCAATTTCAACCGTACAGAATTTTTTGTTTAAGTGTCTTTTTGCATTTTATAATTTATTCTTTTTTTCTGTTAATTTAATTCTTTACTTCGTTTGCCTACCTGTGTATAAATAATATATATATTTAAAAGGTAGCAATGTATTCACATAAACGTGCGTTTCTTTTTAAATGCCATTGCCAACTTTACATGCCCGTATTGTGCTTACCAGCTAGAATTATAATAAAATAAAAGTATGGCTCATATTTCCGTTTCCTTTTATTGTTCTGCACTTAAATAAAAACACATTTGTATGTCTTTTAGTTGTTGGATCTTCATTTCATTTTTCATTCTTATTTTTTTTTTTTTAGCAAACTCCCACTTCTGTTGGTGCATATGAAAACACCCAGTAGTAAAAGGTTAGGAATTGAAATTGTGTTTTGAGTTTTTTTATATCGCCAAAGTTCATGATCCTGCTGTGGCCCATCACTTTTCTTAATTGAGCTCTATGGATCTCATGTAGAGATGACTGGTGCAAATTTTGTCTGGTTTTGAGTTAGAACTAATTTGTTCAATAGGATTGTGCTTAGAGCAGAAAAATATTCTCAATCTGCTGTTTGCAGGCTAGTAGAGGAATTACCTACGGCATGGAACTTAATGGGTATTTTATGAGCGAGTGTGCTTTATTTGAAATCAGAGACCAAAAACTCGACTTCGATATAGAGAGCACCTACAAATTATTTCATGCACGAAACCAAATTTTTGATCGTTTTCATGCCATATTGAATGCTAAGATTAAGTGTCAGTTTTCGAAGTCATAATTTTTAGTTGTTATATTGGAAAGCCTACGGAAAAATGTGTTGTACAAAATTAAAGCTGTAAGGCTGTGTTTCACCAGCTGAGTCTTGTTTAAAATCTCCAATTGTTTCTTTTGAATTGTTTATGACAATAAAACATCGTTGAATCCTTATGTTCCATTTACGCTCAGGTGATCAATGAAAGTTAGGTAGTGTATCAACCTAACAATCTGGGGATCATGGGTTTGACTCCTGCCTGTACCCTGGGTGTTTTGCTATACGAAAGATCCTCTTATTATGTGAGAAATTAAAAACTGATCTTGAACTTGATTTACTTAAAAAAAAAAAAAGATTTTGGGTTCTAGATGTTTAAAAGGATTTCCTAATGACTTGTTGAAAAAAAAAAACAACAACAACAAATAAATCAGCGTGAGTGTGTACGAATGCATGTAAATGCGAGCAAACTTACATTGCAGGCGGCATTATTTTTTTTTTTAATGCTTTCGCTGGTATAAATTTTTGAATGCTTTTTTTTCATGTGCCTAGAGTTTGCTAGAATTCATGACATTCAGAAGCAAATAAACACATACTCGTAGCAGCTACACATTTTCATGCTTGTGCTGAAACTTATTTGCATGCAAGTACGACGACGACACTCCATAACTTTGGCTTCATTGTAAGAGGCAACAACAAAAACACATACTTAAACAGATACGCGCAAAGCAGCAGCCTTAAAAATCCTGTTAGCTAGTCTTTGTCTTCTGTTGCTAATGCTCTTCACCTCCCTAAAGAGTTCTCTCGCTCTGGCTCTTGCTCACCCTCTTGCTCTTTATGATATTAAGCCCAAGCCCTACTTGGTGTTTTTTTATTTTTTGCTTTTTGCAAATTTAGTTTTTTAGTGTGTTTGTTTTTTTTTTTTTTTTACTTTTTTGTTTTTGCTTAACTTCTTCCTTTATGTATTTAAAAGGCATATTTCCGTTTTATTCTTCATCTTTAGTGTCTTTTTGCAGCCTGTTGGCAAATAAGTGTTCGCTTGTATGTGTGTGTGTTTTTTTTTTTTGTTTGTTTGTTGTTTGCTTTTGTTTCCCTCTGTAAATCTTTTGCAAAAAAAATTTCTTTATGTTTGTTTTTGCATTTTCAATGCTGCTCCTTCTGTTGTTAGACAGTTTGTAGCGTTAAGGTTCACACAGGAGGTGCTGTGGCACATATGCGACATTTATAAATTTATAACCACTTCAAGTACTCTACAACAAAAAAACAATACCAACAACATTTTGTAATAGCAAAAACTTTATGGAGAAAAATAACTTGAAAAATTCATAACAACAACAACTACAACCAAAAAAGGTACGACAACAACTTTCTTCTATTCGTTTGAAATTCTTTATTCGTATTAATAAAGACAAGCAGTTGAAGAACAAAAAAGAACAGAAGAAAGAAAGTGAACAATTTAAATGAACTTTAAGTTTTTAGAATAATAAAAACAAAAAAACGAAAAACAAATTAAAGGAATGCAATAATATACGCTTGTAAAAAGTAAACGACAAGTGAGACTGTGTGTGTGTGTGACTGGCTGCAGATAAAAACAATTAAATTTTATGTTATTGTAGGAACTATTAATTATTTGCCGTTTTAAATATGTAGACGCATTATTTACTTGATAAGTACTTGATTATAAATGCAGCTGATTTTAACTATAATTTTTATTAAATCGTTATAATTCACACCACGAAGTACGAAGACTTTTCAAATTATAATTTTAAGCTGGCAAACGTGAATGGCCTTATGCTTCGTACCAAAGTAAAATCCCTCTATTATATTACGCTACTCTGTTTGCTGTCCCACTAAAAGTGCACTTTTCGTTTCATGCTGCAATAAATCCATACGGTCCAGTTGAGGCCCCAAGAACTCCGTTGTCATGTTCCCGTAACGAATGCCGTTCACATAGATCTGCGAGTCCCAGGTTCGATTTCTGTATAAACTGTAAAAAAATTGGTCTCATGTATAAGAAAGTAAGTCCTGACCAGAATCTGCAGCAGACAATTGCTCATTGTGGGTGCATTTGAGTCTTTTGAATTGCATGAGGATTGTCTGAGCTAATGATACAGCAAATTATTATACAGACAAACATGTGATTGTACATAAAATAAATGAAACACGATTTAATTGAAATTTTGTCACATGATTTTGTTGGAAAAAGCAATTTTTCAAAGTCACACAATGTAAAAGTTGGGACTAACAGCGAAAAAACATCGCGCTTGAATGAATAATTTTTATAATAATTTTAGTAAATTATTCAATCTTATAAATTTATTATTGTTTAATGCTAATTAATCAAGCTTAAAATCTCCAAAAAATTTTTGTTATTTAAATGTTCCAAAATTCCGAATTTCTTTTGAAAGTCTTCTTATAAAAATAAATTTGCCTGAAGAAGACTTTAAAAAGAAAGTCGAAATTTTGGAACATTTAAATAACAACAATTTTTTGAGATACTAAGCTTAGTTTAGCCAATGCTATCAGGACTAATGAAATCAGGCCTAAGAACTAGAAATTAATAATTGAAATCACCTTGAATTTACAGGCTATTATCTGGATTCGTTTTGTGAATTCAAATTAAAATTACAGCCATCAACTAAGGATCATGGTTAAGCCTTGGCTGATTACTTAGACTAATGCAGTGTTTTAAGGAGAGATGACACTCTTTGACCATCTTTTATCAAATTGTTTAAACAAAAAATGATTTCCTTTTTTGGTTTATTTTGTTTGCCTCATGCAAAATGCTTTGCTGGAAGACACCTAAACTTGATTTTATTTTTATTTTCCATAAAAATGCCAGGAATTTGAATAAACACACATTATTCTAATAGCAGAGAGAAAAACAGGAAAATAAAACGTTTTGCATGAGTTACAGCAAAATATTCAAACGGCAGATCTAAACTAACTTTTGTTATCAATTGTCGCAGTCACATATTTTGGCGTGTGTTTCTTTCTAAATTTTTTTTATTTAAGTTGGTGGGTTGTAATGTTTTTCATTCCCTCTTTTTTTTTCGAAGCTCAGGCAAAATAAAATAAAAAACTTAAAAAAAAAAAACCATTTTTTAAAGCACCAGCAATGACACAACAATATGCATCAAAAAAGGAAAAAGTTGCTTCACCATTTTAATGTATGAAGTAGAGAAAGTTGATGTCAGAACAAGAGCTTAAGGCTTTCGAGCGAGCAAACTAAAAATAACATTTTTAAGCAGCTTATAACAAGTAACAACAACAAAAAGAAAAGAGAAAAAATAACTACACGATAAAATTAAAAAAAAAAAAACTGCATGAAATGCACCAAATAATTCTGTAGCAAATTATAGGACGGTTGTGTCATGAGTAACAAGAAACTTAACAAGTCAGGGGAAAATGTTTTCCCTTAACAAACATTGATCATAAAACTTAGGCCATGAAACAAAAATATTAAAGGAGCAGAAAAAAACCAAGCAAAGTTTTAAAACCTTCTTTGCTGTGCTCTCTCTAATAAGGAATCAAGGACCACAAAACTTTAAACTTGTTTTGATTTACAAAATTTGAAAAAAAAAACTAAAGCTGTTCATACTACAATTTTTTCATTTTAAAAGCATTTTATTTATAGAATTTCCTTGCCGAAAAGCTCATTATAATTTCAAGCCTGGTGGTACAGGAACTAAAACCCTGCTTGTTAACTGTCTTGTGTAAAGCAAAATGATAAACGGCATTAAATAACAAAAAGTTCTAAACGTTGAGCCGATTATGGGTTAGTTTATTTTTGCTCATATCCCAAACACTTTTTTAATACGATCTTGCTGATTTGTTTTCAATAATTTTTTATTTAAAAAAAAAAATTTGTGGTAAAAATCTAGCTAGTACAACTAAAGACTCAAAAGCAAAACTTCGTCAAGTCATCTAAGGCCATTAGAAATTTTATTTTAACCAAGGGGCGATTAGATGGATAAGCAGACTTTTATTTGCCCAAGTACAAAGATTCGAAATATGTAAACTTTAAAAGTGGGAGAGAAAAAAGTAAGATAGGGAGAGATAGAGAGAGAAAAAAGTAAGATAGGGAGAGATAGAGAGAGCAAAAAGTAAGATAGGGAGAGATAGAGAGAGAGAAAAAAGTAAGATAGGGAGGATAGAGAGAGAAAAAAGTAAGATAGGGAGAGATAGAGAGAGAAAAAAGTAAGATAGGGAGAGATAGAGAGAGAAAAAAGTAAGATAAGAAGAGATAGAGAGAGAAAAAAGTAAGATAGGGAGAGATAGAGAGAGAAAAAAGTAAGATAGGGAGAGATAGAGAGAGAAAAAAGTAAGATAGGGAGAGATAGAGAGAGAAAAAAGTAAGATAGGGAGAGAGAGAGAGAGAGATGGAGAGAGATAGGGAGATAGAGATAGAGAGCGAGAGAGATAGAGAGAGAGAGAGAGAAGTAGAAAGAGAATTTTTTTGCAGACCGAGAGAAGGATGCCGCAGGGCGAGTGGGTGTACTGTGCTATCAACCTCGACTCTTACCTTGCCAAACTGTTTGCCCTAAAAATGTTACAGAAAAATGTCTACCATTTATCATTATTCGCATTAATTAAAACACTGAAGCGTTGATCCAGCAAAGGGAGAAAAAAAATTGATTTTACTTCTTAGACTTTCTAAACTACCTCATATAGAATTTTCTTTACTAAAAGCTCTACTTCAAACCTCGTCTGGTATCACCTAAAATAATATAAAATTAAAAAGCCAAAGAGTCCTTTCTATCTTTTCATATTTTTCAAATCTAAATAATTAATTTCCATCACTGTAAATGGAAAATCCTTAAGAGGATAGAATTTCTTTTGTATCAGCAATATAATTTTTACATCACATGACCCTCTTTCGAATTTACACAAACAAACAACCAACCAGGACAACAATTTAAATGACAGAAGAAAAAAAAACTGTATAAAATCATAGAGAAGCATCTAGTTTTACGTTTTTTTGTGCCCCAAAAATACTGTAAATGTTGTTGCAGTTGTATTTGGTTGTTGTTGCTACTGCTGCTAATGCTGCTGCAACAAAACGTGTTTGTGTTTCAATGTAAATTTGATAGTTGACAAAACATTTTTACATGTCGAAGTCTGGGTTGCACAGCAACACAAAAACAAAAAGAACACAAGCAAGAAAAGAAACCTTAATACCACATGCAGCAATAACGAAATTTTAATAAAAAAAGAAAATGAAACGATAGGAAAAATCTAAACAGACTCTGGCAACCTGCAAAGGGTTTTTTAGGATCCCACAATTTTTTTTTTGTATGTTCTTTGTTTTTTGTTATCAAAATTTTAATGTGTGTGTAAATACATGTGAGCAACATTGTTGTAGTATTTAAAATGAAAGTACAGGCAGCAGGCATTAGATGCACACACACATACCTTAACACACATGCTCTCATGTTTAGTTAAACGAATTGGAATACAATCCCCTAAAAAATAGAAATGTTGGCTACAAACAACATGCCCTAATGTTTTGTTAAAAGATACTTGTACCATTTTCAAAAATGTTTCAATATTAAGTTGAAAGTCCAGTTTATTCGCACACGATAATGATGATAATGACGATGATGATGATGATAAATATATCTTATTTTTAGTTAGGAAAAAGTAAGAGTGGGTCGTCATGAACATTTTCTATGTGCTTCAGAGAAAAAAAAAGAAAACTGCAAACTTGTGGTAGTAAAATATAAATTGTATATTTTATGATTATGAATGTGAGTGTGTCATGATTATTGCATTATCAAGCTCGTTTCTAAAATAATTCCTTTCATTGCTTAAATCATCTTACAGCTCTTTAAAGATGACAGCTGTTTTTTTTTTTAATTTAAATAAAATTTTAAATAAAAAGTTTAAAGTTGTAGCTGAAACTGTTATACAGCGTCAAGGGTTTTCAACACACAGAAGACCACTCCAATTCGTTGCCAATCGAATTTAGAAATTTAGAAGAATAGAAATTAGAAATGAAGACAATGATTATAAAAAATAGAAGATAAAGAGAAGAGATAAGAAGCAGGAAATAAGATGAATACAAAAAGAAAAATTGAAAAATTTATTTTTTTTTTCATGAATCTTCTATTTGCTTGTTTGCTATAGAAATTTTTTGTTTTCCAAAGCATTTTTCAGAAATTTTGTAGTAATGCTCTTTATACTCCAAGAAAAGACGCCATGTACACCACACCCACTTTAACGCCCACTGAAAACAACTAGTGGGCCTTTTATTAATTAAAATTTTCTTTTAACATTCTCTAGCAAAGAGTAAACCTACTTCTGAACCGACCATGCATACTTTTGCCTCTACTTTTTGGTCTTTAAATTTGAAATTTTATACACTTGAAAGCCGCACTTAATTTAAATTGTTGTTCCCTCATTAAAAACCTCTAAGAAATCCTAATCATAGAGTAAAAGCAAAATAAATAAAGGATTGTGATGGCAGTGAGACAATTTTGTCTTGAAAACTTGCTTCGATAAGAATAGTATTTTTCTACTAAATTTTGCTTAAAAAAATATTAATGTTTAACTGACAACCTTTAGGCTCAAAGACACAACCAAGTCTCCATTGTCTTCAAGAAAAGTACTACTGACGGAGTGAAAATAAGCTTATACTCGTAAAAGGAAAGCGATGCCTTATGCCAACAGTTCTTTCTTGTATTTGTATTGAAAACAAAAACAAATTTTCGTATTTTATTTTTATTTTCATTATTATTATTATCGCACCGCGACCTTTAAGATATATTGGGCAGCTATTTTTTTTTCATTAAAAATTTACGAAAAAATCTTTAGTTCAGTTCGCTTGTAGCGAAGTAGCCTACAATTAATTTGCATTTTTTACTGGAAAGCAAAAAAGAGCATGTTTTATCATCTGGGGGTCGGGGAAGGGTATAAATTTAAAGTGATACTTCGAGTGCTATACGTGTGAGTAATATTTTGGAATTCCCTTAAATAAATATTGCTCATACGTAGTGGTGAGCAACCGTTGGTCTTTTAATGCAATAGCTGGCTAGACCTAAATTCCATATAATTTCTTGTGCAATTAGAAAGGCTTAAGCATGGAAATTGGCTGCAAATGGAAATGTCGCCTTCCATTCTTTTTTATATTTTTGAGTTTTTTTTTAAGTACATGTAGTCACTCTTAAATTTTTATTTTACCATTTTGAATTTAAAATTTTTATGTGATTGGCAATTAATACTTTAATTTGTTAGTGAAGTACCTTATTGTTGCTTTTATAATTTTTTATTTTGTTAAAGAGATCAGTGGCATAGTTCTAGGTCTGTTGATATTAAAAAAAATCAAAAAGTACCATTAAAAGCAATAAAAAGTGTTAAATTGTATTTTTTCTGATTTCTTATTTCGCTCAGAGCCTTTTGATTCTATTATCACTAAAACATCGCATTTCTCTCTTTTGGTATTTTTTTTCGCCTTGGAAAAATTTTTTAAATTTATTTGATTGTTACAAATTTATGGTAAAATTAATCAATTTTCCCAAAGGTACTTATACAGGAAAAGTAGCAAAAAGGGTAAACATTTTACCCCATATTAGTTCTAATTTTCAAATAGTGCCAATATACATTGATGCTTTGATAATTTGACAGATAAATTGGGTTAGAAAACGTGCCAACACTAGGGCTTTGCCCTTCTTTTCACACTAATCTATAAATATCTAAAAAGTACCAAACAGTCATCCGCTCATTTTTTTTTATTAGAGTGTTTTGTAGTTTGACTGCTGGCTCTATTTGTATTACCCCCCTCAATGTTTGATTTTCCAAAAACATTGTGAGAGGAACCTACTCACCGCATTTCAAGTCAGTAGCTTTAACCGGTTGGGCTGGGCGTATTATATTGAAAAATTAAAAAATGCATGAGCATGGTTACACATACATGCATGCATATATAAGTGCGTGTCTAAATTTAATTAAATTTACTTTAATTCATAAAAGACAAATTCTAAATCAGCTTTTCTTTTTTTATTTAATTTTCTTTTGTCACAAGACATGTGTCAAAAACTTGTTTAACAACAAACAAACTAAAAAAAAATAACAGTTTTGAAAAATAATATTTTTTGACAGTTAATTTATTTTAAAAGACATAAAAGTGCAATCAAATTTGAACTTGACAATTAATAGAAATCGCTGGCGGCTACTACAGGAATTCATATTAAAAAAAAAGTTCTATAACTTAAGAAAATTTCAATATATAAAGCACAATTTGTGTATGTGTGTGTTTGCAATATTTTCTCCAAAAGCTAAAACAGCTTACTCTATGTAAAGGGTGTACCAGTAAGAGCTCACTTTTTCATTTTAAAATAAAAACACGTATTTTTTAAGAGAACTGAGATTTTTTTTATTGGATTGTAAGGAAGGCAGCTTCCGGTTAAGTATGGAATCGTTTAATGGGTAATGGAGAAAATTGAAGTCAATTTTTCGAAAAAATCCATCATCTGCCATCAAGCGCATTTCCATCTGAATGGCTTAGTGAGTACGCAAAATTATAGAATTTGGGGTTAAAATAAATTCTCATACAATCCGTGAGAAGAAATGCACTCTCAACCAGCAACTGTTTGGTAAGGATCTTGCTGAGATCTTATCTTTTTAAAAATGAGCTAGAAATTTCGTTACAGGAACACGATGGCCTCAACTATATCTGTACATGTGTTTTCAGGCAGATAGCATCACTTTTATTAGTCAGATATTTTCAAAAATCTCATACACACATGAAAGGCTTAAGAAAATTTCAAGGTTGGTTCTGGTTCGTTTTTCTAAGAGTTTCTTTTATATAATTTTTTTATTTTTTTTATTTTTTTTTTATTTTTTTTAAATTTATTTATACAATTTTGCCGGAAAAAAAGCAGTTCCCAATAAAAACTGTTTTGCAAATGTAACTTTTCAAGAACAAAATTAAAAAAAAAAAAAGATTCACAACCGCAGCTGTTTAACAGCAAAAACTGTTTTTTTTTTATTTGAATTTTTTTTTGCGTTTTTCTTATAACTTTCTAGCCCTTATTGTATCCAGCATAAAAAAGAAACATAAATACGAAATACGCAGGAAAAAAACAGCATAAAATTGTGGAAAAAAGTGAAAGATTTGCGCTTTTTTTTGAGGACTTGGAACGATCTGTTTGACTATCTTTCCATGAAGCGCATAATAGCGTGTGCATGTTAGGGTGGATGTCAGCCTTTGGCATTTTTATAAAAATTCTACACGCGCTGTTTGTTTTCGTTTTGTTTTGCAATATGATGGCGGAAGTTATCATTATGAGGTGTATTCGTATGCCAGTGAGTGAGAGAGTATTTTCTTTTGTTGTTTCATTGTGTAAGCGAGTGTGCGTCTTCATGTTTTTTGTTTATCTCACTTTCAACGTCACCACAGCCATATGGGTTGGGGACTTGTGACAGTGTGTAAGAATTTAGCATTTTTTTTCTGCTTCGTATTTTATTATTTTTGTAATGCTGTTACAGTTAAAAACCACATGACGCGTCAAAATATGTATTTAAGAGAAGATGTGTGTGTGTGTGCTTGTGAGCTTTTTTTATTTAATTTCAGCAAGAGGGCTATTTCAGAAGTGTTTTCCGAAATGGAGTACACGAAGGCTTAAGCAGAATTTGCCAAGAAAATATTTTGATTGTTTGAATTCAGCCAAAATCAAAAAATTGTTGTGGTTTATAAACGTTCAATAGGGCTAAATAGTTTGCCCACTAGTTGTAGGCACTCAATACCATATAAAATTGTTATGGAATCTCGGTTTCTTTAGCGTTGGCTCACAGTAATGATTGTAATTTAGGTAAGCGTAAAGCTAACAAGGCTACCCCACAGTTGTATATCAAGTATATATGTAGTGTTAGCTTTTGTCTTTCTCTGCAAGTATTCTTTAACACAACTTTTTCACAAAATGTTTTTTTTTTTTATTTAAATAAACTTTTCACACAACCAGTGTGTTACTCAGTTTGCATTCACATGTACTCGTATTTGCTTTATATGTGAAATTTATTTTATCGTTTTTTGTTTTTTTTTTTTTAATTTTTTTTCCTTCTCATTTTAAACTGCAAACTCTTGTTTATTTCATCTAACTTACGCAGTCAGTGTGTAAAAATTTGCTGCTTTCTTTAGATTATTTATTTAAAAAAAAAAGAAATACTTTCTTTTTATTATTCAACAGACATTATTTCTTTTGTTGTTGTTGTTAGTCCTTTGTTTTGTTCTTAGATGTGTTTTCCAGTAGAATTATTTTCTACAGATACGAACACACTAAGCTGAAAAGAGTTTTCTTTCTTGTTTGTTTACATTTTTTTTTGTCAGGGGAACAACATGAAATCCTTCTGAATAAATACAACAACAAAGAGCGTACAAATTCTTTTTTTTTTTTTTTTTTATATATAATACACACATGTTGTCACATGATAAATTTTGAATACTCTGGCATGTTTTCTTTAATATTTTCTTCCTTTTTTTTTCTTTTTGTATCTTGTGCTCATGCAGAAATTATGTTTGATATTTTTCTAGATGAACAAAAACATAAAAAAGTAAATAAAAATATAAAATCTTACTCATTTTTGGCAGTAACTAAAAAATATTTGACTGTTCTTTTATAATGCCTGATGTGGTTGGTAGAAAATTAACATGTCATGTGGCAAAAAAAAAATGTGCACAGGTGAACGAGACAAGCTTAAGTTTATTATTTATTTTATAAATTTTTTACTTTAAAATTGACAACAAAATATAAAATTCTTTATGCTCATCCGATAGTAAGACGTCATTTTGTTGGAAAATGTATAGAATTTAATTGACTTTTGAAAGAAAGGCGATGATTTATACTGCAACACAAGGATTTCTTGTATAGCTCACACCCAGTGTCTAAGCAGGTTAGATTAAAATTCTGCCTACTAATTCATGGGATAGCCTTAAGTGTAGCTTACGAGAAAGGTGAATTTTACATGAGATGTTCCCCTTTTTGGCCCTACTATACAGGGAGGAGCAACAAAGTGTACAAGACTGCTGAAATGGGCATGAGACAGTCAGAAACTCATTAACGGCGAGCACATTAGGGCAGAAGTGGCTTAGTTAGCAGCCCATTGAGTCATTGTAGACTTAACTATCACATGATAATTTGCTGTTTTGGTCCTATTTTGTTTTCGATTTTTCTAAAAAAAATCTTTCATCCCTTTTCTCACAACCAATTTACTTAATAAAGAGCGTTCAATGGTCATCAAAAGTATTTGAAATACTTAAGGAATAGAAACAAAAAGATTGATTGAACTAGTTGGACGAACTATTCCGTCTTTAATTTTTTAAATAAAAAAAGCGCTCCTTGACATCAACTCTAGAATGTAAATCTAATATGGAGCTAAAAAAACAGTTTATTAACGCAATTGGTTGATATTTAAGCAGTTAAATCAATTGAGTGACTGATGATACAAAGCTAGTGAATTAATAAATAAATTAAATCTCTTGAAAGAAAAACCTCTGAAGATAAGAGTGGGTTTCATGTACTGGCCATATGAGAATAAATCAATATTTCTTGCATCAAAATTGCTTTAGGCAAATAAATAATTTATTAAATGAGCTGTTATATTTGAAAGTGGTATAAGTCCGCTTTTTTTTTAATGAGTCAGCATTAATTCTAGTTAGATGGCGTCATTATCTTACTAAAATTAATACTAACTCATTTTCTTTTCAAAGTGAACTTTCATATATAACAGTCCAAATGAATGAATACTAATTCGTGAGTCTCTGCCAGTGAAATAAATTGACCCTCAATTACATTTTAAGTTAATAAATGAATTTAAACAGTTTTTTTTATTTAAATCCATTTTTTTTATTTACATTAAACTTTCTTTTCTTTCCTCTTTAATTTTGCAAAAAGAGGAGAAAAAAGAGAAAATGAAAAGCGTTTACAACATCCTTGCTACTTTTCGCAAAATAACAAAAAGAAACCTTTTTTTTTCTTCAAAAGAAAGTGAAAAATGAGGAAGAAAACATTGAAAAAAAAAAGAAAAAGGAAAGAAAATTCAAACATTCTATGAAACAGATTAAGTTTTACAAATTAGCATAAGAAACAGGGAATTTTTATATAATTGCATTAATTGAGCAAAAAACACTTAACAAAAGCGCAAAGACACAAGACCAAAACAACAGCAAACACACACAAAATACACTTGAACAGAAAAACAAACGACTAGATGAATGAGTGAATGAATGAACAAGTAAAAGACTGTAAAGAATGTAAAAAAAACCAAACACGAAGAAGTATCAACAACAACAACAACAACAACTACAAATAAGTATTAATAAAAAAGGATTGAAAATACAGTTAACAAAAACCCCAAAACTTGAAGTTTATTTTAACCAACACAGACAAATAAAAAGCACGACAATGTCGATGATGATGATGATGACAATGGCAACCCAAAAACACTGAAGGAGTAGAAAATTGAAAAAAAAGTGGAAAACAAGAAATTCAAATACTCGTATTTTCTCAATAAAAACTTCAATCAAATAAAAAAGTTTACAACAATTCAAATTAGTGGCTAAATTGGCAAGTTAATAGAACATGGCAGCAAAATGAAAGTAATTTTCATCCTAAAGAAGACTAAGGCAATGAAAAAAGAAAACACAGATACACACATGTACACACAATTTAAATTAATTAAACTTTTGTGTTTAAGGTTTGCGTAAGAAGAAGGCAGCTTTAAAGAAGAAGGCAGCTTTAAAGAAGAAGGCAGCTAAAAAAAGGGCTCGCGTATCGATACAATGAAGTGGAAAAAGCAAAATTGTAACTGTCAGGCTGCTTATTTCGAAGCGAAACGAACACGAAAGAAAACCAGTAACTCATATTTGACTGTTCGATCTCGAACTTGAGCTCAGGAATTGTTTGCTTTTTATTCGCACAACTTCACGATTTCAAAAAATTATGATCTTGCTGGCCAGTTGACATCAGAATTTCATAAGATAATTTGTTTTTGAAATTGTTGCTGTAATAAATCCATTATTACGCGCTGTGTGGCAGTTGGCGCAGTTCAGATTAATGCCGTTCATATAAGGCCACAGGAACTCTGGTATCATGTTCCTGTAAAGAATGACATTCACAGTCGCCGTAATTTCAGGCTCATGTTCAAAAAAGTAAGGCCTGACCAAAATCAGCACCAGCCACTTGCTCGTTCTGGGTGCATTTATTACTCATGGATTGCATGAGTATTTTCTGACTCCCAAATTCGTCAATTTTATGTATTCACTAAGCCATAAATTGAATAAAAACTGGCATTGGCTTCACTTTGCTCTATTACCCATTGAACGATTTGCCGGCATGGGTATTTCATTCCATATTTAATCGCAACATGTCTTCTTTATAATCAAATATCAGAAATAATCAGAAATTTCTCAAAAAATAGATGATTTTATTTTAAAATGAAAAAGTGCACTCTTACTGATTCAGCATTTACTTTGTGTTTACGTTCGTTATGAAAGAAGTTCGGCTATTAATTATTTTTAATTTTATTATAATTAATTTGATATTTACTTAAGAAACCTTAAAACCATTTTAATTGGTTTTCATTTCATTTACAATACGAGTATGTGACTTGAGGCATTTTGTGTAGATTTTGAAAATCAAATCAAATCAAATCCAATCAATACGATTTGTTAAACTTAAATTCTCATATTTGTGTATGTACTCGCACATACATAAAACTTCAATTTATTTGGTTTATTTATAAATCGAAAATAACAAACATTTAAATTGTGACTTTTACAAATCACGTGCCTTGGCTTTTCTACTTCAATTTCTGCATGGCAAGGCAATCAATCCCGTTTATTTTTGTAGGTTTTAAAACGACCTACAGTATAAGTTTGTTAAACAATAAAAATATTAAAAAAAAAACACACACACTAAAATTCAAATAATGAAGTAAACAAAGTGGTATTGCCAATGTGTGTTGTGAAACACAATAACTCATGCTAAATATTTAAGAAAAATAACAAAAATATGAACCAAAACGCCACTGCCAGTTAGTCAGTTTGTTAGTTAGTCAGTCAGTGACCGGCTCATCGGTTTAATAAATATTCGTTAGTACACAGCAAACATTAAACTAGAAACTATTCGTACTGCAATTGTTAGCAACAGTGGGCAAGTGGGAGTTAAAATCAACAGCTGGACAAGAGTTGGGTAGTGGAAAAATGAACATGTTGCTGTGGATAGCACAGCAGCAGTTGATGTTGGTATTGTCGGTGTATTTCCACCAACAAAATATTTACTGTCATACAAGACAACATTTTATGCTCGAAAGAGTTTTTCTTTGTTTCATTTTTATGTATTTTGTTTGTGCAGTTTGTTAGGGTTTGTTTGTTTCGATGATGAACCTGGTTGAAAAATATGTTGATAAAAAATTTTTAGTTAAAATTATAAAAACACACAACAACAAAAATATAAAATGTAAATGAAAGAGCAGAGAAAAACTTTAGACAAACTAGAATGTATAGATAACAGACAGTTATGAGCGATCATATCAAACCCTCTAGTAATTTACCAAACATTGTGTATGTGTGTGTGTGTGTGTATGTTTATTTTAAATTGTAATTTTATTCTTTTATTAGGTTTTTTCAATGTTTTTTTTATTATTTTTCCTTTTATTTTTTTATAAATTATGAGACTATTAAAAAGTGTATGTGCCAGGTTAGCTGAAAGTAAAATGAAAACAAAAAAAAGTAAAGCTGCGAAAATATGGGGTATTGGTTAATGCAATTAAACGTTATTTGATTAGTGGCCAGTACATGTAAGTTATATGAGGCAGGAACAAGCAGGGAATAGCAGGATTAACAAAATTTATGGCAGAAATAACCGTAAATCCAGAAGATTCAAACAAAATAATTTCATTTTAGAAAAACTCTGTCAGCACTTGTGAAATTTAAACAAAAACAACTTTTAATTATGACCACTGTTTGCGGGTTTTAGGTTGTTGGGGCTCACTAAGAAATACTGTTTTCTGGGTAGGTAGTCAAACTGGTATTTGACTGGCATGTTACATCCTGTGCTTTACGAGCACATGGCCAGTGCAGGTTTGTGTTGCACAATCTGGAACATCAGGCTGACGTACTTTTGGTATGGATTCCTGCACAGCAGGCAGACGAATTAACCCAGGCTGTTTTTAATATGGATACTTCTATGTCAGTAATGGTCGCTATACCGCTTAGTAACATCAGAAGCGGCTTGCTTGAATACTACCAAAGGAAGGTTACAACTAAATTATGGCTGTCTTCAGCTGTTGAGCAGCAATAGCAAGGGTATTTCAAGACTGGTGGCTGTTATCTTTGGATTATCCGTATACACGTCGATAAGCTGGGAGTGTACTTGAACTTAAGCTATGACAATTGGGACTAAGGAGACATTTCTTTATTTTTTCTGCGAGTGCCTGACTCTTCTGACCTCGAGCCACAAATTTCTCAGATCATATTTTATGGACAGCCTGCCTGAGGTAAAGCGGATATGATATCTTAATGTCACGGCCTAGGTCACTTCATTATTCCGCTGAATCTTGCAATGCTACTTGAAGGCCGACTTGATGGCCGTTAAGCCGCCACAAAATACAACAAAACAACAACGACTATCGACCAAGAACTTAATTTTGTTTCTGTGAGTTGAAAGGCTTCAATCACTTCCAGGGTTACTCTGTATTGCGATGCGAAAAAGCAGTACGAAATCGAATCGTTAATGTGTTTTACTTTTTGCAATTGTCTGGTAGTATCCGAAGCCATTTTTTTTTAAATTTTAAACTTGAAAATTAGTACCCTTTTCTCTACCAGTTTTGACGAGTACATTAAATGTTTTGTCAACTTTTATTTATAACAAATTTTGACTGCATTAAATTTTCTCCTGAACTACAAATTCACTTATTCATCCACACAGAGTTCTTAAGGGTTTTGTGACAACATACATGTGAGTATTTAGATTACAGAAGCAGAATAGAGTTTTTTTTTTGTTTAAATTTTTGTTTGTAGCTCGTTCTTATCGTTTGTTACATACTGGTTTCCAATATTGTTCGTATGGCTGTTGTACTCCAACTGCACTTTTTTTGCATCATGTTTTATATTTTTTAATAAACTACTCGAGCATCTCAACGTTAAGCTCTTAAATTTGTTGTTGATCAACAACAAAACGTATCCATACAGCTACAAGCGGCCGCAACAACAAAGACAACCAACTAACTCTTTATTCTTAGTAGCTTTAATAGTTTGTGCTGTTGTTGTTGTATCTGCCAATGCTTTATTATAGTTTTTTTTTTTTATTTTTTTGCTAACCCATTATATTGTTTGGTATCAGTGTTCTGGTGGTTCGTTGTGATTTTTTCTTTTATCTTCTTGTTTTACCATGTTCCTGATTTTTTTCTTTTATTTTTAATTTCTTTTAATTTTTTTCTCCCTGCAACAGCATTTAATTTGATGGCGTTTGTTTGTATGCAAGTCCGTTTCCTTGTTTTTCTTTTAGTTTCATGTTGTACTTTGTTTTCTATTATATTTGAGTTGTATGCTATGCTGGGGGTATCCTTTTGTTTTAGTCGATAGTGGCTGCCACTGTCATTGCTATCATCCAACTATCTATCGGTTGGTACTTTTATTAACCATTATTTTTTGTTCTGCTGATTTCAAATCCTATTGCAGTATTAAATTGATGGGTGAATGTTTATTTTCTTCTTTCATGTTTCATTTTCTTATTTATTTTTGTTTTATTCATTGATATCCATCTCTACTATGTGCGCTGTATTGGTTGCAAGTAGCAAGTAAATGAAAATTTGATTCAATTACTAAGCAATTATTGTTTACGTTATAAACTATTTTTAATTGAGATTGGAGTGGAATTATAGTGATTAAATGTTCCAAAGTTAATCCACAGATATAACGTTATAAGATCTTTCAATAGATAATAAGGATGAGAATTACAAGAGTTAAATACAAAAACAAATCAAGTTTTTCTAACTAATTTACGGGCAATAAAGGGAAATAAAATAGAAGTTATAAAAAAAAATATATATATATAAAAATTTACAAAGTAAAATCAATAAAAGTGAAGTGCCCTGCAGTATTGAAGAGTAAAAAATTTTAAATATTCCATTGATGATGATCGAAAAAAATTTTACAAAAACAAACACATTGCGGCATAATTTGTTAAAAGTTGTTGCTCAATAAAGGAGGTTTTTACTTCTATTTTTAGTTAAAGCTGATATTTTAAAAGTCTTAAAGTAAGGCTAAAGGCATTGGGCCACAATCATAGCCAAAAAAAAGTAGGCTTTTATTAAGAGCTGACTTTTGTTCTATGAATTCAAAATTGTTTTTAAAAAAATACCGACTTTAGTATGACTATAATTATGAGCCAATATGAATTGTGTTTGTGCTTGAGGCATACAAAAATATATTTAGTTAGGTAACCCTTTGTCCAGCAACCATCACTGATTTAAAACTGCCTTTCTTTTCTTTGCATGTAGCACAATGGCATCCGTAAGAAATATTACTTTGAATTTGCGTTGACAGACTAACTTAAGGCCATTATTACAACTTAGCAATAATTAACGGCAGGATATTATCGGTAAATGGTTTTTCATTATTACAAGTAGACTTTAAAGTAAAGAGTATGATAAACCAACAGCAGAATTGTCTTGACTTTATTTTTTACCATGAACTTGAGCATTTATAGTTGCCATATTTTCCATTTTTATTGTTTCACTTTTGTTTTCCTTATTTCTAAAGTTAACTGTAACTTTTTGAGGTTGTCTTGGTAAGTTTTAACAATGGTCTTTAGTAGTTTTAGTGTAAGTCATTTGTCTCTTAGTGTACGTCACTTGTTTCTTGTTATAAATCGTTGCTCTCTCAGTTTAAGCCAGTAATGGTTCAGTATAAGACGAAAGTCTTAGTATAAGTGGCTGATTTTCCGCTATAAGTCGTTGGTCTGTCAATATAACTCACCTATGATGCAGTATAAAAAGATAGTCTTAGTATAAGTCGATGGTTTCCTGGTATAAGTCATTGGTCTCTCAGCAATAGTCATTGGAGGTTCAGTATTAAACGAGTGTCTTCGTATAAGTCGATAGTTTCCTGGTACAAGTCATTGGTCTGTCAACGATAGTCTCGATGATTTCTCGATATAACTCATTGGTTTTCCAGTATATGCTACAGCTTTGTCAGTGTAGTATTTAAAGTTGTTAGAAAACTACATCAAACCATTAAATGCATGTTGTACATTTGAAAAAGGTAAAGAACTGAAATTTTGTTCTTTGGGAAAAAAAGGAAACAGCTAGAGCTACGGTGCCATTATATAAACATTTGTCGTAATAATTGTAACAACTCGGTTTTTTGTTTTCTTCAAAATATATAAACGTGTATGTAGATGATATAGTGATTACACTGAACCTGTTCCTGTATAGTGAAACTGTGTAATTGCATCATATAAAAAACTTAAAAATAATTACGAGTACGTAGCGTTCTGAAAAAAATTAATAAAATAATTTTTTATTTTCAATTTCGAATATTTTTAATTATTTAATTTCTCTCTTTGAGTTCACACATTTAATTAACTATAATTTCAAATATTCTGTTGTAAATAATTTTCATTTACTTTGCTTTTGTGTGGGCAATGGTTTTAAAGAACAAAAAGCCATGAACATCATGATGTTGTTCTAGATTAGTAAGATGATGAGAATAATGACGATGCTGATGTCCATCATTCATCTACCTGCCCATTTATCAAATAATGGAATTTTGTTTATTTAAACGAGAGAGTTTGTAGTTCTCTTCATTCCATATTTGAATACACCGAAAGAAAGAATGTAGATTCAATATGCTAGTGGATTTATAACCATTTAAATGTTAAACGGTGTTCATTTTAAATAAAAACACGTATTTTTGTAAAAATGTTTAATATTTTAATTCGATTGTAAAATGATGTTCCGCTTAAGTATGAAATAAATATAAATTAAATGGCCTTACTCTTTTCATAAAATTATCAATGACTTTTTCGCAGAGATGTGACTGTAAGTCACCGATAACGCTTTGGATGTCGGACTTAAGCTCAGAAATTGTTTGTGTTTTATTGTAAATAAAAGCATTTGAAGTTTGTATGAAAATTTTCTTTAAATAATTTTTTTTTGCAAAACGAAATTTTCTCACATCCCTCTTTTTTGCAAGTGTATGAAAGAAATTGCTGTTATTTAACTATTTATATCATTTCGTCTAAATTCAAACAAAGTTCATTGAATAATATACTTTGCTCGTATGTTAATGTGCATTAGTGGACATACTCACACATACTCGTACATACATGAACAATTTGCAAAAGTAAACGTTCGAAAGTGTTGTTTGCTGCTCACTCTATGAAACTAAACAAGATTAATTATACCTGAAACATTAGTCAGTTATTGTTAAAGCTTTTTGACTTTAGACTTGGATACAAAACAGTGCAACTGCTTTTGATATTTTAACACTAAATCTGTTGTTGTTGTTGCTGCTACTGCCGCTGCCACTTACGTATACTGTTGCCACTGTTGTTGTCGCTGTTGAAAACTGTTGTGTTCCTGTTTTTATTTCTTACCATTTGATGCTGTTTTTATTTGTCTCTTCTTTCGTTTGAAGTTTTTTGTTTTTTGATTTTTGTTGTGGCTGTCTGTCTGGTTGTCTTCTTTTGTTGTTGTAAATGGTGTTGCTTCCAGTGCCGAAATTGTTGCACACAATTTTAGTTCATGTGTGTGTGTATGTGTTAATGTTATCTTGTTTATCTCTGTGTGAGTCTGTCAAATCAAAAATTTTTGTGCTCCTTGTGGAAAAAGTAAGCAAACATCTTAACGTTACAGAGGTATCAAAGTTGGAAGATTAATGAGTTGCTGTTTCATTTAGTTCAAGTGTTGTTGCATACTAAGTGTCCTTGATTTTTGTAGATTTATATTTTGTTTTTAGATTTTGCTGCATCATTAAAATGATTTCAATAAACAATTTCGTGTTACAAAATTGTGGGTAGCAGGGAGCATTCAACTTTAAGTATTCATAACAATTTGTTGCAATTTTTCAATTTGTTATTAAACATCACAAGAAACTTTGTGAAAAGTGACTTGCTTTTATGTGCATTAATTTACGTAAAATGTTAAGAGGGCTATCTGATAGATAGTTTTCAATATATCTATTTTCAAAAGGCAAACATCCCGCTTATAAGATCTATTATTATTACTAGACCATAAATACTTTTTGTACAGCTTATGCCTTCACTGTTTCAGCTCTAGGCCTGGAATGAAGCCATTACCTTATTCAGTGATAGCCTCTCTACCTTTCTAGGAGTCAATAAGAAGTCTGCCAGAAGTCTTGCCCAACAAGACTAAGACCGGACAGTCATAAGTTCACATTATGAGGGTAAACCACAAAAACTGCATTGGCTGGTCTTAATATTATCTATCTTCTAATGCTGGCAAATAGGACCGTAATATGCTCGGTCGCTCTAATTGAGTGATAGAACCTTCTCTGATGCACAGCGTGATATTGTGATGAAGCGCTTTGCTCATCTAGGCCCTAACAGTGATTCCCAGTCTTTTCAGAATTGCAATTCGACGCAGGAATCACTTGGCCATTTACTGTATCCTAGAGATATAGCAAAGTAGGGTTCTGGTTTTATGGCCAGAAGTAAAAATGAAAGTTAAAAATCTTATAATATTATAATAATGGGACACATATTATTTTAAAGATTTGTAATCTACCGCCCAAATACTCAGAAATTACTTTGGGGCATTTTTAAAATTTTTTTTAAATAAATTGGAGCTACAGTTTCTTTTTTTTTTGTAGACTTTGATGCTTATTTTTGTATTTACGTTCCAAGCTCGGGAATGTTTTATAACCTGTTTTGCAAAATTATTATTTTAATATTAAATTATTTATCTACAGACCACACCATGGCCTGCTATTTAAAAACTTTTTAAATTTTCAGTCCCTTGAAAAAATTTCATTTTTAAATGTAGTTGGTGTTTAGGGTTATTAATGTTGTTATTGTTGCGTATTTTTATTTTTACCAGAAAAACAGACGTTAAGAAAAATGTAAAAAACAAACAGTAGAAGGGATGTAGAGATTAACAAATTTAGAGGGAGAATAAATGAAAAAAAATAAGTTTATGCTCAGTTTACCTTTGACTGTGTTTAATTTTGTTGCTGGCTTGGCCTAGACTTGGTTTTTTTTTTTTTTTTTTTTTTTTTCTCTGTAGGTGGATACAATGGAGGCGACTTAATTTTCTTAAATGTTGTATAATTTTTTCCATTATTCTTCCACTTTTCTTTGCCAGCTCGAGCTTATCTCTGCATCTCTCTACTCTAGTCAGTTTCATTTTCGTTTTATTTATTTATTTATTTTTTTTTTTTTTTTGTTTTTTTTGTTTTTTTTTTGTTAAATGTGACCTGTAAATTGTAAAATGAGGGATTTTTTTATACTAATTTTGTTGTTGTTTTTGTTTGCACTTGTATTATATTCGATTTTTCATTTGCGTCCTTTTAAATGCTGCTTATTTAGTCCAGTGAGCTTAAGGTTAAGGAATGTAATTAATTTCATTTCACAACAGCTGTGTGCAAATAAAATTTTACTTCTTCTCTGCATTAATGTAATTTTTTCTATGTAAGAAAATTCCCATACATACAAATATTTTCCTTTACTTTGTTTTATATAATTTTTTTTTTCATATCCATGCTAACTAGCCTTTGTGCAGCAACATTTATTTATTTATTTTTGTTAACAAGTTTTCGTTGTTTTTTCTCTTTCCTTTAAGTGTTACAAATCAAAGTTTTTAATTTTCATTTTGATGTGGGATAAAAGATGATAAAGGTTTTCTCAATATAAAAGCGCAGGTTGATTATTTTTTCTTTTTCCTCTTTTTAATTTATATACCTTATGCAGGAGTGCAGGATTGTATTATTTTATCTTTATTTCAATTTCCTGGAAATTTAAACAAATTGATATTCTAATCATTACCTCAATCAACATTTTGTTTCACTTAATATTTTTCATTTTTCTAAAAAAAGGGAAGATTATAAAAACGAAAATTAAAATGAAAAAAATTATGATAAAAGGTTCAACCTAATCTTCTCATGTCATGTTCTTTCTATCATCAATATTAACATTAACATAAAGCATATTATAAATACACATGCTTATGTATATACATACGTACGGTATATACGGGAAAAAGTGTTAACCCCATATATTCTTGGTATTTATTGAAGTATTTTTTTTTGAGGCTTATGTGTTATTTATGGAAGTTCCTATATTAGGAATGATTGAAAAAATTTTATAAAAAACTTTTTTTTAGCAAAGAGTGTTATCGATAAATTTTTTTAGACACTTAAAGTTATATAAATATTTTTTAGAAAAGTTATCGTTAATGGCAATTTAATTTAATAGATATAATTTTTAATAAAATATATCGATAACTTCATATTTTGATGTTCAATAATCCCATAACAATTCCATATTGAAATTTATAGCATCCCAAGTTAAGCACACAAATGTTGCCGATGAAGAAAAAGGAAGTAATTTCAATTTTTCTATATTTCAAAATAAAAATATACACACTTGGCTGACTTTCAATATGGAAAAAATATACATTATCATATCGTAAAAATTCAGTTAATTTAATGTACACTAAAAATTATAAGTTCATCAGTAACTTTTCCATAGATACTTAAAGTTATCGATATCTTTTATTAAAAAATTAAAAAGAAAATTATTGATAACTTTTCGATAAAAATTTTATATATCGATGTTTCTGCGACAATGGATATTTTATAAAACAGATTTTTTTGAAGATGCTTAAAGTTATCGATATATTTTATTAAAAATTACTTTAATTAAAAATGGAAATTATCGATAACTTTTCTATGGATTTTTTTTTATAAAAAATGTTATCTAAATACAGTTATCGAGTAATTTTTTTATAATACCTGATATTTTGTTAAACAACTTTTTTTAAGATACTCGAAGCTATCGACATTTTATTAAAATTTACAGTAATCAAATACAAAATTAAAGAAAAAAAAGTTATTAACTTTTTTATATAACGAAATGCAGTTATCGACAATTTTTTTGTAATTGATATTTTACTAAAAAAAAATTTTCATGACAAAACCTTAAGTTATCAAATTTTTTTTTAGTACAATTATACTGAATGTGTTTCTCGCAAAGAGAGAACTCAAATTTAAGATCTGCAAGGGCTTAACAAAAAAAAAAAAAAAAATAATTAAAAACATAAATATTCCCAAAAATTAAGTATCAACATGTCACTTATTGAACACATCAAAGTTCAAGCACCAAAAAAAGTAGCCAACAACAACAAAAAAGCCATGTTTAAAGTTTAATTTTTTTTTTTAATATTTCTGTAAAAAAACAAAAAAAAATTGCTTAAAAACCAAATGAATAGATGGATATAAAAGTATTTGCGTAAATGTTAGTGTTAATGCGTGTATGTTTGTGTATGTGTAAAACAGTTTATCCAAAATTTGAACAAGTTTGTTTATGTAGGGATTTGTGAAAGTGTGAGTGAGTGTGTGTAAGTGCTTTAGTGTGTTTAAAAGTTGCGAATATTGATGCTGGTATTTTATGCCACATCAGATTTCATTACAATTCAATCGCTTTTACAGACATCAAATCACTGTAAAACACACAAAAACCCCACTTTTGCTAAAAAAGGAACAAATATCAAAAAAATACACTAAAACTGCACATACACATAAACGCAAATTTTATTTAACTCACACTTTACACTATTTTACACAAACTTTTACAACTTCAACATCCAAAATAAACTTTAAACAATTTTAAGGATGTATGAACGAGTGCAAATGCACATTTTTTATATCTCTTAAGGCGTCACAGTTGTGCAGAGGGGAGCGGTATGATTAAATATAAACGTACACAAGTACAGGCATATACACTCGCATAAGAAAAAGTTTAGAATCTATCATGGTTCATGGCTTAAAACGAATGGCTTCTCTGAGGTAATACATCTTCTTTATTGTTATTATTGTTGCTTTTGTTGTTGATATACATACTCGTACATACTTTTACTGGTGCATATAATGTAGATGACGTTGTTGTTGTTGCAAGGCATTGGGTATTTTGAATATTTTCGCATTTCCTTAATTCTAGACAACTTAACCCTTGTCACTACTTTATCAAATCGTACTTTGTTTAACTATCAACTATAATAAATGCAGGGGCGTGGATGATTTTCCATTCATATACTCGTACTTTAGTATATAAAAAGACAAGCCATAATAATAACTTCAAAAGAAGAGTGAGAAAGATTTGCAAGGAACAATAAAACAAGTTTTCAAATTCAAAAGCATTGACGTAAATATTTTGGTGTACATTTCAATTGAAATAGAAATTGATTTGCTGGCATCTTTTAATCATTGTACTGGCCATTTTAGCTTACGCTTCTGTCCACACTTGTATAACTTCTATGAGTTTTACGTATTTGCATTAAGTGCCAC
This sequence comes from Thelaira solivaga, assembly GCA_947397855.1. NCBI lineage: Eukaryota > Metazoa > Arthropoda > Insecta > Diptera > Tachinidae > Thelaira > Thelaira solivaga. The sequence goes on from OX377614.1 coordinate 52,816,273, forward strand.
TTAACATGGAATTTCAATATTTTATGCAAAATCACAAGGATAATCTTCTCTCTATACTGATGCTCTCTAAAACTACAATACAATAGTTAGTTTTTTCTCATTTTAAGTTATTTTGTTAAAGAAAAAAAAACTGTGTAAAAGTAAAAGATAAAAATAAGAAAAGAAATAAACTACTGCTGCATATTTATGTATTTATAACAAAAAAAAAAAGGAAAACATTCAATATCATTTAGTTTCCCACTCACACCTCCTACCTACTTCGTAGAAGGCAAATTGCAAAATATGTACAAAACTTTTACTATTTAATTCTTTTTCTTTTTTATTTTTTTGCTCGGCAACTGTCTTTTTTACATGACAAGTTTGTGTTGATTTTGTATTTTTTTTTTCATTGTAAATACAAATGCAAGTACGTCAGTCATACAACACGTTGCTTTGGATGAAACTTTTAACTTTTTGGATCACATCTTTGACTTTGTTGGCAAAAGTTTAAATAATGGACTACATCAACACAAACTGTCTCATTTACTGCAACAGACTAGTGCTGCTGTAAATAAATATTTTTGTATACGAAAACAAGACAACGAAAACATGGAAATAGGCCGTAGTATCACAACAATCTTTCAAAAAGAAATGTTAAAATAACTTGTAAAGATTGTCAATAACTGCAGGAAAGACATCAACAGTCTATAAATACATATAAAATAATTTTTCTCAAAAGTTTTTTTTTGCATTTTCATTACGTTTAACATTAAACTTGACAGATTTGCTAATAACATTTCTCTACAAAAATTTGTTTTTTCAATTAAAAATATTAATGCTGTTTCTGTAAACCCGGTGGGGCTAGTAAGTAGTTCGATTCTAATCAAAATGGCTTTCGAAAATAATTTTCATTTTGAAGGAAAAATCTAATCGAAAATCTATTAAAAATTTTGAGAGCAATTTGAAAAATCTTAATTGTTTTGTTTTGAATGTTCTACATAATTAGTTTTTTTTTTCAAATTGAAAATTCTCTTCGAAAGCGTTTTCGATTCGACTTTCACCCAGCTCACAAAATTTTCTAGAATGTTTGTTTAGTTGATAAGTTACAACAAAATAGTGTATTTTCTATACAAAAATTCTAGACGAACTTATCGTTTAAGGACTTTTCCTTAGCTTATCGCCGCTATCAATTCCATAAAACAGAAAATTATAAATTTACATAAAAAAATTTGAAATAACTGAATTTTTAAAATTATCGATAAATTTTTTTTCTAAACAAGTTATCGAAAGTTTTTACAAAAAGAATAATTAATTTACTTACAAAAATTTCAAATAATTAAATTTTTAAATTTATCGATAATTTTTTATCTAAAAAAGTTATCGATTTTTTAAAATAGAAAGTTATCGAAAATGTTTGTGTGTGTGTTCTGCAAACACTATCTATTTTGTTAGTACTCATTTTTATTTAAAAAAAATTATCGATACATATTATTGCTATAAAGTTTTATTACATTCAGTTGTTTACTTTGAAATTGTTCGTAAATTGTATAATTAATTTATTGAAATAATTAACAAAAAAATTTTCAGTGGAATCGTATAGCCTTTTGATGTCACAATTAAAGTGAGCATGGTTAAAAATATTTTGTACATATTACGTTCAGAGTAGAAAGGCGGTTAAGTGATAATAGCAATTGCCTAGCTCAAGCATGGATATCTTTAAACCTACGAATTTTAGTGTTCATTTCTATCAGCTGACATCTCGTTAAATTTTAAATTATAGACTTGACACAAACAAAAACTTGTTCTTTGTAAATTCTTTAACAAGTGATAGTTTATTTATTTGGCAAAAGAAAGTAAACATTTTTTTTTTCTCTGAACTTCATTTTCTTCTACATGCGTTTGTCTCGTATGTTGTGTCCGATTGTAAGAATTTGAAGAGTTTGAATGAGATATTTTTCCAACAACACCACACCACCAGCGCCATCTCACGATTGAATAAATTTGTTATTTGCTTGCCAACCTTAACCTCAGTCTTGATTTCTTGCCTGGGTTTTTACTTACGACTGGCTAATGCATTCAGTGCCATGTTTTTACTTCTGCTTTTTCAGCTGCAAAAAAATGTAAGCGGATTAATGTTGAAAACAGAAATTTTATTTGCGGCAAAGTTTTTTTCCAGTCAATATTTTGTATTGACCACTTAAAATAAAACGATGCCGTCATCTTGATCCCTGCAGAATACCGTTTTAAAAACCAAGTCTTAACTTTGACTACAAACACTATCAAAAATCAAATTAAACTTTTTTGCTGTTGCTTGTCGCCAAGACTTTCGTTCCTACTTTTTTTTTTTTTTTTTTGCTTAACGTTTTGTAATGAAAAACAAAAATTACTATACATTTTTTCTTGTTGTAGTTGTAAGTATGAGTTCTTTTACAAGTATTTGATTTTTAAAGTTTTTTGCAACCTAAAGGTGGTGCATATTCGCATACACTTGTGAATAAAACTCAATATTCATTTTGGTCTATAAGTTTTTCTCATTCCATGCTCTAGCAAAAATGCACGAGTGTGTATTTTATGTTGATGATGATTACATGAATGTTGATCAATCTTTTATTGATATAGATTTTTCTCTCTCTCTTTTTTTTTTTTTATTCTAAACTTTAATATTGCAAATATTTAAAGAAGACAGCTTTTTTCTGCTCCTTCACTTGGTTTGTTGTTTGTGTTGACGTTACTTGTATGACTTGGTAAATAAATTGTGCTTCTCTGTTGCCCTCCCCCATAATAATGACATTTTTATTCAAAAGTTTTTTTTTTCAAGTGGGTTGCAAGAAAAAACAAGTTTATAAAAATTAAATAAAGAGTCTAGTTGATGAACGAGATAACAAGTACGAGCATTGATATTGAAAAAGTTTATTGATTTCTATGGGAGTTGAAATTTTTAATTTGTAATAAATAAATTGTAAAAAGAAAAAGAAAATATTTTTAAAGTAAAATTAAAAGATGAATGACAAGACACTTGTAGGTATGTAGGAAAGTATTTAATATTCTAGTAAAGAACATAACAGATTTTACTTACAACTTGTATCAGAGAACTATTTACATCGCCAGTGTTTCTAATCTACTTGCAGCAGAACTTTTCAATAAGTTTTATAACATTTCGGTGAAAAACAAAGGCTTTAAAAGTGCGGGAAAGCATCAAACTCAAACTCTCTTTTCTGGTCCACTGAATGAATATTCATCAACGATTTAAATAACTACACCAACACTTATTGATAATAAATTGCTTAAGTAGAAACTGGGACTAGATCAATGCACTTTCCTTTCGAGTGCGTCTACCTTCTAGTTACCTATTAGCCATATCAGTTGAACCCTGTTGTTAGATGCAAGTTTTTATATAATATTTATAGTGAGCTTTGGTCCCACAGAACATCATAGCTTAATTTCTAGAACCCGATTTGCTATCTGCAGTGCTCATGTATCTCAGGCAGAGTTCTATAATTGAATGGCTGTGAGGGTAAATAAAACAAATGACGACAAAACTTACCTGCCCAAGTACTTAGTTCACATGTTTTGATTCACAGTGCCTTGAGAATTTACTTTTTAATTCTTATGAAAGTCTTGGTTTTCCTTCTTCTTTTTTTTTTTAACTGAATAAAATTTTGATTTCAATAAATGTTTAGCATGTCAATCCGCATGTAAATATGTTGGGGAAGAAACTTATTTGATTTTTATAAGATGAGAAATTCTTCTGTTTGTGTGCTTGTTTTTGTATACATTTTTTCATGAAAAATGTCAATCTGGTATTCTGTAAAAGTTATTTTTCTTAATAAAACCTAAAACATACTCGTGCACACATATTTTTCTTACACAAAATAAAATGTTTCCTTTTTTTTCTTTTATTTATTTGGCACTTTATTTGTTGGTATAGTTTTTATATAAGTAAAGCAGCAAAGTAGAGTTCAAATATCAGAATATTAAAACAAAAACAAAAAAAAATTGAAACTAAAATAAACTTTCATTCATCATGAAGCTAACAATAGGGCATCCCATGCTTTGGAACATGAACGTGTCATGAAATAAAGGTCGATTTCGCCATTTTTATTTTAGACTCAAAAAAATCCAATTGATTAAAGAGAAAGAGGCTTAAAATGTGCCACATAAATATTCCTCATAAAGATTCACAAAAGTTTGCTGAACATTTGCTAAATAAATTAAAACCTGAAGGTTTTTTTTAGTCTCATCAGAAAGTAGTTCTGTTACACAAATTGTGCTTAAGGTTTTTGCTAAGAAGTTTGGATTCATGTTCAAAACCTTTGAGATATTCAGTTATCGTTGTGATGTTTGTACATAACCTCTCAAAAGACATTATTTTATGATACAGTAACTCATGTTGTTCTGCGAGTGTAGCAACAATATCGTCAATACAGTAAGGCTTCACTTCCTTCAGCGCTGCAATAACTTCAATGCAAATAATATTAGTACAATATTTTGTAATAGATACGCATGCACTCACAAGCAGGGATAGAAAATTTAAATTATATATTTTATCAGGCTGAAAATCATTTTTTATATGTTAAAATGTAAATGAAAATAAATTTTTAAATACAAACATATTGACCCATAATCATAGTTACATTAAAGCTCGTATTTTTTTGAAAACGATTTAAAATTTATAAAATTCTTATAAACTAATGTCAGCTCTTAAGAAAAGTCTACTTTTTTGTAGAGCCCATTGCTTTCTTTGAAAAACATTTTAAACTTTTTTGACTTGCATTAATTTTGGTGCAAAATTTTTTAATACCAAAAAAGGTTTTATATAAAAGTACGAAATTTCCCATTCCTGCTTAGAGTAATTACTATATGGTCGACCCTGTATAAATGTTTTGTTTTCCATACTCATAGATGCAAACACAATATTTTCATGAATTCACATTGAACAACACTTTTGCAGTTTTAGTTTTTATAAAGTTTATAAATGAAAAGGAAATCGAAGCTCTCACAGAAACCCACATTTATACACACGCACGTATATACACTTACTGATTTAGTTTAAATGCAGCAGTTTATGTGTGTATTTAATTCAATTAAAAACTAATCAAACTTATATAATAATAAACTGCAAAAAAAAAAATTAAATGAATTTCTAAAAAAATAGAGATCCAAGTAAAGTTGTTCTTATTTTTTTATTTTTGTTGTCCATAAAAACTATTTTATTTAGAAATTGTGTGTTAATAAAATAAAAATTTAAAAAAAAATATATGCAAAATGCAAATTTTTGCATAAATATCAATGTGATTACTCTTAATAAAATACTCTTACGTAAATGTACTCAATGGAAAAAAATTATTTAGATGTTATTTTCGTAAGATATAAAGACAATCTTATACTAAAATTACCGTTGACATTTATTTTTTAAGTGGACTTATACCACTTTCAAAAGTAACAGCTCAATTAAGGGCAACATTTTTTTATGCTGGAAATTAGATTTTATAGATAGCGTCGAATGTCCAGCGGCCACAAGACGCGGAATGAGTTCATTAGTCAGTGAGGCGTTGCTCCCAAAAGCCCTAGGTATAATGAATCCTACATCGGATTGTGCTTGAGAACTGGGCTGCACAATAGATCTTAATAATAAATAATATAAATAAATATTTATTACAAAATGTTATCGATAATAAAAAATGTTATAAATATACAACTTTATCGCTAACATAAATTTCTAACTATTAGCAATAAAGGCAAAAAATAAAATTACGTAATTCCCTTTTAATTTGTTACATCCAAATACATGATAATTTTCCATTAAACAAAATTTCCTACAACCATTACACAGATTCGTATTTTAATAAAAGTCTGACCTCATGTGGAGCATAAGGAAAAAACTAAAAGCAGCAAAACGAAACTTATTAAATTACTTTTAAGCTTACGTAGAAAATATGTTCGTTCATATGCTTTTATTGTTGTAAAAAGTAAATGTTTTCTTTTACTCCCTCTTGCTCTCTCCCGTTCTCCCTGTTTCTAAATTTCTTTTGCTTTCTTTTTCCTTGCTCAGGCATTTATTTTCAATTTCTTAATTTATTTTTTTTTTCGTACTTATTTTCATGAATCTTTTCTTTATTTCAGCAAAATTTGTGAACCTTGACCAATTGGTAAGTTTTTCTTTCGCATTTTTTTTCTTGCACACAAAAATAAAATAAAATTCATTATACTCAAATTATATAAATTACCTTTTCATAAGGTTTACTTCACATCATGTGTATGTGCGTATGTGTGTTATTTATGGTTGAGAGTATTTGTGTGTGTGAGTGTGTATGTGTGACTAACTGCAAAGTTTATAGAAAAAGCATTATTAAGTGTAGAATACTTAAGCAATCCATAAAGAGATTTTATTTTATAGTTAAAGTAGTAAAAAAAATATGAAAAAATAAATAAATATTAAATAAAGTTACAAGAATAAATACTCGCATAAAAAATGTAAAAAAATTTATGGAATTTATTTTAGAAATAATAATTGATTGTTAAGTGTTTAAAGCTACGGTCACATTTAACAAGTATTGGTCCAAATAAGCGTAATCATTATGTGGTCTACATGTTTGTTTAGTATTTTAAAGAAATATTCGAGTAGACTAGTTTATTTTTTTTATTAAAATACAACTTTCTTGCATTATTATATTATTTGAATTAATTTTATTTAATACAAGTCATGTTAGACCAGAAAAATGTTTGCCAAAAAGTAGTGGTTACTCTTATTTCGACAAATATTTGTGTAATATGACCTAAGCTTAATTTGAATATAACCAAAAAGGCTTGAAAACTAATGAATTTTTTATAAAAGATTTAGTGGAAAATATCGATAAATTTTTATCGATCACTTTTTAATCGATAACTTTGACATATATCAAGTATTTATCGATAACTTTGTAATCGATAACTTTTTCGTTTTTTTTTTTCATTTAAATACAATATTTTTCTGAAGAAAATTGTGCCTTTTTATTTTACCAAGAGTAAAGTTGTGACTTACTTCTAGCTTCTTTCGTACATTTTCTATTAGAAAAAAATTTAAAAACGTCTGTTTGTTTTTAAAACCATATCGTTTGCATGTAGAGAAATAATAAAAAAGAAGAAAAAAAAATTATTCAATTTTAAGCAAACAGTCTTAAAACAAACATATTAAATAATTAATAATCATTATCGAGTTGATCCAGCCATAATCTAAGCTTTGCCAGTTTGAAAAATAACAAAAGATTAAATTTTTGAATGGCTTCACTAAACGCACTTAACTTTCACTTCACAATTCAAGAAAGTACTGCAAAAGTATGTGGTTGTGTGTTTGTTTTTTTTTTTCGAAAGGGATTGCAGGTATGGGTACAAGTGTCTGAATATGTTTGTGAATTTAATATACGAGTATGAATGCAGTTTTCGTGAGCGTGTGCTTCTATCGTTGCATCTTATGATTTTATAAGCATTTGTAATATATTTGCATATACAACCATAAAGAACTCTCATGCAATTTTAATACACATTCATATCAATAGATGTGGGAGTATGAGCTTATCTATATGCATATGTCTGCATATGTGTGTGTGTCTGTTTATAAATGTATGAAAATTTCATACCCTCTGGTAATGCCTTCAACAATGCAACATTTTTTATTTTTTTCGTATCTGGTTTAAAAGCTCATGTGTGGGTGTGTTTGTGATCATGTGCATCGATTGTTACATATTGTAGAATTTTATTTCATTGCTTGCTGCTTTTGTTACTCGTAATACTACGACAGTGCTATTCGCTGTATTTGTTGTTGGCTTTGTAAATATTTAAGTATAGAGTGAGTGAGTGAGTATATCTGCATACACATACCTATAATATGTTATTACACATACACACACATATACATACACTTATAATCATATTTTACATCTTCAGGAGCTAAAGCTCATGCAATTCATGTCCTGTGACTTGTAAACAAACACATTTTGTGTACCCCTACAATTGAGGCTTTAAGGTAATTGAAAGTTTATATTATTTATTACACAAAATTCAATCAAGAAATTAGTTATTTAGATTTTATTGTTTTATTAAAATCGAATTTTTATTTTTATAAAAATAAATTAAAGTTAAATTTAAACGAAGCCTTGATAAATGATTATAATATTATGTTAGCGGCATGTTCACCCTCACCTAATCTATAATTTTGAATTTTTCGATAGTGCACTAGTCTATAATAAAGTTAAAGGCTACAAACTCTTTCCAGATAAATCAAAAACTTTTTAGACTTTTGTTGCTTCTAAGCAACAGCTGCTCCACATCAAGTTCTAGTATTTTTAAGCCTCTACATTTAGCATCTTTTAACTGTTGTTAAGCTACCATAAATTTCTTACAAGAAAAGTTTATGTACCTGAAAATAAGGAGTTTTTATCCAATTTTCTTTTCCAAAATATCATGTTTTGACCTCAAAAGTGGCAAGAAAAATTAAAAAAAATTTTAAAATCAAAGACTTTGTTAAGGTAATTCGAAATTTTTATTATGGTGGTTTCCGTATGAAGTGAAAAACGTGTATACTTTTTTAATTATTGCTCAAAACAAAAGAAAAATTAATTTACTATTCGTAGAATTATTCTATTAAAATCTATGAAAAATTTCATTTCAATTGATTCAAGGATACGCCTACCTCCCATATATCCTTTATTTCAAAATGACCACATTCTGCTATAAATCGATCAATTACAATTAAAAAAGTCATAAACATTTAGAACTTGTGCTGTAAAGTTTTTAATATGCTTTCTATTCAAGCGGTGTCAGGATATGCCTCTCAGTATATCCTTTATTGAAAAAAAAAATGTTGACCAACATTTTAAATATTACGTTATGAAATCTATTTAGTAAATTCTTTTTATCTCAATTGATTGCAGGACTTGCCTGTTTCTCTTAAATCCTTTACATAAATACTTAAAATTTTGCTATAAAGATGATCAAACTGAAGCAAAAATTATTACAAGGCTTAAATGCTGCGCTATTAAACTCTATAAAAAAAGCTTAGTTGGCAACGGTAATTGCACAACTCGTATGGATTACATTGTGTGAAAAAAAAAATGCCTGGGAGGATACTTACTGGTTTTTAAGTGCATAAAGGTATGAAAAACCGGGTTTTTACTCCTAACTCTAAATTTTGGAAGTGTTTGGTAAATTTCAAAAACAGATTTTTATTGTACTCGACTGCACCTGCCAGAAAAATCCCAGGTATTTGCACTTCATTCAGCAATCCCATTGTAATGATGCTGTAGATCTAGTAAGTTTCCAACGCTAAAAAACTAAAAATTCAATTTAGCAAATTTTAGCTTTCGCTGAAAAATGAAATCATCACAAGGTTTTATTCTCAATCGCTTAAAAATTATATTCTCTAATGTGTGTCACCATACCATTTATTTTTAAAGTTTGGTTTTGTCCCCACAAATTTTTCACTGCACATTCTAATTGAAGGTCATCAGGCTGCCACGTAAGCCAACCCATTAACCCTCATAGTGTTTGCCAAAAATTAATGGCTACAGCGGCTTTTGTTGATGTTCTTTTGGAAAAATGTTTATAAAATCGTTAATAAAGTCTTTTGTTACGTTGGTTTTGCATCTTCTCTTTTCCTATTTGTTTAAAAAAAATCACTACGGATCACGGGGACAGCAGCCAATAATCTTAGTGCATAATGATCGAGAGTTCATAACTTCTCTTTCTGTCTCGATTATAAAATATCTTTGTATTCGCTTCTAAATAACTAGTGTAACGCATCAAAATTCTGTTTTTACAGCCATTCCTTCTTGTTCAGTTTTGTTTTTTATTTATTTTTTATTAAATTTTCTTATATAAAACTTAATTAATAATTATGATAGTAAAGTAAATATTCGTTTACAGCCAACCATTCCCAACCATTCTTTTCTTTCTTTCCTTCCTTTTAGTTTTATTTTCACCATTTCTGTGTGTTGTCTTGTGTTTGCAAGTCATAAACCTTTGGAAAACATAACAAATGCACGAAGTACGGCTCAGTTTTGAATTTATAGTCCACATTAACATGTGTTTGAACTAATCGTAGGGTGTTGTTGTCTTTGTTGTTCAACAAAAGAAGCAAATCAGCATCACAGCAGCTCTTCCTTTTGCTTTTGCCACTAACCCAACCTACAAATTGTAAATGGAGTACGAGAATAGTTTGAATTTAAATAGAAAGAGAAAGGTTAAGGATAAACGAGAACTCGTAAACGAAAACTACCACTCACTGATGTGAGTAAACAAGTTTTTGTTTTTTTTTTTTTCTTTTACTTATGTTTATTTGGATTCTGCTTTGGATGAAAGTGAAGCTTAAAGGTGTATATTTTTAGGTGCCAAAAAAAATTGCAAAACAACAGAAAAATAAAGAAATGGGGTTACAAGTGTTTGTTTGTGCTGCTGCCATGATGATGTTGCTTTTACCACTACAAACTAAAAAAATTTAGTGTTTTTTTGGTAAAGTTTAAGAGGATGCAGCCAGTGTACGAGTATTGTGAATATCATTATGATTATAATGATTACGTTGACGTTTACATTGTGCTTTTGCTTTGTTAATAATGATGTTATTGTTGTCGTTGTTATTACTATTATTTTTATTGCAATCAGTTTAAAAATGTGAATAATAAGGCTGCCTTGCCTGAATGTATAGCAAATGCTAACTGCTTCTTGCTGCTGGTGCTAAAGCTGCTGCTCTTTGTTTGTTTGTTTGTTTGCTGGCTTGCTTATTTTCTGTTTGTTTGAAGTGTTAAAGAAAATATTTTTTCTCTCTTTTTTTTTCTTCTCCCAGACAAGATTTACTAACTATAATTTATGTCAAGGTATTTTAACAAGTGTGTTCCTTTTATTTATATATGACGATTATTTATTTTAATAATAAAAAAAGAGCCCATATTTTCCGTTTGTTATATTAAGCATATGAATTTGTTTTGAGTGATTTAAAAAGGTTAAATGGAATAGAAAGGGCAAAAATATAGAAAATAAAATAAAATTTAAACATGCTGACAGGCAAAATAAAAATATTAAATTTTTTATGCAAATGCCAAATGCGAAGTATCTTCAAATTTTGTTGAAATTTTTAAATTTATTTTTCTGGATTAAATTACTCATTTTTAAAATCACAAAAAGACCACATTAGAAGACATACATATTTTTCCTTAGAGCTTTGTTGTACCCATTGATTCTCTACAAGTTTGGGGTATTAGCTAGTATTTCTCACGCTATATATTATATCGTGTAATGATTTTAAAAAAGCCCTAAGTTTCATAAATTAAAAATTCGACTTATTGATTGATTGCAAAATGAAATTGTTTTTGCGGTGCCCAAAATCAATTTTAATACATTTGCTAGAAACTACTTTTGTAACGGTACAGTGTGGTCTCTTTCTACTCATGTATAGTGAAGGGTATTAAAAATAAAACTTTATCGCTTTTTCCACAAGAATTTGATCAAGTGGAATTTGTGTCTGAAGTCTAAGTTTTTAAATCTTTACAAAAGTAAAGCTTGTATCTTAAGTCTTTTGATCGCTACGTAACTGAAAGTTCGTGTTCTTTCACTTGTTTCCAAACTACAGTTCTTTTCTTAAGTTTTTGATAGCTAACAAAACCTATTTGGAGAAAAAAATATAAAAACTTGCTTATATGAATGAGGAATAAATAATTCCAAGCAAAATTTGAATAGCATTATTTACAATTTAAAAATTTTTTTCTCCTTAATGTTTTCTAAGCTCCAGGCCAAAATAAATATATAACCTGAGCGTATGGTGAATGTAATTGTATTGAAGTTAATAATTATTGCTCATATGCTACCATGTTCTAGTATGTTTTAATCAAATTTTTTAATATTTTTTTTTTGAAGAGAAGTAATTTTTTGAGTCTTTAATTCTTCTTCTTTTTCTTTCAAGAAAAGCTGAGAATAAATTACGGCAAGCGTTGAAATTTTTTATATTAATTGCATTGAAATTTCGATTGCTATTGAATGCCTTAATTTGTTCCCTATAGTTAAAACACAAGTTTCCATGTCACAAAAATGGATAGAAATTTAATATTTTTTAAATGGCTTTCTTTCTGTGGGGGTGTATGTTTTCTTAAATCACAAAGTCTTAACTTTATTAAAAACCTTTCATTTCATTTAACACACTGCACAGTTTCACACACACATCCACACTTGTGAAATTTATTTTTTTTTTTTTTGGTATTAAATATTATATTTTTTACTATTTTTCGGTTGAGTTGAATAATATTTTGCTACTTAATACACTGTGTTACCTTTATAATAAAAAAATTATTTTTTTATTTTATTTCTCGGTTTGCTTGGCCGTTGGGGCAGAAGGTGTTCATTTGAATTTTTCACTTTTATGAAAATGAATTTCGCTTGTTTTCTGTTGCGAATTTTATTCTTTTGTTTTTCGCAAACTGTTTTTTTTTTTGTTCTATTTTTGCTTTGTTAGCCACACAATGATATGCGCGTTATAATAAAGATTTCACTGTATTTTTATACATATTTTGCGGTTTTATATTATAATGGGACTTTATTTTTTTCCTTTGTTTTTTTGTGTTCACGGTTTGGTATGATTTTAATGGTGTTGCAGGCGGTTCAGTAAGAATTTGTAGGATACAAACTTAAAGAAATATTTTTTTTGCAAAGCAAATGACAAAATTGCTTAGAAAATTTTCAAAGAACATTAAAAATTGAGTGGATTTAAAAAAATGCTATAAACACCACTAGGATGAATAATGAACTTCGTGCAACATAGAAAAAAATTCACTGCATAAGTTCGTCCAATGAAATTCGTCAACAAACTTTAATTAAAAAAAAAGTTTAAAAAATAATCACATCAAATAACTTCAGTCACATTTTCATATTATAATATCAATTTTAGACTTAGGTTTGCTGGTGAACTGTGCAAGTTACTGCTTTGTACAGTCAATTTAATTGCAATAAACACTCCGGCTTTGTAAACCACATTTTAGCTGAACCCTTTTCTTCATCAAGCAAAAAGTGTGACATTATGGTTTATTATTATGCTCTCTCATATATAAATTTAAAAAAAAAAATTGTTTGCAAAAAAGGTGAATGACTACACATACCATTTGGTAAATAAAGGCAAAAGTTATTTATTTTTTTTATTAAAAGTAATGGGCAATTTTAACTTAATTAATCCACACACTCTTATAATGAACATTAAACTGATAAAAAAATTATCTGAAAAGTGTAAAAAATATTTTTTTATTTTATTCAAAAATAATTAAATGCAAAAGGTATTGAAGATGAGTTGAAAAAAAACAAGAAGAAAAATTGGAAATCTGAAAAAATTGTGATTATAAAGCTAATAAATAATAGCTTTAGGTCATGGCTGAAAAGATTACCGGATTTGTGTGTGAAAGCCTTAATTTTTTTTTATTCAACAACAACTTGCTTCTGAATAGAAATTTAGAAGCCAGAGTTTAATCTCGGCATTTGATATATAAACTGACTTCGGTAACTATTAACAGCAATTTCGGTTTTCGGCTACACTCTGGTTTACAAAAGCAATACTAACGCATAATCGCCACAGTTTCTTCAAACTTTTTTTACCACTCATCGAATGGTTGACAAAGTCTTGCTAGCTGTCTCAGCATAACTTTCATAAAGCGCTTAATTTGTGCTAATCCGAATAAACAGCTGACAAATTTCAGAGGTGCCACTTGGGTTAAAAAATTCACTCTTACTGAGAAGAAGAAAATAAAATTAATTTCATATGAAACGCAAAACCGGGCTGATTGTAATTATTTTTAATTATAATTTTTTCTAAATAAATAAATTATTGAAACCATTGTTTTGTTATTTTGTTTTATTCAATTAAATGAGTTATTTGACTTACAACTTGTGCTTACTTTCTTTACTATTTTTCACGTACATGACAAAATTAATTGCGCAAAAATTCTTGGCAACCACTTTTTTTATTGTTGTTCATGTATAGCATTAATAGATTTCTTGACTTTCATCTTAATTTTTATTTTTATAAATCTAAAAAAGTTATTTTTCTTTGAGTTCTTTTTCTTGTCTTTTTTTTATATTTCTTAACCTCCATTTAAATGCACACAAATATGAGCCAACTCTGACTTATAATCCCACATACAAACGCATTTGCAATACTCATCTGTAACATGTAGGGTTTACTTAATATTCCTTGACTATTTTTATAGTTGGTTTCGTTGGCTGAATGGTTGGCTACCTTTCAATATAATATAATCAACTAAAAAAAAAGGACATTCATTTAACTTTTATCCACATTACTGTTTAACCACTTGTAAAAGAATAGCAACAGCAACAACAATAAAACAACAACAACTTGCATACAGACTCTGTTAACCATGAATAAAACGGAACTTATGGTCTTGGTGTCTGTTTCGTGTTCTGCTCCCTCCTGTTTATTTTTTATTTTATTTTAATGCCTTTCAGCTCTTCAACGCGATCAGGGGCGAGCCAAAAAGATGCGTTCATGTACAATTCCGCTTCCTAAGAACACCACCCAGTCAAATAGACTACAATAATTTCTTGTCTTGTATGTGGGTGTAATGATTTTGCTATTACAAACGAGGATGACTAGCAAAATTGAGTAAAAATATTTTAAGAAATTTATTTACAGTAAAAGCAAACTGAATATCTGACTGAATATATTTCTAGAAATCAACCATTCCATTTGGTGTTTAGAAATATAACCAACAGTTTCTCTCTAACAAAATATAATTAAATTCTCCTGGCGAATTTTTACTCATAATTTTGCTAACTGCCCTAAGGTTGATAAATTTCTCAATTGAAATTTGAACTAGTGTTGTTGTATTACATTTACCAATTCCCCAAAATTTTTGAAAAAAAAAAAAAATTATAAGAAACATTTTAGAGACTTTGTTCGTTTGTTTGGGGATTTAGTTCATTTTTTACTTTTGGGAGTTACAGTTCATTTAGATTTAATTGTGATTCTGCCTTCCTGGTAAGGCAAAGACTATTATGGACTGAACGACTTGTATGTATTGCCTATAAGTTTCAATTACTTAACATTTCTTGCATTCGATCGTGGTCATTCTCTTTTTAGTCAGGCTTCTCTTATTAGTGTTTTTCGAACATACCTTGTGAGTAGAAATTTGTTGTCTTGTATGTGGAAGTAATGCTTGTGCCCGGTGGAAAAAATCGTTTGTAAGCAAAGCCGTTGTTTGACTTTGGAATTGAGGATTTTCTAATCTATGGCATGTGGAACATTCGCTTCGCTTATGTGTTTTGTTTAATTTGTTTTTTTTTCTCGAAATTAATAAATTGTGAATTCAGTTCATATTCGTGTGGCTCGATCTTTTTTTAGAAATTGCAAATTAATTTTGATTTTTCTAAAATCATCTCACTCTTTAATGTTTATCAAAGTGGATTCCTTTGCATAAAGCGATCCATTCCATCCATCTGGACTCTGCTCCAGTAGAGCCAAGAAGCTTTAAAATTCTGCCACCGCCCTCGTTATGCCATCAGTTATTTAAAGAACCTGGTTGAATAACTCTAAATACTTCTATACACTTTGCGCGGTCATGGATGACTGACTGCATGAAAAACTGTAAATGTTGTTGCAGTAGCAAGAGGTCTGTTTCATTTTTTTTTTTCCTTTTTCGTTGTGTGTGTGTAAACTTTACTACTCCTTAACTTATTTTAATGCCATTTTATAGGCAATAAAACTATAGGTTACAATATTTATTTCCCATATTTGGCTCTTGCAAAAAAAAAAAAAATTAAAAGATGCCTGCCTCGTTGTAAGTGAGAAACGATGGTGCAGTAAAGAAATTTGAATTCTTTTGAGGTCTGCTCTCACCGTGAGATGCTTTGAGGTGCTTTACTTCTTAGTCTAACCACAAACTGGTGGTCGTCTTAAGATGCTTTTGCTTTGCATTCGTTACTTGCTGGTTGCTTTTCATCTTCAACGTCAAATTAAGTTTGACAAAATTTATATACAAAGTTTTTAAGTCTCAATTTTGTTTTTTTAATTTTTCTTCTTCTACTTTGGGTTTTGTTTGAAAAAAACTTCTTTTTTTTTTAAACTAACAAACACAAAAACCAAGAGAAAGAAAAAAAAAGATCTATCAGGTACATTAAGCTTAATTAATTAGTTATGTAGTTCGTTAAAGTGTTTGGAAAAGGTAAAAATTAAATGCAGAAATACGAGTGAGTCAGTGAGTGCATGAGCATTTATTCAAGCAGTAAAGTCATAAAAACGGTTAATTATACTTATTTTGGTAAAAAGTTTTAATAATTGAATTATGGCTGTAAAAAAGGTTGACAGAAAAAAATTGTTTTGTAAAAAAAACTTTCAAAAATAAAATTCAACGAAAGAAGAAATAAAAATAATTTTCGGTTGAAAATTATTTTAGTAAAAAACTTTTCATAAACATTTTTAATGTTGATCTAGAAGATAATTGACTCAAATAGATTAGCTTGAGCAGATGATGTGGAATAGCTTATAAGCCAGCAATTGAGCTTGCAGCGCTTTGTTTATAAAAGAAAACCTTACTGGGCTTGCCTCCAAGTTCTCCATCAAAATTTTTCATGAGATGCATTATATCTACTATATCGCAGGATTTACATGAAGCCTATTCAACCTAATCTATATTTGCTAAGGAGTGTTAATCAAATCTATGAAATCTTACACTTTTCATTACATCTTGAAAATTGTTTTATTATTTGCTTGCCGTTCTTGCACACCCACCATCATCCTTCAATCCAATTCAGCTTTTATGTGCTCGTAGCTAGAAGCGTCCGACCTTCATCATTCTACTTAAGCGATTGCTTAACCGTTTATCTGGGTTAAGCCTTATCAAAGTGTTGCCAAAAGATTATGTTTATCTTGCCTAAAGTAAATTTTCTTCTAAAAAGACTCTTTACCTAGTTCCTTAACTCACTCTTCAATTGTTCAAAAATATTAGCGCCAACCAAGCTTATCACCATTATTTCACAGACCCTAAAGGCCACACTATTTGCGGACTCATTACTGCATATTAAGAAGTTAGTTTTAAAAAACACTTTAAAAATATAAGAATCAGTCGAAATGACCTCTGCAGGTTTTGTAACGAAGACTAAGATGAAGCAGAAAACATATTGTATCACTGAAATGGTTTTATTTGGGCCCGTTTTTGTTACTTAAGGCTTCACTATCTTTGAATTCTTAATTAATACTATAGTTAGGGAGTACATGTAATATGAGAGCAGTGTCATAATAGGTCTATTTGGCCGTAGTGACCAATTCTAGTTCAAGTCTCAAAATATTCAGCAGTTCATTATTGCTTTCATCGCAACATAGAAAATAACCTCGATTGTGAGAACTGAATTTATTTCCAATCAAAATAACAAAATATAGTGTAAACTTTAGTTCCCTTTATAATATTTTGGACCGTATGATCGAGTTGCTTTTAGCACAATTGAAATATTCAATTAAGACAACTTAGTTTTTGTCTAATGATTGATAACATTCTCACAACCGAAGTTGTTTTCATACAAAAATGTAGGCTGCAAGTAGAAATGTCAACATTTTCAGATGTAATTTGATGTGATGTCTTGTTATCTGCCTGAAGCAACACATTAAAATTTGACTGGCAAAATAGATTTTAATCCTGGAAAGTACAACACTGTTTCCCAGCCTTTTCTTAAACTCAGTTCAAAGAGTCAAAATTCCAACTACTAAAATTTCTTACAAACATAGTTTTCAAAATGGACATCTAATACGGCGAGGATGGGCTGGATGGCAGTCGCAGTAGGGATTTGTTGGGGCTCCAAAGAACCCGATTGAGAAATGTGGTGGCTGTAGTAACGGGACACTGCAATTTTGGCAACCATGCTAGAAGAATGGGTTTGCGTTTTAATGACTACTGTAGAAGTTGTCAAGACGAGGAGGAGGAGGAAACTGTGGAACACCTTCTCTGCCAGTGTCCGGCCCTGGAAGAGCGGTGCATGATCCACTTCGCTGAGCGACGTCTGCAGGGTCTCACTGCGCTGTCGAATGCAAGTGTCGACATGCTATATGGCTTCATTAGAAGCAGCGGTTGGTTTTTGTGACGGACTCACTCACTTTCTTTCTCTATCTTCTTTCCTCCCCTTCACTCTTCTGTTACTATGTTTCCTCTTCTTTATTTTCCTCTATACAGGTATCACAAAGGGACCACGTCAGAGGACCCAAGTGAGCCCAGCTCTTGTTTTCTTTTTTTTTCGGGCGACCTGTTTAACCTAACCTAACCTAGTTTTCAGAAGAGCCACTGTTGATTACTTGAAATAATTTTGGTATAGAATTTCATTCACATGTTTGTTGTATTCAGTCCAATCACGAATATTCACCAGAAACCAAATCTCCGCATTCGATATCGAATGAAAATTTAGTTTTTTATATAAAATAATTTTAAAATTTTGATTGAAGTTACTCAATATCGAATGCCACGATTTGGCCAACAGGAGTTTCTTTCCATGGAAAATTTACTTTTGGAAAGAAATTCCAGGAAAATTTTCTATAATAAAAAGGTAGAAATTTTATTCGTAACAAAAGAAAAGTGAAAAAAAAACTACTTGGAGAATTTTTCTTTGTAATTAGGCTGATTGTTTAATTTTAAAAGCAAAAAAGTGGCTTTAAAATTACACATTTTTAGAATTTATTTTTGAATTATATTCAAAAATCGATTTTATATTAAAATAAAAACCATTAATGCGAGATTTATATATTATATTTGAAAGTGGTATAAGTCCACTTTTTTTTTTTTTAAATGAGCCAGCATTAATTTTAGTTCGATGGAGTCCTTATCGTACTAAAATTACTTTTAACTAATTTTTTTTAAATGGACTTATACCACTTTCACATATAACAATGATCTCTCTAAACAAAGACATTAAACTTTAAAATCTCATAAATTCCTTTTCTGCATTTTATTAACTTTAGCAACAAATTTTCTTAAAACATTTTATGTGGGCGTACATTATTTTTATTTAAGGCTTCATTATAATCCTTTTTTTATGAATTTGTACCTGTTAATCGTTTACAGAACTTCCCCAAAAGGTTAATCAACCATTATCATTTGTAAAGAGCCCCTTCCTACCACATGCAAACGACGAGTTCACGTAGGCATACATTACACACACTTCTTTGCTATTCCTGTAGCTGGTAGATTGCCTTTTTAAACATTTCCGCTTGTTTATTACCAGTATCACAATTTAATTAAATTATACTCATCAAGCACAAACACTTGCACACACATTAACTCTTAAACAGCCATACACGCATATGTATACGCATGCAAACACACATACAGAGACAGAGAGACACGGAAATTTAACAAACACACATGTAAAAATAATAAAGTTGAAACATAAAAAAGAAATCATTTAGCCTTCATTATTTTATTTTATATATTTTTTACATTACACACACACACACATATATATATACACATACACTCACATGAGCTAGTGTGTATTTTTTTAATTGTCACTTAAAGTGTGATTAAAATGTATTGTAATTTTTGTACGCATTAAAGTAATTGAATGAATGAGTCGATTTAATGTTGTAAAATTTGATATTAAAAGGTGTTTTAAACAATAACAACAACAGACAGGCAGACAGGTAAGGCAGCCTTTTTATTACAAAATAATAAAACTAAATGAAACATATCTTGCTCTATACGAACAGGAAAGTAAGTGGCCAAGCTGTAGGTATTTTTTTCTTACTTTTTCAAGTTATTTGCTTTAAGCAACAACAAAATTTATTTGTTTTTAATTCTTTTAAGAAAAAATAAACTTAAAAACAAAAACAGCACTCCACTCAAATTAATTTCGCGGTCACAATTAACTCACAAAATTTAAACTTTTCAATTGACACGCAATGTCATAAGTTGAACTCTCTAAATTCCTTTTTGAAAGGCATACTTCCCATAAAATTATATTATAATTATATCCTGAAGAAACTGCGCAAAGCTGAAACAAAATATCGCTATAAAAATAAATATTTATAAACCAACCTCAAGCCATTTTATTGGTAAAATTAATTACTAAGAAGAGTAGGGAACTGCCACTTCTCTTAGCATCTTTACCACACCAAATAAAATTGATCATAACTGTCTCTTTCTCTCTCTCGCTCTCCAAAATAATTAATCGTAAAGGAATATCAAAAATCATAGACAAAAAATTACGCCATACCCATGATTTCCCATTAGACAAACTACGTCATGTTCTAGTTGTAGAAGAAAATAACTTATTTCTCTTTCTCTCTCTTCCTTATTTATGTAGCTGTAGATCTTGTGCCAATAGGAATACAACGCGTAATGTCATTTGTGCTACATGCGCGTAATCTTGTGTTTATCATTTTTGAGGAGTATCTACTCAAAAGGTGTTTTTGCTTTGTAGTTCGCTTACCTGTCATAATAGTGAAAAAAGCATAAAGTGATGAAGAATTGCAAACAATTTGTTTTTTAATAGTTTGGCCATTTTTTATTTATAAAAATATTTTCCAAAATATGTTTGGGCCATTTTTTTTTCCTAGCCTTAATAGATATTTTATTTTGAGACCATTCCTTAAATTTATGTTCATTAAATGCTTAAATACTTACGTACATTCTGTCACACACTCAGCCACACGTGATCATTTTCATTTGGGTAATTTACTTTCATTCTAAGTTAAAATAAATTGCAACATTTATTTCCTTTAATTAGTTATTTACCATGTCATTGGTAGACCTAAAAATACTTCCTTTAGCACGCACCCAGACACATTCATACCCATTGCTTAGTGGATGCAAAGTATCTATAAAACTTGTAGTTTTAATTGTATGAATGTCTGTCAGTACGTAAATTAGTGTACAGAAGTAATTACCAGTAAAATGTTAAATACAACAAGCGCAACAACAGCAACAAAAAAACTTTAGCTTTACGGCAGGCACCAGCTTGGTAATGCTGTTTATGACAGCGTATAAAATGTGTACAAGAGTAGTTGGAACAGCAGCAGCAGTCAGTCAGTCAGTCAGCAGTGTGTAGGTGCGTGTTAATGTAATGTGTATTGTGATTTGTAAATCTGTTATTTTTTTTTTTTATTTTTTTTTTGATTTGTATGTACGTACGCTCAATGAAGTTTTGTGTGTGTGCGTGGTGTATTTTTAACGCCATAAAAAAAATCAAGTTTTGTTACAAAATAAAATGGTGTTATAAACAATATTTACACAACACTTTAGCATAAGCTTAAATGTATCCTTACACACACACATTCTCTCACACATTTTGTGTGTTTAATACTTTTTTTCTAAACATTTTAGATACGTTTATCTAGCGGTAAAAAGAAAAAGTAAACAGACCTTTTTGGAAGGCCTTCTTACTAAAGCTATGCACAAGCATACTTCAAAAACACACATCATTACAAACATGTGTAATATTTTTTACTTGAAATTGCTTGTAAGCTATCCATGGCGTTTTATTTCATTTATCTTTTGCACACAATGGCATTGCCGGTCAAGGCCTTCAACACTTTCCTTCTATTTACAGGCCTCCTCTAGCAGGCATGATAAAAGGTTTTTTACAGCTTCTTGCCGATAAGCTAATTAGGCCTTACTGCATTGACATACTAGTGCTCAAGAATGATAGAAATATAAAATTACGCCATCTGGCACAGAAAATTTAAATTTTCGTTTTTTAAGTGCTTGAAATTCCTTGCCCTGCTCATAACCCTGTTTTCCAATTACAATTTTTTTAATTTGGAAAAAAGAGCAAAAGTGTTTTAGAACATGAATCTTATAGAGTGTTTTAAATAAAAGGCCTTTAAAAAGGAGGCTTCTGATTTTTCCTGCTGGGCCTTGCAAACTCTCCCAGTTCCACACACACAAGCACTCAATACAGATAGAAGTTTATATACATCCATTTGGTCTAACACACATGTATTTTGTCAATTTAAATCAAATTTTGTGTAACCAAAAATAACATCCTTCGGCCTTTGTAAATTGTAACAATAAATGCTATAAAAACACATACACAGTAAAAGAATTACAAAAAAAAAAAAAACAGATTAAATAAAATAATAACTTAGTTGCAAATAGGCAGAGTGAGAGGGAGATAGAGGAAGAGAAAGAGCCAGTGATTTATATATACAAACGCTGTACTCGTCTAATGTGTTATTCAACTTGATAATAAATAGTTTTTTGACATGCACATTCCCTTCACAGGATCAAAAAAAAAAAGGAAACAAACACAAAATCGAATTAAATCTTTAAATACAGGAAAGATTAATTTATTAAAGGATTTATTTTTTGCAAAAGCCCTAATTAATGGTTGGAATATTTAAGAAAATCCTGTAGACTTTTAAAACAGGATTCTGAAAGGAATTATTTTTTGTTGGTTAGGTGTCTTGTAAACATTTATTGTAAAGTGTGCAATAAATTTCGGAAAGCATTTACATATATCTGAAAAGCTCGCCGAATAAGGTGAAAAAGAATTATATATGACCTAAAAAAATGACATGTTAGTTAAGACTGAAAAGAAGTTTTTGCATAAGAAATTGTCAAAAATTGCATTTTTAATGACAATCGAATTCCGTAAAATTGCCTCTTGAATATGATTAAAAAAATCATTTTAGCAAGCAGACATGAACCAAAGGAACAAAGTTAGTCGGCCACTGACTGCAGTTATTAGACCTAAACACAGCATAACACTTTTCTTCTTCTTTGATTTAATTTTTACACTTTGGTAGCAAAACACACCTCCATTGCTTTCTCTTGGGTTTCTTACCTTTCGTTCTCTTTTATGTCATATTAAAACAATTTTGTTTAATTAATTTTTTTTTTTGAAATTTTATTGTTTTTTTTATTTCACTTATGTTGTTGTTGTTGTTTTTCTTTTAAATAACTATTAATCATTCATTATCTTTTACATATTTTTTTTTTGTTTTTAATTTAATTTTATTTTTTTTTTACTTTCATAATCTTAAATTTATTTTAATAATTTTTGTTGTTGTTGTTTCATGATGTATAATAACTAAATTTTCATTTTATAAATATAATTATATAAGGGTAATAATAATAATAATAATATATTTTGATAATTTTTGTTTAATTTTTTTTATAAATTTTTTTTTCATAATTTTGTTTTAAAGTTTACAATTTTCCTTTTGTTTAAGGTTTATTTTTATTTAGTTGTATTTTTTATATTTCTTTATTTTAAACTTGGTGTAGGATTTATTAATAAACGTTTTACGTAAAAATACACATACTTAAGAAATTAATTAAAAATAAAATGTTAGCCTTTTACAAAATTAAGAGAAAAAAAACCAAAATAAAGTTTAATAGTATAATGAATTAAAAACTACTAGAAAAATCAACAATAAATACTACATAATGAAAAAAATATATATTTTCTTTTCTTTCATACAAATAAAAATTAATTCATAAAAAATCTTTACAAAATATTAAAAAAGAAAATATTTTATTACAAAAATAATACTTTTAGATTTTATGAGTTAAAAATTAACAAGAAATATACAACAAAGAAAATTATTTCTTAAGAAATTAAAAAACGTTTTATTTTTAAATTATAAACAAAAATTATTTTTAAAAGTTTGTAATATATTTTTATTTTTTTTTTGTATTAAGACATAAAGTAAAATAAAAAAAATTCGTTGAGTTTATCACTTGGTTTTTAATTATTTCTTAAAGTGTAACATAATTTTTTCAACATGATTTCAGCTTTAAAGCTGAAAAACGCAATCAAAAAATTATTTAAGCTGAGAACGGCTGGGCCAACTTTCCAACTTGTGAATAATAAAAAAAATCCTGATGAGTGAATGTAGAAAAACAAAATTTTTTTTTAATATCAAATATTTTTTCAATCAATTAAAAAAATTTTAAAAGAACTTCCTTAATGAGCTATTTGAAGAAAACAGAAACTTTTGTTGGTTGCAAATATAAAATATTTTGCTAAACAAAAAAAAATATAAAAAAAAAATTTGCTGGAGAGCTGAGTTTCAGCAATAGAAAAACTTAAAACATCTACTCCCTTATCCAAAAAAATTAACATAGAAATTAAATGAAAGTCTATGAAAATTTTTTTTATCAAATATTAGGAGAACTTTCTGATGATCTGTTTAAGTAAAGAAAATGGCTATTAAAAATAGTTGATATTCTCATTCTCCATATAAATTAAAAATTCCTAGTTTGCAAAAATCATTTTAAAACTGAAATCATGTTTTTCTTAATTGATTAAATACAATCAATATTTTTAAAATAAAAAAAAAAAAAACAATTTAAATAATAAAAAAAAACGTAAACAAAAAGAAAATTAAAAAAAGTCAACAAAAAAATGTTTAACAATCAATCACTAATTGTTTTTGAATAAACTATTCTATAAACAGTGAATACTTAAAATGTTAATTTTTGTTTTCTCTTTTCTGCTTCCTTTCTTTTCTTTTTAATTTATAATAAATTTTATTTATTGTATTTTATTTAATTTGTTTTTGTTTTTTTTTCCTTTTTGTTTTTTTTTTAATTAAACTAGTTTTAATTACTTAAAAAACTAAATTAAATTTGAAATCATTATTTCTTTTTTTTTTGGGTTTTATTAAATATAATTTTTATTATTTGTTTTTCTTTTTTAATAATATTTATTAAATATAAATGATGTAAATTATATAGATTTCTTTTGTTTTACTTGCTTAAAAATTGAATTTTTTAGTTCTGTTGTTGTAGTTTTCTTTTTTTTTTCTTTATCTTTATCTTCTTCGTTCTTGTTCTTCCTCTTGTTGTTGTATTATTTCTTTATTATTTATTATTAAATTTGAAGTTTTATTTAATAATTAAACTTTAAGGCAAATAAAAGTTTCCATCTAGTTTACAAATCCTAATAATTACAATTAATTATTCACTTTGACTTTCGTAATTCTTTTTTTTTATTTATTAATTAATTATAATAATTCTTTCTCTGCTTGTTTTAGAAAAAAAAAATATTTCAAAAGAAACAGTGGTTGTGTGGTTTTTTTTATTTATTTATTTGAATAAAATATTAAAAAAAAAAACAACAAAAAAGATTATTGGTAAATGTGTACTCGTATATACAAAAAATAATTATTAATTTTCTTTTTTATGTTAGTTAGTTAATTTTAGGATAAAATTAATAATTATTTTCTTTTTTAATTAATAAAATTTTAGAAAATGTTTTAGTGTGAGTCGTCTGTCTGTTTCTATGTGGTTTGTTTTAGTTATTGCTTTCAGGAAAAAAAAACATTAAAATCACAAGGTTTCTTAGAAGCAGCCAGCACATTTAAAAATAAATAAAATACCTCCGAACTTATGGGTTTTAAGTTTAGTAATTCGAATTCAAGCTGATTGCGATTTTTTCTGCAAAATTCATTTGCTTGTCTTACACCATAAAATTTAATAATCAGAATGCCTTTTAAGAACGATAATCATGTTACGGCGTGCTGATGGTTCAGCATCTTATAGATGAGTGGGTAGGGTACTAAGCTATCAATTTAAGGTTCTCAGGTTCGATTCTTGCCTAGACCCGGGGTGTTACTTGCAGATAAGTCAAGCAGCTTCGAGTCTTCTTATGTAAATGAAAAATTTTTGAATTTTACTTTTATTAATTTGACCCTATTCTCCAGTTTGTTCGTCGGTCGGTCATCAGTTGGTTGCACTTAGAAATGAGTGAACAAAATTTTGTTTTACAGTTTTTCAGGACTTTCCAAAACAATTACTTTATTTTTATTTAAAAATTTTAAACAATTTAGCATAACGATTATTGTTTGTTGTTAAAATTTCTTGCAAAATATTTTCGTTTCAATAATAAGACTGATATGTGCCAACGCTGGCCAGAAACGTTCGTCGCAAACGACACTCATAATAAGTCTGAAGTATTCAACTATTTTAAAAATTATAGGAAAACCTTATCACTTCAATGCTTTTCTTAGCAGGAAATTTTGAAATTTTTTATGTGTGTGTGTATTTGTGTTCGTGCAAGTGTATTTCCTTTTATTCAATTTGTTCTCTATTAGTAATTTGTATTACTAAAACTCACTTGTTTTAATATCTCGTTGATAATCGATTTTAAAAAATTTGAGATGCACCACCATCATCCTCGCACTATAGTAAGCTTTTATTAAATGCCTATTTTAAAATATAAGAACTTTTAGATAACACTAGTGTGACTATAATTGTAGGCCAATTGCGTTTACTTTTCTACCACAATCCTTAAAATATTTTTTTTGTCTTTTATGCTGTTTTTGTAACGCTAACAATTAAATTGGTTATCTGCGCTATCGTACTGATGGTCATCCCTCTTTTTTTATATTAATCAATTCATGCTTTTATAAGAACTTTTTCACGCAGCTCATCCCACACACTGGAAAGTGAACTTTTTAGAGCGATACGTTGATTCTGAAACACTGTTAACTTATTAGACTTTTTAACTATTTTTAAGATTCTACTGTATTAAAGGCCTGGGGCGAAGTTACGGCACTAGATGTCAATCGAAATGTCAATGCAATTTGAATGGAAAGTTAGAATTCGGCTGCCCTTGTTTCGGTAAATACACATTTGTATTGAAAACAAAAGCGAATTTTTGTATATCGTTACGTAAACAGGCCAATTCTTTTCAATGTAAAATATTATAACACATAAAGTTTGTTTAATTGTTGTTTTTGTAAAATAACTTAAACAATTTATCCAATTTGAAAAAAATTGTTTAAATTAAAATATTTCTTAAAACGCTAACGCTATAAGAAAGTTAAAGGCATCTAAAAAAAATTCCAAAATATTTTATTAAATTTCTAAAACAGCACATACACCCTTTTTTTGTTTTCTTACTCACTGTTTTACTTGTTAGGCCCATAATCATAGTGACACTAAAGTCGTTATTTTTAAAAACGATTTTAAACCCATAAATTGTTATGGGCAAAGGAAAGCTCTTAATAAAAGCTTAGTTTTTGTGACTTTGATTCCTTATTTTTTTTAATGGTTGATTTTACTTATTAAATTTAATTAATTTAACTTACGAAACTAAGTTTAGAACATGGTTGATTTGTTTTTCTTTTAATTTTTATGTTTCATATTTTTTTTTTTTAATTATTTAAATATAATTTTATAATAATTTTTATTAAATTTATGTTTTATTTATAATAATTCGTTTTGTGTTTAGCTTAGATTTGATATTTCGTATTTTGTTATTTATTGTTAAAGAATTTTTTAAAAATTCATTTCTATTTTTAAAAAAAAATTAATAGTAACTTTATTTTGTTTTATTTTTATTTTCAATATTATCTTAAAGTGTGTATAATTTTCTGTTTTTTGTTTCTTCTTTTTCTTCTTTATTTAATAATATTTTTTTTATAGTTTTGTTCTTGTTGTTGTATAATTTAGAAAAAACATTTGCAATATAACGGTGTTTGGTTTTGGTTTTAACATTTTTTTGTTTTTAAGTAGATTTTGTTAGGGGGTTTCTTGTTTATTTGCTTTTGGTTGAAATTCAGTTTAGTTTGTGTTTGTTTGTTTAATAAAATTATTAAAAAATTAAAAATTAAATTGGAGAGTGTACGAGCATAGATTTTCTGTTTTCATATATTTATTTAAGGTCTGTTTATAATGGACGGAAACATATTTAGGCATAGTTTTTTTTATTTTTACTTATTTTCGTGTTCAACTTTCTTTTGGTTTAATCTTAAGGTTTATTCTTGTTTTGCTTTTGGTTAAAAGTTTAGGAGAGTTTTTTTTTTTTTTAATGAAATATGGCATGTAAACTTAGTTACGTATATTAACTCACAAATGCTGCAACATTTTGTTATTAAATGTGAAATCGATAGTGGAAGCCACAGCGTTTCTTTATGCTTATAAGACATTAAGCCTGATTATGAAGGTGGTAGCTGTAACCAAAACAATGTTTTTTTGGCCATATGTTTCATATTCAATTCATTGTTTTTCAACCAATTAAAACATTTCGTTAATTCAATAAAATATTCATTTATTTAATGAAATATCTCGTTGAAGCAATGTGAGTATTGCTTTTTTGAAAATATTTTTCTTGCAGCATAAATATTTTCATGCCGTTTAAGCTCAAGTTACTGGGTAAGTAATTGTTACCTACGCTTTAACTAATGTCTTTACGAAGGGCTAAACTGTACCACTTATATGACTAAAGACAGTGATATGCCTTGCTCATTCATTCAGTATTTATAGTCACCTTCTCTATGAAAATGCTTTGATTACAACCTTATTACCGAATTCACGAGTTTTGGTTAACTTTTATTTATGGTTAGGCCTTAATAGCCTAAGGAATAAAACTAAATCATCGCATGCGATATCGACGAAATTAATCGAAATAAATTGTTCGATGTCGACAGCCGCTAATTGGCTTTAGAAGTCAAAGAAGTCAAACATTGTTTTACGTAAAAACTATCGATAACTTAACTTTTACATTGAAATTTGTTGCTAAGTAGCAAAGAATTTCATGCATAATTTATTGATCAATTAATAAATATGCAGTAAGTCATAAAAATTTATAAAAATCATAATCTATCGAAAAAAAATTTTTTTTTTTAAATTTTGTTGCAAAATATTCATGTTTGTTATCATTAGCTAATCCGAAGACGAATATAGCATGTTTATACATTTAAATTAAATTTAATTTAAATTTTTTCTAATTTCTAATTTCTTCAAAATGTTGCAGCATTGCAGTTGTATTATACTTCGATTAGGGTTTGTTTTAAGTGATTATTAGTGACATTAAGTTAAGGTATGTAAATGTTCTATAGTGGTTTAAAGTCCATTATAACAAGTTACTGATAGTTAAAATTAGGAATTTAGAAAGCACTTAAATAACCAGGTTTTTGTTAGAGTTTAAATTAAACGACTTTACTAAGGATAACTTATTCTTAACAAATAATTCCGTTTGAGTTATTTTACTTTAGTTATCGGTAACTTGTTATTACAACTTTCGATAGTTAAACTTAAGACTTTTGGGGCCAAATAACAGATTTTTTAAGGATAGACTATCCGATATTTTTAATTTAATATCCAGCCAAAGGCTTGAAATTTGATTTATAAAATCTTAACTTTAACCATCGGTAACTTGAAATAATGGCTCTAAGTGTTTTTAATTTATATTTATTAAAGACAAACAAGTTTAACTAGATTTGTTAAAATTTTGTAAAAATAACTACCGTATTCTTAGCCCCCAAATCAAGCTTCGATATCGATCAAAATTTTTAAATTGAAATTTCGATTGATATCGAATGTCGCAATTTACGCTCAGGTTAGTTAGTTAAACTAAACAGTGATTCTTGACTTTCAATTCGGCGTTCATAAATATGAACTAAATATATTTTGTGGTTTAAAAATAAAAATAATTAAATTTCTATAAATTTTTTTATGAATTTCATAAAAAAAATTCTCAAGCTATTGCACTTTTTTAAAATAAAAATATAAAATATTTGATGGAAATAAATTTCCAACTTGTTTTCGTAAGACCAATTATGAAAAGAAACTTTCTCAAGAGTTTTTACATCAGAGAACTCAAATGAGCTTTCTTTGTGCTCTCTTCTCCTCTATTATTATAAATAACATTTCTCTACCATTTCTTTAGCATGCAAAAAAATTTTTTTTTTGCTTAAAAACCAAAATTTTTATTGGTTGGATTGATTGAACTGATTATTTTGTACTGCGATTATTAAAAAAAAAAAAATTCTTTAAATGGTTGTAACAAGTTGGTGAATACGGTAGTAAAATGTTTTGTAATTTTGGAAAAAAAATACTCTATTAAAAATGTTGGGACTGGCGGTAAAATAACGATTCTATATTAAGAAAAACAATTAAAGAGAAACAGTTACTAATGGGAGGTTTACACTGTAATACAAGTGGTTAAGATTTTCATTAATAATCAAATAATATTTGATGCGACTTTTGAAAAATTTTATGGGGTATAAGATTTTCGTTAGATTTTGTTCGTATTGACAAAACCACAGCCCTGGTGGGTAGCACTGTCTTGCGACTGTAATTGAGGGCCGTTTAGGATGCCAAGTAAACCAACACTGTATTGCGATTCGACAAAAAAGTGATACGACATCGAACCATTGGTACTCCTTAATGCGTTTGATCGCTGATCAGCATTTGTTTAATAGAAACGCATATAAATATTTTGCGATAACTAAAGGGTAACCGCAAAACATTTAGCTTCTGCATAGAAACTGCTTCCGTATCGCAATACCGAGTAACACCAGTAATACAATGAAAAGCGTAAACGCTTAGAAAATTTTCTAATAATGCTGAGTCATACGACTGTCAAATTACAGTATAAAACACCCATACAGACAATCATGTAACTATAGCAGGCAAAGGTAAACAGTAAACTAAAGTGTTTTTGCTAGCTTGATCCTTGAGAATTTTATTCGAGTGTCTAAACATTTTACTGTGAAACAATATTGTTAAATGAGGAAAGTTTTTGCATCTAGTTTAGTGTAGTCCTGTGGAACAACCCGATTTTTCGGCAGCAATAGTTTACCCATTCCTGGTACATATTTGTCGATAAGCGGCCCATACACGACAACAGCACACGCGCGCTGCAATTTTTTAACAAAAAATACTAAAAATTCGTTTTTTGGTGTGGTTTATGGGAAAATTAGGAAAGTTATCAAAAAGTAGACATCTAGACATTATTCATTAAAAATATTTGGCCTAATTAAGGGTGTTGTTGCCCATGATTTGTGCCACCGCTTGCTATATGTTTTAAATTAGCTTGTCGTAAATTCGACTACGAGAACGATGCACTTCATAAGTTTAATTTTTTTTTCTCTTTTTCTATTTTTTCGACATTGCTTTTCTTGGTCTTCTAATTGCAGATCAATTATTATTTATAACGAGCCTTTCAACAATTTTTTTTATTAAATAACTATTATACCAGTTTGACGGTATGTTATGTGGTTCAAGCTTATGAGCTTTATTTGGAATTTTTAAGTTACACCTTTGTTGTGTTACCGCGGTTCACAACTACATAAAAAACATTAAGAGTTGTTTGACTTTCAACTCAATTGAGTTGAATTGTAAACCATAATAGGGGCATTAAACAATTGCTTGTGCGTATATGTTGTTGTCGTGCATGAGCCGCTACAGTTTGTTTAATTTTATTATACCTTTTTTTTAATTTACTAAAAATTAGAAAATATTTTTATTGAATTTTTTTTGAGGATTTAAATAAATATTTACTAATTTCTTGTAACGAAGTGTAATTTAATTATTGTTTTAGTTTTACTTGTTTTTTTGTTTTGTTTTAAAAAATTTTAAAGAATTTTGTATAATTTCCGTTAATTATAACCAGTCCTTAAAAAAAATACAACAACGTATGCCAAAGTAGTTACAAAAAATTAATTAAAAAGAGAATTTTGTATATAAATAAATAAATTTTGTTTAAAAGATTTCTTTTTACTATTATTTTTTAAACTTGTTTTTTTTTTGTTTTTTTTTTTCAATTTAGTTTTTTTATGTTTTGTATGTATTAAAAAAGATCACATTTCAATTCTTTTTTCCTCGTTTAGTATATAATTTATTAAAATTTTTTTTTTCTTCATAAACTTAAATTTAAAAATATTTTTTTTTATTTTTTATTCTTTTAACTCTATTTATTTATATATTTGTGTTTTTATTTTTTATTATTAATAATTCATTAATTAATAATAATAAACAAATAAGTGTTTATTTTTTGTTGTTGTTGTTGGTATTGTAATATACGAATGTATAATTTAATTTAATGTTTGTATTTATGTATATGTTTATTTATGAGTTAAATATTAAAATATTTATAAAAAATTAAATTAAATTAAATTAAAATTTAAAAATAATTAGTAACTTTTTTGTTTTGTTTTTAAAGAATTTTATTTAAAAAATTAGGAAGTTGTTGTTTTTTATATTAATATTTTGTTTTATATTTAATACATTTTAAATTTTATTTATTTTTATTATTAAATATGTAAAATATTGTTTGATTTTTTATTTATTTTTTTGTTAAATTTTTTATGGATTTTTATAAAAAATATTTTTATTTTTCTTTCAGTGTAGTTTTCTTTATTTATATTTAAATTGTTTTTGTAAAAAAGGATTAAAGTTTTTGGTTTGTGTTTTTAAAAAAAGATTTCTTTTATTTTAGTAATTTTTTGTTGTTGTTGTTGTTCAATAATTTGCTGTTAATTAATTGTATTTTTATTTTCTTGTCTTGTTTTAGTTAAAAATTGTTTGTTTGTTTGCTTGTTTTTTTTTTCATATTTTATTTCATTTTTGGTTATAAATCGTTGTTGCAAAAATAGGACGTGACTTTACTTTTTGTTTTGTTTTTATTTTTTGTATAATTTTTTTTATATTTTGATTAGTTTTTTTTTCGTTTAATATTTACTATAAATATTTATTGTATTTTCCCCTTTGCTATTGTTTAATTAGTGACAACTTTACAGCAAGCAGTAACTCAGTTTAGGAATATTATCTTTTGTATAAAATTAAAATATTATTTTCAAAATTATATATATTAAACATTTGATTAAAAAAACGGGGGGCCATATAATATATTTATTAATCTGGATGTTAAGGAGTGACCTTTACATGTCCGTTACGTTCATCACATACCCTCAGTTTATACAGAGAATAAAAATTCATTAAGACATGAGAGGAAATTATTATTTAAATTAAAATAAATATTAAAAAAGATGTTTTTTTTTTTAATTAACAATTTTATACGTAAGATTCACAAACAAAACAAAAAAACTTTTTAAAATTTATAAAAATTTTATTTTAGAAATTTTTAAATTTTTTCGAAATTTGTTTAAATAAATTTTTTATAAATCAGAAATATTTTATTTCTTATGAATTTGGCAGTACGTACAGAAATGTTTTTCAAAGCAATTGAATTTATTTTTGCTGTAAAGTTGTTAATTCTATTGTTTGAAATTGTTAAAAGAAAATAATAAATTAAACTTTATTTTAAATAAATTAGTTTTTCTAACATTTTTTTAATTTCTTTTTTTTTTTTTATTAGTTTGAATCAATAATATGGAACACTAGTGTTTTATTTCTTTTAATATTTCCTTTTATTAAATATTGTAAACTAACTTTTGTTTTCTTAGTTTTTTTTTATTTTTTATTTCATTTTAAATATTTAAGTCTTGCTAAAGTTTTGGAGAAAAAATTTTTAACTATTTTTAATTTTATTTTTTCTTCTACTCTATTTTAATTTTTTTTAATTAATTTTTTCTTTGTAAATAATTCATCAACCTTTAATTTTCTTTAATTATTGTTAATGGAAATGTAAGACAGTTTCGTCAACATTTGGGTTTTTTTTTTCAGAAATAAAAACGAGAGTTAAAAGCTCAAATTAAAAAAAAATAAACCAGAATTTTTCAAATGGTTCAAAAAAGAACATTTTTTAACAGCAAAGTTTTATTAATAAAAAATTATATTTAGAAATGCTCTCGGGCACAAGGAATTTCACAGATTTTGTTATTGATAATTTAATGAGAAAATTCAAAGTTATCGATCTTGTTTTGTATTCAAAACGATTAAATTTCCCTTGTTATCATCTTTAATAATCCTTTTATCACTAACAAAAAGTTGAATTTTGAATGCACAATGCTTTTTAGGGCAGAGAAGGCGTACCGAATCTAGATGTTTCAATGCACATACCGTTAAGTCTGCGCAAAAATTTCATTTCAAAAATTTTTTTTTTTCATTTAAAAATTTATTTTTTTGAAATCTCCGCAGCTTATTAACTCTCGCTTTGTTTAATTTTTTGGTTAAAAATTTTTTTTTGTTTTTTTTTTTATATTTTTCTTAATATGTTGAACTTGTGTTTAACTTTATTTTTTTCATATTTTTTCAGTTAAAAACTCTACTTGTAATTTTTTCCTTAACATTTTTTGTTTCTTATTTCGTTATTTTTATTTATTTTATTTATTTTTTTTTTTTTTGGTTTATAAACATTTAATTGTTTAACAGCACTGATTTTATTTTTGTTTTCATTTTTTCTAGAAATTTCTATAAAATTGTGTTTTTTTTTCTTTTCATTGAATTTTTATGAAATTTTGGAAAATTATTTCTTTTTTGTTGTTTTCTTTTCGAAAAACTATTTGTGTGTGTGTGTGTGTATGCTATTTCGGTTTGATTAAAAACTTTCCTTTGGTGTTTGTTAAACATTTAAGGAAATTTCTTTTTGTTTTATTATTTTTAATTTTTATTTTAAGAGTAAAAGTTTTATGTAAAATTTGTTTTTGTATTTCATTATTATTATTTTGTTTTTTCTTTTGTGTAAGTGTGTAAGTTAAGTGTAATTTTATATAATTTAATACTAAATAAGTTAGTTAGTTCTTGATATTTTGTTTTTTTTTTTTAATTTTTGTGTGTGTGTTAAGGTGTAAAAGTTGTTGTGTGAGAAAGAAAAATTTATTTAAAAATATTTCATTTAAATAAAACGAATAATTTCTTAAGGTGATTGATTGATTTTGTTTGTAGGTTTTGTTTTGTTTGTTATTTATTTATTAATTTATTTATTCATTTAATTCTAGTAATGAATTCTTGATGAAATAAATGATTTTTTTTTTTGTTGCAAACATTTAATTATTTTTATATGTGTAAACATTAGGGATTTCATTTTTTTTCATTATTATTAGTATTAAATATGTATGTGTAGTTATATGTTTATTTAAATATTTAATCAAGTATTTTACAAAAACACTTAAATAAAGTTTTTTTTTTTTATTTAAAAAAATACATTATGTTGCACACAAAATGAATGATTAAATATGCCTTCAACGTATTTCTACCAGTCATACCTAACTTGATGCGGCAAGCGTTTTTTATCTGTCAAAAATTCTAATGCCCATACAAAATATATGAAGCATTCAATTTTGACAGAGCGTTTTGCAGTGAAGTTGGCTGCAAAACAATCGTTTTTCTTTATTTTTGACCAGTAATGACATTTTAGCTAGTTTTTTTTTTTTTTTTAATTTAGCTCTATTTTTGTTTGTCTTTAGGGGGTTTTATTACACAAAACGATTCACGCACCGTCATTGCTCTTGTTTAGAAATGACGCTTGACTGTAAAGGAAGTAGCATACGTTTTTTCGAATAGGAGCTCTTACTTAAAAAGAAATTGTTTTTCACTTTTTCATTTGTCAAAAAAAGAAATTACTTACAATGGTCTAACAATGCATTACGATTTTTCACAACGGCGAAATTGAAATGGTGCAATCACGAACTGTGTTTAGTAAAACAAAATATTTGCCAAAGGGGACTGAAATTTGTATTTCTTCTTTTAAATTTTTTAAAATGGCAGACTTTTCATTTTACTAGTCTAGTACTTTCTATGTAAAAAGTGATATTGAGGATAGTCCAAACTACAAAACACTTACTTGAATTTGATTTTAACAACTCGTACGTTATTTTTTATTATATTTTTATATAAATTTAAATGACAACTTATTGTTGTGAGATTATATTTCATCTAATAATCTAATCGTGATGAAAGTTTTTTTGTTTTAATTTTGTTTGTTACAAAGTGAATTTAATGATATTTTTCTTTTCTACAAGGTCAAATCAAATGTATTATAGTCTAATTGGGTTTGTAGTATTAGTAATACAATTCAGCTAAATAAGGCTCTAGTAACTCCAAGGAAGTACTGTTTCCCTGTCTTTGCACTCAAGAAAAAAGCAGACCGCAAAACAAGCAACCCACCGATGTAATACTTGGCACTTGACATTTTAAAAAATTTAGCTTTTTGTTTCAAGTATTACTAAATAGAAGGATACTGAAATAGTTGGTAATTTTTGGACTATCCAAAATTTAAGCGCCAGAAAATGAAATATTTTTATTTGGTGAAGGAAAGAAACAAAGATGTTTTAGGAGTTTTTTTTTCAAGCATTTGAGTTTGCTAGGTGTTTGCAAACTGATTTTTATTTGTTGCAAAACCTCATCAGCATTCATAATAAAATATCAGCTGTTATCGATTGTCAGTCTTAAAACGCAATACCTGTACGTACGTGTGTGTAATTATATGGTAAATGTAAGGTTCTGAATTAGTAAAAATCTGCGCAATTTCAAAACCCCACTTAACATTTAACTGTGAATAGCCCTATTAAATATAATTGAAGCGAAAAGTCTTATATAAAAACCAACAGCAGCTTTAATTTCAATTTCATTTAAAAGTCTTTATTCTCGTATTTTAAGTTTTTTCTTTTTATAAAAGCCAACTTAAAGCTACTAGAAATCTAACTTTTTAAAAAAAATTTTTTGATGAAAAATTCGTTCCATTAAAACTTATTTTCTTAAAATGTTAATTAATGGCAAATTTAAAGAATTTTTTTAAATTCTCACACTTTCATTGAAAATTGTTCTAAGACCGTTGTCTACTGCCCATCTAAGTAAGAGCTTATTTTATTTCTTTTTTAATTGACTTTATCTAATTTTAATTAAATTTCTTCTTTTCATAAACAAATTAAGAAAAAAGACAAACTTACTTTCTTGAGCATCCTGTTTTTGCTAACTTCCTTAGCAGCCACATACTAGACCCTAATGTTGGGGCTGGGCTGTGGTAGAATAGATGAAGGCATGTGTTGGATGTTGTGTTATTGCTGTAGCAGCACCGCTCAATGTTGTCACATCGGTTGGTTGTGTTAATATGGGTATGCAATTAGAATTGTAACTGCTGTTGGAGAGTGTAGTGCCCAAAACTAGAGGCGGGGCTTGTGTTGCTATGGCTATTGTCATGGCCGTAGCGGCGGCATTAGGCGCTGGATGTGTTGGGGCCTTAAGATAATTGGGTGTTGTTGTAGCTGCTGCTGTAGCTGATGGTGGTGGTGGTGGTTGTAAAGGTGCAGCTGCAGCTAAAGGCAAATAAGTAGCTGCCATCGGTGTAGGTATTGTGGCTGTGGATGATGTTGAGTGGGTTGTAGTTGTCGATAAGGTGGGAGAACAGGCTTTGGAGCATGATAACGATGAGGAGGCGGATGATGATGTTGATGCAGCTGAGGGAGAATATGGTGAGGTGAGATGATGATGGTGATGAATGCTGTGGTGTGGCATATGCTGCAGATGGTGCGGATGGTGTTGTTGATAATGTAAATGCTGTTGATGATGAGGATGCTGTTGTTGGCTATTGTATGTTGTATTAGCAGTTGTATATTGTAACTGTTGATATTGTTGTTGTTGTTGTTGTTGCAATTGCTGGTGTGAGGTATGATAGATATGTGTGAGAGCGTTTGCATGCTGAGTCGTTTGCTGTTGTTGTTGTTGATGTTGATGATGATGATGAAAGAGGTTTGCTTGAGTTGCTAATGTTTTGGCTGTTGTTAAACATGTTGCTTGTGGTTGCTGTTGCTGCTGCTGTTGTTGTTGTTGTAGTTGGGGTGGGGCTTGAGTTGCTGCATAACTTATGGTTGCTGGTGTATAAAAATGTTGCTGATGATGTGGTTCAATTATTATTAAATTGTTATTATAATTTGTGGTTGCAATTGCTGTCGTTGTTGACGGTACTACAACGCCACATGTTGCAGGTGTTGTTAGTTTCAATTGTTGTTCGTAGTCATGTTGTTGTTGCTGCTGATGATGTTGTTGTTGAAGTGTTGTTTGCATTTGTTGTTGTTGCTGCTGCTGATGCTGCTGATTGTGTGTATTAATGTTATTATTGTTGTGGTTGCTGTTGTTACTATTATTAATGCTGTTATTGTTGTTGTTGTTGCCATTAATTAATGCTGCCATTATATTAGCGGGCGGCAATACAATTGGTATGTGATAATATTTACATTGTTTACGTCTGCACTGACCATTGGCATGATCGCGACACACAGCCACACGTTGATCACATACTTCAACCTTATCGTCTGCATTTTTTTATTTTTTTTTTTCCAAAGAAAATGAGAAGAAAACATTTAGGAAATTTATTATTTAAATTATTTTGCAATAATTTGAAATTTTTCAAAATTTAATTGTGAGTTTTGACAAAACAAAGCTAAACGTGAATTAACTTTTAACTTGAAAATACCTGCCTGCCTAATTTATAAACTATTTTAAGCTAAAATTTAACATACATATTTTGAAATAATTTCAAGAAATTAATTAAATACAGATTTTATTACAAAGATTAAAATTAGAGAATTTTTTTTTTATACAGAAATAAAATAATTTGTTCTTCAATTCAGGAATTTTGATATTTTTCTTTTGATTTGACTTAAAAGTTTATATTTTTTATATTTATCGATGATTTTTATTTTCTGACTGGAAAAATGAAACTCTTCAAAGAGTTTTATTTTTTATGATGGCAAAACAAAACTTTTTTAATATCACAATAAATTCTGAAAGAATCAGTCTATTCGTATATAACAATATAGATCTCTGCTGAGTCTAATATAGAGTTTTTGAGTTAAAATTTTTAATCAAAATTTTGTGTTACCGAAATTAAAAAAAGTGTAGTCAAATTAAAAATTAGTTAAAAATCGTTGATAATCTTAAAGTTTTCGTGAGAAAATGTTTCAATAAACATATTTGAAACAATTTATAAAATATGTGTTTTTTCGCTCTTCAACCACTAGAACCGAAAGCTTGATAGATAAAATCAGATCTTTTAAACAGAAAAAAATGTTTTAGAAATCCGTTGGGAAACAAAGAAGTTATGATTTAAAGCTCTAATTAAGCCTTTGTTCACTATATTTACCATTATAAAATCGTTTTGTATGGACTCCAACAAAACAGAATTGGTAAATGAGAACCAATCAAAAATTTTGATGTAGCACAGTGTTATAAATAAATTTTCATTTATTTCTCTTAATATTTTTCAGATCAGTTCTCTGTGAGATATTTCGATAAATTTATTGTTAACAAAATTTAATTTTAAAAGAAAGATTATTGATAATTTCCTTTTTAATATCCATAGATCAATTGATTATTTTTTC
This sequence comes from Thelaira solivaga, assembly GCA_947397855.1. Lineage (NCBI taxonomy): Eukaryota > Metazoa > Arthropoda > Insecta > Diptera > Tachinidae > Thelaira > Thelaira solivaga. Next base: position 52,855,208 of record OX377614.1, read on the forward strand.
AAAAAAATTTAGTATTTATAATTTTTTTTTATAGAAAAACAATTTTTATTAGGAAATCCTTGCTTCAAATTTAGAAATCAAATTAGTTAAAATTTTCTTAAAGGCAGGTTTTTTATTTGTTGATGATTTGAAAATAAAATTTTAAACCCAAAATTTTTTTAAAATCTTTTAAACAAAATTTTATAGCGCGGTTCCTAATCTAAAACACACAAAACTTTTCATTTTAATTAGGAAATTTTTAGTTTCCCTTCAAGGAGTTTCTTATTTCTCACAGAATTCCTTTCTCTCTCAACTTTGATTCGCGCCTGTGTAGGTCTTTTTAATTTTTTTTTTCGTAAATTTAGCAGTTTATTTTCAATTTTATATTTTCATAATTTAAGTCTTAAAACTTACAAGGATTTATTTGATTTAATTAATAAAAAATAAATAAAAAATACTTATAGTCAACCAACAAATATGACTTTTATATTTTTTAGTTTTTCAATGTTTACCAAGAATTTCATTTAAAAAAAATTTAGTTTTTGTTTAAATTAAAATTAAAACTAAAATCAATGTAAAAGACTAAAATTAACAAAAAATATATATATTAAAAGCCAACTGAATACAAAAGTTTTGTAGTTATAAATACGAGTATAGACTACCATACACTAAGTCAATATCAAACTAAGCCTTAGAAAATTAAATTAAAAAAATTAAAAAATGAATGTAGCACAGCATGCACTTACCTTCAGTTAAATGAACGAATCTACAATTTAACCGACTGCACATAGATCTATTAAAATCTTGGCACACCGGGAGGGTGTCCAGTAACTAGAGTTTACAAAAATTAAAAATTTGTTGTTTGTTTGTTTTATTTTTGTATTTAAGGGGAAGAAAGTTTTGTTTTATAAATTTTTTTTTTTAGTTTTGGGGGGGTGGTGGTAGGTAGTTTTTGTTGTTGTTGTAGTTGTAGCAATTGTTAGTTGTTTTGTTGTAGTTGTTGTTAACAGATTTACGAGATGCGAGCACAATTAAAAAAAATAATAAATTTTTTTTACAAAAAATTAACAAAAACATTTTACCAAATACAAACAAAATTTAATTTCAATTTAAAAAAAAAAAGTTTTTTTGAGTTTTTTGAAAATTAAAATTTTGAAAAAATTTAATTTTTGTATTTTCAAATAAAAAGTTTGTTTTTGATAATAAAAAAAAAAGAGAAGAAGAAGAAAAAGAAAGAAAAAAGAGCAAAATTAGTTTTAGTTTGTACATTCTATAGATCCATATAAATTCATTTAAATACAAATTTAATAACAATCGATAATCAATAATCAATAATAATTTTGTTTGTTAATTATTTTTCGCTTTTTGTTATTAAAATTTTCAAAATAAATATCAAATAATAAGAAATATTCCAGTTTGTTACTGTAGCTTATCAACTAAATTTAAATTAATAAATAAATTAAATAAAAAAAAAACATTTGTAAGCTTGAAGCCTTTTGCCCTAATTGTTTTATAGAGTTTTTTATGTTTCTTTTTTTATTATTATTATTAAATATTTAATTTATTAATAATTCTTAATTTTATTTAGTTAAAACATTCTACTATAACAGATTTATGCCTTTTGTTGTTATTGTTGCTTTTTTGTTTTTGTTACTAAATTTTAAATTTGCTTAAGACTAAATAAATGAAAATTTATACTCAAAAAAAAAAAAAATTAACACAACGCCCTTGAAGAAATTATGCTTTCCAGTAGATTGTGAGAGAAGCTTAAAGATGCAACAAATTCTAAGGACCTGTTCACGTAAATGCCAAAGAAAGCTTCTTTCGTATATTTGTATTGTCTAGATTGTTTTTGTTTTTTATATATTGTTGATTAATCATAAAACTTTCTTGCTTGCAATTAATAATTTTAAAAATTTCTAAACAATTTTATAAATATTTTCCTTTATTTGTTTATTTGTAATACACACGGAGAAAACAACATCTGTTGTGAGAATTAAATTTGCTACCAATTCAGAATTTAGTGGAAATAGCCGAAATAATTTTAAGAGAACTAAATTTTGGACTGCATTATCGAATTATGGTTGCTAAACTATTCATTATCACGACTAAATTTTTGATTGGAAAAAAAACCGAAGTTGCTTTCTGTGTGCAAAGCAATAAGCAGAGTCTGCTAATTTGAATGTTCTTAAAACAAAATCATAGTTGGTTTTGCTTACAGATATAAATTATTTTATTATCGCCCCTATTACTGTTCACAACTCAACTCTACTTTAGTTGTAATTCCAATATAACAACCCTTGGTTGTACTCGTATTTTAAATAGGATCTATTGTACAGCCAAACATCTACGATCTATCCAGGAATCGCACCTGCGAACCCCAGATCGTGAGATTAGTACACTACCCACTAGTCTGAGGGGCTATCATTTTAAATCTAGTCATATAGAAATTATATTTCTGGAATTTCCTTTTTTAATTAAATTTGTAGTTTATTTAAGCTTGGATTTTTTTAGCTGAAGCAAAATTATTCAACAATTTGCTATCAGTTGAGATTGATAAAATGCATTTAAATTAAGTTGTGGTTTAATTGAGAAGAATTCGAATTACAATTAAGCATTAAAAAATTCAAATTATCACTGTGATATATATTGTTATTAAGCTGTCATGTTTTGAAGAGAATGTACATTAAAGAAATTGATTTATTGCAGTTGTTTTAGTTTTAGTTGTTAATTTATCACTGTGATATATTGTTTTTCATAAAATATTTATAATTTCCTAGAAATCAATGTGAAAGTTCTAATTAAAAAAAATGTCTAAGCAAATATATCACTGTCTTATTGCAAACTTTTTATACAATTTATCACTGTGATAAAGCTTCACAACAAACTCTGATATTTTTAAAGTTCTTCCTTTTTTTGTAACTTGGGATTTTTAAAGAGGCTGCTTCACGCATTTTATCTTAACTGACATATAATTGGACGTCCACTATAATATTAATGAATTATTTAATTAATCCTGTGTAAGTATGGGAAAAGAGGAAAAACAGAAAAATTTTACTAAAAAAGCAGTAGGCTGAAAAAAATGTTTCATATATCCAATGAAACAATTTAATTATAATTGTTTCATTAATTCAATGAAAAATTTTCAGTTCATTTAATGAAATAAATGTTTACAGTAAACGAATTAAACTATTTCGTTATATGAATGAAATTATTTCATTAATTTAATGAATATTTCATTAAAATAATGAAATATTGTATTATATTGTTCATTTATCCAATGAATTTTTCAACCAATGACAGCTTTTCATTGCATCAACGAAATATTTCATTAATTCAATCAAATATTCATTCATTTAATGAATTGCATTAAATTAATGAAATTGTCAAGTTTAAAATGGTAATAAAAATAGTTTTTTTTAAATTCTTCAATATTTCGACTTTCTTTTAATTTTAATTATTATAATAATAATTAATTTTTTTCCCTGAAGACCATCAAAAGAAAGTTGAAATATTTGAAAATTAAAATAAAAACAAATTTTATTGAGATCTGAAGCTTGAATAACATTTATTAATATTAAATTTATAAGATCGAATAATAATAATAGTAATAGTCTAATAAAACGTTGTCAATGGCTGAAAAATAATGAATTATTCTTTCATTAATCTAATGAAATACGTTTCATGTATTTCATGCTAAATTTTCATTAATATATTTTTACACTTAAGGAATAAGTCAACAAATGATCATGTTCAATTAGAATAATAATGACAACATTTCACTGATTCAATACTGCATTAAATGAATGTATTGCATTGAATTAATGAAGTTTTGTCATCAGTCTAATGAATCGTTCTTATTGGTTGAAACATAATGAATAAACAAATCCAGATGGGGTTTAATATTATTAAAAACGACCAAGAGTAAATTCTAAAGCTGAAGAGAGCCATTCCGGCATATTAAACAAAAAAAGAGAATATTTTAGAGAAACAATTTATTTAAAAGGAAAATAATTCGATATTGAAAATGTCTAAATTTTAAAGCATAATTTTCGAGAGCGTTGTAGTTTATTTTTGAAATAAGCTTAAATAGAAAAAAGCTATTTTAGTTTAGAGAGGAAAGTAGATATAAAATTAAAATTAAGAATAAATAAAAAACAAGACAACACATAACATAAAAAAGCTTCATATAGAAAGCAGCAAGTTATTATATATTTAATTGATTTTTTTTGAATATAAAAAATAGTTTGTGATTTCATATCTCAAGTACTAACTAAAATCTAAACAACACACGCACACCAGATTTTCATTCTTATACAGAATTAAAACAAGAATATTAAGAAGTATTAAGAGAAAAAAAAAAAAAAAAATAGAAAAGCTTAAATAAAACAGCTTTGGCACTAGAACGAACTGAACTTAAAAAAAAAACACAATTTAATATATTTTTTTTAAAAACTCACATTTTATCAGTTTTGATTATGGTTTCAGTTTGTTACGAGTTTTCATTTTACTTTTAATTGTTTTGGTTTTTTTTTTTTTGATTCTAATATCACAATTTAAGTTTTAATAAGTTGTGTAAATGGAATGTTGTAAGAAAAGGAATTGAATTTAATTTGGTGCTAGAGTTTTATATGTTGTTGTTGTTGTATTGTTAATTATTTCGCTTTGAGTTTTATTTATTTCTTTGTTGATTAATTTTTTTTTTTTTTTTTTTTAATTTGAAGCTCCTAATACTCTGCTTTATTTGTTGAAATTTAAGAGATCTTTTTAACAAACACACAGTTACATATCCTAAATGACGGCACTAGAATTGTTTGGGAAAAAAGAGACAAAAAAGAACAAAAAGAAAACGATAAGCTTTTTTTGTTGTTGTTGATAGGTTGGTTTTTTGGTTTATTCAAATTAAACAATTAGTTGTCGGTAATTTTTATTTTAGATAATTTTTTTTTCAAATTAATACTTAATTTTTTTAATTTGTTTTTAAATAAAAGAAGTAAGCTTTAGTGTTTAACAAGCTTAAATGCTTTTTCTTATACGTTTAATGTGTACAAATTGTAAGTCGCTGTTTTTTTTTATATTTTCTAACTGTTTTGTTTAATGAAAGCAAAACCAAAACATAAAAGTAAGCACAACTAAAGCTTTACTCAAAAAAGAAAAGCTTTTAAGCCAAAATTAAAGCTCAAGAAGCATTATGTATATTGATTTTATAATAATTAAAATTTTTATATAGACAGACTTTGTTTTTGTTTGTTTTGTTTTTGGTAATCTAAAAAGCTATTTTAGAACGTTCATTACCTAATTATGTAAACAGTACCATTTATAAGTATTGGACACTGTGTGTGATATAGTAACCGCCGATCTGAGTTATGAGCTGCTTACACATTAAGTATGTGTGTATAATCAAGTGGCAAGCGATTTATTTCAAATCAAAATTTGTTAGACCAAAAGAAAGTGGGGAAAAGAAGAAAGAAAAAAATAGAATTAAACAAAATTTCCGTTTTAATTTCATAAAATTAAAAACAAAAATGTTTTTTTCTTAAGCTATGAATTTTCTGTTTGTTACCTAAAATACGATACGATAATACGATACATAAATAAAAACAATAGCATTTAAAGTTAATTAATATAGAACTTTTTTCTTAACTTTGCTAAAGCTAATATTAAAAATACAAATGTGTGTGTGTGTGTTTGTGTGTGTATGCCTACATATATATATTTGTGTGTTAGGATGCCCTTAATACTAAAGCCTTCTGTGTTTCATTAGTTAGTAATTTTTTTTCTTTTCTTTTTTCCTCAAATGTATAAAAGGGAGTGTCATAACAGACATAATAGTAAACGTAAGCATAGTCACAATCATCATCATGATCATTATTATTATTATTAATGTAGCCATCATCATTATCATCATCAGTCATTAGTGTTAAATAAATATTGGTTACAGCTAAATTTGAAAACACACAATACAAAAACTAAAAAAAAAACAGAAAATAGAAAACAGAAAATAAAAGAGGCAACAGTGACATCACCATCATCATAATAGACTGTAATTAAATAAACATGTCCTTTTTGTTGCAAGCTTCTTTTCAGCCTTTCAGGCTTAATTTGGTTATGTGCTCAACTTCTCTAATACGACTATCAACAGCGCTTTCTCTAATTATAGGTAAAGTTTCTTTTGGAAATAAAATCAAAAGTTCTGCTTGAAACTATATGCTTGAGATCACTCGCTTGCACGGTATAAAATTTTTTGCTATTAAACGAGCATACCGTGCTGACATGCCGCGCATGACCTTCTATAGACACTTTTGGGAAAGAAAATTTTTAAATTTTTGTTGTTTCTTATTATAAATAATTTTTTTTTTAATTAAAAATGTTGTGCTTAAAAAGGATTTTTCTGTGGGCTATTTTTACGAGTACTAAGGAAATTTAACAACGATGTTCATACGACTTATAGTAAATTTCAATGCGAAATTTCGTTTTTTTTTTTTTTATTAAATACAACAAACGGTTTTGAAGTAATGCTCACTAACAAAAAAATGTAAGATGGCAGATCTGGTGTTTTTAACTGCCAAAAACTCTCATGCTCATACAAAATGTATCAAGAAAACCACAATAACGCGACGACGAGAAGAGCAGTGCGCGTTATGAAATGAAGTTGTCTGCAAAACAATTGTTTTTTATTTTGAAAAAGTAGTGAAATATTCTTTCACTAAGGAGACAGTCCTTCACCCTCTCTGTAAGTCTTGCTTCGAAACACAAATTTCTCTGACGGCCTACCTAGAGAATATAATTAGGGGGATCTTGTGAGATATTTTAGTGCCATATGGTGGGTCTAGACCACTTCATTATTCGCTGTCTTGATAAATAGGTAGTTTAAAACGGAATATACTTTTTTTCTTCTATGTTTTGTATTACTTTTTCTTGTGTACTTTTATTTATGATACATGACTGTACACCATTTCCCCAATACAGCCAATACTAAATATTTGCAAAAGAATGCTTCATTTAAAGCAAAAATCAACCAACCAACGGCAAAAACCAACATATTTAACCAACTCACTCTTAATTATAACGATTTATTTGGTTTGAAGGCGCGGATGCACAATTAATTTGATTAATTTAAATGCAATAAAAAAAAAGACAAAAAAGAAAACAAACTATCAGGTGAAGAATATACTGAACTGAATTACTAACGAAAAACACACACTTGTGATGTCAAATAAGAAAAAAAATATTTTTCTGACCAACTATTTTCTTAAATAAATTCAAGTATTAACAAGTGACCTAAGGAAACCAACCAACCAGCCATTTCCACCCACTTAAGCGGTAATTAACTCATGCAGAAATGAGAATTTAGTATTTTTGTTGTTAATGTGTGTGAACAAACAGGTGTGATGATATTTAGTAATAAACTTTTTAAAAATCCCATAAAAAAGAAGCAGCAAAAATGTGCCAGCAAATTGTAAATTAAGATTCAAGGGTTGTCTTGAAAATTATTAACTGCAACACTTATGGTTTTCCCTTACAAAATATTTAGGATTTCGATAAGAATCGAACTAGCAACCGTTAGATCTAGCGCTGGAATACCAAAGAAACTACCATCAACTATTAAAAAAACTATTAGCTTTCGGTGTATGGGGATGAAAGACGTATTTTGTTTACTTCTTTCTCGGTAGTGGCTGACAAGAATTAAAAACAAGTTTTAATTGACTACAAAATTTTTACTTCTCTTTTGAGCAAACACTGTATAACAAAATTTTCATCAATTTAATGTGGTTTTATATACCACAGATTTTCCTGCAGTTTATTTCATATTTTCTTAATTTTTATGCTGCAGTTGTATGTCTCTGAGCTCGAGGATACTTTGTGGATTATTTAAAAATAAAAATAACAACAACAGCCACAACAATAATAGCAGCCCTAATAACAACTCATGTAACTTTTAAATGGGTCAATTCATTTAAGTTAAAATTGCTCGTTAAATAACAATAACAAAAATGAAACTAAAATAAAATACTTTCACCGGCACTGACACTGGTGCTGGCATAAGTATCAGCACCAGTACCATTAAGAAAGAAAACAGATAAAGCCTTGGAATTAAGTTCACTAGTGGCTATAACTAGCCAGTACTGTCGTTGGCTGTGTCATATTTTTATTTTATTTAATTTTATACGTAGTTAACACAGCAGTGCAAGTTTATAAATAATTTAATGATGTTTTTAACTAAATAGCCAAAAGTAATTACAGTAAATAAAATAAATAAGGTACTAGAGGTGAAATATTTAACAAACAGCCAAAGCAGTCCAAGAGAGAAAGAGAGAGAGAGAAAAGCAGGGATACAGGTCATTTTAATAAAAAAGAAAATAAAACATTTTAAATACTAAAATAAATTATTTCGGTAACGGGAATTTAGTTAGTTAGAGCTTTTCGTTGTTGTTGCTCTCAAACTTAAATATCCACAAGTAGCGAAAATACAAAGAATTATTATAAAATAAGCATCGCAAAGACATAAACGCCATTAATTTTATTTTTGACCACTTAAATCGACTTAAATTGAATTGTTTTCGCAATTAACTCCTCAACTTCATTATTGTGGTTAAGGGATGGTGGGTCGATTTATTCCCCAACTAACAATTTGGCAATGAAAGCAATACCGTTTGCTAGAATCGAAATAATTTTTTAAGAAAACATTTTTAATCCTTTGAAATAATTTAATAATACTTAAGGGGTTTTTGCCATATTGCCCCAGATTTGAAAAATACATCAATATGAGCTTTAAGAGAAACTGATAATAAGCCAACTGGAAGAATATTAAACACTTCTCTTATTTCATTCAACAATAAATTCAATTCATATTTTAAATTAAATTTATTTTTATATTTACTAAATTCCCTAAATTTTCAGTGTGTCTCTGTGTAGAAAAAAACATATCTTACACCAGATATGTTACTGAGACGTGTGATTAATTTTTTCTCTCACATTAAGTATACGTCACCTGACATTCGACTGTACTAAAGAACATGCTAGAGTAATAAAAATCTATATCGTACTTCAGGAGGCCATTATATGTTTGTCCTGCTTTAAATGTGAAAAATCCTAGCTTTTCACAAAATTTAAATAAGAAATAAGCTGCGTTTTGCTGTGCAACTCCTTATCTCTATATAAAAGTAAATAATTATAATCCAAACCTAAACTTGAGAAAATTAGCTGTAAAACATTGATGTAAAAAATGGCCTTTTGTTAAAAAAAAAAATGTTTATTACGAGTGTCGTTATCGTAGTCGAATTCACGACAAGTTAATATACCATATATAAAAAAATGGGGCTGTCGGGGCCACATATCATTGTTTTCGTTACGATAACGACACTCCTAATAAGACTTATTTATATGCAAACATTGATTTAAAATAAATTTTAAATCAAGTTATGGCAGCGAACATGATTGTTATATGGGTTAAGTACTTGTTTATGATGAGCTTTGACTGTAAAGGCCAACATAACATTATTTAGTCAATTACTGCCTATAATTGAAGCAAATACAAAAAAATAATGAACGCTCTCATTAAAGTTTAATAAAATTTGTGGATTCGTAACAAAAAGATTTTGAAATGCTAATGTGCTGTTTAAAGGAAACGAACAATCCAATCCAATCGTCAAAAAAATTTGTACGAAAAACACTCAAGAATTTTTGAAAAATTTTGCTCTAACGAATGGGACAATTTGGACTGTGACATATTAAAAAAAAAATTCAATAAAATTATTTATTAATTTAGTGAATTAACTTAACATTTTTAACATTTTCTATGATGTGGTTTTTGTTTATAAAATTTGACAAAAATTACCCTTCTTGCTGTTTAGTTAAATGGGTGTGTTGTTTGAAATTTAAGTATTAAGTAAGTTACATTTCTTTTTTAATTTTTACAACTAAAACACTTACAAACTAAATTTAAAATTGATTACATTTTTTTTGTTTAATTTAAAAAAATTTAATTTGAATTAATATCGCAAACTTGCTGGTTTCTAGAGAAATTTTAACAAACATGAATTTTCATTAAAAACAAATAGAAAAAACAAGAAACTATAAAAAATAATTTAAACAAAATTTTAAAATGCCAAAAAAGCTTTAAATAAAATTATAAATTAAAAAAGAAAAAAGCAATTTAAAATTTTATTCATAACAGACCTGACCGCTTTCATCTGTATAAATAACATAAGAAGCATTTATGGGTATTTTCTTAGATGCTAAATTAATTAATAATTTAAAAAAAGAGAATTTCAAATATTTTTTTAGAAATAAAATTGTTAAGTATAGAGGACATGCATTTGATTTTGAATTAATTTTTTTTTTTGCAATTTTTTTGTATGTTTTACAAGTAAGACAATTTATTGGTTGATTGCAATTTGTTGGGCATGCATGCAGTTGGTGTGAAAGTGTGTTTTTTTTTAATTTTATCCATTTTTATATAGAGTTTTTAAAGTTTTATTGTAAGCATGTAAAAAAAGAGTAGAAAGAAAATATCAAAGTGAATTTAAAGACTTTTTGTATAAATAAGATGTAAAATGTTTTTTAAAGAAATAAAACACAATTAAGCTTTCTATATACAATTAAATATAAATTGAAAAATTTATTCAACATAAAAACACAAAAAATTACACAACTTTTAATTCTCTCTCTCCTTTTTTTTTTTTTTTTTTTTTTTTTTTTTTTTTTGTTTTTTTGGAAAAGCAACAAGTTCAACAGTTTTATTCAGTTTCTCTTTTTTCATTTTATTTGGTGGCCATCTGATAACAAAACTAATAAAAACCAAACTTTTCATGTCTGGTGTAAATGATGACAAAAGTTTGTTTGTTTGTATTTGCGAGTAGAATACTCATGCAGCATTTGTGTAGTAGTTTAGTATTTTATATTTGCTTTTTATAAGCATTTTTATTATCACCTTAAACAAGTTAATAAATGTAAATTAACGCCTTGTTTTTTTCTTGTTGTTTTTGTTTAAATGCAGCATGTGCTGCTGCTGCTGCATAAGCCAACTGTGAAGTTCAGGGTATTCACGTAATTTAGCTTTATAATTGAGTAAAACGAAGTTTTCTTTAACAATAAAAATTAAAAATTAAATTCGAAAACATTGAAATCATTTTTGTTCAACAGTTTTTTTTTCACTATTTTGTAGTTTTCAAAAAAAAATTTTTTTTAGAAAAATTACTTCTATTAGAAGTTGTTGGATATCCAATGTTTTGATTTGACCTCTGAATATCACCTGTTTGGGAGCTAATTTAAGTACCCTTGCCGACATCACAGATGAAAAAGAAAACTATTTTTCCAGATTAATAGAATAATGGCAAACCATTTGTTTTTTATTTAGTAAAATCGCTTGACCAACGCTAGAGTTTTTGCATGGTAGGTGATTTCTGATAATCGCAAATTAAGTCTATTGAAATAGTATTTTAATTTTTAAATGAAACCAATTTGTATCTAATTTTTTTTTTACTTTAGCTAACACGCTTGTTGGATTACTCAGCAACCGATTATATTTTGCTTTCTTTTTATTTGAGGTTATGTGTTACGTTAAATAATAAAAAAACATCCAGTGAATATCCTTAATATTTTAATAAAATAAAAATTTTACATCTTGTGTAACACATATAGTTTTAGTTGTGCTCTCAACATACTCGTACTAGTACTAGACTTTTATAGCTGACTGGGATACATTAAGTTCAATTTCGCTTTTCTATGTTTTTATACCAAACTCATGTTCTTGTTTGTGGGAGTGCTTAGACTATTGTAATTTGTACAACACAACGAAAGTTATAAAAAAAAACAAATAAACTCCCAAGTAATCCAGCCCACTCAATGAAATTTGTTTTTTGGCTTAAACAAGAAACGACTAATTGCCAAAAATAAAACAGTTTTTGCTTTTGATTTTTTTTTTTCCTGTTTAAGGGCTAGGATTTCCAGTTGGAAAAGTTATGGCTCACAAAAAGCAGATTTAAATAAGCAAAGAAATAAATAATAAGAAAATTGGTGGTAATAAAAGTGCCATAAAAAAGCATTATTTCTTCTGTGTACAACGAGTAGCTTCAAACTTTACACATTGAAAGTTTCAAAGCTTTTTATGTGGTGGTTTAACAACTCTAAAGGGGACTTTAAGTTTTGCTCATAAAAACATCAGCATTTTTTTTTCCTATTGGGTGTTTAATTGTAATTTTTCGCTGCATGTTGGTAATTATTGGAAAAGGCGTGCACTCCATTAAGGCGTATAATTTAAAATGTCCTCAGAGAGTGGTGGACAATCGATGATGTTAGTTAATTTGCAAAATAATTGCTACAGAAAACAGCAAAAAAAAAACTACAAATTGAAAAAAAAAAGCAGGAATTGAATTGTAAATCCCCATATGAAACATATTCGTAATTAAATTTTTTTTAAATATAAAGTTAAAATAACAACAACAAAAAAATATTAGTTTGTTATAGATTTATCAGACTGATTTGTTGTTGACAAGCGAGAAGTTGAACGTTTCAATTTTAATGAATTTTATTTTTAAATCTTTTAATAAATTTTTTATACTTCATTTGAGGCTACACCGTTGTAACCCCCCAAGATAATTAAACCTGTTTTGGTGCGAATTTCAATTAAAAATTTATTATTTGCCATGATAAACTAGGGCCTCTATTATGGTTCACAACTCAACTCTTCTTTAGTTGTAATTTTGATATTATAACCTGTCTGTGTTATTACTGCTTACAACTCTGTGTTCGTGCAGTTGGCAAAAACATACAAAAAAGACAACTCATCAATATGCCCCATAATAGGGCATAAGTTACTGAGGGAATATCATAGCCATTTCACAAAAGCTGCTACGATCTTCAGTGGATTATATTAATTTTCATTTCAAGTTTTTTAATAAACATAACTGTTGTCATTTGATTGATGCTGTACTATTAACTTGATACATTATTGCATCAAATGGCCAATAAGAATACTTTATTACTGAATTATAAAATTGTGCAATTATTAGTTTGGTTTTAAATTTGCGTTTATGTTAACAAAAAACAAGCTTAACTAAAATTTTGCCAAAAAACTTTAGTTTAAATAAACATTGACCAACAACAAAAAAAAAATAAATAAAAAAAAACTCAGAAAATATTTAAAATTTTTATAAATTAAAAAAAAAAAACATCAGTAAAAGCTTTAGTTAATTTATTTAAAAAAATTTGAAAAAATCTTTAGCTAGATCCGTTGTTCAGTGAAATTTCATTAAAAGTTTTTTTTTCACACTAGGAAATTTTGGCTGCTTGAATTCTTATAATAAAATTTAAAAATTAGTTTTTTTTAATTATAATGGATGACTCTAAAGCTGCTGAACCAATTCTAAAATTTCTTTCACCAATATAAATTTCCCTTATCAGTGACTACAAAACATACCGCTACGCCCACTTTTACGTCCATTATTCAATGATTTAACAATTAAAATTCTATTTTCCAACGCCTTTTTTTTAATTTGGTACATTCTAAAACTAAAATTATGCAGGAAGGCATAAACATATCATATGACATTTATTGTCTAGAACATTTTTTTATGAAAAACTCTCGATCGCTTGTGCTATGGAAATGGCACATTTATTTAAATGTTTGTTTTAATTTATAACAAGCCTATTTCTATTGCTGTCACTAGACCATATGTACTGCTACCCAAAGTAACTTTTGTACAGCCCATGCGTTCCCTGTTGAAGATTTGGGCTTTTTCGTATGTAGGCAACTACCTTAATAAATGAGTTTCGTCAAATTTTCGGGAATTCAACCTAAGTTGGGGCCTAAGTTTATATACACTAAAGTTAGCTTTTAGTAAAGGCACACTTTATTGCAGATGCAAAATAATTTTCCACAACAATTTCGTTTCCTAAGTAAAATTTTATTTTAAAAAAAAGCTTTACTTAAAAATTATTTAATTAGATTTTGTAATTTCTCAGAGGCAAATTTATAAAAAAAATGGGTAAAAAAACGTTTATTAAACACATTTCTTATAGAAATGTGCTTAACAAGTCCTTATTAAACAAAAATATTTTTTATGAATTTAATTTTAGACTTAAAAAAATTTCAAGTTTTTTTTTTTACTTTTGTAATAATTTATTAAAAATAAAAACCAAAATAATTTTTTTTTCTATGCAAAAAAAATTTTTTTTTATTATTTTCTGTAAATAAAATTGTATTAGAAAACCTTCTAGAATTTCATAAAAATTGTTAAAGCTTTTACTTTTTCACACTCTTTTCGAAAAAAATTAAAGTAGACTTTAAAGTCAAAGTTATCGATATTTTTCATATAATTTTACTTAAGTCTGCATAAATTTTTTTTGTACAAGATGCTTAATATTATATAAAACTTTTACATTGACACTTAAAAAAGCTTAACTAAAGATAGTTTTTAATTAATACTAGTTCGCCAGTAAGCTGCTTCAATTGCGTTTTAAAAAAACAAGCTGCCAAATAAGCTTGAAATTATGAAAAAGCTGTTAATAAGAGCAAATAAAAAAAGAAGCTTTTTAAATAAGATAATGAAACATTATTTATAACAGATATAGTTAATTAAAAAGTTACATACTTTTACAATACTTACTACATACAAGCCTGTAAATTTGTCAACATTATAAGAAAAGAATAGACCAAAAATACAAAGTATTACATGACATCTTTAATGTTTTGTTTATGGTTGTGGTTTGTTGTACATTCGGTTTTCGACATGTTTTCAAATATTTTAAAAGGTGGATACAGGTAATTCGTGTCATTAAAAAAAAAAAGTAAAATAAAAGTAGAAAAAGAAAAGAAAAATTTTTTAACATAAAGTGACAAAACCTGATGGTGAGACCATACAAATCGTTGAAGAGTTAAAAAAACGAGGATTTTTTAAATTCATTTTGTTGTTGCTAATTTATGAAACATTACTAAATCTGTTTTAGTAATTTAGGAGTACCTACTCTTGTCATAGAAAATTAGTTTTTTTATAAAGCAATAAAATATGGCAAAAGATTAGGACTTAGGAAAATATATTGCGTGTAACCTGAAAGAAAAATGTGGCATAAATCCAATGAAACATTTCATAAATTATGTGAATTATTCAAATATCAGCAATGTTTCAATGGCTTCGTAATATTAATGAAACATTTCATTGGTTGAAAAATAATGAACTTTTCATTGGATTAATGACCAATATACAGAAAATATATGCACAAAATTATATAAGTGTAAATGCACTCGCTATCGAATGCGGTGATTATAAAATGAGGAAATTAATCTTTTAATTTAATTTTAGGCTTCTTCCAATTAAAAATGTTTTGAGTGTACACAATTTGTTTGTTTATTAGTTTTTAATTCTTGATATGCCCTTGGGCCACAAGAAAGTTGGCTTTTATTAGGAGCTTAAACATTAAAAATTGTCACAATAAAATCGTTATTTAGTGTGATTATAATTATTTTATAATTATTTTTTATATAAAAGTACACGTCAGCAAAATAAAATTAATTTTAATATTCTTTTGCTTTTCTAAAAATTACAGCAATATTTCCTGACGACCACAAATACGCACTTCTATCAAACGGCTTATCCACTCCAAAGAAATAAATTGCAACTTTATAAAATGGTGAGTACTAGATTAAAATTCCATTAATTAATTATTTAAATTAAGTAGACAATAATAAACAGTCGAATTCGTATAAGCGTATACTAGTTATTAATATTTTTAAAACACAATTAGGTTTGAACAATTTTAAAGCTCTTTCTTAAAAAATATTTTTGAAGTCGGTAAAACTTTCACTTATATAGGTTTTGGTTTTAACCAAAGGCCAAATCGGCGCACTCCTTATCGAGCAACTTCTGACCAAATTTTAAAATATTTTCATACAAAAATTTCGCTGGATTTAATTTGATAACGCATACGACGATATGTGGCAAAACACATTAAGTATTGAAAAAATACGGCTTCAAGTGAAAAAAAATCATTTGTAGCGATCAAGTGGAGGTGTTTAGTGTGGTCAGACGCCTCCAATAATTTAAATCTTTCATGTATTGAAGTATTTATCAGCTCTCGGGAAAACCATACAATAAATAGAATAACCCCTCGGTAATTTGGAATTATATTAATCTGGACTGGCATATAAATGGCATCCAAGTCTGTTTTGTTGTTGGGTCATTTGGTATAATGAAAAAGTGTTGCTAAATTTTTTATTTTTGGGCTTTTAAGGTCTAATTTTTATTTTTATTTTTTCCCCGCGTGGCTTTGACTTTTTTTTAAGTTTAATGGAACTAATGTGTGAATCAGTTGTTTACAAAATTTTTGATTTGTTTAAATAAATTTAAAAATTTGCTCTTATCCAAAAAAAAAAATTAACGTAGACTTTAAAGAAAATTTTTTTTTTTAAAATTATATGAAAAATTTCGTTAACATTGACATTAAAGTCTACGTTAATTTTTTTGGATAAGGGTGGATTGTCTTTTGGTACAACATTATAAAAAAAAAAAATTAGTGTCGACAAAATAACTATTTAAATAAAATGACCTCTACCATTATATATTTAGTTTCGTTATTATTATAGAAAAAGAATCTTTAGAGCAGGTGAAATGAAAAAACTTTTTGAAGTATTTCACTCTAAAACTTCAAAAATTTTTGCTAATTTTTCATATTATCAATTTTTTTTTTTGCTTCTGTTCTAGAATTTTTTAAATGTAACTTAGGGCTTTAATGAAATCATATGACGGCATATAGAAAACAACTAATTAACGCAAATATATAAAGAAAAACAATTAAATTTTTTTCCAAACTTTTCACATAAAATTTCTAGGCGAGCTTGAAAACAGGACATAAAATTTCTTTAGACAAACTGTCAATTTATATTTCATTTTAAAATGAAGAGGCAAAGTAAAGAGAGAAATATTTCTTTATTTTATCTGCAGCAATAAGTTCAAAGATTAATGTGATCTTTCTGTAGGGGTGTTCACAACGCGTAGCATCGGTGCTTGCAAATAATGCAAAACGCTGCAAATGAGTGCAAAATGTACACATTTAGGTTTTGCTTCATTTACCTTGAGGAAATATCGCTGTTAAAGTTAACTTATTTTTTTTTAGGGGTTTTCTCATCTGTTAACATTGATTATGATATTTCGGAAATTAAAAAAGCACACTCACGACCTAATTCAATATGGTCAGTATATTTGTAAAATTAAAATTTTCACTTATAGCTTCGTGAATACCATTTGCAGTCCAGCCGATAAAATATCCCTTTTATGCATTTATGGTTTAAAACTTAATTTAATTGAGTTGATATTGATGTGTGAGTTGTAATTTTTTATTTTCTATAAAATATTTTTTTAGACTTGCGCTACAGAAACCGCACATAAATCATAAAAAGGCCTAAATTTGTATGGTCTCGTTTCAATTTTTCCTTTTTATTTTTATTTTTTTAAGACAATTTACCTTGTATTTGCCACATATATTAAAAAAGAAAATAATAAATAAATAAAAAATAAAATCATTTAAAGCATATTCTACTCTAGAAGGAGGCGTTGTTGATGTTTTGTTGTTGATTTCTTGTAACACGGCAACATTTTCTTTTGTGGTTTTTTGTAAGAATATTTTTTTCTTCGTTTTTTTTTTCTTTTGCGGCCAAATACATTTATGCGTGTATATGTATGTTTGCTTGTGATAACATTAAATTACAGTGAGCGTGTCTTACACACTTATACATACATACAAAGAGCAAGACAAGTAAAAAACTTAATTTATAGTGAATGCATTACAATTTACCAAATAAGCAGGTTTTCGAGTGCAGGTGTTTTTGCGTATATTTGTGTGTGTTTATGTGTGTATTATTAGATGGGTATTTAGGTATGTAGATTTACAGTGGTACATAATAGTTGTGGTAGTAGTAGTAGTAGCGATAGTGGTAGGTTGTGGTAGTTGTTAGCACACACATGTTTTCTTTGTTTCAATTACTTCCGTTTCTAATTCATATAAAGCAAATTGTTGTTGTTTTTGTTTTTCTTAAGCATCTACAGAGCTGGGAGGTTTTATTTTGTACATTTCTGGGGAGGGGTTTAAATTAAGTTGTTTTCTGGAATTTTTGTTTTCTTAAAGCGTTTTCTCTACACTTAAGCATAGTTTCTGCAATTCTAGTTAATTAAAAAAAAAATAAATGAAATTAAAAATTAAATAGTGTAAACTAGCAGTATTTAAATTTAAATTAAAAAACAAAACAAAATTTATACACAGTAATAAATACAACACTCAAGGGATTTTTCTGGATTTTTTTTTTAATCAATGATTATTAGTTCGAGCTTTTTTTTTTTGGTTTATTTTTAGATCATAAAAAATAATATGTTTGTAATTTGCTATATATTGGCTTTACAGTAGAAGCGTACCTGGAGATGTAAAAAAGAAAAAAAAAAATAAAAAAATGTTTAGTTAATATACGTTTCTTGATAAATACAAATACAATATATAAAAAAATTATTTTACAAAATATTTCAGTTACATATAAAAACAGGAAAAAAAAAATTATATAAAAATAAGTAAAAAAAATGTAATGGATGAAAGGAGAGAGAGAGACATTGAGAGTGAGAGGCATAATACATTATACATTTCTGCCTTCTCAAGCTTTACAATAACAATTAAAATATTAAAGGAAATTTCTTTTATAAATATAAAAAAAAAAAAAAATTTATATGTAAAGTGTACCCGTAAAAAGTTTAAAATAATCAGCCTTATTATGTATGTAACGACATAAAAATGGTATTAACAAAGCCTATTCACCGTAATGGATTACTGCTGACGTTTGAGTTTAAATAGCGACATTTTTGTCGCCATATTTTTTTAGAGCAAAACAAATTGCAGTAGAAAAATTTTTGAAAGTTAAAAGTGAATAGTTTTTAAAATTGAGAAAAAATTAAAATTATAATTTAAAAATTTATTGCTGAGCAAGAAAGCAAGCAAATTTTACCAAGACGGCAATTTTAAGGCCGACTGGATGAAAGTCATTATAAAATTAAATTCAATTTGTTCATTGAGAAGGAATGTTAATGGCTGACAAAAAGTATGTATATTCTTCAGACATCTCCTTTGTTTTATTTTAAATTTATAATAATATACAATTAGAAAATAGGAGGCTGTATAGAGACGACATTTATTTATTTTAAATTATGACTAATGTGTGTGTTACTGGCAACACAACTCTCTTAGATAATATATACCATTTTATATAATACCGGCGACTTACATAATAGAAGTGAATCTTAAAAATTTTGCCGTCAAATACTGCAAAAACATTACCGCTCAAAACTTAATGAAATTTATGTGCTCTTCCTGTAGCAAAAGCAATCGTCTAGAAGACATTGGTATGTATAAAAATTGTTAATCTAAAAATCAATTGCCTTTTAAACTCTTTTTTGGCTACACTGATGTACTGGCGTAGCTTGGCAATTATCTCTCCCTTCTCTCTTTTCCATTACACAAGAGTTAGTAATAAATTTAATTGAATAAATTCAACATTCATAATTAAAATTAATAAAATTTCAAATAAAATTGTTACCAACCATTTATTGTTGCTTATTAAATGAATTTAAAAAAGTCATACATTTATAATCATAAATAATTAATTAAACATTTAAATTTCAGTAGGTATTTATAATAATTAAGTTAATGAAAAAAGCTTACGTTCCTTTTAGCATTAAACACATTCATCAAATGATACTCGTGCTCAGTAGTACAAGTAGTTACAAATTAGAAGCTCAAGCTCATACTGCAGGTATGAGTTGATAGTTTATGATGGAGTTTCTTGTGTTTTTCTATGTAATTTTTTTTAGCCAGTGAGTGCAGCTTACCTTTGTAGTGCAGTTACGTTTATCTTTTATTTAAATTTTTTTTTTTTTTTTACTTTAAAAAGTATAAAACATGCTAAATGACACAAAATAAGTTCTTGCTGTAGTTTAAACCTGTAAAAAAGTTTTTTTTGGAGGGGATACGTGTTTCACATGGACAATCGATACAGTTTAATTAAAAGGAACAAAGTATACCATGCTTATTCAAATCATAGTCACACAATCTTTTTATCTATAATACTTAATTTTTTTAACCAAAATAATGAACTACCAACTTCCCAAATATTAAGTAGTTAAAAGGAAATGAGAAATAGCATTTTTTTTTTGCGTGTAAAAGTATTCAACTAAATCTAGAGAAAGTAAAGAAAAGCTTGAATAAAAGTAAGAAAAGCCCACTCTACCTAGCAGACGACACTAACGGAACTTAGAAATACTTTTTTAAGTGAAGATTATTTTTTTGTTTTTTGGGGTGAACTTATAACTGTAATGTCAATATATATTTCAGTTGTTTTATTTTAAAAGAATTGTTAACAAATGAATAGCAGGCGATCTTTGTTCAGTAGTGCGATTCAGTAACTTTTGTTACGAACATTCGTACCGAAAACGCAAGTATAACGATGTCTTATCGAATTCTGTATTCAGTAACTTTCCGACAAAAATATTTGGTACGATATTAATCGTTATTTGCGATGATTATTTATGTGCTATTACTTCGTCGCAAACTTGGAATATTTTTGTCGGAAAGTTATTGAGTATCGAATCGATGAAATATCGTTATAGTTACTTGTTTTGTCAAACAAATGTTAATAATGGAAGTTCTTATAGCGTTAGGTTTTTTTTTTTAAATTAATTTTTGACTTTTAAGTTAATTTTTTTATTTTAATTTATGATTTCTACTGCCTTCAGATTAAAGTACATGATAAATAGCATCATCAATATTTGTTGAGTGCATCCAATTTGTTTGAATAATTTTATTTGGAATTTTGCCTGGACTGTCAATTATTTATCTTCAAATTTATAAAACTGTCATACATTCTTAAAAAAATCTAATATTTTTATATTTAACTTTAAAGCTCAAAAGCTTCATAGAAGTATTTATTCCTGCAGCGACAACAAATCAAGCCTATAGAAGTCGTTTTGTTAGACTTGAGGTTAACTCATGCAGTTGATCTAAAGTTCACTTTGCTCTCCTTAAATCCTTAAAAACTAGCGCTTTTTCCTGATTGCCGCAGATTTATTTATGATGAAATAAACATAAATTTCAACTACAAAAAACTATTTTGATTCTTTAGATTTCGGATGCAATTTATATTACGGCTGTTTTAATACTAGAAAAGCTTAGAGGACAGACGGTCTGGTCCCAAAATTAAACGTTATTAAATTTCATTTTCAATGTAAAAAAGGAAGCTACAATGCTCCTGTATTCAGACTATTAATTTTATTTTATTAATTTTTTTTTTGGTAAATGTACTGTTGTTATACAAATTTTTATAGAAAAATGTATTGAAAGCAAAAATCTTCAAAAGCCATTTTATCTAAGTGCAGGCCTACTGTAACATACTGACGTTTTTTATTATTTAATTAATAAATTGTATTTATATTTATTTATTTGTAATGTAAATCATTGAAATTTATTTCATACTAAAAATATATTGAATAATTCTATATATATATATTGACATTAATGTTATATAAAAGCTTAAAAATCATAATTTTTAATTAAAAAAAAAAAAAAAAAAAAACATACAATAGCTCATTTGGCCATCACACAACAACATCTTAAGAGTGAAATTTTCTATGTGGAAAGAAAAATTAAAAAAAAAAAAAAAAAATAATAATAAATACAAAAAGCTAAAGAAATTTTAATAAAAATATTTTTTTTCAAAGCAAGTTGTTTTAAGTAATCAAAAAAAAGATTTAAGCAAATAAGGAGAAGCGTTTAAGAGAGCTAAATTTAAATAATGCAAAAAAAAAATCACGAAGTTTAAAAGAAAAAAAAATTATAACATAATATAATCCAGATTACTCGACCGGAGACTAATGAAAACTTGTTATAGAAATAATGACAAATTTTCAAGTCTAATATATCTCTTAGAATGCCAGCCTTTATAAATAATGTGCTTTGAAAACGAACAGTAAATTGTGTAAAAACTTTACATGGAAAACACTAAGAACTCAGTGGGTAACCGGCCTTCAGCCAGACTTAAGGATTTCATCCCTAAGCAGAATACCACAAAAGACTTAAAAATTACAGGGGCCCATAACTCGGAAAGTTGAGATTTTGTAAAGCAAATAATCGATTTTGGCTTAAACTTTGGAATCAAATTTGGGTGTAAAGTTAAGGACAAATTGCCCGACATTTAATTTAATGTCCAACCAAAAGCTTGATACTTGGCTTGACTTAAGCTAAAATGTTCCAAAAATCTCCCCTTATTTTTGTGAAAAATATTTAGTGAAAACTTGGAAGCTTTATAACTGGGAAAATACGAATTTCTCTGAGAAACTTTATGGCATTTTCTATTCTCAGAAAACATTCTGCCCCTAAATTGTGTAATATTTTCAATACGGTTTTATGAAGAATATCTTGACGAAGAAAATGTTGAATTCCCTATTTCATATATAAATACAAATGAAATAATTTACTTAACTGTATAAACAAGTAGTTGACACAGTTGTACAAAAGGGTAGTGTCTCCTCCTCACTTGCATCTGTTTTTTTTTACAGTAGAGCGCAGCCATCCTTGGATGACAGAATATATGCAACATTCTTCTTTGAAAAGAAAAATATTTTTTTTTTAATTCAATTTTCCATCACTTGTGGATGACGTAAATTTGTTCGAAATTAAATTTTTTTAAGTAAAATTAAGCTTTTTGGACAGAAAGGGTGTTATATAATGGAGATACCCTTAACAAAAATTTACAAAGAGAAAATTATCAAGAAATTAATTTTTTTTAAGGTGGTTTGTAATGCATTAAAAACACGCAACACAGTAGGCTACAGGCTATGCGACTTTAAATACCTTTGACTGCAATTGTCGTCCTTCAGTCAGCCATACAAATATACTGAAGACGACAGCAACATTGCAAGCAACTAGAATTTGTGGTAAATAAGCATTGGCACCACTTTAAAATATGTATTTCACTTTTAAAAATTGAAAAACAATTTTTTTAATTAAAATTGTTTTTACATTTTTAAGCATTTATTTAAACAATTTTAATTTTAAAAGCATTTTTTTAATAATTTACTTATTTTCTGTTGAATAAAATAGAAATATTTGCAAAAGCACTAAATGAATATGAAAATAGTCATCTGCCTAATTTGCTTACAGGGGCAACGGTAGTTATGTAGCCATGTAGCTTTGAAGTCGTCAAAATAATAACTTTCTTATAAATGACGGTACATATACATATTAATTTTAACAGTTTGTAGCTTGTGTTGCTTAAGAAACAAAATAAGAATTTATAAAAATAAAATTTGCAACAAAAGTAGTGAAAATAACTTTATAAGAAAGGTTAGCATATCACACACATTTAAAAAAAAATAATTTTTTGGTGTTTTAAGAATAAAATGTATAAAAACAGACGATGTATATTCGAGCCTTACAATTTAAATTTAAATTTAACATATTCAGTCTCTGTTTCAAATTAAAGCTATTTAAAAAGAAGAAAAAAAGAAAATGTTTAAAGAAAGAAGGAATCGCTTAAAACAAAGAAGAGAAAAAGCTTTACAAAAACAGGTCTAATGAATACAATAGAGAACAAACATAAAAATTATACTTTGTTTGTTGTTGTTGCTTTTGTAGTAAGTATTATAGAGTAGAGTGGAGTTTCTGTTTTGTTTGTACGATTAGACGATACGATACTTAAGTAAAAAAGCATATTGTTGGTTTTTTAAAATCTTTAATAATAATTAATATAGAATGTAAGTATGTAATATTATTAATAATATTTGCCATTTGAAATATACATACACAATTATATATATTTAAATGTTTTCCATGTGTAACCTGTTAATTCAGCATACATTTAATAATATTTATTCATTATTTATTTTATTATTTTTTTCATCAGTTAATTTTCTTCGGTTTTCATTTCTACTTCGGTAAAATATACATATAATTATAATACTTTTTTTTTTTCTTAAAAAATTAACAAGAAATTCTCTGCAATATTCTTTAATTGATGCGTTATTTTTTTTTATTTTACTGCT
This sequence comes from Thelaira solivaga, assembly GCA_947397855.1. NCBI lineage: Eukaryota > Metazoa > Arthropoda > Insecta > Diptera > Tachinidae > Thelaira > Thelaira solivaga. The sequence goes on from OX377614.1 coordinate 52,879,255, forward strand.
GCTCTATTATTATTTTTTTTTATTTTAGTTTTTTTTTTTTTTTTTTAACAAACATGCAAATTTTTATTTCTTAAAAAAACAGTGCAGTGTTTTTTCAATAAAATTGTACTTAAAACTTTTAGAAATTAATTTAAAAAATAAACCATTTTATTTGAGATATTTTCAGTTTGTTGACTTAATTAATTACAATAACATTCAAAATAGAAATAAAATAAAACTAAAAAAAACTTACTGAATAAAGCAAAAAAAAACCTACTGATACATCCACGTATGGTAGAAGTTGTACCAAAGCATAATAGTTTAGTTTAAGCTTTCATTTATTAGCGCCCCACTGTGCCTCATAAATTTTAAGATTTGAATTTAAAAAACGGACGGATTTCATATTTTATTGTTTCAATAGTTGAACTACATTTTGGGGTATTTTTCCAAGTTTTCAGTTTATCAAATGGACAAAGACTTTAAAAGTTTTATGTAAGAGTTTTGTTAAAGCAAAAGAATAACTCTAGTCGTTAAAAAAATAGTTCATGTCACAAAATTGTGATACTTTGACTCCTCCCGCAATTATATAAAACAATATTTTGTTACAAAAAAAAAAAAAAAAAAAAGTCCTACAAGAACTGCTTTTAAATAAAATTCAAAAAGTTATGACTGCCTAGAATAAAATGTATTTATGTATGTGTAATTTTAAATTGTCTTCTCACACATTTTAATTCTAAAAGTTAAGTTTCTAAAAGCTTTAGCTGTATACAACACCGTTCACAAACAATTAAATCATAATTTTATCTTTATTTTCAGATGTTGATTTCATTTCTTTCATGGAGAAATTAAAGAGACAAATAATATCTTTAAAATATAAAAATTCATTAGCCGTACAATTGTGCTGTTTTAAATAATACCACCCATCGTGTTTGACGTAGATATCGATTGACCGTATTTGTTGTTGCATTAAAAAAAAACAGTGGTATTTTGTATTTGTCGTTATAAAAAAGATTATACTTTATGTTGTGAAAATTGTCAAAATAAATAAATAAAAAGTGATTGTCTATAAATTAATTTTGTTTATTGAATAAAATGTAGGGTAAATTTCTTTTATCCTTTTAATTGATAAAACGTTTTCTCGCGTATAAACGATTGAAAAAAATTGAGCAAAAGCTGATAGCCCTTTTCGGCTCTATCACCTGGTGAAAAATTTAATTAAAAATATTAATCCATTCAAAAGTTATTCAAAAAAGACAGAAAATAAAAAGGGGCACAATTGCATTTTTTGCTGTTATTGTTTTCTGTATTTTTTGAATAACTTTTGAATGGATAAATATTTTTGTATGAAACCTTCACCACTGTATAGGGTGAGAATAGAACTACCTCCCGCATGGCACAATTATCGCCTCTTGCCACGCCTACTATTAATTTAAAACGCTTATCTTGTACATTTTTTCCAATTTTGCCAAAAATTTTGAGCTAGAAAATTCTAAGTACGAAAATCGGATTCAGCATGGCGAAATCCGAGTTATAGGGTCCCGGGCCATTTTCGCCCAGCCGTTTCCGAGATAAACGCCAAAAAAAATTTTGGGCCAAATTGAAGTAGCGCCTAAAAGCCGGCAATGAAAATTTTTCAAATTATTGGTAAAAAACCCTGTTAATTTTTTTTTATTATGGAAAAGCCGAATTTGGCCAAAATTTGTTTTTTGCGTTTATCTCGGAAACGGCTGGGCGAAAATGGCCCGGGACCCTATAACTCGGATTTCCACATGCTGAATCCGATTTTCGCAGTTAGAAGTTTCTAACTCAAAATTTTTGGCAAAATTGGAAAAAATTTGCAGGAAAAATGTTTTTAATAATGAGTAGGCGGGGCAAAGGGCGCTAAATGTGACATGTAAAAGATAGTCCAATTCTCAATCTATTACGTGGTAAAGGTTTCATCCAAAAATATTAATTCATTCAAAAGTTATTCAAAAAAGACAGAAAATAAAAAGGGGCACAATTGCATTTTTTGCTGTTATTGTTTTCTGTATTTTTTGAATAACTTTTGAATGGATAAATATTTTTGTATGAAACCTTCACCACTGTATAGGGTGAGAATAGAACTACCTCCCGCATGGCACAATTATCGCCTCTTGCCACGCCTACTATTAATTTAAAACGCTTATCTCGTACATTTTTTCCAATTTTGCCAAAAATTTTGAGCTAGAAAATTCTAAGTACGAAAATCGGATTCAGCATGGCGAAATCCGAGTTATAGGGTCCCGGGCCATTTTCGCCCAGCCGTTTCCGAGATAAACGCCCAAAAAAATTTTGGGCCAAATTGAAGTAGCGCCTAAAAGCCGGCAATGAAAATTTTTCAAATTATTGGTAAAAAACCCTGTTAATTTTTTTTTATTATGAAAAAGCCGAATTTGGCCAAAATTTGTTTTTTGCGTTTATCTCGGAAACGGCTGGGCGAAAATGGCCCGGGACCCTATAACTCGGATTTCCACATGCTGAATCCGATTTTCGCAGTTAGAAGTTTCTAACTCAAAATTTTTGGCAAAATTGGAAAAAATTTGCAGGAAAAATGTTTTTAATAATGAGTAGGCGGGGCAAAGGGCGCTAAATGTGACATGTAAAAGATAGTCCAATTCTCAATCTATTACGTGGTAAAGGTTTCATCCAAAAATATTAATTCATTCAAAAGTTATTCAAAAAAGACAGAAAATAAAAAGGGGCACAATTGCATTTTTTGCTGTTATTGTTTTCTGTATTTTTTGAATAACTTTTGAATGGATAAATATTTTTGTATGAAACCTTCACCACTGTATAGGGTGAGAATAGAACTACCTCCCGCATGGCACAATTATCGCCTCTTGCCACGCCTACTATTAATTTAAAACGCTTATCTCGTACATTTTTTCCAATTTTGCCAAAAATTTTGAGCTAGAAAATTCTAAGTACGAAAATCGGATTCAGCATGGCGAAATCCGAGTTATAGGGTCCCGGGCCATTTTCGCCCAGCCGTTTCCGAGATAAACGCCAAAAAAAATTTTGGGCCAAATTGAAGTAGCGCCTAAAAGCCGGCAATGAAAATTTTTCAAATTATTGGTAAAAAACCCTGTTAATTTTTTTTTATTATGGAAAAGCCGAATTTGGCCAAAATTTGTTTTTTGCGTTTATCTCGGAAACGGCTGGGCGAAAATGGCCCGGGACCCTATAACTCGGATTTCCACATGCTGAATCCGATTTTCGCAGTTAGAAGTTTCTAACTCAAAATTTTTGGCAAAATTGGAAAAAATTTGCAGGAAAAATGTTTTTAATAATGAGTAGGCGGGGCAAAGGGCGCTAAATGTGACATGTAAAAGATAGTCCAATTCTCAATCTATTACGTGGTAAAGGTTTCATCGAAAAATATTAATTCATTCAAAAGTTATTCAAAAAAGACAGAAAATAAAAAGGGGCACAATTGAATTTTTTGCTGTTATTGTTTTCTGTATTTTTTGAATAACTTTTGAATGGATAAATATTTTTGTATGAAACCTTCACCACTGTATAGGGTGAGAATAGAACTACCTCCCGCATGGCACAATTATCGCCTCTTGCCACGCCTACTATTAATTTAAAACGCTTATCTTGTACATTTTTTCCAATTTTGCCAAAAATTTTGAGCTAGAAAATTCTAAGTACGAAAATCGGATTCAGCATGGCGAAATCCGAGTTATAGGGTCCCGGGCCATTTTCGCCCAGCCGTTTCCGAGATAAACGCCAAAAAAAATTTTGGGCCAAATTGAAGTAGCGCCTAAAAGCCGGCAATGAAAATTTTTCAAATTATTGGTAAAAAACCCTGTTAATTTTTTTTTATTATGAAAAAGCCGAATTTGCCCAAAATTTGTTTTTTGCGTTTATCTCGGAAACGGCTGGGCGAAAATGGCCCGGGACCCTATAACTCGGATTTCCACATGCTGAATCCGATTTTCGCAGTTAGAAGTTTCTAACTCAAAATTTTTGGCAAAATTGGAAAAAATTTGCAGGAAAAATGTTTTTAATAATGAGTAGGCGGGGCAAAGGGCGCTAAATGTGACATGTAAAAGATAGTCCAATTCTCAATCTATTACGTGGTAAAGGTTTCATCCAAAAATATTAATTCATTCAAAAGTTATTCAAAAAAGACAGAAAATAAAAAGGGGCACAATTGCATTTTTTGCTGTTATTGTTTTCTGTATTTTTTGAATAACTTTTGAATGGATAAATATTTTTGTATGAAACCTTCACCACTGTATAGGGTGAGAATAGAACTACCTCCCGCATGGCACAATTATCGCCTCTTGCCACGCCTACTATTAATTTAAAACGCTTATCTCGTACATTTTTTCCAATTTTGCCAAAAATTTTGAGCTAGAAAATTCTAAGTACGAAAATCGGATTCAGCATGGCGAAATCCGAGTTATAGGGTCCCGGGCCATTTTCGCCCAGCCGTTTCCGAGATAAACGCCAAAAAAAATTTTGGGCCAAATTGAAGTAGCGCCTAAAAGCCGGCAATGAAAATTTTTCAAATTATTGGTAAAAAACCCTGTTAATTTTTTTTATTATGGAAAAGCCGAATTTGGCCAAAATTTGTTTTTTGCGTTTATCTCGGAAACGGCTGGGCGAAAATGGCCCGGGACCCTATAACTCGGATTTCCACATGCTGAATCCGATTTTCGCAGTTAGAAGTTTCTAACTCAAAATTTTTGGCAAAATTGGAAAAAATTTGCAGGAAAAATGTTTTTAATAAAGAGTAGGCGGGGCAAAGGGCGCTAAATGTGACATGTAAAAGATAGTCCAATTTTCAATCTATTACGTGGTAAAGGTTTCATCCAAAAATATTAATTCATTCAAAAGTTATTCAAAAAAGACAGAAAATAAAAAGGGGCACAATTGCATTTTTTGCTGTTATTGTTTTCTGTATTTTTTGAATAACTTTTGAATGGATAAATATTTTTGTATGAAACCTTCACCACTGTATAGGGTGAGAATAGAACTACCTCCCGCATGGCACAATTATCGCCTCTTGCCACGCCTACTATTAATTTAAAACGCTTATCTTGTACATTTTTTCCAATTTTGCCAAAAATTTTGAGCTAGAAAATTCTAAGTACGAAAATCGGATTCAGCATGGCGAAATCCGAGTTATAGGGTCCCGGGCCATTTTCGCCCAGCCGTTTCCGAGATAAACGCCAAAAAAAATTTTGGGCCAAATTGAAGTAGCGCCTAAAAGCCGGCAATGAAAATTTTTCAAATTATTGGTAAAAAACCCTGTTAATTTTTTTTTATTATGGAAAAGCCGAATTTGGCCAAAATTTGTTTTTTGCGTTTATCTCGGAAACGGCTGGGCGAAAATGGCCCGGGACCCTATAACTCGGATTTCCACATGCTGAATCCGATTTTCGCAGTTAGAAGTTTCTAACTCAAAATTTTTGGCATAATTGGAAAAAATTTGCAGGAAAAATGTTTTTAATAATGAGTAGGCGGGGCAAAGGGCGCTAAATGTGACATGTAAAAGATAGTCCAATTCTCAATCTATTACGTGGTAAAGGTTTCATCCAAAAATATTAATTCATTCAAAAGTTATTCAAAAAAGACAGAAAATAAAAAGGGGCACAATTGCATTTTTTGCTGTTATTGTTTTCTGTATTTTTTGAATAACTTTTGAATGGATAAATATTTTTGTATGAAACCTTCACCACTGTATAGGGTGAGAATAGAACTACCTCCCGCATGGCACAATTATCGCCTCTTGCCACGCCTACTATTAATTTAAAACGCTTATCTTGTACATTTTTTCCAATTTTGCCAAAAATTTTGAGCTAGAAAATTCTAAGTACGAAAATCGGATTCAGCATGGCGAAATCCGAGTTATAGGGTCCCGGGCCATTTTCGCCCAGCCGTTTCCGAGATAAACGCCAAAAAAAATTTTGGGCCAAATTGAAGTAGCGCCTAAAAGCCGGTAATGAAAATTTTTCAAATTATTGGTAAAAAACCCTGTTAATTTTTTTTATTATGGAAAAGCCGAATTTGGCCAAAATTTGTTTTTTGCGTTTATTTCGGAAACGGCTGGGCGAAATTGGCCCGGGACCCTATAACTCGGATTTCCACATGCTGAATCCGATTTTCGCAGTTAGAAGTTTCTAACTCAAATTTTTTGGCAAAATTGGAAAAAATTTGCAGGAAAAATGTTTTTAATAAAGAGTAGACGGGGCAAAGGGCGCTAAATGTGACATGTAAAAGATAGTCCAATTCTCAATCTATTACGTGGTAAAGGTTTCATCCAAAAATATTAATTCATTCAAAAGTTATTCAAAAAAGACAGAAAATAAAAAGGGGCACAATTGCATTTTTTGCTGTTATTGTTTTCTGTATTTTTTGAATAACTTTTGAATGGATAAATATTTTTGTATGAAACCTTCACCACTGTATAGGGTGAGAATAGAACTACCTCCCGCATGGCACAATTATCGCCTCTTGCCACGCCTACTATTAATTTAAAACGCTTATCTCGTACATTTTTTCCAATTTTGCCAAAAATTTTGAGCTAGAAAATTCTAAGTACGAAAATCGGATTCAGCATGGCGAAATCCGAGTTATAGGGTCCCGGGCCATTTTCGCCCAGCCGTTTCCGAGATAAACGCCCAAAAAAATTTTGGGCCAAATTGAAGTAGCGCCTAAAAGCCGGCAATGAAAATTTTTCAAATTATTGGTAAAAAACCCTGTTAATTTTTTTTTATTATGGAAAAGCCGAATTTGGCCAAAATTTGTTTTTTGCGTTTATCTCGGAAACGGCTGGGCGAAAATGGCCCGGGACCCTATAACTCGGATTTCCACATGCTGAATCCGATTTTCGCAGTTAGAAGTTTCTAACTCAAAATTTTTGGCAAAATTGGAAAAAATTTGCAGGAAAAATGTTTTTAATAATGAGTAGGCGGGGCAAAGGGCGCTAAATGTGACATGTAAAAGATAGTCCAATTCTCAATCTATTACGTGGTAAAGGTTTCATCGAAAAATATTAATTCATTCAAAAGTTATTCAAAAAAGACAGAAAATAAAAAGGGGCACAATTGAATTTTTTGCTGTTATTGTTTTCTGTATTTTTTGAATAACTTTTGAATGGATAAATATTTTTGTATGAAACCTTCACCACTGTATAGGGTGAGAATAGAACTACCTCCCGCATGGCACAATTATCGCCTCTTGCCACGCCTACTATTAATTTAAAACGCTTATCTTGTACATTTTTTCCAATTTTGCCAAAAATTTTGAGCTAGAAAATTCTAAGTACGAAAATCGGATTCAGCATGGCGAAATCCGAGTTATAGGGTCCCGGGCCATTTTCGCCCAGCCGTTTCCGAGATAAACGCCAAAAAAAATTTTGGGCCAAATTGAAGTAGCGCCTAAAAGCCGGCAATGAAAATTTTTCAAATTATTGGTAAAAAACCCTGTTAATTTTTTTTTATTATGAAAAAGCCGAATTTGGCCAAAATTTGTTTTTTGCGTTTATCTCGGAAACGGCTGGGCGAAAATGGCCCGGGACCCTATAACTCGGATTTCCACATGCTGAATCCGATTTTCGCAGTTAGAAGTTTCTAACTCAAAATTTTTGGCAAAATTGGAAAAAATTTGCAGGAAAAATGTTTTTAATAATGAGTAGGCGGGGCAAAGGGCGCTAAATGTGACATGTAAAAGATAGTCCAATTCTCAATCTATTACGTGGTAAAGGTTTCATCCAAAAATATTAATTCATTCAAAAGTTATTCAAAAAAGACAGAAAATAAAAAGGGGCACAATTGCATTTTTTGCTGTTATTGTTTTCTGTATTTTTTGAATAACTTTTGAATGGATAAATATTTTTGTATGAAACCTTCACCACTGTATAGGGTGAGAATAGAACTACCTCCCGCATGGCACAATTATCGCCTCTTGCCACGCCTACTATTAATTTAAAACGCTTATCTCGTACATTTTTTCCAATTTTGCCAAAAATTTTGAGCTAGAAAATTCTAAGTACGAAAATCGGATTCAGCATGGCGAAATCCGAGTTATAGGGTCCCGGGCCATTTTCGCCCAGCCGTTTCCGAGATAAACGCCAAAAAAAATTTTGGGCCAAATTGAAGTAGCGCCTAAAAGCCGGCAATGAAAATTTTTCAAATTATTGGTAAAAAACCCTGTTAATTTTTTTTATTATGGAAAAGCCGAATTTGGCCAAAATTTGTTTTTTGCGTTTATCTCGGAAACGGCTGGGCGAAAATGGCCCGGGACCCTATAACTCGGATTTCCACATGCTGAATCCGATTTTCGCAGTTAGAAGTTTCTAACTCAAAATTTTTGGCAAAATTGGAAAAAATTTGCAGGAAAAATGTTTTTAATAAAGAGTAGGCGGGGCAAAGGGCGCTAAATGTGACATGTAAAAGATAGTCCAATTCTCAATCTATTACGTGGTAAAGGTTTCATCCAAAAATATTAATTCATTCAAAAGTTATTCAAAAAAGACAGAAAATAAAAAGGGGCACAATTGCATTTTTTGCTGTTATTGTTTTCTGTATTTTTTGAATAACTTTTGAATGGATAAATATTTTTGTATGAAACCTTCACCACTGTATAGGGTGAGAATAGAACTACCTCCCGCATGGCACAATTATCGCCTCTTGCCACGCCTACTATTAATTTAAAACGCTTATCTTGTACATTTTTTCCAATTTTGCCCAAAATTTTGAGCTAGAAAATTCTAAGTACGAAAATCGGATTCAGCATGGCGAAATCCGAGTTATAGGGTCCCGGGCCATTTTCGCCCAGCCGTTTCCGAGATAAACGCCAAAAAAAATTTTGGGCCAAATTGAAGTAGCGCCTAAAAGCCGGCAATGAAAATTTTTCAAATTATTGGTAAAAAACCCTGTTAATTTTTTTTTATTATGGAAAAGCCGAATTTGGCCAAAATTTGTTTTTTGCGTTTATCTCGGAAACGGCTGGGCGAAAATGGCCCGGGACCCTATAACTCGGATTTCCACATGCTGAATCCGATTTTCGCAGTTAGAAGTTTCTAACTCAAAATTTTTGGCAAAATTGGAAAAAATTTGCAGGAAAAATGTTTTTAATAATGAGTAGGCGGGGCAAAGGGCGCTAAATGTGACATGTAAAAGATAGTCCAATTCTCAATCTATTACGTGGTAAAGGTTTCATCCAAAAATATTAATTCATTCAAAAGTTATTCAAAAAAGACAGAAAATAAAAAGGGGCACAATTGCATTTTTTGCTGTTATTGTTTTCTGTATTTTTTGAATAACTTTTGAATGGATAAATATTTTTGTATGAAACCTTCACCACTGTATAGGGTGAGAATAGAACTACCTCCCGCATGGCACAATTATCGCCTCTTGCCACGCCTACTATTAATTTAAAACGCTTATCTCGTACATTTTTTCCAATTTTGCCAAAAATTTTGAGCTAGAAAATTCTAAGTACGAAAATCGGATTCAGCATGGCGAAATCCGAGTTATAGGGTCCCGGGCCATTTTCGCCCAGCCGTTTCCGAGATAAACGCCCAAAAAAATTTTGGGCCAAATTGAAGTAGCGCCTAAAAGCCGGCAATGAAAATTTTTCAAATTATTGGTAAAAAACCCTGTTAATTTTTTTTTATTATGGAAAAGCCGAATTTGGCCAAAATTTGTTTTTTGCGTTTATCTCGGAAACGGCTGGGCGAAAATGGCCCGGGACCCTATAACTCGGATTTCCACATGCTGAATCCGATTTTCGCAGTTAGAAGTTTCTAACTCAAATTTTTTGGCAAAATTGGAAAAAATTTGCAGGAAAAATGTTTTTAATAAAGAGTAGACGGGGCAAAGGGCGCTAAATGTGACATGTAAAAGATAGTCCAATTCTCAATCTATTACGTGGTAAAGGTTTCATCCAAAAATATTAATTCATTCAAAAGTTATTCAAAAAAGACAGAAAATAAAAAGGGGCACAATTGCATTTTTTGCTGTTATTGTTTTCTGTATTTTTTGAATAACTTTTGAATGGATAAATATTTTTGTATGAAACCTTCACCACTGTATAGGGTGAGAATAGAACTACCTCCCGCATGGCACAATTATCGCCTCTTGCCACGCCTACTATTAATTTAAAACGCTTATCTTGTACATTTTTTCCAATTTTGCCAAAAATTTTGAGCTAGAAAATTCTAAGTACGAAAATCGGATTCAGCATGTCGAAATCCGAGTTATAGGGTCCCGGGCCATTTTCGCCCAGCCGTTTCCGAGATAAACGCCAAAAAAAATTTTGGGCCAAATTGAAGTAGCGCCTAAAAGCCGGCAATGAAAATTTTTCAAATTATTGGTAAAAAACCCTGTTAATTTTTTTTTATTATGAAAAAGCCGAATTTGGCCAAAATTTGTTTTTTGCGTTTATCTCGGAAACGGCTGGGCGAAAATGGCCCGGGACCCTATAACTCGGATTTCCACATGCTGAATCCGATTTTCGCAGTTAGAAGTTTCTAACTCAAAATTTTTGGCAAAATTGGAAAAAATTTGCAGGAAAAATGTTTTTAATAATGAGTAGGCGGGGCAAAGGGCGCTAAATGTGACATGTAAAAGATAGTCCAATTCTCAATCTATTACGTGGTAAAGGTTTCATCCAAAAATATTAATTCATTCAAAAGTTGTTCAAAAAAGACAGAAAATAAAAAGGGGCACAATTGCATTTTTTGCTGTTATTGTTTTCTGTATTTTTTGAATAACTTTTGAATGGATAAATATTTTTGTATGAAACCTTCACCACTGTATAGGGTGAGAATAGAACTACCTCCCGCATGGCACAATTATCGCCTCTTGCCACGCCTACTATTAATTTAAAACGCTTATCTCGTACATTTTTTCCAATTTTGCCAAAAATTTTGAGCTAGAAAATTCTAAGTACGAAAATCGGATTCAGCATGGCGAAATCCGAGTTATAGGGTCCCGGGCCATTTTCGCCCAGCCGTTTCCGAGATAAACGCCCAAAAAAATTTTGGGCCAAATTGAAGTAGCGCCTAAAAGCCGGCAATGAAAATTTTTCAAATTATTGGTAAAAAACCCTGTTAATTTTTTTTTATTATGGAAAAGCCGAATTTGGCCAAAATTTGTTTTTTGCGTTTATCTCGGAAACGGCTGGGCGAAAATGGCCCGGGACCCTATAACTCGGATTTCCACATGTTGAATCCGATTTTCGCAGTTAGAAGTTTCTAACTCAAATTTTTTGGCAAAATTGGAAAAAATTTGCAGGAAAAATGTTTTTAATAAAGAGTAGACGGGGCAAAGGGCGCTAAATGTGACATGTAAAAGATAGTCCAATTCTCAATCTATTACGTGGTAAAGGTTTCATCCAAAAATATTAATTCATTCAAAAGTTATTCAAAAAAGACAGAAAATAAAAAGGGGCACAATTGCATTTTTTGCTGTTATTGTTTTCTGTATTTTTTGAATAACTTTTGAATGGATAAATATTTTTGTATGAAACCTTCACCACTGTATAGGGTGAGAATAGAACTACCTCCCGCATGGCACAATTATCGCCTCTTGCCACGCCTACTATTAATTTAAAACGCTTATCTCGTACATTTTTTCCAATTTTGCCAAAAATTTTGAGCTAGAAAATTCTAAGTACGAAAATCGGATTCAGCATGGCGAAATCCGAGTTATAGGGTCCCGGGCCATTTTCGCCCAGCCGTTTCCGAGATAAACGCCCAAAAAAATTTTGGGCCAAATTGAAGTAGCGCCTAAAAGCCGGCAATGAAAATTTTTCAAATTATTGGTAAAAAACCCTGTTAATTTTTTTTTATTATGGAAAAGCCGAATTTGGCCAAAATTTGTTTTTTGCGTTTATCTCGGAAACGGCTGGGCGAAAATGGCCCGGGACCCTATAACTCGGATTTCCACATGCTGAATCCGATTTTCGCAGTTAGAAGTTTCTAACTCAAAATTTTTGGCAAAATTGGAAAAAATTTGCAGGAAAAATGTTTTTAATAATGAGTAGGCGGGGCAAAGGGCGCTAAATGTGACATGTAAAAGATAGTCCAATTCTCAATCTATTACGTGGTAAAGGTTTCATCGAAAAATATTAATTCATTCAAAAGTTATTCAAAAAAGACAGAAAATAAAAAGGGGCACAATTGAATTTTTTGCTGTTATTGTTTTCTGTATTTTTTGAATAACTTTTGAATGGATAAATATTTTTGTATGAAACCTTCACCACTGTATAGGGTGAGAATAGAACTACCTCCCGCATGGCACAATTATCGCCTCTTGCCACGCCTACTATTAATTTAAAACGCTTATCTTGTACATTTTTTCCAATTTTGCCAAAAATTTTGAGCTAGAAAATTCTAAGTACGAAAATCGGATTCAGCATGGCGAAATCCGAGTTATAGGGTCCCGGGCCATTTTCGCCCAGCCGTTTCCGAGATAAACGCCAAAAAAAATTTTGGGCCAAATTGAAGTAGCGCCTAAAAGCCGGCAATGAAAATTTTTCAAATTATTGGTAAAAAACCCTGTTAATTTTTTTTTATTATGAAAAAGCCGAATTTGGCCAAAATTTGTTTTTTGCGTTTATCTCGGAAACGGCTGGGCGAAAATGGCCCGGGACCCTATAACTCGGATTTCCACATGCTGAATCCGATTTTCGCAGTTAGAAGTTTCTAACTCAAAATTTTTGGCAAAATTGGAAAAAATTTGCAGGAAAAATGTTTTTAATAATGAGTAGGCGGGGCAAAGGGCGCTAAATGTGACATGTAAAAGATAGTCCAATTCTCAATCTATTACGTGGTAAAGGTTTCATCCAAAAATATTAATTCATTCAAAAGTTATTCAAAAAAGACAGAAAATAAAAAGGGGCACAATTGCATTTTTTGCTGTTATTGTTTTCTGTATTTTTTGAATAACTTTTGAATGGATAAATATTTTTGTATGAAACCTTCACCACTGTATAGGGTGAGAATAGAACTACCTCCCGCATGGCACAATTATCGCCTCTTGCCACGCCTACTATTAATTTAAAACGCTTATCTCGTACATTTTTTCCAATTTTGCCAAAAATTTTGAGCTAGAAAATTCTAAGTACGAAAATCGGATTCAGCATGGCGAAATCCGAGTTATAGGGTCCCGGGCCATTTTCGCCCAGCCGTTTCCGAGATAAACGCCAAAAAAAATTTTGGGCCAAATTGAAGTAGCGCCTAAAAGCCGGCAATGAAAATTTTTCAAATTATTGGTAAAAAACCCTGTTAATTTTTTTTATTATGGAAAAGCCGAATTTGGCCAAAATTTGTTTTTTGCGTTTATCTCGGAAACGGCTGGGCGAAAATGGCCCGGGACCCTATAACTCGGATTTCCACATGCTGAATCCGATTTTCGCAGTTAGAAGTTTCTAACTCAAAATTTTTGGCAAAATTGGAAAAAATTTGCAGGAAAAATGTTTTTAATAAAGAGTAGGCGGGGCAAAGGGCGCTAAATGTGACATGTAAAAGATAGTCCAATTCTCAATCTATTACGTGGTAAAGGTTTCATCCAAAAATATTAATTCATTCAAAAGTTATTCAAAAAAGACAGAAAATAAAAAGGGGCACAATTGCATTTTTTGCTGTTATTGTTTTCTGTATTTTTTGAATAACTTTTGAATGGATAAATATTTTTGTATGAAACCTTCACCACTGTATAGGGTGAGAATAGAACTACCTCCCGCATGGCACAATTATCGCCTCTTGCCACGCCTACTATTAATTTAAAACGCTTATCTTGTACATTTTTTCCAATTTTGCCCAAAATTTTGAGCTAGAAAATTCTAAGTACGAAAATCGGATTCAGCATGGCGAAATCCGAGTTATAGGGTCCCGGGCCATTTTCGCCCAGCCGTTTCCGAGATAAACGCCAAAAAAAATTTTGGGCCAAATTGAAGTAGCGCCTAAAAGCCGGCAATGAAAATTTTTCAAATTATTGGTAAAAAACCCTGTTAATTTTTTTTTATTATGGAAAAGCCGAATTTGGCCAAAATTTGTTTTTTGCGTTTATCTCGGAAACGGCTGGGCGAAAATGGCCCGGGACCCTATAACTCGGATTTCCACATGCTGAATCCGATTTTCGCAGTTAGAAGTTTCTAACTCAAAATTTTTGGCAAAATTGGAAAAAATTTGCAGGAAAAATGTTTTTAATAATGAGTAGGCGGGGCAAAGGGCGCTAAATGTGACATGTAAAAGATAGTCCAATTCTCAATCTATTACGTGGTAAAGGTTTCATCCAAAAATATTAATTCATTCAAAAGTTATTCAAAAAAGACAGAAAATAAAAAGGGGCACAATTGCATTTTTTGCTGTTATTGTTTTCTGTATTTTTTGAATAACTTTTGAATGGATAAATATTTTTGTATGAAACCTTCACCACTGTATAGGGTGAGAATAGAACTACCTCCCGCATGGCACAATTATCGCCTCTTGCCACGCCTACTATTAATTTAAAACGCTTATCTCGTACATTTTTTCCAATTTTGCCAAAAATTTTGAGCTAGAAAATTCTAAGTACGAAAATCGGATTCAGCATGGCGAAATCCGAGTTATAGGGTCCCGGGCCATTTTCGCCCAGCCGTTTCCGAGATAAACGCCCAAAAAAATTTTGGGCCAAATTGAAGTAGCGCCTAAAAGCCGGCAATGAAAATTTTTCAAATTATTGGTAAAAAACCCTGTTAATTTTTTTTTATTATGGAAAAGCCGAATTTGGCCAAAATTTGTTTTTTGCGTTTATCTCGGAAACGGCTGGGCGAAAATGGCCCGGGACCCTATAACTCGGATTTCCACATGCTGAATCCGATTTTCGCAGTTAGAAGTTTCTAACTCAAATTTTTTGGCAAAATTGGAAAAAATTTGCAGGAAAAATGTTTTTAATAAAGAGTAGACGGGGCAAAGGGCGCTAAATGTGACATGTAAAAGATAGTCCAATTCTCAATCTATTACGTGGTAAAGGTTTCATCCAAAAATATTAATTCATTCAAAAGTTATTCAAAAAAGACAGAAAATAAAAAGGGGCACAATTGCATTTTTTGCTGTTATTGTTTTCTGTATTTTTTGAATAACTTTTGAATGGATAAATATTTTTGTATGAAACCTTCACCACTGTATAGGGTGAGAATAGAACTACCTCCCGCATGGCACAATTATCGCCTCTTGCCACGCCTACTATTAATTTAAAACGCTTATCTTGTACATTTTTTCCAATTTTGCCAAAAATTTTGAGCTAGAAAATTCTAAGTACGAAAATCGGATTCAGCATGTCGAAATCCGAGTTATAGGGTCCCGGGCCATTTTCGCCCAGCCGTTTCCGAGATAAACGCCAAAAAAAATTTTGGGCCAAATTGAAGTAGCGCCTAAAAGCCGGCAATGAAAATTTTTCAAATTATTGGTAAAAAACCCTGTTAATTTTTTTTTATTATGAAAAAGCCGAATTTGGCCAAAATTTGTTTTTTGCGTTTATCTCGGAAACGGCTGGGCGAAAATGGCCCGGGACCCTATAACTCGGATTTCCACATGCTGAATCCGATTTTCGCAGTTAGAAGTTTCTAACTCAAAATTTTTGGCAAAATTGGAAAAAATTTGCAGGAAAAATGTTTTTAATAATGAGTAGGCGGGGCAAAGGGCGCTAAATGTGACATGTAAAAGATAGTCCAATTCTCAATCTATTACGTGGTAAAGGTTTCATCCAAAAATATTAATTCATTCAAAAGTTGTTCAAAAAAGACAGAAAATAAAAAGGGGCACAATTGCATTTTTTGCTGTTATTGTTTTCTGTATTTTTTGAATAACTTTTGAATGGATAAATATTTTTGTATGAAACCTTCACCACTGTATAGGGTGAGAATAGAACTACCTCCCGCATGGCACAATTATCGCCTCTTGCCACGCCTACTATTAATTTAAAACGCTTATCTTGTACATTTTTTCCAATTTTGCCAAAAATTTTGAGCTAGAAAATTCTAAGTACGAAAATCGGATTCAGCATGGCGAAATCCGAGTTATAGGGTCCCGGGCCATTTTCGCCCAGCCGTTTCCGAGATAAACGCCAAAAAAAATTTTGGGCCAAATTGAAGTAGCGCCTGAAAGCCGGCAATGAAAATTTTTCAAATTATTGGTAAAAAACCCTGTTAATTTTTTTTATTATGGAAAAGCCGAATTTGGCCAAAATTTGTTTTTTGCGTTTATCTCGGAAACGGCTGGGCGAAAATGGCCCGGGACCCTATAACTCGGATTTCCACATGCTGAATCCGATTTTCGCAGTTAGAAGTTTCTAACTCAAAATTTTTGGCAAAATTGGAAAAAATTTGCAGGAAAAATGTTTTTAATAATGAGTAGGCGGGGCAAAGGGCGCTAAATGTGACATGTAAAAGATAGTCCAATTCTCAATCTATTACGTGGTAAAGGTTTCATCCAAAAATATTAATTCATTCAAAAGTTATTCAAAAAAGACAGAAAATAAAAAGGGGCACAATTGCATTTTTTGCTGTTATTGTTTTCTGTATTTTTTGAATAACTTTTGAATGGATAAATATTTTTGCATGAAACCTTCACCACTGTATAGGGTGAGAATAGAACTACCTCCCGCATGGCACAATTATCGCCTCTTGCCACGCCTACTATTAATTTAAAACGCTTATCTTGTACATTTTTTCCAATTTTGCCAAAAATTTTGAGCTAGAAAATTCTAAGTACGAAAATCGGATTCAGCATGGCGAAATCCGAGTTATAGGGTCCCGGGCCATTTTCGCCCAGCCGTTTCCGAGATAAACGCCAAAAAAAATTTTGGGCCAAATTGAAGTAGCGCCTAAAAGCCGGCAATGAAAATTTTTCAAATTATTGGTAAAAAACCCTGTTAATTTTTTTTTATTATGGAAAAGCCGAATTTGGCCAAAATTTGTTTTTTGCGTTTATCTCGGAAACGGCTGGGCGAAAATGGCCCGGGACCCTATAACTCGGATTTCCACATGCTGAATCCGATTTTCGCAGTTAGAAGTTTCTAACTCAAAATTTTTGGCAAAATTGGAAAAAATTTGCAGGAAAAATGTTTTTAATAATGAGTAGGCGGGGCAAAGGGCGCTAAATGTGACATGTAAAAGATAGTCCAATTCTCAATCTATTACGTGGTAAAGGTTTCATCCAAAAATATTAATTCATTCAAAAGTTATTCAAAAAAGACAGAAAATAAAAAGGGGCACAATTGCATTTTTTGCTGTTATTGTTTTCTGTATTTTTTGAATAACTTTTGAATGGATAAATATTTTTGTATGAAACCTTCACCACTGTATAGGGTGAGAATAGAACTACCTCCCGCATGGCACAATTATCGCCTCTTGCCACGCCTACTATTAATTTAAAACGCTTATCTTGTACATTTTTTCCAATTTTGCCAAAAATTTTGAGCTAGAAAATTCTAAGTACGAAAATCGGATTCAGCATGGCGAAATCCGAGTTATAGGGTCCCGGGCCATTTTCGCCCAGCCGTTTCCGAGATAAACGCCAAAAAAAATTTTGGGCCAAATTGAAGTAGCGCCTAAAAGCCGGCAATGAAAATTTTTCAAATTATTGGTAAAAAACCCTGTTAATTTTTTTTTATTATGAAAAAGCCGAATTTGGCCAAAATTTGTTTTTTGCGTTTATCTCGGAAACGGCTGGGCGAAAATGGCCCGGGACCCTATAACTCGGATTTCCACATGCTGAATCCGATTTTCGCAGTTAGAAGTTTCTAACTCAAAATTTTTGGCAAAATTGGAAAAAATTTGCAGGAAAAATGTTTTTAATAATGAGTAGGCGGGGCAAAGGGCGCTAAATGTGACATGTAAAAGATAGTCCAATTCTCAATCTATTACGTGGTAAAGGTTTCATCCAAAAATATTAATTCATTCAAAAGTTATTCAAAAAAGACAGAAAATAAAAAGGGGCACAATTGCATTTTTTGCTGTTATTGTTTTCTGTATTTTTTGAATAACTTTTGAATGGATAAATATTTTTGCATGAAACCTTCACCACTGTATAGGGTGAGAATAGAACTACCTCCCGCATGGCACAATTATCGCCTCTTGCCACGCCTACTATTAATTTAAAACGCTTATCTTGTACATTTTTTCCAATTTTGCCAAAAATTTTGAGCTAGAAAATTCTAAGTACGAAAATCGGATTCAGCATGGCGAAATCCGAGTTATAGGGTCCCGGGCCATTTTCGCCCAGCCGTTTCCGAGATAAACGCCAAAAAAAATTTTGGGCCAAATTGAAGTAGCGCCTAAAAGCCGGCAATGAAAATTTTTCAAATTATTGGTAAAAAACCCTGTTAATTTTTTTTTATTATGAAAAAGCCGAATTTGGCCAAAATTTGTTTTTTGCGTTTATCTCGGAAACGGCTGGGCGAAAATGGCCCGGGACCTTATAACTCGGATTTCCACATGCTGAATCCGATTTTCGCAGTTAGAAGTTTCTAACTCAAAATTTTTGGCAAAATTGGAAAAAATTTGCAGGAAAAATGTTTTTAATAATGAGTAGGCGGGGCAAAGGGCGCTAAATGTGACATGTAAAAGATAGTCCAATTCTCAATCTATTACGTGGTAAAGGTTTCATCCAAAAATATTAATTCATTCAAAAGTTATTCAAAAAAGACAGAAAATAAAAAGGGGCACAATTGCATTTTTTGCTGTTATTGTTTTCTGTATTTTTTGAATAACTTTTGAATGGATAAATATTTTTGTATGAAACCTTCACCACTGTATAGGGTGAGAATAGAACTACCTCCCGCATGGCACAATTATCGCCTCTTGCCACGCCTACTATTAATTTAAAACGCTTATCTCGTACATTTTTTCCAATTTTGCCAAAAATTTTGAGCTAGAAAATTCTAAGTACGAAAATCGGATTCAGCATGGCGAAATCCGAGTTATAGGGTCCCGGGCCATTTTCGCCCAGCCGTTTCCGAGATAAACGCCAAAAAAAATTTTGGGCCAAATTGAAGTAGCGCCTAAAAGCCGGCAATGAAAATTTTTCAAATTATTGGTAAAAAACCCTGTTAATTTTTTTTATTATGGAAAAGCCGAATTTGGCCAAAATTTGTTTTTTGCGTTTATCTCGGAAACGGCTGGGCGAAAATGGCCCGGGACCCTATAACTCGGATTTCCACATGCTGAATCCGATTTTCGCAGTTAGAAGTTTCTAACTCAAAATTTTTGGCAAAATTGGAAAAAATTTGCAGGAAAAATGTTTTTAATAAAGAGTAGGCGGGGCAAAGGGCGCTAAATGTGACATGTAAAAGATAGTCCAATTCTCAATCTATTACGTGGTAAAGGTTTCATCCAAAAATATTAATTCATTCAAAAGTTATTCAAAAAAGACAGAAAATAAAAAGGGGCACAATTGCATTTTTTGCTGTTATTGTTTTCTGTATTTTTTGAATAACTTTTGAATGGATAAATATTTTTGTATGAAACCTTCACCACTGTATAGGGTGAGAATAGAACTACCTCCCGCATGGCACAATTATCGCCTCTTGCCACGCCTACTATTAATTTAAAACGCTTATCTTGTACATTTTTTCCAATTTTGCCAAAAATTTTGAGCTAGAAAATTCTAAGTACGAAAATCGGATTCAGCATGGCGTAATCCGAGTTATAGGGTCCCGGGCCATTTTCGCCCAGCCGTTTCTGAGATGAACTTTTTTTTATCTTTTATTTTATTAAAGAACCTATAGCAAAAAAAAAATTAAATTTGGATTTAACAAAATGGTACTTGGAAAACGTCGTTTTTTAAATTAATTTTTTTATAAATTTATAAAATTTAAGAGAAAAAACTGTTCACTGCAACTTATAAAAAAATTATAAAAAGCTTTGCTGAAATTAAAATGTTTATATTGAAGAAATAAAATGTTTTAAATTAATAACATTCAGTTAGTTTGTTTTTTGGATTCTTTTTGATAATAATACGAGTATATGTAGCTAAACATGCTTTAAAATTTGTTTTAATATAAAAAGTGATTTATGCGTTTTAAAAGCTAGCTTTCATTACTCGCTTTTATAGCAACATTTTTTTTTTATTTTAAAAGGTAAAATGTGTAGTTAGAGTATTCAGAAAATTTAATGAAACATAATTCTATATTTTTTTTTTTAAATTTATACAAAATTTAAAATTATGCTCGTTTCATTTTTGTTAAAGATTATTTTTGTTATATTTATGCAGTAAATAATTAATTAAATATATATTTTTTTAATATAAGTAAACTGTAGTAACACTTAAGAAGGACGCATAAGGTTTTTTTGTTAATATTTTAATATTAAATGGTGCTACGAATGTGTTTTTTAATAAAAAAAATTTTTTTCAATGGCTTTTAAAGAAAACTAATAAATAAAAATAATAACAATTAAAATGAACAATTAAATTGAACTTAAATTTTGTAATAGTGAAAAAAAAACCAACAAAATGCTTTTAAATTATAGTGAAAAGGAATCATAAATTTAAAAATAAACATTGCGTGGTGTATCGGCTGTAAAAACTATACATATCCAACTTAAAAAAAAATTATCTAAAAAATTGCTTGGTAAATTTAAAGAGTTTCGTAAATTGAAAAGAAGAAAATTAAAGAAAAAATATTAAGAGATCAAAGGCTGTGATAACTATGACAAGACTAAAATTAAGTTAACAAATAATAGAACAACAAATTTTACGAAAAGGAAAGCTTTTATAAAAAGTTTAAATTGAAAACCTGTTTGTGGCTGTTTAAAAATATCATGGTAATTTTTTTCTCTTTTTTTTATTAATATGATTTTTTTAAATTGAATTTAATTAAAAAAATTTTATTTATTATAAAATAAAAAGTTTTTTCAACAAAAAATAAGTTTTTTTTTATAAGCGAACAATAGCTGCTTTTTGGTTGTTTTATTTAACACAAAAACAAAAATAAAATACGAAAATTGGTTTTTGTTTTTAATACAAATGCAAGAAAGAAGCTATTCTTCGCTTGTAGAGAAGAAATAGGCTGAAAATATCCTACTTAATGTAGCAAGACGATATTTCAGAAGCTTCACTTTATGTTTTATTTTTTTTGTTTAAATAAACACTATTATAAACAAAAGAGAGTTTATTAGTAAATTTTTTCAAAGCTGAAGAAGAGACAAAATATAAACAAAAAGACAACTTAAAATTAAAGCCAAGACCTTAACCCAATTTAGTTAACAAAACACTTAAGTATTATATAATAAGAAGAACAGACAGACAGATAGACAGACACACAGACAGAGAGAGAGAGAGAGAGAGAGAGGGAGAAAGTAAGGAGCAAGAGAGAAAAGGAAAGGAAGAGCAAAACAAAAGCTAATTACTGTCTGGTGATTTCTGAAAAAATAAAATACCAATCAAGTTTCTTGTTTTTTTTTCCACAAAACTAGGTTCTTTTTCATATATTTAAAAAAAAAAACAAAATTAACAAAGAAAACATTTATAAAGTACGCTACAAGCTAAACAAATAATAAGTAATAAAAGTAGATTTCTTTTTATATTAAAATAACATAATTAAAGAAGTTTTACTAACACAATAATAATGATGATGAAATTTTTACCCAAAAATGTTTTTGGTTTCTTTTTAATTTATTTTAAGATATTAATTTGAAACAAACAAATAATTACAATTTTATTCTGTTTCTGCAAAATTACACATGAACAATACAGTTTTGCAAAAATAAGAGAGAAAAAGTTACAATAATAATTATAATTTTTAAAATAAATTTTAATTAAGGGACACTAAATTTTATATTAGTTTCAGCATTAAGGATTAAAATTATTTTTAAAAGGGTGTGTAGGTGATGTAAATTTTGTGCTTTGTGTTTGTAGGTATGTAGTTTGAAAAACATTTTGTTTTATTTAAAGCACAACAAAGATGAAATTAAATAATTAAATAAAATAAAATAAAATTTTATGTGAGAGGCAATAAATAAATAATTTAAAACTATTGCTAGTCAAATAAGTAATTAGCAATCATGTGTATAAAACAAAAAATAATAGTAGTAATTTTTCATTGATTTAATAGAAAAAAGCGAGATCTAAACATAACAACAGGAAACGAAAATTTAAATCAAAAATTAAATTTAAAATTAAACAAATAATAGATACAACAGAATTATAAACTAAACACATAATTTCAAATCAATTCGCTTTTATAATTTTTACACAATTCGTTGTCTAAGTTAAATGTATCAACTTTTATTTTTTTATACATATTTTTTTTTTTTTTTTCAATTAAAAATAATTTATTTTAAACACACACTTAAATATAAAAAAAAACTATTATAAATTACAACAGTATCAATGCAAAGAGTAAGATAGAGAGAGAAAGAGAGAGGAGTTATTGAAAAAATAGAGAGCTTTTTGTTTATACCCATAAAACATTTAAGCACATTTATAAGCCTGGTTCATTGTATTGTTTTATTTTGTTTGCCAGCATTACTACTTAAGCTTAAGTTTAGGTTTGTCACTTAAAACAGAATTCAAATTCAGCTTTAAAGCTTTAATATATATATATATATATATATATATATATAGTATATGAATATGCATGTATGTATTATATGTATATATAATCTCAAAACCATACAAGCTTTCTTTTATTTATTTAATTTATAAGCAAATCAGAAGCTTAAAGTTAGTTTTATAAAAGTAAACGCTTGTATGTACATATAAATGTAAGTATGTATGTTTGTTTATTTTTAATTTGTAAGGAACCCAAGGAAGGTAACACAAAATTATTAGTTTGCATATGCAGTTTAAATTTCTAGTATGTATTTCGTTGCTAATAACTAAACGCCGTACTAAATCAAGCTTTCAATGCAACAAATTCATTTTTTTTTTTTTCTATTTTAATAAAATTTCTTCTGACAAGAAACAAAAAGCTATCACAGTACTTCGTTTTCAATATATTTTGTATTCAAGTTTATTACTAATTTCTAAAGATTCTAACGCACTAATCAATTATATTATTTATATTGTTTTAATGTGTAAGTAGTCGTTTTTTGTTTTATCAAAAAGGAACCTAAATATTAAGAGCTTTTAAAAAGCCTTTTTTTGTTTTAGTTAATGGCAATAAACTAATTGTATAAATAATAATAATAATAATAATAAAATCTGGTTATTAGTTAAAAGTAAAATGTACTAAATTATGGCAAAAATTAAGGCAGGTTTTAAAATAAAATAAAAAAATAATTATATTTAAAATTACAAAGAGGTCATTTAGTTGTTTTTATTTATTATAGGACTTCATTTGTGTGTATGTATATAGTTTCATTTTGTAATATTTAGCAGCAGAAAATAAATACTAAAAACTGCTTCATTCCAGGGTTTTCTAAGGAAAAGTTCTCACTTAAAAAAAGAAAAGAAAAGCATATGCAGGGCTAAAGCAGACATTATTTAAAATTAATTCTTTAAAAATGTTTAAAAAGCTTTGGATTATTTTTTAAATATTTAATGAAAGCCACGACCATTCTAACAAAAACGCTAAAATATTTTTTTTTATAAATTTCGAGCATTATACGAGTATGTCAAATGATTTTGTTGAAGTTTTTTAAAGATTTTCCCGAGAAAAAAAAATTATTTAATAAGAGTTTAAAAAAAAACAAATTTGTTATAGGAAATTTGTTTAATAAGTCCTTAATTAAGCAAATTTATTTGTTATGATGAAACGGAGCCCATCAAATTGTCTAGAAAAGTTTCTATACGACTTGATCGCTTGTTTTACTGAAAGAGCCCTTTAATGACAAAAAAAAAAAAAAAAAATAAAAAATAAATAAATAAGACTTTTAAAAAAGCTTAAGCTAAACACAGGCATAGACACAATTTCTTTTTACATAGAAATAGAATTGAAAATAAGCAAGCAAAATAAATTAAAATTAAAACTATTCGCATATTTGGTGAAAAAGCTTTTGAGATGATTTGTGTATATTTTTAATTAAATAACTAATAATTGTTTTTTATGAACTGAAAATTTCACCGAAATTAAATATACAATTTAAATTGAATTTAAAGCTTTTAATTTATCAATTTAAATATAAAGTTTTTAATGCACTTTACGAGTATATTCTTTTTTTAAGTTTTTTTTTTTTAATTTCAGACATTTTTTAAAAATTTCTAAAAGATTTGCTTATGCTTTTCCCTTCCTTTTTCTGTTGGTATCGCACCCCTTTTTGTGGGATACAAAAAAAAGCTTTTCTATTATAAAAAGATAAAAATGGGTATTAAACAAAACCAAGTTTAAAACAATGTAAATGATTGTAATTCAATGCAGAGAGTGAGAGAGAGAGAGAGAGAGAGAGAGAGAGAGCTTTAACTTTTGTTTAAAAAAGTGACAGAATACACACATAAACTATAAAAGTAAACTAAATTCTAATGAAAACTAACACAAACTGTTTCTTAACTGTTTTGTATAGTAGTTTTACATGCAACTTGAAATTTATTATTTCATAATAAAGTTTAAGTACAGGATACGAGTAAACGGCTCACTAATCGTTCATTTAAAATTAGAACCTGGCAAAAGCTTTAGCTCTTTATCTAGGAGGTTGGTTAAAACCCATGAAAAACGAAGAAAAAATATGATTGTTTTCCCTACTTGTGCAAGTAGTATAAGTCTCTGGCCTTGGAGGTTTAGAAGAGTACGTGTGAGGCTCTTACGACTTAAGAAGTTTTCATTTTTTTGTAGGGATTCAATACCAAAGCACTGTTTGAACCTGCCACTGTCGTGGCCCCGGCTGAGGTTAGTTGTGCTGTGGGGGACATACCGACTGGTAAACCAGTGGCTGTTGGTATCGCTCCCATAGCAGCAAAGGGATAACCCGACGGAGAGGCTGCCATCATACCGGGAAAGAAAAAAGCAGCTTGCTGGTGTTGCTGATGCTGCATGGCGGCGGCGGCGGCCGCGGCATACTGAGCATTAGCAGCTGGAGGCAAGGTCATAGGTTGGCCTCTTAAAAGCGCCGCATTTGGAGTAGCTTGTAAATAACCCCCGGCTGCTGTTGGGGGTCTTTGCAAAAGAGCTGTGGCACCGGTACCCGCATGTACAGGTGTACCCACGGTTGAGGTTAGTCCAGGTGTAGACAGGGCACTATAAGAGCGCATTTGTGCACCAGCAATAGCTGCCGCGGCGGCTTGCTGCTGTTGTTGTTGTTGTTGTTGTTGATGAGCTTGCGCTTGAGCTTGAGCTTGAGCCTGGGCTTGAACTTGCATGAAGGCTGCATGCTGAGCCATAGCTTGTTGGCCAGGTGTAGATATAAAGGCCTTGTTCAAAGACAAACCTGGATAGGCCGCTGCTGTTAAGGGCTTACCCGTTAATGTCGTAGCATTAGCATTGGCCACCTTAATAGCATTGGCATAGCTCTTTTGGGCTACCTCCTTGGCTAATGCTGCAGCATCAGCATAGTAATTTGAGGTTGTACCACCAGCAGCTGCTTGGGCAGGATAAGTGCTGTAGGTATAATGCGTGGGTGTAGAACTGGCATATGAATACGAAGGTACTGTGATAGTCTGTGATGTATAGGGCGAGACCGAGGTACTCGAAACTGGTGTTTGATGGCCATAAGTTGCCATTATATTGGCATAAGGCGAATTGGCCACTGCTGCATTATAAGATTGTTGGTACAAACGTTGCATATTCTGTTGCGCCTGGTAGGCATTAGTCACCACCGAAGAAGTAGCTGGCGGTGTGGGTAAAATGCCAGTCGAATATTGTGATACGTTAGTGTTGGTGGTGCTGGTGGTAGTACTTGGGTTGGTACTGTAACCATTTGCGTACGAAACTGTTGCTGTACTATCAGACAAACCGTTATATGAAGAGCTTGCTGTTACAGAACCATTTGCTATTTTTTCGTCTGCTTTAACGCTATAGCTGCTACAATGCAAGCCATTGTAGTACTTAAAACTCTCATTGCTAGAATTGTGAGTATTAGAATTATTAGTTTTAGCAGAAGTAGTAATGCCCTCATTAAGCTTATCAACATCATTCTTGGTATCATCTGTAGGAGACTTAAGTGTCGTGGTATTGGAGGTATTAGGAGAGGTTTGGATTGAGGGTGAAAAAGATGATGTAGTCGACAAAGACGAGGACAACGACGGCGACGATGATGATAATAATTGTGATGCTGTCAAAGCTTTTTCATTATCATTATTTCGGATATTACTACTATTATTTTGATTATTCTCACTGTCAGACCCTTGATCATTACTGTTGTAATTATTATTAAATGTGGCAGATATTGCCGTAGCATTACAACTACTCTTACTGGCTGTATCTACTGCTGTGTTAGTATTAGAGAAACTAGCAGTGCTAATATCTGTCGTAGCAGAAGTTGGACCATTGTTAGTAGTAGTAGTAGTAGTAGTAGTAGTAGTGGTAATAGGAGTTGAAGTAGTAGTAGTAGTATTGATAGAGGAAAGAGTTATGGTAGAGGAATTGTTGTTGTTGTTGGTATAATTACCAGAAAAAGTATCAATATTACTGCCACCTAATGGGGAGATGGTGGTTGTGGTGGTTTTTATAGCTGTAGCAGTAGCAGCAGCAGTAGTAGTAGCAGTAGTAGTAGTAGAAGTAGAACTAGTATTTGAATAATTTATCAACTTAAAACTATTGCTATTGTTTAAATTATTATTTATATAAGATAGACAATTATTGTTGTTGTTTTTATTAATATTGTTGGAGTTTAAAATAATGTTACTGTTACTGTTGCTATTGTTGTTGTTGTTGCTACTACTATTATTACAGTTACTGTTACTGTTACTAATAATAATATTACTATTGTTATGAATACTATTTAAATTATTAGCAATATTTGATAAATGATTAAAATTGCTATTGATATTGGATAATTGGGAAATGGATTGTTGTTGTGGATGATGATGTTGGTTGGGTGTATTTATAATTTGGGTGTTTGTAGACAAAGTGGTTGATGGTAATTGTTTTTGATTGGGATTCTGTAAATTATAATATTGTTGTAGGTTGTGTTGGTGTAAGTGATTAAGGTTTTGGTGATTGTGGTGTGTTACATTAGCACCTAATGGTGTTGTTGTACTTGTTGCTGTAGTAGCAGCACTAGCAGCAGCAGCAGTAGTAGTAGTAGAATTACAATTGATATTGATAGTAGTAGGAGCAGTAGTAGTAGAGCTTGTGCTAATTTGAGTTTGATACTCACATGAGACTGGTACAAATGGTTGTTGCAATTGCATCAATTGTTGGTATGTTGTTGCACCGGGATACACAGGAATGCCAGATTTTTCAGCAGCAGGACGTTTAATAGGCACCATGCCAGAGTAAGCCTATAATATTTGAAAAAACAATATGTAAAAATTAATAAAATTTGTAGTGGCGATAAATTCTATTTTTTTCTATTTCCAAAAAAAAATAAAAAAATATTGTATTAAATAAGTAGAACAATTTAAAATTCGAAATTAAATACATCAAGTCAAGCTTTTATACAAAACAAACATAAACCAAAAATTTTACTGAAGCAATAAAATTTACAAATTAATTTTTATTTTCAATTAATAAAGAATTTATTTTCTTTTACTTAAATAATTACTTAACTAATTTTTAAACATAATTATGCTTTACATTTTTATAGCTAACAACTTTGTTTAAAGACTATGTAGAACTACGGTCTGCTCTTCATAGGAAACTAGTGTTGTACAAATATTGCAATAGAATTTTGTTAAGAAATTTTGTAATTTAAGACCCCATTAAAGTTTATTACTCGTATAATTATCATATGACTTATTTTATAGCCCAGTTCTCAACTACAATCTAAGACTTCTTCCGAATTTTGTGATTGTTTTACGAGTCATCATTTCAAGGTCTTCTGGGTCAGAGTTCTACTGCTTAGTTAGCTCATTTTACTTATTGCCACCGTTGGAGAATCGCTCAGAATTATGTTCTGAAATTTCTTGTACTCTCTATATTCGCTTATACGCTTTACAACTCAACCTGTTTGAGTTCAAATTGAAACAATTGCTATTGATAGTTCATGTGTTTCTTAATCGCACTAACACAATCGGTAATAAAATTATAAAACTCCAACTGAAGTAGAGTTTATTACTTACGCTTAAGACGCATATAACATATTTAAATTAAACTATAAATCAGCGCAAATTGTAAATAAATACTGATTAAAGCCAGTATAAAGTATAAGTACCCGGCAGTTTTGAAAAAAAAAATTAAATCAAAAATTCCAACATCGAAAAAATTATGTTTTCAATGGCAAAAAATTTTTACCATTAGTTGCATGGTACTAATATGGCTAAAGTCCTAAAAAGATGTAAAAAAATTTACCACACTCCGAACGAATTAAAGAAAATGTGAGATTAAATTTTCATGTGCTTTTTTTAATTTCACCAATAATTTCAAAAAATTAATTAAAAAAGCATAGTAGTTATATGATGCTGAATTTGTCACTTCTCGGGCTCGGAATAGATATAGAACAGCACTAAATATATACCTTTATTTATCTTGATACCACAGTCTGTTTTAGGTACTTTAGCTGTTATTTTGAAAGTTGTATAAATCCAATTTTTTTTAATAAAGAGCCAGCGGTAATTTCAGTAAGAAGGTCTGTCTATATCTTACCCAAAATTATGGCTTACTAATTATTTTTAATTGGACTTATACCACTTTCAAAAAAAGCAGTTCAATTAATGAATAAATAATACTAAACAAGAATCTTTGCAACATTTGTACAACTACCATTTAATTTTGGTTAGGAATTCAACTTTTAGCTGCATTTAAAAGAAATTAAAAGCTTTTAAACTTATTTTTGCTAAAGCAAAATTATGTGAAAATGATTTTTTTATTATAAACTTTAATTAATAATGTGAATCTTTGTATTTTCAAATATAAGAGTTCATTTTTAAAAATTTATTAAAAACTTTAAATAAAAAAAAAATCTACAATTTAAAAGAAATCTTAAAAATTAAATTTTTAACAACTTAAAAATTAAAAATTCATTTTCCGAAAGTTTTTTTTTCTTAAATATTTTAGTTTTTTCGTAGCATTTTATTAGTACTTACAAAATTTTCATAATAAAATGAACCAACCGTTTTAACATCCATCTATTTTTAATTTTGTTAGTTTGAAATGCAATTTTTTTCGAGCACAACAAAAATGGTTTTGAACAAAAAAATTATTTTTGTTTGTTTGATTCATTCATGTTGTAGAAGACGTTGTTGGTTGGTAACAAGCAATTTTTGAAGTAAAATGATGGCATTTTGTAGTGGTAGTTGTAGTAGTAGTAGAAGGACAATAATAATAGTAGTAGTAGTAGTAATAGTGGTTTTGTTGGTGGTAGGTAGTGGTGGTTGATGATGATGTAGCAAATATTACAAGTAAGAAAGTTTAGTTGGCAAAAACAAAATTTATAAAGAAAAAGTTTAGTTAAATTTAACAGGACAAGACGTTACAAATGAAACATAGACACACACATATAGCGAGAGAGCGTTACGCCGTTACACAAATTAAGTCACACGCACGTACACAAAACAAATAGAAAATTGAAAAACAAAAAAAAAATGTTAAAAGTTTGTTGATGAGGAGCAGAAACAAGTTTGTTTGTGAATATTTTTTTTATGAAAAAAAGGGAAGAAAAAGAGAGGGAAAAATATTTAGTTAAAAAAATTTCAGTTTTGTTAAAGGTTTCTTGTTTTATAAATTGTTTTCTTATGCTTAAAAAGGATTAATGACTAATACTAAGTAAGTTTATAATTGAAATCCAAAAACAAAAACAAGAGATGAAAATTAACACCAAAAAGAAAAGAAAAATAAAATATACGAGTTTTATATACATAAAAAATAATTAAGTTGTAGGAAATTAATATGATATTCTGTAAAGTAAAATAATTTCTTTTTGTACAAATTTATATAAAATATTTTAAATAAAGGAAGATACACACAGGTAAAGGATCTTTTGTTTAAGGAAATTTTAGTACATTGGCCGGCCAATTTTGAAATTTTTATAGATTAATATCTTAATGTAACTTATAGTTGTTTGCTAGAGAAGCAGTAATTTTATTTTGCAAGCAAAACATTCATATTTAACGGAAACTCACTTTTGTTAGCAAACACCTTAATAAGACTCAAATATTGGGCAGATAATTAATTAGAAAAAATCAGAAATTTGAATACACAAGAGTTATTAGGGTGTTTGCTGCACCAAAATAGAGTGTTCCAATATTATTTTTATTTTAGTGCGACTGGGCAATGGTGAATGTTACTGTTATGCAGCTGGAAATTCATTAAAGTTGAAAAAAATTGTTAAATAAAAAGAAAGCAACTTTCAAACTGAAAAAGACTGGTTTTTCAGTCTCCGAAAACACAAGTTTAGCCTTTTCTAGATCTGAGACCAAATCGTCAAATTCAATATCGAGTAATTTCCATTGAAATTTTAAAATTTTTTCATTCGATATTAAATGTGACGATTTAGGCT
This sequence comes from Thelaira solivaga, assembly GCA_947397855.1. Taxonomy (NCBI): domain Eukaryota; kingdom Metazoa; phylum Arthropoda; class Insecta; order Diptera; family Tachinidae; genus Thelaira; species Thelaira solivaga. The sequence continues at coordinate 52,909,732 of OX377614.1, forward strand.
CTGGTATATTGTAACACTGTATTTTTTAAAAATAAAACTAAGTTTAAAAATTGCAAGTCTAAATCAATTAATCCGGTTTTTCACATAACCGGATTTTTGTAAACCCGGTTACTTTTCACACAAACTAAGTTCAAAATATGAAGTTTAGATTTATCAAAACCGGATTTTCATTAAATAGGTTACTTATTGCATTGCAGATATTTATGTAAAACTAAGTTATTGCATTGAAAAAATCCGGATTATTATGTAACTGTATTTCTGCAAAACCGGTTACTGGTTACATTGACGTTTTTTTTTAAATCATACAAAATTCAAAACTTGAAGTATAGATTTAACAAATTCGGTTTTTTTGCATAACGGGATAATATAAATCCGGGTATTTGTTATATTAGCTTTTTTTTAATAAAATTAAACTAAAAAGTTTAAACTTAACAAATCCGAAAAATTTAGTTTTTGAATAGTATATTATATTGAAAAAATCCGAGTTGTTGCTTTATAAATCTAGCTAAGCTCAAAATTTGATTTAAGTCAGGTTTTTCATATAATGAGATTTCTGTTAATACGATTATTTGTTATAATGGATTTTTTGTTTTTTAATAAGTCTAATATTTTATGCAAAAAACAAAACAAGTTTGATCTGTTGCCTTCTTAAAACTTTTTAATGTCCTCAAACACCCAAATATTTAACTATTTATTAGCTGTAATTATAAAAATGACCTTGCTGATAATGCCCTTGAATTTATAAAAAAAAAAAGTATTTAAATATTTTATTAATTTGTATTTTCTTGTTGGCCATAAAATATTAACAAAAAATGTTTAAAACTTTAATCAATTTAAAATCATATACAATTTAGGTTCATTCTTATGTATTACATGTGAAGCCGCAAGTATTTCTTTTTTCTTTTTGTTGTTGTTGAATTTAAATATATTTGCATAAACTGCAATTTCTGTTTTATAGTTAAAAAATTTTCAACTCAAGTGGGTAAATTTTGTGCTTGTATTTACACTTAATTACGTTAATTAATAAAACACTCAATAATTTTGATGCGATTTCATTTCTGTATGTAACAGGATAATTTTTCTTTGGCAACATTTTGCACAGGCAACAGTAAATAAATAAATTATTTTCAAGTGCCCAACAAAGAAGCGAAGAATTGTAAGTTGTGATTTTAAAGCAACATTTACAAAGAACAAAGTGTTGAGTGTTTACAGATTGAAATATTTATTTGATGTTTAAGTTTTTAAAGCAAAATATTTAAGGAGTTTAATTATAGCAGAGGTGGTTGGCTGGAGTTTCTCTGATTACAATGGGAATAAAGATTTACTATTTTTCTACTGAACTGACAACAAGCGAAAACGGAAATCAATGGATGCTACGTAGCAGTGTGATGTCGTACTTAATGATTGAGCATTGGTTCAATAAAAAACCGATAATAGTGAAGGATGGAGGGTTACGTTTTAAAAATTTTTTGAATAGCATATTTTATGATTTACAACTCAACTATGTTTTAATTGAGTTTCCAAGTTTTTTTGTGTTACTGAGCTTGACAAACACTTAAAAATATTACAACTCATGAGTAGCAGTTGCTTAACTTTCAACTCAAATAAGTTGAGTTGCATGCTATAAAAGGGGCATTAAATTTAGTTTTATTTTAAGGAGAGATGCAGAGCACTTGAAGGTAATAATTGAACTGTTATTTTTGAAAGTGATATAAGTCAACTTTAAAAAAAAGTTACCTAGCTGTTTTTTTAGCAAGTAAAATTACCGCTGATTTTTTTTTAAGTCTACTTATACCACTTTCAAAAAATCCTTGTGCTTTTCAACAATATGCCATATGCGTAAATTTTTAACTTATTTTAAAAAAATTTTTTCTTAAAATTTCAAATAAAATATATTTTTGTATATGTGGCTGTAATTCTTTTTATCAGTTACTCCTTGTGCAGCAATAAATAAAGCTTAAAAAGGATTTATATCCTTAAACAATATAATTTTTTTTACTTTTAGTTTTATTTTACAGCTACATTTAAAGTAATATTCACCTTGACAATAGGTAGTCATACCTTAAATTGTCTTTGCGCACTCCGGGTGGCATCAATAATATTTATTTTTAATTCCCGCTGGAGCACACGTAAGCGTCTACTTAATATTTATTTCAAATTAGCTATTTTTTGAATATTTAATTAAGCAAGGCAAAAGCGAAAATTGAATAACATGCTTTAAACTGCAATTAAGTTTTTAAATAATAAAAAAAAAAATATATAAAAGAAAAAGAAGAAACCACACACATATACACAGTCTCATGCAAAAATAAATAAACAAACAAATAAACTAAGTAACAGAAGAATGCAAATAAAATCTATAAAAAGAATAAATTCAATTAAATAAAATAAGAAGAAAAAACACACAAAGTAAAACCAAACAACAAAAGAGGAATAAAGAAACTGAACACAAAGTACGAAAACAAGTAATAAATACAGCAACAAAACGGAAGTAAACCAACAAAAAGAAAGAAAAGAAAATAAATATAAAAAAAAATGAAAATACCAATTGAAACATGTCTGTATCGGCAGCACGTTTCTTGCCCACTTCCAGGGGATGCTGTTGACCCAAAGTCAAGGCAGCTACGGCTGCAGCATTGGCAGCAGCTGCATTCGCTACATTCGTTTGCTGTGTAGCCGGAAGTGAAGAACCGGGCATTGTGGGGATGGTTGGAGGTGGTAAAGGTGGCGGTTGTTGTTGTTGATGTTGTTGTTGTTGTTGATGATGGTGTGTCAAAGTTGTAGCGTTAACGGAAACAGGTGCAGTCTAGTGGTAATCGAGAGCGTGCGTATTTGATGCGTGTTTGTGTGTATGTATGCGTAATTTAATTTAAAAAAAAACGTTTGTTTCAATGCATGTATGTATGTACGCATTTGAAGCATAAAGTGTATAAAATAACGAAAACATATTTTAGTATTAATTTACATACATATTCGTTTTTGTTGTTGTTGTTGTGCATATGCAGACATGCATAAATACATACAGTGTTGTTCATTTACAAAAAGTGCACACATTGTCACATACATATACACACACACGCGCACACACATACACCAACCCAAGTGTATGTGTTTATAAAAACCCCCATTTAATTGTGTTTATTGTTGTTTATTAAATACACAAATAAACGCCCATACACACATACAAACATTAAAAAATAAATAAATTTATTTTTCAATTTCAATAGAATTTTTTTTGTTTTGTTTCATAAATTAATTTGATTTGTTTTGTTTTGTTTTGTTTTTGCAATAATAAATAAGTTAATACAGTTAATAACGGTTGATTTAATTTCAAATATTTTAGTGAAATTAAAAATTTACATTATTTTTATATTAACCATAATTTATTTTAATTAATTCATTTGAGTAATTTTTTTAAGAACAAACGTTCACGCAGCAATAAAAATTAAATGTTGTAACATTTGGTGTATGTATGTATGTATGTATATGTGCGTAATATTAGGTATTGTTGTTGTTTATGTGTGTATTGTTGTTATTATTGTTTTATTAATTATTTGTTGCAACCATCCATCGAAGCAATTATTTGTGTCGTAGAGAAGTTTAAAAAGTTGGTGAAAATTAATGAAAATAAATGTAAAAAAAGAAGAAAAAATAGTAGACAAAAATTATAGAAAACAATTGAAAAAAGAAATTGATGTCTTTTTTTTAAGAAAAATTAACTAAATTCATGGTAATTGTGAGCGGCGTTATTGATATACTACAAAAAAGGACCTACTTTTAGGGTGTTTGAAAATATTCTTTGCAGCAAGTTAAGATTTCAAAAAAATAACAAATTTGTGATTAAATTGAATTATTTTCAAGTTTTTCCTATTTTTAAATATTAAAACTATGAAAGGTTTTAAAAGAAAAAAAATACTGTAAAGAAATTTCTTAATTAAACAAGTCGTGTCGTGCCACCATCTGCTGTATTCAAAAGCATAAATTGGATGTGTTCGTTAAGCTTATTAGCTGACAAGAAAATATTTGAGCCATTATTTCTTAAAAGTAATTCAGTAATTTCGGTAATATTACTAAATTACCACTTACTAAAATTACCACTGACTTATTTTGTTCCAAGTGGGTTTTTCATTATTACTATATTTTTTTTTCTTTTAATATAGAAAGATTAGCGTAAAAGAGGTATAGAATCCTTTACATTTTAGTAAGTTTATATTTGAGCACCCTGTTTATATATATTCCTTCAGTTTTTAAATACTTTTTAGCAAACTTCCATGTAACTTTTACATATACTTTTTTGCTGCTGTAATTTCCTATGCTCTTCTATATTGAAATATTCGGCTCTGTTCTGTAAATCGAAGCGTTTGAAAAACGAAAAATTTTCAAAACGGAACTATTTGATGTTCTGTAAATAATTCGTTTTGATAACATTTCAAGTTACATAAGTTCGAATTTTAATTTCAAGTGTTATTTTTTTTTAATATTTTTTGGTCATTTATTTACTACAATAATGGCCTTTCAATTTACTTTCTACAAGTAAAGAATATGTATTTTGAACGAATAAAATTCGGTTTAGAGAACACTAAGAAATGCAAGTGCGTTTTTAAACGAAAATTTTTTGGATTCGGTGTGAAGAACGGGGCCGTTTAAATACATTCTCACCAAATTAAACAAGTGGTTTATAGTATAAACTGCCTAAATGCACGCAACAACTAGAAACCGCTAAAAGTAGGCATTAATTTTGTAATATATCAAATTAAATTAAAAGCAAAATTTTTATTGAAATTAAACTTATATATCGTTTGTTTTATCAATAAAAAAATAATAAAAAGAAAACGCAAATAGTTTGAGAGAACATTTAGTTACAGAGTAGTTAGTAAATGAAAAAAAAAAATTTTTTTTTTGATAATTTACAAATTGATTTTAAAACATATAATAAAATAAAAATTTTAATTTTGTGCTAAAACTTTTACATTAATTGAAAGCAAATAACAAAATGGTCGGCTTCTTGGTTTAATTATGCAGAACGTAGCGTAATGAAGTTGAACTGAATAATGACTTCTTTTCTAAATTAAATTGAAATACGCGTCTAAACATAAGCTAATTGAAATTGCTGTACCAGACACAAAATACATAGAAATATTAGTGCTACTCGTACTAACTCTCAGTTCTGTTATTTATTTCTCACAATAAAACGCGTATAATTTAAAGTCAAGGATAACAGTCAACCAAAAAGTTAATTTGAATCATTATAATGTCACAAGTATACAGTCACAAATATACGAAAATTTGTTTTTGTTTTCAGTACAAATGTGTTTTGCTTTCGTTTGCTTAGGCTTTCGTGTGACATACATTTCTTGGGAATGTAAGACTTTTGTAAGAAAATAAACTTCAAAGACCTCATTAATTGAAATAACTTCTAGCGTGACTTACAGAGAGAATAACTACTCATTGGGCTTTATTGTCTCAGTGGACTAACCCAGCAGTCTAAAGGTAGTGGATTCAATTGCTGCCTACACTTTGCATATTTATCTTATTTTATTTTTCAAAAATAAATTAAAAACAGAAAATTTCACTTTCAATTACGTTTTTTTTTTAGAATAAAAAAGATTTTTTTTTTGAAATTTCAGTTTATGTTATACAAAGTTCTGTAAACACGTTTTCTATTATTTTATGAAATTAAAACATTGAAAAAATTTCGAGAATATTTGTGTTTTAAACTAAATTAAAAAAATTAAATATTTTAAATAAACTTATTCTTAACAAACAAATAAATTCTTAAACTTGTAATAAAAAGCTTAAAATATGTTTTTTAAATGAAAAGAAAATAAATACAATGATTCAATAATAATAAAAAAATAAATTAATAAAAATTTATTTTTAAGTACAATTTAAACTATAAATAACTTGTGAATACCCCTAGTACTTTAAATAAATATTTTAAGGATGATTTTTGTTGTAATACAACAAAATCTCTTTTTTTTAACTATTGTTTTCACACATTCATATTTTTTTTTAATATTTTTTTTTGGTTTACTTTCAAAAAAAATATTTTCTTTTGTATTTTTCTTGTAAAAATTTTTTTGATAAACAACTTAATTTCTGTGATCACAGTAAGTTCAAATACAGCTGCTTTTTTTTTGGAGAAAATAAAAGGTAAATTTTCGTTTAGTTTTGTTAGAAAACGAATCATAAACTCTTCCATTAGATTTAAGGAAAACAAAGAAACAAAAATATAAATTCAACAAAAATATTGCAACGAACTTGTTTAAAATTCATTTTATTTTATTTTATTACACACAATAACGAAAAACCATTTCTAAAGGCGAAATCTTAAAAAAAAAAATATAATAAAAATAAAAAATAATAATAAAATTTTAAAAATTAGTTGTATGAAAAGTATTTAATTGTATTCATGTTGGGAAATGTTGTGTATTTAATTTAATTTAATTCAATACTTTCTAATAATTTTAATACAAACAGGAATAGTACTCAAAATCTTTTACTAATTTTTTTTTCTTTATTTGTATTAAAAATAAAATAAAAAATAAAGAAATATTTTACCAAAAAAGTAAAAGTTGACAACAACAGCCATAGGAAGAGCTAAACTAAACTAGAGAAGAAACATATTTAAATATTTGGTGGTTAGGAATATTTAATTTCATCTTTTAAACCACTCGAAAGAAATAACAAATTGAAATTGACCCGGCTGAGACTAACAAATTTGAAGTATTTTTTTAAATTGAAGTGGGCTTCAATTTAAATTTATAAAAAACGGAAAAGTTGTAATAGAATAATTAATGAACGAAGAAAATATTTACGTATTAGCGCAGGATACTTTCGCTCAAGTGGCTATGAGCTCGTGCTGAGCTTAAACTTCACGATACCTTAATACAGTGACATTTTATGACTAGCACGGCTACGGCAGTCCTTTCAGAGGCTGTACAATATCTACTCTACTGAATAAACACTTACCCCCTTATTCAAAAAATAAACGTAGACTTTAAAGTCAACTTTATAGAAATTTCCCAAAAAGTCTAAATAAATTTTTTTTGTATAAGAGCATTAATGATTCCCAAAATGTTAAGCTAGAAACTGCTTGAAGAGAAAACCAGAGATTAATGGAAAAACTAAAAGTGCAGAGAGTAAACATCATCTAAAGTAATGACCTCGTCGCATTAATAAAAAGCCAAAGTGGATATGAAACCGCATAAAAGACTCACTGATTTTCAACTTGTGAAAGTAGACATTTTTTTAAATATTTAAAGGAATAAAAGAAATTGCCTTGTACCTCAGCAGAAATGACAAGAAACTCTACTTTGAGCTGCTGACAAGACATTTTAGACTAATAGGTGTGGTACAAAAGAGCGGAATATATGCTGTAGGATTCTCCAGCGGTGACAAGACGCAGCATAAGCTAACTAGGCACTGCCCCAGAAGCTTTAATGAACCTTACAACAATCACGATTAAGGAGTCTTGGATTATAGCTGGGAAATTTCGCGGTGTAATTGCGGTAATAATAATAAAAAACTAATTTCGGACTAAAAAATTCGATTACCACAACTGAATTTTTGGACTAGTTATAAACTCAGTTCTCACACGTGCAGTTGGTAAGAATGATTTCTATTAACTCCGTCAAGAGGGACATGCAGTTTTGCAATGTATTTTGAGCTCTGCATTAACTTATCACTGGCCCACAAAGATTTTGAAAACGACAGCTTTTTTTCTGTTTTGCAAAAGACTGCTGTTTTTTTTTTTTTTGCTGTAAATATTTCTTGAAATTCTAATGTTTACTTACAATTAATACTAAATAATAAATAAATAAACCATAAACTCTGTGTCTGATGATTGTACTTTGTTGAGCTAATTGTACTACAGGTTATAATAAAATCAAACTAAATAACAAAATGTTAAGTACAAATTAAGATTGGCTAAGGATTTTGTTGCATTACGATAAAACTTATTTTTTTTTTTTAATAAAATTTTCTGTAAATAAAACAAATTTGTAACACTGAAATTAAAAACTTGATAAAAGATTTATAAACTTTTAGCTAAGGGAAAGTAAGTAGCAAATTCAAAATTAAAATTAAAAGCAGAAAACAAACTTTTAACTAAGAAATAGAGGAAAGAAAACCAAGCTAAGCTAAGCCATTTAAATATTTTTTAAGCTGTTGAAAGGTGTAGTATTTAAGAGAAAATATGGTGTGTGTGCTAAATAAAAAAAAAGTTGCTAAATATATTTTATTAACGCTATCATAGAACTGAACAAATTCGAAATAAGAGTTGGCAGCAGATACAATATGAGGTGGGAATTTTGGAATTTAAATTAAAAACAAAATTAAAAAAATGCAACAATTATCTATTTAAAATATTTTTCAAATTAGCAATTGCAGAATTAAATACAAAACTGACAATTTGCAGTTTTATTTAAATTTTAATTATTTTAAGATTTTAAAATTTCTGCTTGAAATTTTTATGTCAATTTAAAATCCCTGCAAAACTCGTTTTAATAGTCGAAAGTAATATTTTTTTAATATTTTCATTTCATTCATACGAAACAAAATAATAAACTTTATTATAATTTATGGTCATACAGCCATACACAAACAAACAAACAAACACACACACACACACATACTCGTATATATAAATTTTAATCTTTTTTTAATCGATATTCAATAATGAAATGTTTTATATGCTTTTATTTCTTACAACCATATTTTTACACACACATACACACACACGCACACACGCATACATATACACCCACCTTTTTATATCAATACTTTCACATACTGGTGCGTATTGCATAACAAAACTATAAAGTGGTGTTTAAAATGTGCTGCTGGTTAAGCACAAAAAGCCCTAACGGCAATCAATAGCCGACAGTGTTAATAAAAATGTAATCCTTTGAGTAATATTTATATAAAACATTTATTGTTTGCCCAAGTCCTTTTAGCTTTATTACGTTCACAGGTAAGTAAGTAAAAGATTTTATTTTATTTTACTTGGTTAAAGGCAAATTTACCACAAAATTTAAGAATATCTTATTAATAAATCTGTGGCGATATGGAAAAACCGTTTATGTTGCAAGTCATTTTAGAGGATTACAACTTTCGAAGGGCTAAAAGGTTTTCTAATGGAATTATTTCGATTTTCGCAAAAGGTATTGTTTTCATTGAAAAATATCCCCATTCACCACACTAATAAAGTTATTGAGTTAATTGCAACAACTAGTCAATTTGTACTTAGGTCGACTTAAACGAGTTTTCTTTACAAGCACACAATATTTAAAGGACATCTTTGATGATATTTATTCAGTATTTCGATCGGTATCGGAAGCCGTAATTTGTCCTTATAAACTAAGCTCAAACTTTGTGCTCAAATAACTTATGCATTCTTACTTGTTTAGTGCATAATTTTTATTTTTTATTATAGAAAAAGATTTGCTGGTTTTTTCTCTCTTCCACATAATCCTAACAGATTCCTAGAAGGAGACTAAGGAAGAAAATGAAGTTCTTAAGCTGTGGTTATGTCTAACGTAATAAACCAAATAACTTTAACTTGATTGATATCTTTTCTGTTTTTTTAATTAACTGCGGATAATCACTTACTGTATATTTCATTCCATTAAAATGTAAAAAAAATTACATGCCACAAAAATGAATTTTGAACAGCACGAAAACGAAGGAGTGGGAGACTGAGAAAGAGAGAGTTTTTATTTGTGTAATATGTATGTATGTGTGTGCATTTTTAATATTTTTTAAAATTTTATTTATGAATTTCATGGAAATAATCAACAAATTGTTTTTAATAAAAATTAATTTTATTGCTGTCAGTGTTGTTGTTGTTGTTATTGTTATTCTTAATGATATTTTCTATATTAAAACAATAACAAAACAACAACAATAAAATCATATTAAATGAGTATCACTGATTTTTATTATAGCAAAAAAAAAGTCATCATTTATATAAATCGTTGCATATTTTTAGTTTTTTTTTTAAACTCATTAAACAAGTTATAATACTTTTTGAATTTTTATAATAAAAAATTTAACACTCTAGAGCAGGGACTAAAGGAATGAAATAAAATATAAATACAAAAACAAAAAAAGGAAAACCGTAACAAAACAAAAATAATTGTGTGTATTTAATGCGTAAATAATAATGTCTATACACTGGCATATACAGTTAATTAAGTTGTATCTGTATGTTTGTATGTATTTATGTAGGTGCAAAGTATACTCTGGCTATGAATGTGATTGTCAAATATATAAATTAAAATTAAAAAAAAAAAGTGCACACAAGATAAATTGTTTAAATAGATAAAACTATTTATGAAGCGTTTATGTGTTTGTGGGTAAGTTAGTAATTGTATAATAATAAACTAAAGCATCATTTGTAGGTATGTATGTGTAATTCTATTAGTTATAACTGATTTATAAATGTGTGTTTGTCGTACATATAAATTTATAAATATGTTTATATTGTCATTTGTTGTGTTTTACAAAAATATGCTAAAATAGGGACAAAAATATTTAAATTATTTAACATCTGTTCACCGCTATTACACTTAACAAATTAATCGATTAATTTTCATTTGCGGTTTTCATTTTAAAATTAAAAAAATAAAATAAAACTAACTAACTATACTATGTAAACCTAAAGGACATAAATTAAATTTGTGAATAATAAAATTTTTGTGAAACACAAGTATATCAATGAAAACTACCTAAGAAAATTCAATTAATTATTAATATGAATAATTTTGATAAACAAAAATAACAACATTTATTAATTTCAATTACGTAAACGAAACAATTTTAAAATGTTTTTAAAGGAAATTTGTATTATCGGATGATACATATTCAATATAAAAAGTTAGTTATCGATAACTGTTTTGTATAACATTTATCTATGCAGAAATATTTACATAACGATACATTTTTAAAGTAAAAACTCTATTATCGATAACTTTTGAAGGACAATTTTTGTTATCGATAAATTTTATTTACAAAATTTGCTTATTGATAAAATTCCTATAAAAAAAAAAAAAATTACATTATCGATAGTGAGCAAAATAAGGAAGATAAAAGATAACGACATGGGCCCCTGGAGTTAGCTAGTTCTCATTATTATCTAATTATATAAAAAAATTGTTTTTTTTTAATAAATTCAACGATTTCTTAACAAAATAAATTCTTTCTAAAAAGTTATGGTTAAGAAAATGTTATCGATTATATAGGTTTTAACAATTTTTTTAAATAAAATTTAAAATTAAAGTTTTTAATAGCAGAATTTATTTGTAAACATCTATCGATAACAATATTTTAATTTGTCGATATCTTCTATATTAGAAATATCGATAACTTATTAAATATTATTAATATTAGTATTAGTACAATAGAATAATGAATTGTATGAAAAAAAGAGTCTCAATAAAACTTTAACTATTGATAATTTTTATTTTTTTACTTTACAAATTTATATTTATTTTTATTAGTTACTTTTAAACAAAAATTTAACTTTCAAAAACAAATTAAATTTTTTTTAGAAAAAAATTTCATTTAGAAAATGTCTGTTATCGATAAATAATCATATCATCAATTTCTCATAAAATTTATATTTTTTTTCATCAATATAGCAAAAAGCATTTTTCTTTAAATTGCCTGACGACCATTTGTTGCAAACATAATCAAACATAAATCTCCTTAGCATTAAAAAATCACGAAAAGTGAGGAAAATGTGATTGCTGTTTCAGAAAGTGATAGCAATTACTAGCGTATCCAACAAAATATGTAGCGAAAAAATTGTCTCATATAAATTAGATAAAGAGAAGAAAGAGCTTTTCAAATTTAGACTCGCTCGAATGGGTTGATTTTTTGTTTCTAAAATTATTTCCTGTCTAGTAAAAATTTTAAATGCTAATTATGTACAGTTGCATTTTCATTTAAATACAGACAAATAAGCTCTGTCTCAGTATGAATCGAGTGCTTCAAGAGTAAATTAAAAAAAAAATTATATAAAATAATTTGATGGCTAAATTATATTTTTTTAAATTAAATAAAAGTTATTTTAAAGCAATACAATTTTTTATCTATTATAAAAAAAAAAAAAAAAAACTAAAGACTATTAGTGGCTAGAGACTAATTCAACAAAAATTGACGTAGACTTTAAAGTAAAATTTATGAAAAATTTCGATAACGTTAAGTTTAAAGTCTACATTAATTTTTTTGGATAAGGGAGTAAGTAACTAATAATATTTTTGTGTGTAAATTATTTAGTTTAATTTTTGTAGGTATGGCGTGTTATGATGTGGAGTTAGCGCAAGAACAAGGTGCTTTTAAAGGTTAAAAATAGTTAAGGAACGAAAATGTAATCAGAGAAAAGTTCTGGTAAAATGAAAAATTAAAAACTTAAAAACAGAAATGGTTATAAAGCATTTACTTTTTTAAAATGGTATTTAAGTTAAAACGAAAATGAAAAGTAAATAAAAATAAGTTTGTAAAAGAAAAAAACAAAAATAATGTAATAAAAAATAAGGATTGTTTTTTTTTTTTAGAAATTTGGCATACCGCAGCAGCTGCAGCAACAGCGGTGGCGCGTGATTGCGCCGCTTTTAATTGTGCCTGTAGGTGCAAGGGAGGATGAAAATAGCGGCAGGGATCACGTGTGCATCTACCTTTTACGGCGTCCATGCACACCGTAATGGAACCATCATCGTGCCTGGTAACACTCTCCTGCGGATGTGCAAAACGGCATTCAGATTCGGCACGTTTGCAAGCACCGCGCAAAAATTCACGACAAACCTATTAAGAGTTTTGCGCAAATAATTGTTTTTGTATTTTTTTTTTTTTTTGTTTCATTTAGCACACAGCGTTGTTTTTGTTTAATTTTTTTTTTTGTATATTTTTCAAATTTGTTTGTAGCATATTTTAAGGCAGCAGCAGCAGTGTTTTTATAAAATTGATTTGTAGTTGTAGTAGTTGGTGTAATTTTTGTAGCACATGGTGTTTGATATTTAGATTTTTTATTAACATTTTTTTTGTTTGTATTTTTGGTGGTTTTTTTTATCACATGGACGCAGGATAACAAATGGAACAAGGTAATTCAAGTAAACAAAGTTTTTTGTTTTTGTTTTTTTTTTTAATAGAAAAAATAAAAAAGAAAATTTTGTTTTAAATTTTTGTATTTCTTTAACTTAATTGTTTGTTGTTTGTAACAAATCAGTGGTTAATTAAATAATTTGCCGTTTTGTTGGCAATTTGTTTTAAATTTTTTTTTAACAATTTAGCTGTGGATTTGCAAAACTTTTGCATGCCAAAGTTTGTTAGATCTTATTAAAGCTTTTGCTAGCTTTAGCTTTTGAAATTCAATTTCAATTTGATGGCATTCGATTAGTGCTTTTTTTTAACATAAAAAACATTTCAAAAACAAAACATAAAAATCAATAAAGCAAAAATAAGTTAAAGGCTTTAAAAATTTTAATTAGGAAAACAACAACAACAACAAATGGATTAATGTTGAACACAACATAAAACACTAAGGATATTTGAGTTTTAGTGCTGGGGTGGGGTTTCTAGTTTTACCTAAAACAAAAAAGACACACTAACACACAATGCAATGCAATTTGGAGATTTTGAACGCTATCGAAAGTCCTAATTGCTACCTTGAACATAAGTAAGATATGGCTGACTGCTAACTCCAAGGAAGCGACTATATTAAAATATGATATTAGAGCCGTGAATAGATTGTATCTAGGGTTTATCGTTTACGATTAAGGATGTGATGTTGTGGCAGGCATCTTTATAGCTCGGTTCGTGCTTGCCTAAAGAGTTTGAATTAATACCCAACAAGAAGCCACCAAACTGTTGAGAGCAAATAATTCGGAATTAGCTCTAAGTAAAAGGTTCTGAACTTAAACTCCTAAAGTTACATTTCATTCCGCAATTAATCAATTGTTTCACTCGCTGTGTGACAGGTGATGCCGTTTTGCTGAAACCACATGTCGTCCAGTTCAGATAACAAGAACTCCGTTATCATTAAATTGGCATTGACGCGAATTACCGCCATGTCATTTTTACAGTCCAATAAAAATAAAAAACCACAACTCTCTCAAAACTACGTGTTTTTATTTTAAAATTAAAAAATGCTCTCTTACTGGGACACTAAGGAATAAAATTATAAAATACCTAAAATTATGTAAAGAGGCTGGGCTGGAGCTAAAGTAAGTGATTAAGGTAAATATAGTCAATTTAAAAAGGATGGATATGTATTTTAAGAATTTCTCTTTGTACTATTCTCTATTGGCGAAATAGCCTCAGCATCTGCTAGCAGTATCACCGTAATAAAGCTAAGAGTATCAAAGTCATCTTTACACAAATTAGGTAATGGTTTTGAACTGTAATCAAAGCGGCTATACTGAAACCTTTAAGGATGCTTCAAAGCGGTACTAAGTCAAGTTGTCGATCACTAACTGCAAGAACCTTTTTATTTTCCTGCCAGAGAAATTAACCTAAACTTGTGTTTATGGCTATTAAACCCAGTGGAGAGAAATGGATGAAATCACGATGACTTTATTCAATTCTTAATCAAAAACAAAATGCTATTTGCATATAGAATATCACACAACAGAAACCTAAGCCCTCATTCTATTCAAGTGGACTTCTCTTTTCCTGCAATCCAGTTTAACAAAGAAAATTTATTTTAACCAAAAATATGATTAGTTTAATTAAAACAAAGTTAAATAAAAACCCTGTAAAATCCTTAAAAGCAGCCAATTGGTTTTTTATTTAAAATATATTCAATAAGTTTCAGAAGTTTAATTTAATTACCTCTTGTTAAATTTTTCACACATTTTCTTTTTTATTTTCTTTCAAGTTATTTTTTTTATTATAGCAAAAGCTTTGCAAAAGTTTTCATGATTTGAAAAGAATATTAAGAGAAACAAAAATTTAACTTAAGAAATTAGCTTTTATCTGAAGCAGTTGGGTAATCAAAATAACTAAAAAAAAATTGAGAAAAACTAAGAATGAAATAAAAAACTGACAGATTAAATCAACTCCAATTTGATATTTTCAGTAGAAACAGAAATTTATTTTATTTTCCCTAAATTTTGAAAGTAAAAACCAATACGAATGTGTGAATTAACCTGTTATTTTTAAGAATTAACAAAAAATAAATTAAAATATTAACATTTGAATAATTTAATTAAAAATAATGTTAAAAAAATCATGTCAATTTGTTAAAAAAAAAATATTTTTTAAATTTTGGTATAAAAGCTTAACGTTTTGTTAATTTAAAATAAAAAAAAATACAATAACTTTTTTTTCTTTTTTGTAAACATACTCGTCACAAGAAAACTTAAAAAAAAATTATATACAAGATTTTAGTTTTGTTTTTATTTTTAATTAAACAAAAATAAAATGAAAAATAAAGTTAAATTGATTAAAAACTTTTATAAAAACATGCTGTTTTATAGAGTTTTAATTCAGATTATTTTTTGTAAATTTTGTAACTCTTTATTTTACAAAACAAAATTAGTAAGTTTTTATAAATTAAAAAAATTGAAAAAAAAAACAAACAAAACTTCAACAATAATTTATTTATATAGATATAACGAATAGTAATTTTTCTTTATTTTAAGAATTTAAAAATAAAAACATGCTTGGGATAAAACAAAACTTACCTCTAATCGATCGGAACGTGGTAGTTTCTGTTGGGTCACTTGCACTGCTTGCGGTACAACTTGTCCTAGTTGTGAGACACCTGAAGGATCAGGACCCAATAGGGCAGGCACTAAATGACCAGGTGCAAAATATGGACTGTATGTGTTAGCAGGTATGCCAGTTAAATAAGGATTTGTAGCCTAAAATAAATAAAAGAAAAGAAATTTAATTAAAAAAAATTTTTTTTATAATTTTTTTTTTTTAAACAAATAAAACAGCTACTTGTTCTTCAATTAATAAAAATATATAAAATAACTTTTATGACAGAGAAGGAAACTTAAATTTTGAAAATCCAAATAAATGCTAGAGCAAGAAAACTTGAAACATTTATTTTTTTATGTATTATAAAATATTACGCATGTTTGTAGGGATGTGGGGCTTTTAAGTATGATTAAATACAATTATTCATTGCTAGCGTCCAAAGTCGTAAATAAAATATTTCAAGGCATATGAATTATGATCAGTGGCGAATGAAAATCGCTGAAAAGTGGGCGTAACTGAACCAAAAAAACTTCCATGGAGTACAGAGACTATATGTAAAAAATTTCAGACAAATACGTTAGAAAAAAAAAATTGTAAAGCAAAAAAACGCCAAATCACTGCATTCGATATCGAAATTTAAAAATTTGTTTATATAAAAACACAAACATTTTGATAGTTTTCATTCAATGTCGAATGCGCCCTGGTTCTAGATATTAAAAATAGGTGAGTGCAGGACTTTTCAGAAGGCGCTAATAATCTATAAAAGTGAAAAGCTATCAGCACTGAAAAGTATTAAATTTTACAAAAGCCAATGCAGGTACTCTACTTTATGTGTACGCTTTGTGAGTGGCCAGCTCTAGGGCCGTGTGGGGCAAGACTTCTAGAAAACTGAACTCTGATTGAAAAGGGTAATTAACATCATCTAGTAAGCTATTGTATTATTTTATTAATAATTTAAAACTAAATATTTCAGTTTTTTTTTAATTTTTTTTTAGTATAAAATCTGAGCAAGTAAAATTTTGTCATGAAGCTAATGCCCCATGAAAAATTTTATTTTAAATTCATGTGCCATTAAAGCATACTTTTTTGTTGTTAATCACAATTGCCACATTCCTATTGAGCTCACAAAACGATGAATGAATCATTATTATTTCAAACCATATTCTTACGCTTTTACAGGTGTGAAGAAAAGGCGTCAAGTTAACAGCATCAGTTAACAATTTTATTATTTCTTTTTATTTTTCATTATAATTATGCACTATTTTTCTTTTTTTTTTCATATAAAAAAAGCACTATCGTATTTATGAATGCTATTGAATCCATGTTGGCTTGGGTGTGATGAAAACAAAGCGCGTGTCTTAGTTCTAAAGTCACGCATGATGACTGAATCATGAGTTTTGTGGTGAAAGAATGAGTAAGAGAGATTAAATACTTAGAATTAATCCGATAGAGATAAAGGATACTCAAAGTTTATGTAGGCTCTAGATTTATACTTCCCGAAAAAATAACAACTAATTAATACGACATTTTTCCCAAAATTTTAAAGATTTATAAAAAAATTAGGTCCGGTCAAATTGAATGTACCACGCGATGTGTGAAAAGTGGCACTGTTTTGCTAAAATCATACAAGAAAAGGATACAAGAACTTCATTATTATGTTCCTGTAACAAATGCCGTTTAAAGTACGGCCATTTCAGCCTCAATTTAAAAAAAGTAAGGCCTGGCCTAAATCCACACTGCATGGATTACATGAGGATTTTCTGATTTTGTATATTCACGAAACCATTCAGATGAAAATGCGCTTCATCGAAAAAGACTTTTTTCAAAAGAATTACCATTGACATCACTTTGCTTCATTACCCATTTAACGAATTTTATATCACAGATATCCTATTTAATACTAAAACAGAACATGTCTTCTTTATAACCTAATACAAAAATCAAAACTCCCTCCAAAAATTCGCGCTTTTATTTTCAAATAAAAAAGTCTACTCTTACTTGGCCATCCTATACATAAGCCTAGATGTCACGTGTATCTGGTTGGTTGGTTGGTTTACGTGGGGGCCTAAATGGCCTTCAATTAGAGTCGCAAGATCCAAGATCATGTAGCCGCAAGGTGACCACCCCACGACGTATATCTAGTATCAGCTGAATTTTGTAAATAGAAAAATTAACTTGCTGAAGGAGCTATATTTTTTATATTATTCTCGACTCGTGAGCATTCATGCAAATACTCACGTGCCCATTTCAAGTCTTTTTCTCATTTATTTCATCATAAAACAAAATAAATAAAAAAATCATGAATTACAACATTAAAAAAGCACACAACTATTGTTTCCAAAAAATATATAAATAAAAATAAAAAAAAAGAAAGAAACCATAAAATATTCCATTTATAACTGTAACATAAGTATTTTTGTTTTAAATAAATTTCTCGGTAGTTAACACGACTCTTAACAAAATAGCAACAAAAACAGGAGTAAAAAAAGTATTTTTTTTTATATAAAATGAAATACTGGTGGCTTTGTTTCACCTTAATCCAATGACCTTACATTGTAAATACAGATTTTTCGTGACACACAAACACAAAATAAATAAGTACAGTGAGTAATAATACAACATGTGTACTGCAACAGGCACTAAGCAGTAGTAGGAAAATCAAAGTCCAAACAAAATAATTTCTCTTTCAAATAGATAATTTTCTTTTGTGCTTTGCAAGTTTTCTCTCCCACTGTTTGATATGATTATTTGCCTTGTATATTTTAATAATATTTACATTTTGTTGGCTCTGTTCGTTCATATTTTCCACCATGTTTAACCACAACTATTAACCCATATTGTTCCTCAGGAATAAAATAAATGAATAAAATATTATAATGCGGATGTTGGATGTTGGGTGTGTTGAATGAATTAATGAAAACGAATGCAAAAAATACAGCAAGTTGAAATGAAAAAAAAAAGTAAATAAAAGAAAATCTAGTTGTTTTGTAGATCATCTGCACGGTTTGGCAATGATAACTGCAAAAGGAGTTGGTAGCAGTTGTTTCGCTGGCACTGCCTGGCAAGAAAAAGACACCCCACCCCAACATAAAGAAAAAACTATTTTTCGCGCATTTTTAAATAATAATTTAACATCATCTCTGGAAAATACATAAATTACGTGTTTAACTAACATTTTATTTGCCTCTGTGCACAAATTTACTCTCAAAAAAAAAAAAAACTTGGCTTTTTTTCGCTCTTTAAATTTTTGTCCTTTTTTTTTTTTTTTTTTTTTTTTGGTTGCAGTTCGTGTGTGGCCGAGTGTGGCAAGGATTGTAAAAATTTCTGTGTTTTGGGGTGTGTGTATGTTAGACACAGCCAGCCACTCAGTAGAAGTTTTACATGCTGCTAAATGTCAAATCTCTTTTACTATCACTAGTGGGTTTTTTTCCCTTTTTTGGATTAAAATTTTGTTTTACAAAAAATAACTTTTGGAAAAAATTGCTTTGTAAAGATGTGATGATTATTACATTTATCTTATAAATATTCATATTTTTGTTTGGAAGGCAGCAACTAACAAATTTTTTTTCTCTTGTTTCAGTTTTATTTTGGTGTGATGTTGACGGAGATGATGATTTTCCGCAGTGTGTGTTATTAGCAACAGTGTTTTTTTTCCATTCGTGTAAACGTTTTCATTAGAAAACCGGAAAAGGAAAACGGACTCATGGTGGTTTCGGCATAAATTTAATATTTTTTTTTACAACACAACAAACAGATTACTAGCTAATATTTGCCAAAAATATTTATCACAACAATAAATATGTTTTAGCAAAATACAACAAAATTATAGATTTTTCAATAGAATAGAAGACTTTTGTGAGTAAATATTTATGGTAGCTTTATAGAATTACAACTCAACTGTTCTTGAATTTTTTTTAAACATTTTTAAACTTACCACTTGTGGCACTTGTCCTGGTATAACTGGCTGTCCTGGTGCCATACCCATTTGTTGCATTAGTGCATTTTTCAAGGCAAGATGATTACGGCCATTTATTAACAATTGATCCTTCAAATGTTGTGGAGGATGAAAATATTTGCAAGGCGGTTTATCACGATTACAACGACCCTATAAATATAAAAAAGAAATACATTAGTTTCTTAATTTTATTCAAGACATTTCAGATTTATCACTGTCGTCTCTTCGCAATAACAAGAATTTAAAGCAAATAAATTAACATTAAAGTGTACGCGTTCTAAGGCTTTAAGGATAATAAACTTGTAAATAACACAAAACTATGTGTGTGTAGTATGTGATGAGCACATTTTCTAAAAAAAAAAAAGAGAACACTAAGACAATAAATAAATTATCTGCTCTCTATTATACCCGTTACGTGTAGCCAAAAGGGCAACAGATAAAATATTTTTCCTTTTTTTTTTTGTGCTTCTATTTAGTTACTTCAAGACTCTTTTTTTTTTATTAATCTTTTCAAGTTTGCGAAATACGTGTAAAAAAGAAAGCAGAAAGAAATATGTCTTTTGAAGCTGTCAGTAGAAGTATAAGAAGGCAACAAGAAATAAATATTATTTTTTAAATGAACAACAACCGTCTAATGTACGTTATGTACTGGTTAGTAAGTAAGTAAGACTGGCATGGATTTTTTTTTTTTAAATTTGTTGCTCCTTTTTGGCTTCAATTGTTTTTCACATGAGCATGTGATAATAAGCAACTCATCAAGGACAACTATGTTCGTTCATGCCTTATGTTGTTTACTTTTGTAATTTAGTGTGTGTGTGTGTGACAAGTTTTAGCGCGTTTACATGTAGTTAATCTGATGTCAGGAGTATTTGCCTTTTTTTATCATTTTGTTAAACGTAAAATAAAATTTAAAAACTTTTAAAGTTTTACTAAATCTCACATACGATTACACATCCAAAAGGTATTAAAATCACATTTGGTTTTTTGGAATTCCGTTGTTATCATACTCGCATTATAAAAGTCTGCACAAACTCTTTGTAAAAAAAAACTACTTTAATTTTGAAAAAATAATTTCTGTGAATAAATTTAATTTTTCGTACTCTGGCACAATGACCTCATTGCCTGGTTTATTTCATTACGATAGAAGCTTTCGTACGTAATGCATTAAGCTTAAGTTCGGTAGCGAGACTTGAAATTAGAAAAACTGTACATTTACGTAAATGTACAATAAATAAAAATAATTTATCAAAAAAATATTTTTTTTTTATAAACATCTCTACTGCTAAAGATACTACGAATGCCATCCCTAGTTTAATGGGTAGAGCACTAACCTACCAATCTGGGAGTCTGGAGGTTCGATTCTTGTCTAGACCCTGGGTGTTTTCTGCAGATAAGTCAAGGAGCAACTGCTACTACTACATGTTTGTGTAAGTTTTCTATTAATAAAAAAAATACAGCTTTTGTAGTTTAATTGCAAAAGATTTAATTGTGAATATCTGGCAGATAATTATTCTAACACTATTTGTAATTAATTGTGGCAAAACATTATCTTGTTAGTTATGGTTTATTTTCATAAAAAAAAGAAAAGTATTTTAATTTTAAAAGATAAAATTCTTTGTAGCTACAACTAAAACTTTTCTGCAACTAAAACATTTATCGTTTAAAGCGTTCTCTTCTCTGCTCATATTTGCTTTTCTATGCTTTTGTTATTTGTAGCTGTAATTTCTTTCCTTTTTCTTTTCTTTTTTTGTTTTTATTTCTACATTTACTAGCATTAACTTACTGAATGAAATCTGTGAATGTGTGCGGCTGTTGTAAGTGTTGTAGAAAAAGTTATTCTTTGAGCTTAGAGCACATAAATTACCACTTAATAAATTACATTAGTTAACGAAATTCTTTTAGTTACTCGCACACAAATAAAATGTGCGCACACTAACGCTTCGTGTTGGCTGAGTATGTTTTTGTGGGAAACACTTTTAACAGATTTAAAACAAAAAGGATAAAACAAGCTGCACACAATTTCTGTTTTAAATTTAAAATCTTAAATATATATTTAACGAATTGTTACTTTAGGGGTATAATAACATGAAAAATTAAACAAAGAAAATATCTAACACTTTTTTTACAATGATTATAAATTATAGCAAAATATTAAAAAAAGTTCTAAAAACGAGAATATTAATAGCAGATTCTAGTAGTGATTTGTTACATAATATGAAAATAATATGTACGAGTATTCTGGAAAAGCTTTTCAGTCAGCCTTATTACAATGCAGTTGACTAAAGTCAGCCTTTTAAGCAAAAAGACATGAAAGCCAATATTGCATTTCCTTTAGCTTTTAAGTATATTTTCTTATAATCTGATATTAAACAGACGACAATTTCTTTCTCTCTTACTGTTTTTTTTTTTGTGCAATTTATTTTTATAAGATTAGCCATTTTCACAATTTGTATGCATGGAGGGCGAGCGAGAGTTAGTTATAGAATAAAAAAAAGAACAAGTAAACCGTATTTAATATTTAAATTTCATACAGATCAAATAAAGCATTTTTCAACATTTAACACTTAACTTATCAGCAATCAGCCAAAAAAAAAAACTATTTTTTAAGGTTCAGTTGCTGTTTCCACTTATTTTTTTTTTTTTTTTAGCAAAAAGAAATGCAATCAAAAAAGAAACTGTACATCAATTTTCTTGTGCATTTTTTATTTGCACATTTTTGATTAGCATACACAAGAAGCAAAACTTAAAGGACATTTTTTTTTTTGGGAACAAAGGACACTGATAAAGAAAGTTAAGCTGGCCAGAACTGCAAAAACCCAATAGATGAAATTGTTTCAAGTAAAACAAATTTAAAGAAACTTTTCCAGGTATAAAAAAAGTTCTAATCTAAAAAACAAAAAGCTTCATGACACTTCAAGCAGTTAGACGAATTTACCGCATTCGATGTTGATCGAAATTGCCATTTCAATTGTATTAAAATTTCGATTAATAGCGAAAGCACAAATACTTTTTTTAAATAAAATTTTAACTAAATTAAATTAAATTACACACTTTTTTTTGTAAATTGAATTACATTATTTTAAATCGCTCTAGCTCTAAATTAAATTTAAATTTTAAGGGAAACCAAAATAACTAATTAAAAAAAATTTGTTCGCTTTAAAGCATAAGCAACAACCCTGTGAGTAGGGACCTACAGTTTTCTCTTTTTGTCAACTTCAGTTTCTTTTCAACTATCAGCAAATGATCTATATCGATCGATCTCAGTATATTAAAAGAAAATTAACAAAAGAAATAAAATAAATTTAATTGTTAATTGTTAAATCAAAGTAAACTC
Source organism: Thelaira solivaga (assembly GCA_947397855.1). Classification (NCBI taxonomy): domain Eukaryota; kingdom Metazoa; phylum Arthropoda; class Insecta; order Diptera; family Tachinidae; genus Thelaira; species Thelaira solivaga. The sequence goes on from OX377614.1 coordinate 52,932,729, forward strand.
AAATTTAAATTATATAAATATTTTTTATAACAAAATTCTCAAACCTCAAAATAAATTAATAAATTGTTAAATACAAATCAACTCAGAAGTGTAAAAAAGATTGTTAATTTTAAAAGACTCAAAAGAGGAAGCTAATTCTAATTTATTTCTCTCTCCAGGCTGAAAACCCCCAAATTATATTTATTTTAAATAACCTGGACCTAATCTTATGTAGTGTTTCCTCCTATATAAGATTTGTTTAAATAATTATTCATGGTCCTTCGAAATTGTTCACATAATTCAGATGTATAATTTCGCACTTTAATAAAAGCTTTCCTTGAAGTTGTGTTAAGATGTATTTTGTCGAATAAGTTTTGTTGAAACTCTGCTTTAGTATAGTACTGTCAAGGAACGTAGAAAGTGTCCAAAAATGTTATTTGTAACACAGTTTTGTAAAAAGTTCAGAGAAAAAATACGGCATTTGTTAGCTCTAGAAATTTCAATTCAATTTACATGAAAATTTCAATCGATATCGACTACAGTAATTGGGCCCCAGATTTTAGAATTTTTTTTTTTTTCTGAGCAGCGGTCATCTTAAAGTTCCTCTTGTGAAGTTTTCTTTTTTTTTATTTGGACAATATGTATACAATTGTATTTTTCCAATTTAATGCTTTTTGCTTTGTAAATGAAATAAAATTTTCAATTTTATGAACCCAATAGGAAAATGCTTTTACTTCTTTCCTTAATTTTCTCTACTCTTTTTTGTGTAAAATTTTTTTCTTTGTGTAATCAAGCATTCAACTGCAGACAAAATTTCAATGTAGCTTAAATGGAAATAAATCTCATGCCGTAATTTGCATCACGTTTTTTTCGTGATTAACCGGGATTTTTTCCCAAGGAAAATTTTTTGTTTGGAAAAAAAATTAAAGAATTTTCTATGACAAAAGAGAGGAGAAATTTGAAATGATCAACCCAAGTACGAATAGTAACCGGGATTTTTTCCCTAGGAAAATTTTATGTTAAAAAAAATCCTAAATCAGAGAATTTTTTATGACAAAAGAGGGGAGAAATTTGTAATTTGTATTCCTGGGGTATTTTTTATTAATAATTGGCCCGTATATCAAAAAGTCCTTTTCAGCGCAGTCAGATTTTTATTCTGAATTCGGATTCATTTTAAAGTTTTTTGCGAACAGAATTTCTGAGGGTCTAAAACCTTCTTAATATTTTTGGCCGGTTAAAATTAACCGGTTTTGTTTATTAATTTAATACAATTATTTATTTCTTCTGAAACAAAAGGGGCCGCTTTACTGCCTATGTGTTGTAATAATAACATAACCGAATTTCTGTTAACTCGGTTATTTATTATAATACTGTTTTTTATATCAAACTAAGTTTTTCATGGTGGTTTAGGTTTAAAAAATCCGGGTTTTCACATAACCGGATTACTATAAAACCGGTTTTTTTACATTGAGGTTATTTAACAAAAAAATTTTTTTCATTGTAGTCTACTCTACGATTCTATGTAAAAAACAATTGGATTTGTACCGATTTTTTTTTGTCTACGTACATAAATAAAATACGAATATATTATTAAATAATTAAATTTTACTGCTGACAAAAAACATTTTTAAAATTTAAAAAAAATTTTTTTCAAATTAAGAAAATGAAAAAGATGGATAGAAAAAAGTTTTGATAAAGCTTGTAAAGCTTTTCACATCATTTTTTATTGCTTAAATAAATATTTTTAGATTATTCTTTCCAAAAGAAGCTTTTTAAGTAATGGTAGCACTAATTTCCTATTGGCTTTTCTGGTGTGTTCACACATAACATGTACAAGTTGAGTGCATGATGTGCAACACAATTGTAAGTGTCGTTTATACGCCACTAAACATTTTCATGTCGTTCAATTGTAATCTGCATGGCTGTTTTGCAATCTATACAGATACAAAAAAAATATATTTTAAATTTAGTTTTTCCTTCGTTCCATCTATTCTTTTTTCCTTCTTTTTTTGTCATCTATATCATTTTGAATTTTGCTATTTTGCATTGAAATGAAACTGAAATTCTCTAAATACTCGCACTGTATATACAAACCCATAGTTTGCCTGGCAAAATAAACTATGGCAACAACAATAACGAAACATTTTGTGAGTGGGAAAAAAAGTGACTGGAAAATTCTAAAAAAAAAAATACAAAAATGCGTTAAATGTATAAAAAATGATGTCCAATTTTTTTCTGCTGGTTGTGCTACAAAATGATAGAACGTTGTGTATATTCTAACAAACTACGAAATAAATAGAAGGAGAGTAAAAAAAACTTGAAGATTATCCTTTTAAAATTACAATGATTACGTTTATTTTGTATAAGTTATTACTTCTTTTTTTCTTCAGTTCTTTGTTACAGTTGAGGGGTAAATAAATTTTTGTACATGCAACAGCAGCACTAAAAGCTTTAGCTTTGGCACCGTTGACTTGAACAAAAAAAAAACAAGTCTGCAGTCATTGTAGTTGTTGGGAGTGCAGTAAAAAAAATATAAATAAGAAAAAGATACAACAAAACAAAAAAAAGCAGAACTTTCTTGAGTTCGGTGGCATTATTATTCAACTAATGTCAGTCAGTTGAAAAGTAGTTTTTCTTTTTGTACGTTTGCATACTTTTGTTTTACACTTTTTGTTTCATTCTCGGTTTTTATTGTGTTGTTTTCTACGTTTTTAATTTTTTATTTTTTTTTGTTGTCCCTCCATTTGCAATTTTAAACTTTGCTTTACACCCAACATATTGAAAAGAGTTTTAAAATTGCTTAAGAGAAATTAATAAAAAAAAGGAATAGAGAAAAGTTGGTTATTTGCAGCAAAAACGAATTAAAAGATCCTTAAAAATTAAGTGGTTTGAAGTAAGGAACGTTAAAAAAATGAGGAAACAAAGGAATATTTTAAGGCATTAGAAAAATCGTTGGAATATTTAATCGATCAAGAAAGAAAACAGAGGTTATAAACCAACTACTGAAAGAATTCTTAAAACCAAGAAATTTTCGAAAAGCAGCTTAATAAAATGTGACATCTTCTTCTTTTTAAGTTGAGACTTAAGACACGAAAATCGTGCAGCCATCATAAGAATCAAAATATTGTGAATTTAATAGAAGGCCGCCAGTTAATCACCAGTTATGATTCAAGCGAATAGTCAATCATTTTGCTCAACAAAAAAATAAATTTTTAGCAGTTTTTGCCATATTTGTTTAAATTCTCCTAACCGTTTGAGAATTATAAAAACAATCAAGAATAAAAAAAATAATGCAGAACAAACCAAAGCATATTTCAAGGCACATACGAATGCACAGACCAGCAGCATATTAAAGGGTGTTGAAAAAATATACAGAAAAAAATACAAAATGAAAGCGTAAAAAAATTCTTAACGCTTTGATAGGTTGTTCTTTTAAATGAAATGTTTTCATTGTATATGCGTGTGGGTATGTGAGTGTGTTTTGCCTGTTCATTTGTATTACATGACAGTTTTTTCTGCTTTTCTACTTTTATTTTCTTTTATTTATTTTCTTGACATTGCGGATAATCTGACTTGAAAGTTATTTATTTCAGTCGAGCAGCACATACACACACTCACACATAAGTCCAAAAACAAAAAGCAAGCGAAATGAAATAAATATTTATATTTTTTTAAGATTTCACGAAATAAATAAATGGGAAATAAGAAACAAAATATAATAAATATCACACATATTTAAGTAATTGCTTGAAGGGAAGAAGAAAATTTATGTAGCCAGTACGTGCTAAAAAAAACATGATCTTGACTAAAAAGCAACATAAAGGAAACAGCATTAAGGGGAAAAATAAATTCATGGTTTAATTTAAAAAAATTATTTTTTTTAGTGTTTTGTAGAAATAAATGGAAAACTTAAAACAAATCTTTAAGCTGATCGATAACGGCATTTTCTCAGCTAAAAAAAAAATATTATTAAAAATAAAATTTCATGTTTGGAGGACTTATTGATAATTTTAAACTGTTAAAGGTACAAATGGATGAATTAGTGACCTTTTTAACTTTTACAGGCAATAAGAGTTGTGTTACTAACAAAGAAGACTAAAATCAGTTCAGAAATTTTAAGTTTTTTTTTTTTTTTTTTTTTTTTTTTTTTTTTTTTTTTTTTTTTTTTTTTTTTTTTTTAAAGCGAACTAATGCTTTAACAACAAATATCTCTTGTTAGTGTTGTTTAAGGTATTATTTCTTTGTTAAGCAAACGATACCATTCAACAACAAAACCCGACAGTAACTTTTTTTTACGACACAAAAATAGTGATATGTAGCATTGATGCTTCTATGTTTTATATTGGCCTATCGCAAAATTCATAGAGGCTGAAAAAAAAATTTGTGATTTGCCTATTGCAATCAATTTTAAGCAAATATTAGAAAAAACAAGAAGATGCTCAAAACTTTTAATTCAAATAAGCAATTTGTTATTTTTAAAATAATTTTTTGAGAGTTTCTTTAAGAAAAATTTTGAATTGCGCCAGCCCAAATTTATTAAAATTTCTATAGAATTTACATTAAAATTTCGAGCGATATAAAATATCGCAATTTGTTTCCAGTTTAGTTTATGTCATTTCAAGAAATCCCTTTACAAACTGCCTGTTTTAGTTTTAATTTTTGCCGCTAATAACAAGTAATTTATAACTTGGCCCATAGTGCTAAACAAGCAGCAAGAAAAAAATTAAACTTTATTTTTAATGTATTCAAATAACATGAGCTGGCTTGGCTGTTTGCTGAATAGGTACGTACCATTATTTTACTTTTTTTTATTTTTGCTTTAGTTTTATTTAATTTCGCTGTAATTTTCATTTTATTTTTTTTAATTATCCGCCAAAAGAAACTACACAAACTCACAAAACAAATAATAAACTTTTTTCGCACTCTTTATGATTCACAAAAAAAAAGGCAAAACATTTTATGACCAATTTTCATATAGATTTATAAAAAAGTACCTTTTTTCTTTATTTTCACATGCAACATTGCATGTTTATGGGATTTTATGAAAGTGTATCCATAATTATGAAACTGAAGCCCACAATAACAAATTTTTTTAGTTTAAGCAACTTGAAAATAACATTTATAATTTTTTTTATTTTTTATTTAAACAGGGTGATTGGAAACTTTTTTTTTACCTATTGTAGCTTTAATTTTACAAAATTTATATCAGTGTTATTTTTATTAGTGTTATTGAAGTAAAGTAAAAATTTTTTTTTTTAAATAAGAATTGCAAAGAATTGGGCAAAGCAATTGGTGACACTCAATGCAAGTTTATTTCTTTGAAGTGTAGTGAAGGTGTAATTATGAAAAAAGTAATCAAATCTCTGATGAAAATTAAAAAGAGTATAAAATTGGTAGATGAGTAAGTTTATGTGGTGGCTAACGCCCATCAATTTTTCATTTTAGGTTAGAAGCTGGTGACCCCTTTCTATATCGAATGAAAACGATTGAAATTTTAGTTTTTTGTTATGAAATAATTCTAAAATGTCGATAGAATTTGTTTTATATCGAATGGTGGCATTTAGCCTTTGGTTATATTTATTATGTTCCATAAAACCTTAACTCTAACTCTTATGGCCTGTGCAGCGATTTCACAAGAAAACCAAAGCGAACGAAAACAAAGCATATTTGTATTGAATACAAAAACAAATTTTCGTATATTGTTTTTGCTTTTAATACAAATTTGCTTTACTTTCGTTCGCTTTGGTTTTCTTGTGACATAGCTGGACAGGTCATTAATAAAATCTTCTGAAGCAAATAAAAAAAAGCATTAGACTATTTAAGCTTCGTTTAATTAAAATAATTCCTTAAATGAGGCCCCTTTCAGTTTTTGCGGAAGCCTAATATAAAAAAACAAATCTCCTTTAGAGTAAATAGATTGAACTGTATAATGTGAAGTTCGGTATTTAATAAAACCCTTTAAACAGTATTTTGAAGCGGCGATGTCAAATTCGTATTATATTTTTTTTTTAATTTGACTCTGGTGTCTGAAAACGACATTCCACAACAAAATCTCCTTTGAGCAGCTTAAATCAACACAGTTGCTTTAAAAATATTGTAGGAGTTGTACCGAAAATCATGTAAATTTTTAATTTTAAAATAAAATTATTTAAAAGAGAAGACAAAAATCCAAAAAATATGACCTCACAAGTCTTAAACAAAACCAGTAACTATACACAGTAAAGCACTCCCTATTACAAAGACTGACTTAAAAAAACAACGCTTTCGCATGGGTCAAATAAATAGGAGAAAATGACTTAATATGACATAAGCGGTTTTTCCACATTTATTGAACTCCCAATTTTAACAACACGAATTCAACTGCCAACAATTATTTTATTTTTTTAGCTAAACGTAATTAGTTCCTAATTCAAATGTTTGATTAAATAGTATTTCATTCAAATGATCCTTAATGAACTCACAACAAAACCAAGTTTCAGCAAACATTAACAAACCATCAACTTTTTATTTTATTTTTGTTTTTCATCCAAATAACTTTAAAGTTAATTAATTTTTCATGCTACAATTAAGAACTATTTAAATGACAATAAATACTAAAATCATTCTGTTTACTCGACAAATATATTTTAATTAATAAAAATAAAATTGTGACAAAAAACAAAACACGGTGTGAGTATTAAATAAATATTAATTTTTTATTACAAGAGTAGGCAAAAAAAAAACCAAAACTATGCAAATTTTATTACAAATATTCATAGATTCAACATATGTTGCAAAAATAAAATAAAAATATAGACATTCAAAGGCAAAAAATAAATAAAAATATAAACAAAAAAATTTAAATTATATTACAAAAAAGGAAGAAAAAACAACTTTTTTTCAAATGTAAAGCACAGCGTCCTGGTGTGAGAGATGACATGGCGAAAAAAAAAATGGACAGAAAAGCAATTTCAATGCTGGTTTTCAATTTTAAAACAAACAATTGCTAAAAAAAATTAATATACAAACAAACATTTATATAACGAAAACAACGACAACAAAAGTACAGTAGCAGTAAAAATTATTGCAACATTTTTAACAAACTTGCAATACTAAGAGGGCTTTCTTCACATTTGGCAAGTACGATTTTGATATTTTCTTTTGAAATACTCTTATTTATTTTTCTTTTTTATATTATTTTCACAAACGTAAATACAGCCAATTCAAATTATGACTGTTTCCCTGAGTATCCAGTCATGACTTTCCAGTTTGCGGGCAATCGGGGTAGAGAAGCTTAAAAAGTCACAGTGGAATTCTTGACACCTGCTTCTTTCGTATAATCTTTTTGTTTAAAATACAATTATACGAATGAAGCTTTCGTTCGCACTTAGCGAAACTATGATTTTGATTTTAAAAACTTATAGCAACTAAATATTAAATTGCAATTAAAAATTTTAATTTATATTAAAATTATAATGAAATATTTTGCCCTTTATTGTAACTTTTTTTATAACTAAAAACAAATTATTTTTTTTATACTTTTACAAACATTCAGACACACAAATAAAACAATTTTGAAAACACGTTCTCCCTCTTACTTTTACCAGAGCACAAGAGCATTTCTATTTGTATTTTCATATTTACTTGCAGATGAATATTTATTTATTATGATTTCTTTCTCTTTACTCCTTAGTTTTAAAATTTAAAATTTTTTTTTTATTTTCATGTTTTTGTAAATAAATGACTTTCCACACATTTAAATGCCATTATTCCAGTCATCTGTCAAACGTCTATATGATTGCAAAAATATTCTATTTTAAATATGTCGGTCTGTATGTCTGTATTTTTTTTTTAATATACAATTTTCTCTATATGACGACACAGTGCCTATTTGATGTTTTGTTTGTGTATTTGTGTATAAATTTTTTCAATTATTTTTATTTAAAATGTTATTTGTTTGCTTAAAATATTGCATTTTTCTATAATAAAAAAAAAGAGAGAAAAAAACTTCTTTATGAGGGAATCTGAAAATATTTGTTTACATTGCGGCAGTAAATGAAATTTTCACTTTATCCTTTATATTAATATATTTAATTCTATAAGGCAACATGGGCCCAAGAGGTTGTAACAAATAATGTAGAGTTAATCGATATATGATGTAGTTGCTTTAGGATATAAGACATCAAGGTAGCAACATACTTTAATAAAAGGATTATAAATAATTCAGAGTTTGAAATTAGCTGCCAGCTTACGTTGATTTAAAAAATAATATATATTAATTTGAAATTAAGTAGTAAAAACACTCTTGTTTAATGTAAAAATCTATTCATTTAACCAACTAACAGTAGCAAAAAAATATACAATTTAATTAAGCATTTAAAAAAAAATAATGCTGCTATGCTTGAATTTTTTTTACTACTTCTATTTTTAATAGTAGATGACAAGACATATTTTAATCAGTTAATAATAGGAATAGTAGCATAACAGCAGAAAAAAAATATACAAAAAAAAAAAAAGAAAAAAAATACTAGTAGCAGTAATTTTCATAAGAACAAAGTCCAGTAATTTCAGTAGCTTCTTAAATTTGTCGGTAATAGCAGTATATTTAAAAAAATGAGTAGCACAATTTACAATACTGCTGCTGGTGTTCAATTTAAAAAAAGTAGCAGTAGCAAAGAAGGAAACAAGTCACCTGATCAATACAGTAGAATAACATTTTAATATAGCAAAAGTAATAAATTTAAAAAACCCAGCATGTGAAGTACTTATAGCAATATGTAGTAACGTTAGTAGCAATACCATTATCAGTAGCAGTAGCAGTAAAAGTACTTGTAGCAGCAGTGGTGCTGTAATATATGGGACAGCAGTAGTTGTTGAAGTAATAGAAAAGGTGATAATAGCAGTTTTGTTAATAGAAGTAGTAGTAGCAATGGTAATTGCTGGATTAATTGCAGTAGTAGTAGTAATAGCAAAAATAGCTTTTGAGCAATAGCACAATGTTACGTACAGCACCATTTTTTTTTATTAAAAAAATTTTTTCTTTTAATTCCAAAAAAAAAAAATTTTTTTTTAAGTTAAAAAATGGATTTTACTTTTTTTATTTTAAAGAAAATTTAACATTTTTAACAATTGAATACTTTATTTACTTAAAAAAACTTTTTTTGTATTAAAAAAGAATTTTTAAAAAAATTTTTAACAATTCAAAATTTTATTTCAATATTAAAAAGTATAAAAAAAAATTTTTTTAAGTAAAGTTTGATACTAATTAATAATAAGCATTAACTATAGACTGTAGCATATACATTGCGGTTTACTCCTTTTTTTTTTAATCCCACTAATACAACATAGAAGCAATAGTATTTATTTTAAGTAGGCCCAAGTGGTAGTAAAATTAATTTAAAGAAATAATTTGCTAGTTAAACAATTCTCTATCACAAATTTCATTTGCTACTATTCTTTTCTGTTTTTATTTATGGAGCGCATTTATAGCATATTTTTATTATACTTTAAAACAATTTTTTTCTAACAACTTGCGATGTTTTATGCCTTAGAGGGTTAAAATTTTTGCAATGCATTAAGCCATAAAGAAAAATTTTTTTGCTTTGAAAACACGAACTGATAACACTTTCACCTAAATAGATTAAAAAAATCAATCAAATCACATGGCGCCAAATGTGATTGATTTGTAAAAACGGTAACAAATAAATAGATATTTACTTATGTGTGTCTGTGTATGTATATTTGGTACAAAAAAGAAAATTATTTATTGCGAAACGGCTAGCATGACGAATACAATCAGTTGAAAATTATTTTGAAAGATAAAATACAAAATTCTACCCTGATTGATTAATTTCTAACTTCAATACTTGGAAAAATGCATAAATTACGTTTAAAATTAGTTTAACACTAATAACGTGTTTTGGAAGCGTTCACTTGTTGTAAGTTGTAAATTTTATTTTCATAATCAGCGTTATTATTCTTTAACACCGTTCTTTTAAATTTATTTATACGTTTAAATTAATTTAAATTTTATTAATAAATTCTAGAAATCTATCCTGACAACGTAAAAATGAATTTAAATGTTTCACCATGATTATGGGGTTAAAATTTTAGGGCTACCATTTTTCCCTACGAGTTATTTGCTGTTAAAAAATGTATTTTTATGTTTAGATAATTTTATAGTAGTTCGAATTTAGCAAAGAAAATGATTAAAGTTAATCACTTTAGTTTTTAATTTCAAATAATTTAATGCCTAAATTTACATATCTTTGAGTTCATTTTTTGAAACCCCTTTAAATCTAATTTAGTTTTTGGTATTTTACTTTATTTTTTCCATATTATCGATTTTCATTTAAACATATTTTTTGTGTTGTTCTTCACTTCCAACAAAATAAAATTATAATAATTACAAAAATAAATAAAAATATTTTTTTTTCATAGCTTCCGAGTACTTTCAATTTTTTTATTATTTTTCATATTTAACCTTCTTTTTATTGTCTCCCCTACGTGTCTAAATGTTCATAAACTGAAATACATACTTTGTCATTTATCGCGTTATTGTCAGTATGTGTGTTGGAATAATTTTAGTTACTCGTGTTTGAAAAAGGAAAAAATTAAATATTAACGAGTATAAATATATTTTTATGTTCATGTCATTTTCTTTATCAGTTTTATGTTATCTGGTTGTATTTCTTTTTTAACTGTTGTGTTGTTAGCAAAGAACAAAAAAAGGAGGGCATTGATTACTTTTAACTGCTGCACCCAGTTTAGTGGGTTTTGTTGTTTTCAATTCTGCTGTAAGTGTTAACAATTTAACCAACCCCAACCCTAACTCTTGTAATTTAGAAAATTTCGCTGGAAGCACACATAAACTCCTCTAGCCCTTCAAACGTTAAAACCACTCACTCACAACAAGAAAAAAAAACAACCCAACTGCTGCTGCTGACTTGCCTTTCTGCTTTTCCTTTTATTTATTTTATTTTTCTATTTTTATATTGAGGCGCAGGCAAACGTTAATGGTATTTAGGTTCGCGTGACTTATGACAGTCCAAAAAAAATTTAACAATTCTAAAAAATAAAAAAATAAAAATGAATTTAAAGAAAACGTTTTCCCTACAAATTCATAAAAATGCCAACGTTATCGATTTTTTTTAAACATTTTATTAATATTATTTTTTTCTTACACAAACACACACACACATTGTAATATTTCTAACAAAACCAAATTTAATGGCATACTTTAAGGAGTTTGTCCTTTTTATGGCAGATCATTATATTGAATGGAGCACACAAGCGCTTAAAAAATTGTTGACATTTATGAATACAAGACAGAAATGAAAAACAAAAAAACATTCAACATAAAATGCATGCAGTTTTTAACCAGCGTTTATAAAATAATAATAAAATAAAATTTTTATTATTTTTCTTCAAACACGAATGGTGTTGGTTTTAAAATAAAAATTTGCTTTTAAAATCATTAAAATTGCAAATTGTTAGTAAAATATTTACATTTTTAAATTAACTTAAGTATTATCTTAATATACAATTCAACAAAAGTAATAAAAAAAATTAATTTATAATAATTTCTTAATTCCCTTCAGAATCCAGCACAGAGACGAAAACAGTTAATTGAATTTGATATAATAAAAAATGGTTTAAAATTTTTGAAATTTGCCAGCCCTCTTATGGTCCCTTTGCAAAAATCATGACTTCAATTATTTTTATTAATTAATTATTTTTGTATGTAAAAAAATTTTATTTTTATGTTATTAAAACATTCAGCCTTTCTGCTTAAAAAACAAACAACAAATTAAAACAAATTTTTTATTTTAATTTTAACTCTCAATCAGTTTTTTTTTTTTGGTTTATTAGAGATTGTCATGGTTTGTTTAATTTTCAAAACTACGAGTTTAACCATTAATTACACATTTTAATAAGTCTAATATATTCGAAGTTTAGAAAATAAAATAAAATAAAATTCCCAAAAATTCGTTTACCTTTTTAAAAAAAATTTGTAGGCGCGTAAAACAATTTCAATGTAAATGTTATGCAAAAATTTTATTTCACTCTTTTTTTAACAATTTTCAGATGCATTTGAATGCTTGATTAAAAACCACTTTATTTAATTAAAAAAAAAATTACAACTACAAAAAAAACGAATGCAACAAACATATAAATGAAAAGCAGAAGCCTTAGTAGCCATTTATTTAAAAAAAAATTTAAATTATTTAAATTTAAATATAAATAAAGGCAAAAAATACTCATACGTTCAAAACTGACGCTTTAGTTGTTACGAGGGTACTTGCAAGTTATTCTGAAAATGAAGAAAAAATTCTAGTTTTAAAGCTTTGTAGTTTGTTTTTCATACAATGAAATGCAAGTAATTTTACTATTTAGTATTTTTTTATTATTAATTCTTGCACAACAAGACTATCTAAGTCTTTTGAATTTCCTCGTGCCAAGTACTTATTGAACAGTCCGCTACTTTTTTTTGCTTTCATTACACTTGTTAGTTACTTTATTGGCAAATAGTTGCTTTATAACAGGTATTTCCAAATACTTTCACATAAATGAAATAAAATACAAAGGCAACAACAACAAACAAAACAAAAAACAGAATTGCAGTATAATTCTCACTTTTTCCGAATTAATTTCCGTTATGGCAAACCAATTGAAAATCCAATTTTCAATAAAGTCGTAAACTGTAGATTTAAAAAAAAACTATGTGTTCAAATTTACACATGCATTTTACACAAACATCGCATTTCCACACACACACTTTTAAGTGTGATTATGTGTGTGTATGTGCGTGCGAAAAAAATATTACATGTTACAAGCAACATTGTTTTTGCTAAAATACGCATTGCAGAAGGTTTAATACTAAAAAAAAAAACCAGAAGGAAAAAATAAAAATTCCTACACTACTACAACGCCTACTTTTAAAACCTACGCCCTACAGAAAACCTTAACTTGAAAAATACAACAAAAGTAAACGAAAAAAAAAAAAACTAAATAATAATAATAAAAAGAACCAACAACAGCAGTAGCAGAAGTAGCAGCAACAGAAATTTCAACATATTGAGCCTTAATGTAGGCAACAGAATATAGCGTAACAACAACAACAATAATCAAAAATAAGACAATTAAATAAATACCAACGTGCATGTGTTAGTATGTCGTCTATTGATTTTGCTAAAGGAGTGTTTGTGCATTTCAGTTGTGTGTGTGTGTGTGTACATGTGTACGAGCAGAAATGTACTTATACAAATGCTTAACTTTAATATGTGTACGTGATAAGCCCATTTACACACATATACTTACACACACACAAACATACACTCATACATAAGCGCAAACAACAATTTAAGAGATTTGAGAGGCATGATATGGCGTTTATAGTGTATAAACATATTGAAGTATTTCAACATATAAAAAGTTCTACCTGCCCACAAGCATACAACGTTTATTTATTCATATAATAAACATACAAACAAACAAGCTAACAAACAATGTACAGCTATTTCCAACTTAAATTTACTCCTACCCTACAAGAAACACGTTTATATCGACACTTGTAATATTCAGGGCTGCCAGCCAGCTAAATTTAACACGAAGTGCTAAATTACAAATTAAAAAGCTAGATCAGGCAATGGGTCCTTCCGTTTCTTTTTTATTAAAAAAAAGGAACCCTCTAAAATTGGAAAAAAAAGATATGGACACCATGGGGCATCTCAAGTAATTAAATCTTGCAAAATTTTCAAGGGTCTATTTCTCTACAAGCGAACAATAGCTTCTTTGTGTCGAAAACAAAAACAAAATCCGGAAATTTGTTTTTATTTTCATTTCAAATGTACGTAATTAGCTATCGTTCGTTAATACGAAAGCAGGCAGCAAGGCAAGTCTTTATTCGGGTTTCAAAAATTTAAATTTTAAACATAAATTTGAAATACGGTCAACCCTGTTTGCAAAACATGTTTATTTGAATCTCTTCTCTCTCCCCAAGATCTTGAACCTGCTTAGTAGAATAAAAAATTTGCACTACCCAAAACCCATATACTCAATGGGAACTGCAAGTTGGAAGAGACGCTAGAAATTAATATTTTAAAAAACGGTCATTTAATAAACTTGATACTTTTTTCTTATAGAAACCAAATAACTGTCACACTGAGAATACAACTTCGGTTGTGAGAATCAATTATGATAATCAAACTTCTTAGTTTGAAAAAGTAACTAATATTCGCAATAATACTGACTGGAAACAAAATCTCGGAAGAGAACGACTAAATTACTTGGCCTGACCGGTCAGGAATACGCATTGTCACGGGAACGGCACTTTGTAGAGTATTGAAACACTTATCTAATTATAATTAAGTTGCTTGCAGCAGACTATCTACGAATGTGAAGTTACTCCCCTATTTAGTTGTTCGATCTGTGAAAAATAGCACGTGGGCACCAAAAATAGAATAGTGAGTACCTATTACGAATATTTGTTACCAAGTCTTTGGCAGATCTGAAGAATTTTCTTATTTTATGAAAAGTTTTATAAATAATAGTTTTTGTGCGATCAGAACTCCTCCTTCAAACAACAACCATGAGTAGCTCTGCATCTTTTTCGTATAATAATGGGACATAAGCGTAGCCATATCTTGAAGCAATTTTTTTAAGAAAAATCTGTCAGATTTTCCTGCCATAAAATCTAACGATTGTGTAGGCCAGTGAATTATTTTTCAGTTATTTTGAATAATTCATATATTACTTCTCACTATTTAAATATTTAACACTAACAAACATACCAAAACCCGAGGTTTGTCTCGGTAATGGTGGCAATAAAGAAAGGGGAATTCTTTTCAGAAACGACGTTCGTAAAAATGTGACATTTAGCGAATACATTCCAAGTGAAAAAATATATTTACAAAATGTCAATAATAATCTTGTCATCTACCATATACGAGTACCTTATGATTACTTTCAACTTTAACGATTAAAACAAAGCGTTCTGTGGCTATTGCCAATTCGTTTATGGTCGCAATATAATTTTCTTCCTTTGCAAACAATCCGCTTTTATTAAAATAAATTATTAAAAGTTCTTTGTAAGAGTTTGAGGTTTTTTTTTAATTTTCTATTTACTTCAAGCTGCAATAAACTGAATAACTGACCTTTAGCTAGATAAATATTTTTCCAAAGGGGTTTTTTCTTTTCAAGCGTCCGTGTATGTATTTAAACTAGTAAGCCAAATGTATTAATATGGGTATTACAATCATTTTTGTTGCCCATATGCATTTGCTGTTGTATACAAAACAAACACACGTGCACACAGTGGAAAATGCACTTATTTTTTACACGTACCCACATATACGCTTACCATCAAATATTCACAATATTTTTGCCAGCAATTCTTTTGGCGCCAGACAGCTCGACGTTGATTTTAAATTACAGACCAAAATACCATCTCTCTCCTTCTTTATATATCACCCTTTCACTTGCACACACTGACCACTATTTTTTTTATACACAATTTACACTCATATATACATATGTATGTAAGTGTATGTGCGGGCTTTAATACTAGGTATGTTGCATACCTACCAGCAAGTCGTCTGACTACCTACCGTCACGTTTATTTTAATTCATTCAACCTACAGTACAATTTTAAATCATTGCAAATATATAAACAACAACAAAAAAACTTGTACACATACAAGCACTTGCATACATGCACCTTCCTACATCAACTAAAAAGGGGCAGATTTTAAAAGGGCGGGTAACAGGTAGTAAATTTAACTGTTTGTTGGAGTTCCTGCTATACTGGCTGCCATTCAAACAAATAACGCAAACGAATGAATATGTTGCAAAAAGGATGGGTTGCATTGCAACAACCAAATAAATACCTTTGGGTTATTTTAAAATAATACCTGAGGTTTTTAGTTATTTTTGCTTAATATTTCGGATTTTCCATTTAAATTTAAAACGTATGTTTGTTCAAAAACATAAAAATAAAATTCATTTTATTAGGGCAGTTCAAAGTAGTACACAGATACGAAAAAAAAGAGAAAATAACAGAAGAATCAAACGAACTATACAAATAATATTAAAAATATTTTTATTTTTTTTATATAAAAAAAGTCAAGAAAATTTAAAAATCCAGAATAAACAAGCAAACCTCAATTCGTTTTTTTTTAGCTACTGAGATATCGTTAATAGTAAAATACCAAAAAGTACTATATAAATATTAAAATGTAGCAAAAATTTACTGTTTGCTGCTATAAGTCACACTGCAACTGCTACAAGTTAACACAAAAACGTACCACTAAAAATTTTTAAATATTAAAGTACCAAAAATGACTTGAGTTTGAAAAAATTCTAGTCGTTTTCATATTTAAAAAAAAATAAGAAAATTTCTTAATAAGGGGTTTTCAAACCAAACTATTTTTTGTAATTTTGCGAATGCCTTTCCAACGTTCAAGTGATAGATTTTAAAAATGTATTTAAAAAATACTCTCCCTTACTTTTAAAAATTATATTGTCACAACACAATTTTACAAAGCTATTGCTGCAGCCTATTACTTACATTTCAAACTAACGGCAAAAGGTATGGCGGTCAAACTGGGCAACAAAAAAGAATCAAATCTAATCCTTCTAATCCGACTATTTTTACCCACAAATAAAAAAAATTTCTAAAACTACAAACGGAGTAAAAAGTAGAAAAAAAGAATATTTAAGTTTATAATTGGTGGATTTAAGTTGTCAAGAAAGAGGAAAAAATACGTACGAATGCTAAAAAAAAAATATACAAAAATAAAAAACACGTTTATGCACTTAAATTTGTGAAAAAATAACATGAAATAGTATTTGAAATTAAACGAACAATGCAGACAATTGTTGTGGAAAAAGAAGTAAATTGAATAAATTAAGTGAAATGGAACATTTCAGCACTTGAATTTTATTTTAGAAAATATGCTGACTAGAGTATTAAAAAATAAACAAATAAAATTAAAAAAAAAATATTTTATAAACAAGTTCGTTTTCAGTGTTATTAAAGGCTCAGACAAGAAAGATTTTTAAAAAGCTTTTAAAGTTAAAGAAAATAAATTTGTTCTTATTATAGCAGCTGCTGTGCTTGTTTTTGTTGTTGATCAATTTATTTAAAAAAATTCAAAACTTTGCTTCAATTATGGCCTAACATTGAACCTTTAGTTATTGTGTGTTTTCTATTTTTCCCGTTTGCCGGACCTTAGCATTTTAATTTTATTGAAATTGATTGCTTATGGAGCACATAAGCAATAGGTAAATAAAAATACAAAATTTAATTACTAAACAACCTCTTTTTAAGTTGCTTACGGTACCTATTGTAACTAATAAGGAATAACAACAATAAGAAAAAATCTTATTTAATGCTCCTAATTTTTGCTTACCTTATAATCGTGCTAAAAACAGCTCTCTCAATGAACAACGAATGAGCCTCAACTCATTTACATAATAAACTTGATGAACTCACTTCAATGTACATACATAAACTGACTCTCTTTGATATTTATTAACTCGCTTTTTATTGCATGTCTCTCTCAACACATTTTTTTTTACAAGTAAATACGTACAAAAACACTAAGAACAATTTCTTATTTCTTTTGGCAAACCAACAACAAACACTAACTAGAATGACGATGTCACACTTTTTTCATTTGATAAAAGAGTTTTTGTTATACACACGCACTTAAAATTTTTAAAATACGATTTTTTCGTTGATTTTTTTTTAATATTTTGATCAAATTAATTAAAAGAATTTTCTTTTTATTTATATTTAACAATTACATTATTTATATTTACAAATTAAGACTTAAAGTCACTTTTTTTTCTTAAGCACACGGGCTGTGATATCGACGGCAGTAAATTAAAACGCGAACTGAATTGATGAGTGCAATGAATGGTGCGTAAGAGGGAGAGAAAACAACAATTAACTGTAAATAAGTGTATGTATGAAGGTAAGTATGTAAGTAAGTTTGTAACTACATCTGTAAATACGTTTTTATATATGTACTCGCATTGCAATAAAACAGATACGGCAATATGAGTTTTATTATAATAGTTTTTTTTTTATTTTGTTTGGATTTTTATTTGTTTTTTTTTTCTTCAAATGTGCATCTAATTTTTATTTAATAAAACAAATAATACTGTTTTAAGGCATCGTTACTTATTTAATGCGAGTAGCAGAAGATGTCTCCAGACATAAAGACCGATCCTTTCTTTGATCTTTTTCATGTAATCTAAGCAGATTTATTCTACGATTGCTTAATATTGAACCAGTGCTGGGTATTAACGTATAATATAATTAAGGCAGAATTTTGTATTATGTTTAGTTAACAAAATAAAAGTGAATGACTTTTAAATTAAAAAAATATAATAAATAAACAGTTTTTGGTTATTTTAAAAGGTATTAAACTCCTAAAGTTAACTAAAATATACAGTCACACATTCGTTACTGTAAACAGAAAAATATAGAGTTAAAAATAAAACGTGTGTGAAGTTAAATATGCCGAGTTAAATTGTTTTTCAGTTCGGAAGTTACTTGGGATTATTTAAAAAAATTTTTTTTTAATTTTCATATACGCTAGTGCTGAAAGGGGAGGTTGTTTAGATTTGTAATCTGCTGGCCAAATATTCAGAAATTACTTTGTGTTATTATTAAAAAATTTTAGAAATTCCCTTATTCTCCAGTACTCTTGCTTTAAGGGATATTTTGCAGAGGTACCATTCATGATTTTCCACATGATACTCGAATTTAATCTGTACGTTATAAGCCTTTTGGAAGTGTTTTAATATATTTGGAATATTTTGTAGTTTTTATTTTATCATTCAAAACGAAAATTGCCAAAAATCCCTTTAGAGCAATAGTACTGGGGAATATGGAAATTTGAAAAAAAAAAT
This sequence comes from Thelaira solivaga, assembly GCA_947397855.1. NCBI lineage: Eukaryota > Metazoa > Arthropoda > Insecta > Diptera > Tachinidae > Thelaira > Thelaira solivaga. The sequence goes on from OX377614.1 coordinate 52,951,608, forward strand.
TCTTTTAAATAATCCGAAGTAACTGCTGATTATTTGGGGCACAGGGGGGTTACTCTCTATTGCGATGAGAAAGAAAACGCATTGCAACTCAATGTAAAAAGCATACAGATGCGAATGGTTTTTCTTTCGCATCGCAATAGAGAATAACCCCCCAGATTACAAATCTAAACGACCTCCCCGTCCTGTCCCGTAATCTTTAATGGTTCGTGCGGAAGTTGCTAAAATTAATCACAGCAACAGTACTGGGGTATGGAAATATCCAAAATTTTGTCTTAAATTAGAAAACACAAAATTCAATTGTAAGTCTAAATACACAGATATTTTGAATTAAAATGTGTGAAATTTATTTTGCAGATTGGTATCTTTCAATGAGCATCAATACACAACAGCAGCTGTTAAATTCACATCATTGACTTTCAGAAAGTCAATAGGCTTGTCTAAAAGGAGAGCTTTAGAGAAAGAAATTTGTAAAGTCTTTTCTGCTGCTCTTTTTCTACATTTGCTTTGTCATTTATTTTACAATTACAAAATAATGATTTAATATATTTTTAAGAAAGTATTTCTGAAAGTTTCCAATTGAAATATATTTTTTTTTGTTTAACACATAAGAAACTAAAATACAGCTTTACTGCATTAAAAATATAATCTGTATAATCTCTATAGAGAGTTAAAATATAAAACGAAATTGCAAATAAAGACAGACGACCACAAAAATAATAAAAATGATATCACTTTATTTTAGATTTATTTTCTCCTCATATTCTGGTAATTTTTTTATTTATGCCTTCTTGTCACTTAAAATTGTACCAAAGTACTGTTTAGTTCTTTCACATAAATCTTTACTTTAGGGTCTTTCTATATAAAAAAAAAAGAGATAAAAAATAAAATGAAAAAGAAAGTACGTTAAATCATTTTTGTTGAGTGAGTATGATTATAGAAATTTTCATTTTTATTGAGGAGTAAAATTCAATATTTTTCTTTAGCAAACACACATGCAGCATACTTTCTTCCCATGTATGAGTGTGTATTCTTTTCATTTTCATTTTTTTCTTATTTATATTTTGTTAAGCAAAGAGGCAAAATTTTTATATTTAAAAAATATAAAAGAAAAACAAGACAAAAAAAAACATTTTTTTAAATAAAACCATAGAAATCAATATTATTACCAACAAATATTTTGTAACAATGAAACAAATGCAAAAGCAGCAACAAAAAGAACAACAACAACAATAAGAAATCACAATACTACAGTTATGGCCAAAGAAATGAAAACGGAAATCGTTTTTATTTCCTTAAAATTTAAAGGAAATTAAATATTTCTTGAAGAAAAAAATTAACAAAAATCTCTAGAGTGATCGAAAGTGAGTTGTTAATGAAGACAAAATGAATTTTAAAAATTTCTGCTAATTTAATAGAAAACTTTAAAAAAATGTATACAAATTATAGTTCCCCCAGTGAGTTGGCCACATAAACCAACCAACTAAGGCAATATTTTTTTTTAATCTTTAAGGTTTGGACTAAAAAAACCTTAGTGGAAATTTGCTTTATAAATGTATCATCCTCTCATATAAAGATTTCTTTTAAAAATAAATTTTTTATACTCACAGCCGAATACATTTGTATCGAATGTCTTAAAATTTTATTTATTTAATTACCTGCAAAGAAAAGAAAATAAACAATTGGAATTAGTAAACAATAAAATTAAATTTTAGTATTATTTATTAAAAAAAAAAATATTTTTATTTAATAAAGGCTTAGTAAGATTATGATAGTAGGTATCGAATTAAATTGATCGAAATTTTACCATTTTTTTATAAAACTATTTAAAACTTTAAAAAAATGCTCTTAAAAAATTTGATTTTTTTAATATAGAAAATTTTTTCTTTTTAATTATTAAATAAAAATCAATGCCTACTCAGTTACAGTTTTTCACTTTCTTGTTTGAAGTTTTTTGATTCAATACGTGTGACAATATAAGTATACAATAGTTTTGCCAGGAATTAATGAGACTAGAGAATAAACCACTGAAGATCAGAGTAGCTTACGGATATGTCATGCTTCTTAAGCGCATATTAGAAAATTATGCGTGGAATTTCAGCGTGGTACATATGATGAAATGTAATCGTGCTCGTGTAATAGGGAAAAATTGCTTTCAAAATTTTTTGATATTTTCACTCTCTCTCATCATACCGTGCTGGTATGACGGGCATGATCGTTCAGCTGTTCAACTAAATGCACACAAGAAAAAAAATTCATTGGAATATATTCCCGGGTTCATAATTGCTCTGCTAAGTATTTTTTTTATCTGTGTGAAACATAATTTTTTAAAACCTCTTTTCCATTAGTGCTTTTATTACAGACTTCTCTGTACTCTAGTTTTTATTGATGAAAAAAGTACAATAAAGTCTAAAAAGCTAGAAGCCTTAGTAAAATGTATACGAAGTAAAACCATAATAAAACAGACTTAAAATTTGTTTAATTAAACGAAACAAGTGTGTCAAAGCTAAAACAAATTAAAAGAAAAACTACACAGGCAATTTCTTTTTATTTTTATTTTTGTTTTCTAACTTTTTAGTTTCAAGGCAAAAATCAAACTCACAAAAGCAAAAAAAAAAAAAAAAAAAAACACACACACACACTCACAAAATATTTAATGAAACCTGAAAATTGTTAACAAATATATTTTTTTGAAAGAAGGAGGCTTCACAAAAGATTTCTTTTTCAGATCAATTACAGTTTCAAATAAAATAGCTGCAGGAAATTTATAAGAATTGTGCCAACACAAAATACTGTTGCAATAAGCGACCTACAAATTGAAAACGACACACGCTCATTCGAAAATGCCTGTTTTTGCTTTCGCCATTTGTTTCGGCCTCATGTATTTTAAAAGCATTACACTTTAAATAACAATACAAAGAAAGGTTCCAACTCTCTTTTTAGCCAGATAGTCCGCCATTTTATTGCCCACATACTCATCATCTTGTGGTATCCACATTAGCATAAACGAATTCCTTCTAAAAAAGCATCAATAACTTTAAAGCATTCCCAAATCAGAACAACTTGTTAATGAATTTAGATTCTGGTAACATGAGTGGCTTAGCTCAACAGCGTTGGACTTCCCCCATTACTTCCTCGAAATGTAGGCCCACAATTCTCTTATTAATCTTAATGTGAGACTCCGTTGAGTTTTCTTTTATCTGCAGTAATCGATATCAGTAACTTTTAAGGGTTCGACATGCTGTTATTTTTAACTCCATATTTTACTGTTTGCACTAACGAATGTGTGATTCAGTAATTTTCGGTTAAAAATTTACCACTAATATGAATACCGTGTACCAAAAAGGCTACAAGTTACAATGTACAACAACCAAAAATGGCATGTCGAACTCTTAAAATTTACGGAAGCGTTAAAGATTAGCTGAAGACTCTTAAGTTCACTCAAGTCATTTTTTTTAAATAGGTCTAGCAAAAACTTTTAAAATAAGCCAGGTTTGCTAACAGATATTTAAAATTTACACACAGAAAACAACTTCGGTTGTGAGAACTAAATTTATTTCTAATCAAAAATTCATTTGTGTTCATCAAATTTTTCAGTTGTAGCAACCAGAATTCGATAATACAGGCCAAAAATATAGTTCTGTTAAAAATATTTCGAGCTGTAACACCAAATTTCTATTGTTAAGATTAAAAAATTCGATTATCACAGCTGAATTTTTGATTGGAAACAAATTTAGGTCTCACAACCGAAGTTGTTTTCTGTGTGCACTTTCAGTAAATTATACTTAAATTCATTAAGAATTTTTTCATATTGAACCTTTGAAAATTTATTTAATTTATAGACAATTTTTTATCAAAAAAAAACATGCTTGTTAAGACGTTGACAAAACATAATCATGTTTCACTCTAAGGAGGACAACATGTGTTCTTGACCATCTTTAAATATGCAAGCACCCTCATCATCTACTTGAAAACTTTACTTACAAAGCAAACATGCACATACACACATCGAGCAAAAATAAAAAACATGACGTGAAAAGACTTCAAATTAAAAACGAAGTAAAATGAGTAAAATAAACAAAAATTCTATATTAAAAATCTATAGAAGCTCCAGTAGCACATGTGTGGTGGTTTATACTGGAATTTATATAGATCTTTTAAGCTATACAAACACACATACACACACGTCACGTCACTAATGTTTGCGTTTATCTCAGCTTTGGTTGCTAATACTTAAATTGAAAAGAACAAAAAACAAAATCACAACTTTTTTTTGTTTGTTTGCACAACAAACTGAGCATATGAACAGATTTAGTTGCAAATACTTTGGCCACTAGTTTTGCTTTTTGCTGCTATACTCCAACTACTGAAAGTTACAAGGACATTACAAAACATGCTGTAATGAGCCTTGTTCAACATAATATCAATAAGGTTTTTATCTTCATTGATTTCATTTTTTTGTATATTTTTCTAACAGATATAATCCTTTTGAAAAAAGAAATCTTAGAGCAAACATTGTCTTTTGGCTTTAATAAAACATCGCATTAAATATTAAGTATAAAAAAATTAAAAATAGATGCGAGGGCAAAAAGGATATAAAAGTAAAAACAAACTCATCATCAATCTCAAAACACATGCCTGCACACACACGCACACCGTACCGTCTTTCTGCTTATCACTTTTTAGCTCTTAACAAAGTCAAACGATGGCAAGCAATCGCCATTCCCATGCTATACAGCAGCCACCTTCGTGCTTTATTGCCAACCCAAAGACTTAAGAGGATGTAAAACATAACGTAAAGAGAAATAATGTTTTATCGCATGTTGCACGTCAACATATTGACAATTGAATTATATGCTACAGCACGGCACAGCACAGCACAGCAGAATGATTTCAAATCCTTGTAAAACTGTTTAATGCAATAAAATGTTAAATTATAAACAACAACAATAATTTATTTGTTAAGATTTACTAGCCAGCCAGCAACGAAACGAGATACAAGATTACAAAAGATACATTCAAGTACATGCAAGCATTGACCAATAACACGCTTTAATATTTTTCATTTTATTATTATTATTTTTTTATTTAGTTAAAATGACATGTTTTCTTTGTAACAAGAAAATACTTTAAAAAAAAGAAACTAATCTAAAGCTAAAGAGCCACTAAGCAAGAAATTGATAAACCTTAAGAATTTTAGTTTAAAATTAAATGAAAAGAAAACTGAGGAAAAGAAATTTTGTTTGACATTTTAAATTAAAAAAATTTAAATTTAATAAAAACTTGCAAAAGCTTAAATTGCAAACGCCTAAATATTGTTGGACCCTAAACAAGCTGAATTTTGTTATCGTTTAAGAAGTTTTAAGCAAATGGTGTCGCGGTTGTCATAAAATGTCAGTAAAATAACTAACTTGCCAATAGCACGGCATCGTTTTTGGGGTATTTGTTTATCAAAAGCGGTGAAAACCGTCGTTAGTAATTTTGATCAAGATACACATACCACAAGTGATAAAAAAATAAAAAAAGGAAAAACGAAGTCTATAAGATTGCTGGAGAGCCGTAGAGGGACATAAGGCAGTCAAAGAGACTTGTTAACCCTGAACGTATTAGGACAGATGGTATGCTTAACCTCAGCAGAAATGACATCAAACTCACTGAACGATTATAGACTCAGTTACCACATGAATAAATTGTTGTGGTAACTAACGACTGCTATTGTTTCTGTCAAGAGAGGCAAGAAACATCGCAAAATATTCTATGCGTTTGCTCAGCTGCAGCAAGGCGAGGCAGGGGCATATTGGCTCCAGAAGAATTAGTCTTGGATTGTTTTCTTTGGAAATTCATTTACACAATAGATCTCACATTTCGGGGTGCAATTACAGCTTATAGTATGTAGTAATTAAGATGAAGGGTAATGAATTTATGGAACTCTAAACGTAGTTCGGGAAAAACGAAGATAAGAATTTTCAAAGAAAAATAGAAGAGGGCTCATTTGGGTCTTCTGATGTGACATATGTAGAAAAGAAATAGAAGACAGAAGGACAAAGAGAAGTAGAGAAATAGTAACAGAAGAAGGCGAACCTGTCAGCTAAAACAATTGCTACTTCCAAAGAAGCCAGCTAATATGCCGACTACCAAATCGAACGCACAGTAAAGTCTTGCAAGTTGTGCCCCCAGATTCTCCTGTGGCAGAGAAACTATTTCCTGCTCTTTCATAACTTCCACAGTAGTCAGACTAAGAAACATTTTCTGGTTATATATAACCTGTTATGAATAACAATTCCCCGGGAGTTTTTTTGTTTTTCTTTTTTCATTTTTGTGTAAAAAAAATTTTATTTCTATTATTTATCATAGAACTTAAGGAATATATTGGGCTGATAATATTCAACAATGATTTATGGCGGCTGCCAGAACAATCTGTTATTGTATCAGAGAAAATGGGTTTGGACATACACTACGAAAGCCTGAGCAGGAATTAGCACGAGTAGCACTAGACAAAGAAACCTGTAGGTAAATTATGACTTATGATATCGGTCGAAATTGTAATGTAATTTAAATGGAAATTTCAATTGAAAAGCGACTATTTTCTTAAAAATGCATTTGATACTCTTTACTTCGTAACTTATTTTCTTGTAGGACTTAAACCCATTATAAACGAAAAGTTTTTTAGGTTAAACTTTCTATTATTTATTCATGTCATAAACACTAACCCACAACAACAACAAAAAGTTAATATTTATTTATAGTACAAAAATAAAACAAGAAAAACGAAAGATAAATGAGCCAAAATATGCACAAAAGTCCTGTAATTTACAAAATGAGAAAAATTAAATACAAAATTTTGAAATAATGCCAAACAAACAACTAAAACATTAAAAAAATGTATTTATAAAAATGAAAATTATAAAGAGGGAAAAACAAAAGTTTAACAAAAAGGCTTTCATTTTAACAAAATTTGAAAATATCAATTTGCTAATGGTTTCTCTCAGCTACAAAAAGAAAAAACAAAAACTTTGTGTCACACATTATTTGTAATTAATAAAAAGTAAGAACTAATAAAAAGAGAACTTTAAAAATTCGCTAAAATAAATGTTTCAATAGAAATTTCTGAAAGCAACTAAAGCAAATATGTTCCTTTTGCAGCAAAACAAAAATAAATTTTCTTTTCCTGCTCTGGCATATGTTGCGCTCTTACAAAAATATTATAAAAAAAATAAAAATTAGCCTTACCAGTGACTGAATGACTGGTTGTTTTAAGTAAAATGAAACTTTCATATACGTTACGTTACAATCCTGTTAATTTTTTTTCTCTGCTCTTTTCCAACACACACACACACATACAATTTGCAAAATTTCCTGAAATGTTTGGTAGTGTCTGCGTGTGTGTTTGCTTATGAAGCATGAGTATATATGATGGCTGAGGCAATATAAAAATTATTTATTTTGTATGTTTACAAGGATGTGTGCGCTTGTGTTTAAAACTCCTAAAAGTAGTCTGCAGAAAAGCCCTGCCATAAACAAAGTAATAAATGTAAGTGCTGTTTCCATATGGGTAAAATAATATTTCTTTTTTCACTAAAATATTTTTCATTTTCCATTTTAAATTTTATGTATTTTTTTTTTTTTTAGTTAAATTTTTTTATTATCAAAAATGACAGCGCCTTTATGACCAAACAAAAATATTAAAACAATAACTGTTGCTTAACAAAAATAAAAAAAATGTGGTGTGAGCAAGCAAACAAATAGTTTTTCTCCTGGGATTTTTGCCTTAACGAATGGAATCTAAAAATAAACATGATGCATATGGAAGTATAAAACACAAATGTAATTGTTTAAAAAATAATAAATTTAATAAAAATTTGAAAAAGAAAAATTAGAGCGAATTAAATTTTTATTTTTTTTGTTGATAATTTATTCTACCTTTATTCTGCTCTTATAAGACACTTAGTCTGAATTCAGACAAAATTTTTTCAATAGAAAAATTTTTTATGCAGTTAAGCATCTCTTTCGCTAAGAGCAACTTCAAACTACAAGTTAAAAAAATTGTATTTGTACACAATTTTTCTGCCAACGGTGTTTAATTAACAGCTGACTGCGGTTAATAAAATGATACTAGTAATAACTGAAGCGGAGTTTACTTTATTGTTCCGAACAAAATACTTTACAGCACAAGAAGTTGTTTTATGTAGTTAAATGGCTCTTTCCATCAATGAACGATCCGTTCATCAATTTTACAACGTTTGGGTTTACGTTTTTAAATCTTCCTATAGTTTGACGAAAAGTAGGGGATATGTGCCAGGTAGAGGAAGATTTTATTTATAACTAATCTGGGTGGTTGTAGAAATTATTAATAAGCCCCTTATTTAGCGATTTAATTTTCTATGGTTCATTCGAAAGTTAATAAAATCACTCAGAGTGACAGCACTGCGTATAAGAAAATTAAAAAAAATTTTTTTTTAAATAATCCCAAGAAACTTCTACATATTTGAGGGATAGACTACAAATCTAGACGATCTTCCCTTTAAAATGATATATGTCCCATCCAGTAATTTTCTTTGGAAGATGCTAAAATTCCTCCTCAGAAAACAGCACTGGGTATACAGAAATTTATAATAAAATTTCCGGACGAAACATAGAATATTACGGGATAAGACATATAAAAATTTTAAAGGAAAGGTTGTCTAGATTTGTAGTCTACTGCCCAAATACTCAGAAACTACTTTGGATTATTTAAAAGAAAAATTTAAATTCATTTATAACTAAGTATTCTTGCTCTGAGGAATTTTTACCATTCGCCATTTTGCTGAGGTGCTATTCATGATTTTGCACATGATATTTAATCTGTACGTTCTAACCTTTTTGGAAATGTTTTAACATATTTAGAATATTTTATAGTTTTTATTTTATGATGCAAAATGGAAATTGCCAAAATCCCTCAACAACTGCACTGGGGTATATGGAAATTTGAAAAAAAAAATTTAAATAATCCAAAGTAACTTCTGAGTATTTAGGCGGTAGATTACAAATCTAGATGATCCTCCCCCGCTTTCTAGCCCGTAATCTTTAATGGTTCGTTGGGAAGTTGCTAACATCAATCAGAGCAACAGCACTGGGATATGGAAATTTCCAAAATTTTGTCTTAAATTAGAAGACACAAAATTCAATTGTAAGTCTAAATACACAGATATTTTGAATTACCAAATTTATTTACTTTAAACGTTCTAAGCTTTTTAGTAGTGTTTTAGCATTTTAGGAATATTTCGGAAATGGTCAAAATCCCTCAGAGCAACAGCACTGCGAAATTTCAAATTTTTTTTAAATAATAATGCAAAGCACCTTCTGAGTATTTGGGTGGTAGATTACAAATCTAGACGACCTCCCCTTTAGAATGATATGAGTCCTATCCCGTAATCTTCTTGAGAAGTCAACGCATTTTATGCATAAGGGTACCTTTGCACTTATATTTCTGCTAAACATATTATAAAGTTTAGAAATATTTAATGACGTAAGACGCATTTGATAGATATGCCATAAATACTGAAATTATATTTACAAATACTAAAAAACGCAAGGGGTTACTTTAAAACATATTTAACTCGGCATATTTTTCTTCACTCACTTATAAAATTCTACTTTAATATACTCTGTAACAAAATTCTACAACAGGCATATATTGATTTATTCCGACAAAATGATGTAATTGAAGATAAAATTGAAACAATCAGCTAAACGACAAGTATTGAAATATTTAAATGAAAATGTTTATTAAAAACGTCATCCAACTCAAATTAAACTGTAAAGTAAATATTATAACAATAAAAACAAAATTATTTAACGATTTTTTGTGTTTATAATTTGCCAGTCATTTACAACAACCGGCTTATTTCCTCCTACTTAAGTCAGAAACTGTTAAACGAAATGAAAATATGAGCTGGTTCACTAAAGTTCTAGTGATGGGATGACAGTTTTTCTTTTTTTTTTGGTGGTAAAATGAAAACTGTATAGACACCCATTCACGAATATAGAAACACGAAAGCAAAAACCAAAAAACAAGGGGGAAAAAGTGTTGACTATTATTGCTGGTTGCCATAACAACAAAATAGTGGCGCCTACAAAAAAAAAAAAAAAAAAAACTACAACACAAACAGAATAATAAAAACCATAATCGTTACAATACGATAATAATGAGGACAAAGAGTATTAAAATACATAGGCAAAAGTACACTGTAAATAAACATACACATACACGTAAGAATTTTAAAACTACTACAAGCATAAGCCTTGCAAAGGGCATTCATAAACAGCCAGTTGGAAATGTTTTGTAAAAGCAGGGAAAACTACTAAAAGAGAAAATAATAAAAACTGATACTACGAATATTGGAAAAGCAGCGAGCACACAAAAATTTTTCTTGTTTTTCTTTTTAACCCACAAAAGGAAACTAAACTTTTTGGCACAAAATTTATTTTATTTAAACGAGAATACCTCAAAAACTAGACGCTTATAATTTGCATGAGATCACAAGGCTATACAAATACACTGCATTGTTATAGACAAGCTTACACACACACACGGAGATACTGTTTTGCATGTATTTCTGTATTATCCTTAAAATATGCTACAATAATACAATAAGCATTTTTATTTTACAGTAAATGCATGAGTGTGAGCTGCTCTAGTATTGGTAATTCTAAAGAATTTTTGTCAATTTTGACAACATTTCTTTCGTGTGTTCGTTTTTTTTTTCCTTTGACTTCTTTGTTCTCAAATTAAAAAATAAATTAAAATAGAGTATGATTGTTTTAAAAACATGAATAAAATATAATGAACAAATCCCAGGAAGTTTGCTTACTTACGTCACGTGAAGCCACTATTTTACATTTGCTTTTTTGCCATACAAAGTCTTTATACAGTTTGATTAGTATTTTTAAGAGAGACAAAATTTAAAAAAATCCATGTACGAGTATGTACCTCCCAAATGCAATGACATTACGTGTGGAATTACCCATATAAATGCATGTGCTTGTGTTATTATTGGCAAATTTAAAAGGTAAAAAAAGCTGCCATAGAAAATCTGTTATTGAACAAAAAATATTTTTTTAATCGGACATGAAAAAAAACTACAAAGCAAAACCTAACACGAATAAGCTACAGTTGCTAAAATTGTATCAAGAAAAAAATTTATTTTTTAAACAAATACACAGAGAAAAATTATAAACTGATTAAATATTAGTTGTTGGAATTAATTCGTAGCGTTTTTTTTATTAAAAAATAACGATTTATTTGAAATGAAAATAAAAAATTACATTATTGAAAATACTGACCATCGCTTGCCACTACTTTTTCCCATTTTTCAAGTAACTGTCGAATACCCCGTTGAAAAAACTCTTCGTCCTTGGAGGCAATCCATGAATCGAACCAATTTTGGTAATCCGCATTAGATATTAATTTTTCCCTTGATAAACCATGAGCCATTGATCGAAACAGGTAGTAATCCGAAGGGGCAATATCTGGAGAATACGGCGGATGGGTTAAGACTTCCCATTTCAATGTTTCCAGGTATGTTTTCACTGATTTCGCCACGTGAGGTCGAGCATAACTTTATCGTGCCCTTTGCTCCATTCCGGCCGTTTTTCCTTCAATGTAACCGGTAGCGATCCCCAGTGATGGTTTCATTGGGTTTTAACAATTCATAATAAACCACACCTTGTTGATCCTACCAAATACAAAGGAGGAGCTTAGATCCATGAATATTGCGTTTTGCCACTGATGATGATGGTTGTCCGGGCTTAACCCATGACCTTCTACGTTTCGGATGTTCACCGTAAACTTCTAATAAAATCCGATAACTTTCTGCAGCACTTTTGTTCATATTAAAATAATGTAATAAAACTCCCCGCAAAAACACTTTATTTGGTATAAATTTCGACACAATTAAATAGCTGCCACTTGTTTTTAAAGGGTGTCCCAACAAGAACGCAAGATTTAAATTTTAAATAAATGACTGATGCAACAATTGAATTGTTTCTCTGGCTGTATGACATGTGGCGCCGTTTTGTTGAAACCACAAGCCCTCCACATTCATTTCTTCAATTCTAGGCAAGAAAAAACTGGTAATCATTTCACGATACCGCACACCATTGACTGTTTGCGCTTGACCTGCCTCCTTTTTATAAAAAAAAGGTCCAATGATTCCACACCACACAGTGACAAGTTGAGAATGCATTTGCTTCTCGTGAATCACTCGAGGATTTTCCTCACCCCAAATGCAACAATTCTGCCTATTGAAGAAGCCATCTAGATGGAAATGGGCCTTGTCACTGAAGATGATTTTATCGGCAAAATCGGCGTTTTCATGTTGTCTCTCCAATACCCAATTAACGAACTCTCTTCGCTGTCCATGGTCATTTTTTACTAACCTCGTACCTTCTACTAGCAAACAATAACAATTGTTCAAATGTCAAACAATGACACTTCGAATGGCGCCAAATTTAAATCTTGCGTTCTTGTTCGGACACCCTTTATTAACAATTAAAAATAAGATGCGTCGTAAAAACGGTACCTAATAACAGCTGTTTAACGATCATTTTGTTTCTGAAGGCAAAAACAGAAGACTGTAATAACCACGTCATCTCTCATCAAACGCTACGAATTAATTCCAACACCTAATAATTTTATTAAAAATATTTTTATATTGATTACCATTAAAAAATTATCTTTCTAATTAAATATTTAATTAAATCAAATACAATTAAATGTTTAATATGAACTAATCTTTTCTTAGTAGCCCATATGAAGCCTTAAGTAACTGTGGCATCATAATGCAAGCCGAATTAAAATTTTTTTGTAACTCAAAGCTTTTTTGAAAACACATGACGAAATATGCCTTCTGCAACCCAATACATACAACCTTTTTTCAATTTAACGTTTTTTTTGTTTGTTTCCTATTTAATTATTAATTGCAAATGCCCTAAATTTTTTAGCAAAGTTAAACACATTTTAAGCAGATTTTCTCTTGCTATATTTTGCCACAGTTGACCATTCTTCTTTGTTTTTTTTTTTTTTTTAAGTTTTTAAATTTTTACAGCTTTTGTTTTGCAAGCAACTTTAAAGATTTGTTGTTATTTAGCAAGAAAAATTAAAAGAAACGAGCAGCTTCCTGTTGTTCTTTGTTAAATAAATAAAAAATAAAAATAACGAAACGAAAGAAAGAAAGCGTATAGAATTTCATTTCAAACATATTGCACAAATTATGCAGATTTAAGGGTCAGCTGGAGGCATAGAAAACTAAAAAACACATTCTTGTGTTAAAATAAAAGAAAACAGAAGAGAAAAAAATATATCAAGACAATTTAAACGTAACTTCCTTACACATTAAGACGTAAAGACATGAAGCAAATATGCTAATACGTTTAGGCAGTTGAACAACACAGCACCTGGCGTCCGTCGTAACAATAACTACAATTTCCTCAGCAGTGATGTACCTCTCTCTACTGCCCATATACTTTCTTATTTTATTTATTTAATTTATAGAAAACAAACTAAAAAAAAGTTCTTTTTAAAGTTTAAAATACTAGCAAACTACCCTTGCCTAATGAATGGTTGGACATAATGAGAAAAAAATTGTACAAATAAAGAGAAAAAAGGACCACAACACAATGAATTCTTATAGATGTGGCATCTTCATCTTTATTTTAAACCTCATCATCATCAGCCGCAGGAATTGCTAGAGATTTTTTTAAGAAGACCCAACAACAATAAAAATAAAAAATAAGTTCGTTTTTTTTTTTTTTAACCGAAAATAAAACATCTTGTTTGTGGAAGCTTCCCCCTTTGTGGTGTTTTCTTCCTTAGCCCTTATTTTGTTTGATCTCTTTCTTTAATGTCCATTGTTTTGGTTAGAGGCTTTTCAACGAAAACCGAATGAAACGAAGAATGCAAAAAAAAAATAAAACTCATTTACTATTTATATTGAAAATGGTAGGGGAGTTGGACATAAATTGAAATTTACATAAAAATCAAATTTATATAAAATTTTCAAAACTTTAGCTTTTTTTGGCTTTGCTTTGTAAACAAGCCCTCTTGGAAATTTAATCACAGATGCTATAAAAACTCTGCGAGATTTAGGTTGACTGCATTCATACACTTGTTCCGAATAAAATATTCGTGCTGAAAAAAATTTTTTTTAATGTTTGAAATGTTTTTAAAAAATACCTCCTTAAAAAAAACATTTTTTTGGGATAAAAATTTTAATTAAAGAAAATGGGTAGTCTCGCAGTCGAATCGTATCTTTTTTTTTTAATTGTAATAAATTTATACACAAATGTTTGTAAAGTCAAGTAAATGAAAATGAACTTTAGCATGAATTTAGGCAATAATTGTCCAAAAAGTATTTTTAATAATATGGATGAACAATTGCTTCTTCTAACATAATTTTCTTCAAATTCAAAAGATAAAAATTTATTAAAAGTTGCCAAAACTAAAAAAAACTTAAATTTTTTTAAAACATTTTGTTGACCATGTTCGTTAAAGAAAGTAATTTATTTTGGTTACGATAGCTAGTTTGCTATCAAATAATTGAAGACTCGCTATCGAATGCTATCATCTCAAATTACAATACATTTTACTCGATATCAAGTGTCATGATACCAAAATGCAAAATTTTAATCAATTTTACTTGATACCGAATGCGACGATTTTTTAGGTTTGTTTTGGATTAGTTTTGGCCTATGAGACTAAAAATAAACGATTTAAAAGAAAAAAAATTTTTTTAAATCTTGTTTGAATTCTTAAATCAGGCCAGGTGACTAGCCTCCGATTTAGTACTTTCTAATGGGCTACTTTTTATCTTGCTTTTTTTTAAGTCTCATATTTAAATTAAACTGATTGTGTTTCAAAAGGCAAGAGTGGCTGGCTGCCTAAATTGCCATATAAAAAGTCCTTATGAAAATATCATAAGAATATAAGCAAATTTTGCGAAATATCTACACAAATTTCAGCATGTGTATGTGTAAAAATTCCTTTTCTTCCTTGTTTGCAAGAAATGTATTGTTTAAGAATCGTTTGTCCAGCAGTTTCCGTTTCTTTTGAAAACGATGTTCATAGAGGAATATGGAAAGAAACTAAATACATATTGTGCCACATTTAAGATTCCTTTTACACACACACACACGCTTAAAAAAATATTTTATCTAATACCAAAAAATTGAAGCTTTTTTTTTTAATAAAAAATTAAAATAAAAAAAAATATAATGAAAAAAACTAATACTCTTCAAACAAAAGTATAATGAGAATGAAGCAAAAAAAATCGATTGAGTTGTATTATGAAAGAAGAAGATTTAAAGAAATTAATAGCAAAAGCAAGTAAATATCTGCTAAGACTTTTAATACAAAAATCTACCAAGAGAAACTTTAGTAGTTATGACGAAATAAGAATTAATGAGACAACAAAATAATTTGGAGTGGAAAAGCCAGTGTAATCACGGGTTAATTACAATTTAATTATTGACTAAAGATTTAATTGAATTAATTAAAAATTTAAAACATTTCAAAGTGAAATTTCTAATCAATATGGAACTTAATTTTGTTGAAATAAAAATTTTGATAAAATTATTAATTGAATTAATTAAATATTGCAGACAGAAAACAACTTTGGTTGTGAGAACTAAATTTGTGACAAACGAAGTTTAGGTTGTAGCAAAAAAAATTAAAAATTTCAATTTATTTCGCACTAAAACACCCATTTTCAAATGTCACAATTAAAAAATTCTATTATTACAACTGAATATTTGATTAATAACTCTTCCAGGCAAAGGTCTATTTTAAGTGTGATTAAATATTTATTTAAATGAATTAAATATTTAATCAAAATTAAAATTTATGTATTTTTGAATAAATTAATAAAAAAAATATTAAATCAATTTGAATTTTATTTCTATCAAAAATACAAAGCAAAGAAAATCAGTTTTTAATTTTTCACTAAATTTTCATAAATTCATCGCTAATTTCAATAAAAAAAAGCAAATTTAAACTATCAGCGAATGCCGGAAATAAAATATAAAACCACACACACACATTTACAAATTTTAAACAAAAAAGTATCAAATATTCTTTTTTCATTAAAAACAAAATTGATTTAGTTTTTCTATTCCAGTCCTAGTAAAGTTGCAGCTTTGCATTTCATGCTGCAATAAATCGAATGTTTCATTCGTGCCTGTTCTGTATTCCACACGCATTTAATTACATTTTTCTCTTCTTATTAAATGAAAACTTTTATGTTTTTTTTTAAATCTACCAATAATTTCATAGCCAAAATAAATCAAAAACAAATTTTTAAAAATCTTAAAATGGATCACAGAGTAGTTATGAGGTGCTGAATTTTTCAATTCCGAATAAAATATTCGGATTCGGAATACAAAACAGGGGACATTATCTTAAAAAATTAAGAATACAGTTGCTCTTTGTGGATGCATTCCTTTCTCGTGGATTTTATGGAGGTTTTCTGAATGCTAAACTCAATAATTTTGTGTACTCACGAAGCCATCCATCCATATGGGAATTCGGAGAAAATGACATGACTTCCTTTGCTATATTATCCATTGAACGAATTGGCTTACGTGTTTTTATTTTAAAATCAAAAAGTGTACCCTTACTGAGACAGCCTATATTTTAAATGAAATAAATTTTTATAAATGTTTATTTAAGCTACAGTTTTTATTGTCTCATTACAACAATTATTGCTCTTGTTGTTGTTTGTTGTTATTGTTAATGTGTGCAATCATGTGTATGTGTAAATTTAGTGGTGATGTTGACAACAATTTGACAGCAGTCAAGCGTGCCAGCAGCAGCAGCAGCAAATTAAATTATTTTCCTTTTCTTTCGAGGTACGATTTTTCTTCATCTTTTTTTTTTTTTAATTTTATTACACTCTTCTCTTTAAGTTTGGATTTGTTTTCTTGAAAAGAAAAATATTACATTAACAAAACAACAAAAATACTAAACAAAACTAAATAAAGTGCTTTTCATACACATTTAAAAAACAAACAAAAAGAAAAAACCATATTCCATTATGGGACGGTATGAAAAGGTTGTCTGTCACCCTTTTTCCTATCGTGCGAGTGTACGTGTGTTTGGCTGTGTTTCCTACGCTGCTTTAATATTTTGTTGCTCTTTTGATACGGTTGCCAGAATAATTTGTTATGTATCCTTTAAAAAAAAAAACATATTTATGCTTGCAAAACACACATAAACGCACTTTTGAATGTAATTTTAAGCACTTCAAGGAATTGCTTTTCTTTTAAATAAAATGAAGAAGGGATGACACTTTACAGTTAACAAAAATAAAATAAAAATAAAATTTTATTTAACAAAATTGAAAGCACAAACAGGAATAACAATGCTACCGAAAAAAAAGGTTTGAAGTTAGAAAAAAAGGGTTTTAAAGTAACTGTTGGCACAAAATATTGCAAAAAAAAAAATGGAAATCATGTTCTTTTTAAGAAGAACCGTCAATATTTCAATCACTTTAAAATAAATTTCTCAACAAAGTATTATTGCAGCAGCTGATGGATAAGAGGGTAAAGTTTAATTTTATTACGTTGTAATACAAAACAAACTTAATCTCTGCTTGTTTAAAATATGAATGGACGAATCCACTAAAAAAAATTACTTTCGTTACGTCAATCCACTATTTTAAATTTGGGGATAATGAGTGTACAAGCTGCAATAAAACGATTGTGTCCAGATCCATCATGCTCCTGGCACTGCAATTTCAGCCTCATCTTTAATAAGGCCTGGCCAAAATCCGCAGACAGTTGCAAGTTGTGGTTGCATTTGTTTCCCATACATTGCATGAACATGAAGATTTTGTGAGCCTTAAATATACCAATTTTGTCATTCAGATTAAAATGAGCTTTACGAGTATCAGCGAAGATGCCTTTTTTTCGAAATATTTCCATTAACTTCACTTTACTCCATTATCCATTAGACGAATTACCTGCACAGATATTTTATTCTATACTTAATCGGAACATGTCTTCTTTACAATCAAATAAAAAAAATTACAACTCTCTTCAAAAATACTTGTTTTTATTTTAAAACTAAAAAGTGCTCTCTTACTGGGATACTCTTCATTTTAATATCATTACAAAAAAAGCCTATACAGTTTGATGAATTTGTTTTAATGTTAAAGGTAAGCAGTTCGACTGCTTTATACGTTACGTAACGTATATTGATTTTTTTTTTAGGAAAAGCCCATATTCCTTTTCAAATTACAGTTTTTGCTTGTAATATTTTATAAATTATTTCCTTATCCCTTTTCTCCTTCTTTTGTTTTGCCAATATTCCAGCAAGATATTGTCAGTCAGCACAATATCTACTAACATTTTCTTTTTGCCTCTTAACACATTCTACAACTTAAATTTGTAAAAGTGTTTGTGTTTGTATTCGAAACATACACTTGCACTTACATAATGACACCTTAAGATACTCATGTACACCTTAAGGTATTTTCTTGAGGGGCATTAAATGAAAAGAAACATAATACGCTCAAGTTCAGATTGTGATTCATGTCTAATGTCTAACATCTACTAGCACTTGAAATTCATGTACACTTTTACAAATGAATTACATATTTGTGGGCTTTATTGTTCTCCAAGCAAGAAACAAATAAGTTAAGGAAAGAGAGAATACAAGCAATCAGCTAGACTGTGAAACTGAAAGAATATTATAAGTAAATTTGTGCTAATAAGGCAAAATCGCTTAACTCGAATTAAGTAAAAATTAACTTGTCGCAATTATTGTAGTAAAGCAAGTTGGGAGCTATATTCCACAATTAACGAGTTGGCAGAGAAAACACTACCATTTGCTAAAATTAAAATAATTTTATAAGAAAAACTTTTAAGACTTCCAAAGTTGTGGTACTCCAACGCTTACTGCAACAGTTATTTTATTATTATTTTTTTAATTAAATGATTACGAGAACGACTTCCCTCTAATTATCAGATAATAAAGAATCACAAGCTTTCTACCTGAAAAATGTGTAACTGCACAATTAGGATATCAAAAAGCAGAAATATTTTCTAAAAATTGCTTTTAACAAAAAATACTTAAAAACCAAAATCGAAAGCACATTTTATTACAAATTAAAAAAAAAATTTCTCAGCACTAATTTTTTTTTCAAAAACCTTTTTAGCAAGACCTTAAGTCAAGTGATTTGTGGCTTTTGTGAAAGTACACACACTCACATGCCAACACACTTGAAACAGAACTCTGTAGAGTCGTAGTGTTGGTATTTTTTTTTACCATAAAGTTTACCTTTCACCTTTTTTTATAATCGACAATAAATTCATGAGCTTTAGCCTTAATATCAAAGAGTGGTAGATACCAGCATCTCCTACATTGTAGAGTCTCCCTTTAAAAAATTTCTTTGTTTGTAACTTGTTTTTATTTATTTATTTTTTTCTTATAGAAAAGAAATGTGAGAAGCCTGATTTGAGTTTTAGAAAAATTAAATCCCTAAAAAGCATATCAGTATTTGGGATAGAAAGATATAATAAATTTTGTTTAATGTCTTCAATTCTTTTGTGTGCACGAGTATGTAGTTGTTAAGTTACATTTCCACTCAAGCTGGCTGGCGTTCTGCTTTCCTTGCGCTTCTATAATTTATGTTAATTGTAATTCTTTATTAGTTTTATTTCAATATAGAAGATTTTCTAAAGGAGTTTCTTGGTTCGTTTTCAATACAACAACAAACATTATCTTTATCCTTTGTGTCTGTTCACTCAGTCAAAATAGTGTTAATTTATGTTAATTATTAAGAGTGCGTGTGCTATTGTAAAAGGGTGCGTGGCGTTCTCTTTTTCTATTAAATTGTTGATTGTTAGTGATTATTAAAAACTAAACAGTTTTAGACGTGTCCCGTGTCAGGATAAACAATTTTTATTTGTCGTGTGCATAAGTGTGTGTTTATTTAATGATGATACGCAAACAAATTAAATTGAAATTTAAATATGTTTTCATGTCATTCCTGTTGAATGAAGGTCACGAAACAGATCATTAAATTATTTTTTTTTTAGGGTTTTGAAAAACAAGAAAGGGTTTGAAATGATATGATTCGAAGAATGAAGGAAAGTAAATAAGGAAGTAACGAAATTGAAATAAAATAAATTTGTATGACGTAAAGCAGAAAGTATGAAAGACAAATAATTTTTTGATGGCTAGTGGGAGTAGATTTTTTTCTTTACACACAAGTGAGACAGAGAGAGAGCGAGAGAGAGAGACAAAGAAGGAGTGCTACTAGTTTCTAATTTAGTTTATTCATTAACAGGAGCGACCAAAAAGTGGGTCACATTCTATAAAAAAAAGTATTTGAGGGTGTATATCACAAAGAAATAGCTCTAACTGCATAACAAAATTTGTCCGTGGATGTTTTTTAGTACATACAAAAATTTTCTTCGAACAAAAAATAATTTTTTATGTAGTTCGACGCGTTTCTCAGAAACATAAAATTCAAAAAAATTTTGGTCGTAACAAAAATTTTATACGAAAAAATTTTTTTTTTTAAATATAGTTTAAAGTGTCTTTCAGAAAAATAGAGTTCAAGAAACACTTTTGTCCGAAAAAAAATTTTCAACGAACAAAATTTTTTTTATATAAGTACATATAATTTTAAGTACTTTTTAGAAAAATAGAGTTCAAGAAAAACTTTTGTCCGAACAAAAATTTTTTACGGACAAAATTTTTTTAAGTGCCTTTTAGAAAAATAAAGCTTAAGGTTAACTTTTGTTTGCACAAAAATTCCGAACGGAAAAATTTTATGAATCCAGCTTAAAAAGAAACAACTTGCACACAAATTTAAAGCCACGGATGAGTTAAAAAAAATTAAAAACAGTGTTAAAAGCATTAAGTTAATAACGTTGCTGACTGTTAGTTTCTAATTTGGTTATTTAATCAACGGCAGAGCAACAATTTGGTAATTTTCTAAAAAAAAAAGTGTCTTGTGTATCACAAAGAAATTGCTCAAACTATCTTTAAAAAATTTTGTTCGGAAAATTTTTTTAAGTAAATACAAATTTTTTGTATGGACAAAAATTTTTTGGTATATAAAAAAAAATTTTGTCCCGACTTAAATTTTGATCGGAATAAAAATGAACTTCCATACAAATTTTGAGTCATCTTCGTCGTCGATAAGTCCAAAAGCGATAAGTTAAAAATTTTAAAAATCACTAAAAACGGTGCTAAAAGCAGTTAAAGAATGAAAAAAATGGTGGCTAATAAATTCTCTTAGGTGATCACATAAATTAACCCACATGAGCTCTGTGCCTGTTTAGCCTGTTTAGGGCGTAGCCAATCCTAGAATATATAGTGACCATTCTTAGAATATATTGATTCTTCGCAAAAAATAATTCAATTGTTAAATCATGTGACCCTGGCTAAGAAAAGAAATTGAGAGAAACAGCTGTTAAAGATAAACAATGCATTTCGTCAGTTTCTTAGTAGTTTTTCTTTTACATTATGAACAGTCATGCCCAAAAGGCAAAATAGCATAAATGAGATAAATTCGTGTGTGTATATAAAGAGCGATCCTGTTTTTAAATTTTTCAATTCCATTTATTATCTTGATTCTGGATTTTACATAAAATTCTGTTTTTCTTTCATTTGTGCTCTTCTCTACATTCTCTACATTTTTAGTACACTTCTAAGCAAGTTAGGACTTTCTAGTTTTCACCACGTGAAAGAGCGTCTCAAAAACTATCGAAACCAAAAACAAAAGTGGAAAAATTTTTTTTGAGTCATAAGCCACTTTTTCATAGCCAGGGTCACGTATAAAGAACTTAAAAGCTAGTAATGTAGCTTTATAATTAGTGGTAAAAGCATTTTTTAAATGGGTTCCTCTTTATGATATTCATATAGATGAAATCTGTTCCAAATCAAAATCATTTTTTTAATTTGTTTGATTTAAATAACAATTTCCGTTGTTAGAAAAAACAACTTTTACAAAACTAAATCAGAAAAATCTAAGCAATCAACTGCTGATAACAACCATTTATTCTTAATACTTTTTCTAAAGATTTTGTTATCTATTAAAGCATGACCTCTGCCTTTATTTTCAAGTCCTATTGAAAAGTCCTATCTTTTTTGTTTTTTGTTTTTTACTCATTTTGTGATAAACTCTCATTTTGTGTACTTAAAAACTTAAGTTTCTGCCATTTTTTATCATTTGTCCAAGACAAGAAAATAAAAGTTTCCTGCTATAAATTTTAATATACAAAAAATTACCATTTCTTACTACTAAATCTCATTATTTCTTTTATAACACACAAACAACCACTACAACGAATGAAAGCAAATTATTTCCCCTCTCCTCTCTGTCCCACTACCCTTCCTTCAACCATTCTACTATGTACTCTCGTATATTTCTTTATTTATTTTTTGTGATTTTTTTTTTCAATTCATTCAGTCACTCATTCATTTATTGAATCGAGTTTTTGTTGTTGCTCTTGTATCAATATCATGGAAATCAATAAGCAATACATTTACTATTTCCACTTAATTTAACTGCAATACTAAAATTTATTAAATCTCTCAAACACCAACAGCAACAGCAACAGCAATGAAGCTGGAAAGGATGAAAATACGGCAAAGCAACAAACATGAAAAGAACAAGAAGTAAAAATCAAATGGGTTTGTGCATGACTTTTGTGAGTGCGTATGTGTGTGTGTTTCAATTTCCTTTTTTATCCTGCGGCTCATACTGTTAAAAAGAGTTGGCTGGGAGTGTGAATGAGTTTGAGAGCATAATTTTTTCACTTTTTTTTTGTTGTATAAGAAAAAGTATGAGAGAAGTTGACACCCCTTAATTTTAACATTGTTGCCAATAAACGCCCACCACATGCTGTGACAAGTGACATTTATGCGCATTTAAAAGCCATTAATACACAGCCACACACACAAACACCCATGTGAAAGAGTGTGTATAAGCGTTTGTCTCTGACAATAACAAGACAGTATCAATATGCAACCGAGAAAATACAGAAAAATGTAAGAATGTGCAATAAGAGGCAGCAAAAATTTTGACATACAAGATAGCTATTTTTATACCAGCAAGAAGAAGAGTTTTTGAAGGTAAAATGGACTAACTTCAGAAGCAATAGCGGGCAAAGGATGACTGTGAGTTTAAATATTAAGTGGTTGACTTTCAGCGATAAGCTGAGGTATGTACTTTGACTTTCAAGGAGCCCAAGTGACCATCGTGCTTTAAACTTCATGTGCTAGAAATTGAGAAAAAATTCTAATTGGGACAATGATTTTTAAGCATTCACAATCAGCAAAAACTTAAGGGCCTGTTTAGCTAATTGCGAACGAAAGTTTCGTTCGCATAATTATATTGAAAACAAAAGCAATACACGAAATTTTTTGTTTGTTTTCAATACGAATGTGTTTTGCTTTCGTTCGCTTAGGCTTTCTTGTGACTTCACTGAACATCCTATAAGTTCTCAAAAAAAAAGAAATTTTGCCTTAATTTTGGGATTATTTTTCTTACGAGATTTTTTTTTTTTTTTAGATTTATATTTTTTTATTTGGTAGTTTAACCGGTTAGCAGGCTAAGTCTGTGGTGTGTGAAGAAAGACTTGTGTTCTTTCAACATCTAAGTTTTATTAAACCCCTGTTTCGATATTGTTTAACAATAATTTTAGTATCAAAAATATTGTCAAGTCTAAATTGAATACCTTAATGTTGCAGCAGCGCCTTAAAGTAGAGCGTTTCCTAATGAGCTGTAAAATATTTAATTATCATTATCTGTGAGTTGTGTTTGAGGCATGCCCGGTAAAGGCGTCTTCTCTGGTGTGGCCTCTGTTCAAAGTTTCCAATCCAATTTTTTTGTTAAGGAAAAGTTTTTCCCATAACAATTAGTTACAATGTCCGAAACTTCCCGTCCCAGCATGTTAGCTGGTGTGCCCATTCTACGAAATATCCCGGCCAAGAAGCACTACTGTATATTTGAATAATATAATATTAGAAATTTGTAAATGAATTTAACATTTGTCCACAAAAAATGTTTCATAAAAATTTGAAAACCAGAAAACCACAAAAAAACAGTTTTTTCATATCGGTCTGCTTTTAACTTTTATTTTGTTTTTTTTTTTACAAAATTTCACTTTTTTTCTTTTGCTCCACTGTACATTCTAATAGTGTTTTCGTTAATTCCTTTTTATGCGTGTTTTTTTCTTTTCTATTTATATACTCAACATAAAATCTTTATAAATTGTTTGCAAATAATCTACACAAAACTAAATGGAATATTTTCTTGATGAAATTTATTTAGTTATAAATTTATATTTACGAGTCTTAAACTAAATAAATATTTATGGGGAGGTTTTCATTGTGATACTGAATAAAACGACTTGTGAAAGTAAAAAATCAAAAGAGCAGGTATGATAGTGTGAAAAGAAGAAGGATATAAATTTGAGTCTTACGTAGCTCTCATCACTTTTAAAAAAAAAATTTCTAAACATTTTGTTCGTTTGCATGCGAACATTATACAAAACGATTAAAACATTTTGAAAGGTTTGTGGCTTTGTAACAAACGTTTATTAAATATTTCGTTTCTTTTGGAATTCTGCCATATACAAATTTAGACCCAACAAAGAATAAAAATTTATTTAATCATACCTAAGGCTTCCTTTCATTTCAGCTTTTTTCTTTGTTTTCTCTTTTCTTTTATTTTATTTTTTTATATATTTCGTTGCAAAACATGTGTTTAGCTTGTTAAAAAAAACAAAAAGGATTATTGCAATATTTGGAACATTTATGGTTTAAATTTGTATGGGCGTTTGTAATATCTGTTTTTTTGAAAGATTATGTCATCATTTGAATGCTCTTGAACGCTTTATAAAGCAAATTGTTTCCTTACGCTTGGCCGCTTTTACGCCAAGCAGCCATAGAAAAGAAAAAAAAACTGAAACTAAATTTACCTTCAGTTCAGTTTATTGCAATCAATTTGATGTTGGTGACAGGTGTTCATTCACACACACACGCACACATACACACACACACGCGCATACATACAGACACACACACACACACACACTTGCAGCTTACGTTACTCCCTCCTCTACAGCTTATAAAAAAATAACCCAAATTTGTTATCAGAAGGTTGAAAGCTGATGTACTGACATTGACAAAAAAGGACACGAAGCATGTCAAAGATTTAATAAGATGTTAAGCACAAAATTGTACATGAAATTGATATTGACCTTCTCTGTTTTTTATACAAATTTTCAACCGAAATGTAAAACAAAGATTTTAATACACTCACTCACACAAACGGTATGTATGAAATTTCTATCGAAATGCTTTTTCTAAATATTTTTTATCTTAAAATTCATTCCAAGAAATTCTTCTCTAACAGTAAGTATTTTTCTAACAGCAAAAAGGTACAATAATTTAAATTGATTGACAAATTAAGGTAGTTTGTAACAAATTATTTTAATGTGTGTGTATTAAGTATTATGAACCGGGTTATCTGCTTTTCTACCTTCATCAAAGAGCACGTTCAGGCATCAAATAAAGGCATCATTCACAGCAACCGGCAACCTCTTTCAAGAAATTTTTTTTTTTTAAATGAAAAGCTTCTTATTTTAATCAAAAAAATTAAATTGTTTTATTATTAACTCTTGTTGGGTAGTTAAAATAGAATGATCATTTTCTAAATTACCTAAAACTAAACAAAAGAATTTTATAGGAAAAAATATATGCAAGATTCTTTCTAAGCCTGACCATAAATAAATTAGCAAATTAAAAACGTTAAAAAGTCCTTTAGAAATCTTAAAACAAAAAGCCGTCAAGATCTGTCTAACCAATAAAAGTAAGACATTCTTTAGGCAAACATGGAACAAAGAGGCTGGTTTGTTGCTTGGTTCATGTGGCGGCCATCATCCATCAATTATAAGTGCAAGATTCTATTTTGAATGCTCAGGAGGTTTAAACGTATGGTGATACTCTTAGCTTTAATTAGAATTGCTTGTCTTAGATATCGGTGGAATGGTGCTAGACCCAACTTGTGGTATTGGAATATCTAAGAAGAGGTCAACTAACCCAATCCCCAAAGCTTCAACTAAGACGTACATAACATGTGCATTGACAAATCTTTATATCCAAGTAGACCAAGACAGCCGGGTATTCACACAGAAAGTGAAAGACTGTCTCCTCACACTCAGGTGACCGCTAACTGTTGCAGTTTGCATTGAAGGACAGTCGTAATCTATTGCCATATGTACCATTCGAGCAGTTACAAAATTAGAAATGTCCCTAAATTTACAAAAGAAAGATTTAAAAAAAAAACAGTATTAACCTTTTAATAATTTTACTTTCTTTGGGTTAAAATAAATACTATATATTCTAGTTCATCAAAATATTAATTTTTATTTGTGCTTAATTCCAGAAATTGTGTTGGTTTTAAAATTTATTCTTTTACTCATGATATTCTCAAGAGTTATTTATTGAGTACAATAAGTACTGAAGGGGATAGCATACCTATATGGACCATTTCATCAGACGCTACTCTGAATCCTCAGTAGGTTACTCCCAACGTTTCTTGCAAACATTAGAACCTTTATATTGTAAAAGCAATTGACTAAATAAGAATTATTAATCAAAAGTCACAAAAAGATTCAAATATTCAAACAAAAAACTCAGTAAGCATTGAACTGAATAAACAAATAAATTTCCCAACCAACATTTTTAATATTGAAAACTATATATTCTATTTTTATTCTTCTCTTCTCTTTTACATTTGAATGCCCGTTGGGTATTACTGAATGTAATTAAAGAGTATATGAAAAACAAAAACAAAAAATTATATAAAAAATAATAAGAAAAACATAGGGTTTTCCTACAATGAGCACTTGTATTTGTATATGTAATAATTTCTATTTGGAATTTAAAAGTTTAACAAAATATTAATCTTTATTTGTGCTTAATTCCAGAAATTGTGTTGGTTTTAAAATTTATTCTTTTACTCATGATATTCTCATGAGTTATTTATTCAGTACAGTAAGTTCATGTTGATATGGTCCTTCGAACCTTTGCAAAATTTTTGAGGCCAACATAACAAAGTGTATTAAAATTGTTTTGAAATTGTAATTTCTATTGCTGCTGTTGCTAAGGAGTTCTCTTTAACCTAAATTAACCTAAAGACTCTACTACTTGAAAAAAAGAAAAATAAACAAAAATCTTATTTAATGAAATTTGATATGTGGTCTAAAATATTAATAAGTTACAGGCCAATAAAGAAATGCCAACAGAAAAATAATTTGAAAAGAATATAAAAGAAAATCTATACAAAAAAAAAATGTAAGAAGCAAAAAAAAATTCCACCATCGCTTGTAAGCCAATTAAAAAATCCATTTTTACACACTTACACCACCACTTCTATTTGCACAAACACTAACACTACATGTGTTAGTGAAAGTATAACATTACAATTCGTAATTTCTATTTTTAATCCAATTAAAATTGGATCATGGCAACAAAAAACCTGTAGCAAAGGGAAACAATATAAATAATAAGAATGAAGGAAAGCAAGAAAGAAAGTTATTAAGAAATAGGAACACATGGTGTCCGATTTAAGGTTATTGACTATTGCAATAAAAAGAAAATGGAAACTAAAAAAAAAAAAATATGTTAATAAATACGGGTACTTAAGATTTGTGAAGCAGTGGTAGGAGTAATAAGAAATGAAAATGGAAATTTATTGCAAATTTTACAAGAAAAGAAAATTTGCATTGTAATTATAGAAAGAAAGCAGAAAATTGATTTCAAAAAATTGTTTTAAGGCTGCTAATAAAATAAATGGCTAACTAGTGGCTTTAAGCTTCAACTCTTTCTCAAGTGCTTTTATTTTCCGGGCTGTAAGCAGACAGCGAAAAAGATTTTAGATAGAAACAGTAGCGACTGGTTAAGTTTCTGATATTTCTCTTTAATCGTTTTCTTATTGAATGTAAAATTAATTAATAAATTAATTTAATTTTTACTACTTCTTTATTTCCAAATTTTTAAGTGAAGCATAGGAGTCTAACAAAGTACTCTCAATCATTCTCTCTCAATTATCCTAGTCTTGTACAGCTTAAACTGCACTGGAGTGCTTCTTTGGCAACATTTGCTTACTATTTTCTCAAATTAAAGTACTAATAATAATTTCGAAATAAATTATGTTCTTTTTTAAGGCCAATAAAACAAACGAAAGAATTAACACTCAAACAAACACCATCCTGCGCTTTCTTTTTGAAATTATTAATCATTCTACTCAAGCAAATACCTTAACGCTTGCACAACGCCACGAAATTATTTAGACTACTAATTATCGCATTCGATATCGAATGAAATCGAACGAAATTTTAGCCTTTTTGTAGGATATAAGAGATAGATAAAACTTGTTCGAATGAGGCCATTTA
The DNA here is from genome assembly GCA_947397855.1 of Thelaira solivaga. NCBI lineage: Eukaryota > Metazoa > Arthropoda > Insecta > Diptera > Tachinidae > Thelaira > Thelaira solivaga. Next base: position 52,980,057 of record OX377614.1, read on the forward strand.
GAAAACCAGTTATCGGGCAAGTTATAGATGGAGGAGACTAATTATTTTTTAGACTTTCCAATGAAATCAGAGTCCTGCACAAAACACACAACTTTAACTGTGAGAGCTAAATTTATTTGCAATCAAAAATTCAGTTGTGATAATATAATTTTTTAGTTCTAAGAATCAGAATTCGATAATACAAAACACAATTTGATATGGTGTCTCTGTGCTTGATAGCACAAGGATGGAAAAGTAATTAATTTTGTACAGTTAATTTTCTTTTAACTTTAAAGGAAGGCATGCCCCCGTATATTAGTGTCAGGTAGAAGATTCGATTTTTGCCTAGACTCTGGGTCTTTTCTGCCGACATGCCAAGAAGCTTCACTTCCTTTTTCTAATTGAAATTTGCATAGAAAAACATGTAACAAAACACTTTTATGGAAAAGAAACTTTTTAGACTAAAATTTAAATTGTAATTAAATAGTTAAAGTGATTGTAATTGAAAATTGAGGGCTTCCTTAATCATTAATAAGAAAAACCGACTATTAAGGTTACAACACATTTACTTAATTCAACACACATGCAGCCAAAAAATAACCAACAAACTTTAGTGGAGCACGCTTCATGTGTGAGAGACATAAAAAAACATCAGGATTTGTATTCATTATTTTGTGTCTGATGATGTTGATTATGATTTTTTTCTATATATTCCGTCTGACTGACAGTATTAAAGACAAAGAAAAGGAACTAGAGATAGAGAGTGAGTCAAATTGGATTGTAAAAAGAAAGAAAAAAAAAATAGAAACATTAAAATGAAATTTTTATATGAAATAAATTCAGACTAGTTTTATGAGTATGTAAGGACATTATGTGTGCGTTTGTGTTTGTGTAATTACGTGTGTGTTTGCATGAAGCTTTTATTCCGATATGGGACACGCGACTGAATTGTGCCCATCAACTATTGCCAGTGTTTTGAATAACAGAATAAAGGAAACGAATATAAAGACTTTTATTTTTTTAAGGGATGAAAAATCATGACAAAAAAAGGTCATAAAGGGGATGTCCCATAACAGAATTTTATTGAAAAAAATTATTGACCTTTTTAAGGTCTTGTTAATGGTAAATTTGTTTATCTTAAAAACTTTTTTGTGTTTTAGGTTATTGAAGGAAGAAAATTAGCCTAAACAAGTTAAAAAAATTAAAAAAAAAACTTTTTTAAAGAAAAATTTTTTAAAACTTAAGGAAAAAGTTCACATGACCTTCAAAAAGCAGAAAAAAAACAAGAATTTCTAGAAAATTTTGAAAGAAAATTTGGTGTAGAATTTTCAGCAACCCCTTTTTTAATTACTAAAGGTTTTCGGCCTGAACTATTAGTTAATCTTTGGAAAAAGAAAACCAACAACTTTTAAGGGAGAATTTCAAAGTTTTCTGCTTTTAATTTCTAATACTTTTAAGGTCTATTGTTACTTCTAGGGATTTGATTTACTTTAACAAAACCAACTTACAGCAAAATAGTTTTATAGTTTTTTTTCTTTCCCTTTTTTAGAAATAAAAATCTAGTATTTTATTAATAAAATACTTTGTCTAGCAAAAGTCATTAGAGTTGCCTAAAGAAGTTGTTCAACAACTATGAATGACTGAACCTTTTTTGCTTTTCGCTTTCTTAGTTTATTTTCTCGGCTGTGTGGCCTTTTTTTAATCCTCAAACAACCACTTTTCTAAATGACTTGCGGTCATTTCAATAAGGTCCTTCGTTTATATCAACACATTTTCATTTTATACTTGTTAAACAACAATCAAAAACACTCACAGAAACTTTACTAAAAAAAATATATAGAAAAAGGATCAAATATTAAGCATGAAGAAAAGCATAAATAAATTGAGAGACAGAGTGAACAAAAAAAATCAAGTTTTCTAATTTCTATTTTTTCTAAATAAAAAAATATTTACACAGCCACTGAGCCGTTGAGAGTTGTTTTCTAATATTGGTTTTGTACACAAACTACGATGTGTTAATGATGGAAGAATATGGAAGCTGTCGTTCCAGTTTGTTAGATTTAATGTCTTTCTCTTTAACACAATACAAAAAAGTCTATAAATTATAAATTTTTTTCCCAGCTTTGTTATTCTTGCTGTCTATTTTCTTCGTTTAATAGAAAAATTATGAGAAAATTTACAGGATTTTTTTTTATTGTTTTCTATTACAAAACCAAAGCAACCATCAACATCTCAGGGGTAGAAAAATAAATAAAACAAATAAATGTATTGCTTTAGCTTTCAGCTTTACTAATTGCAAATACCTACACAAATACAAATAAATACCAGTAAAAGAACAAAATAAAATATTTATTTACTTGTAGTAATAAATACTTTTTTTGTTCTTTTCTTTCCTTTTATTTGAGTTTGTTTAATAAAAATATTATTGTGCCTTTTGTTTCATACTCACAGTCGAATGAATACATTTGCTGTAAAGTTCTCTTCCTTTTTTTTTTTTGTTTTTTTTTGTTTGTTTTGTATTTGTATTTGTATATCAGTTGTTACAGAAAAGCTATGAATGGGATATTAATCACAGAAAGATTGCAAACTTTAAATTACCTGCAAGTAAAAAGAGAAGAGAAGGGAAACGTATAAAAAAAATGTATTAATAAGTAGTAATTGTTTTCATTTGGAAAATATTAAAAGCTAACATACATACAATAACGTTAATAATACTTAACAGAAAAAACACAAAAGCATAACAAAAATGCTGATTAAAAGAGGGAGAAAATAATTATTTTTTTAAATAAAAAGAAACAAATTGAATTCTGTTTTTTTCACAATTTCTGCTATAAGAATTAATTGCTGAACACATTACTTCTATACTGTTTTGCATTACCTGGTAAGCACCATTTTAAAATTTTTAAAAATTAATTTTTTCAGCTTGACTCAACAGATAAGAGGCTCACCTTTTTAAGTTTTTTTTTTTTTTTAACTTTTGTCACAATTCAAAAAAGTTGATTTTATGGAAAATATTTTTAAAAAAGAAATTTTTTAATCGTTATTGTCCTTTGAAGCGAGACTTTTAGGAAGATTATTGCAAATAAACCATAATTAAAAGTAGGATGTTAACGAACAGATGAATGGTTTTTGGACTTTAACCAAAAAGTGTATGATAAGCTGAAGACATGTTTGTGTTGCCCATAACTTTCAACATGAACTTTAATAAACATTTAAAGTTGCCATATTTTCGATTTTAGATTTGGCAACTTCAGAAGCCAAATATAAAACTAATAGTGTTTTCAGACTAAAAGTTAAATACTGAATTTAACATTAAACAGGGGGGTTACTCTCTATTGCGATGCGAAAGAAAACGTATCGCAACTCAATATAAAAATCATACAGATGCGAAGGGTTTTTCTTTCGCATCGCAATAGAGAGTAACCCCCTGATTTTTTAAATTCAGTATTTAAATAAATTGCTACAAAACAATAAAAATTTCACATATTTCATGCGTTACTTTGTACAAAACTTATTTGACCAACTGTACAGCAGCCACAACATGTGTGACCTTTGGTAAATACACTTACGGGACACATATTTTCTTTGTCTTTCGACGAAAAACTTTGTTTTCTTCAAAATGCTTTTATTGCTGCTGCCATTGAAAGCATTTTCTTCTGCAAATATTTGAAATGGTTTTTATTTTTTCATTTCATTCACTAACATTAACAGCTGTTGCTATATTAATAGATCTTTTTAACTTGGTAGCACTGAGCTTAACGGACAAAAATAGTGTTATATTTCATAAATCCATAATGTGGATATATTAAATTGAATTTAACGTTAAAACCGCATTTATGTTAAATTCACTCAGTCTGAAAACACTATAAAATAAAATTTTTAAAGCATCAAATTTCTTAATTATTTGAAAAATTATTTTCAAAAAATAGTTATGCCGTTGCCACTATGTAAAGGGTGTCCCAACAAGAACGCAAGATTTAAATTTTAAATAAAAGACTGATGCAGCAATTGAATTGTTTCTCTGGCTGTATGACATGTGGCGCCGTTTTGTTGAAACCACAAGCCCTCCACATTCATTTCTTCAATTCTAGGCAAGAAAAAACTGGTAATCATTTCACGATACCGAACACCATTGACTGTTTGCGCTTGACCTGCCTCCTTTTTATAAAAAAAAAGAAGGTCCAATGATTCCACACCACTCAGTGACAAGTTGAGGATGCATTTGCTTCTCGTGAATCACTCGAGGATTTTCCTCACCCCAAATGCGACAATTCTGCCTATTGACGAAGCCATCAAGATGGAAATGGGCCTCATCACTGAAGATGATTTTATCGGCAAAATCAGCATTTTCATGTTGTCTCTCCAATACCCAATTAACGAGCTCCCTTCGCTGTCCATGGTCATTTTTTACTACCCTCTTAACTTCTACTAGCAAACAATAACAATTGTTCAAATGTCAAACAATGACACTTCGAATGGCGCCAAATTTAAATCTTGCTTTCTTGTTCGGACACCCTTTATTTATAGCAACGAAAAATAATCAATAATCACAGTAGTGGTGCCGCATAAGAATCCTTAGAATATTTATCTTATTGGGAACTTGTAATAATGGAAAAAAGTTATTGGTCACTTTCTCATTTACTTTCACTAAAGTTAATTATAACTATCCCACACTTTACAAGTAAGTTGTAACAAGGGCCCTTAGAGAATTAAATATATAAATTGTTACATAAAAAAATGATAAATGATACAAGTATTCAACATGATCTAAAGCAACAGCTCCTTCTTTTTAATTTTTTTTTTTAAATTTAATTTTTCTTGTTGTTTTATTACCCAGAAACACCAGGCATTTCTTAAAAAAAAAAATGAGAAGAAAAACTTGAAAATACTTCTTTGCTCAAATATGCCCAAGTTGTACGACATTTGCTCTTTAAATTCTTGACAACATTTTTTTAAACGCGCTTCTTTTTTTTTGCCTTTGCTTTAGCGCTTCTAAATTGTATTTCTTTTTTCTTATTATTTTATCTTCTGCTAAAGTCTTTTTTTTTTTTTGATACAAATAAAAAAAGTGTAATTAAATAGTGAAACATTTGTCTTTAAAGTTGTTGAATGTTTCGTTTAGATTTGTTTTTTTTTTTTTCATTTGTTGGTTTTTATTCAGTTTTAATTTATAGACTTAATGTCAGACATGAGTTGTTGGTTGCTTGTCTTCTAAATTTAATTACAACATGCAAGAGAGTTTTAAAAAGAAAACAAACAAACATATAACATGAACAGAAAATATATTAAAATATGTTGTTGTATGGGAATTATGAGATTTACAAGTAGAGAAGCAAACAAAATGAAAAAACAAAAAACAAAATAATAAAATTCATCAGTTTAAAAATAAATATTAAAATGGGGTTGTTGGAATGATGAAAATTTTTGAGTTTATACACTTCCTTGAGCAACACAGAGGTAAAAAAAAAATTCTCAGAAAAATATCTACAAGATATTTGCAAGATTTTCTTTTTCTTTTTAATACCTAGAGTTTTTCATAAAGTTAATTGAGTCATATAGGATTTTTTAGTATTAAATTAAAGAGATTTTGTAAGCAGTTTCTCTTGCCCGCTCATAACCTCGACTTTAATATCGCTGCAGATTAAAATATTCAACTGCGAATATTTTTATTTCTGACGATTTTGATTTAATTCTTCAAGAAGTATTTGACTTAATTTATAACAACGTTAAGGAGGTGAAAAATTGCAATCAAAAACAAACGCTTAGAGGTACTAATGCACTCAATTTGAATTTATAACTTTTGCAGAATCTTGAATCTTTACAAGCATCCTTAAAATATAATTAATATCGTTAATGCCTGTAAGTGCTGCGCTGCAGCAAACTTTTTTTGTATTTTTAAAATTATGCACGATACCTTACTTTACTAATATATACAAACATACTCTTATTTCTGTATGCATACCAGCACTTTATGCACTCATTCTGCTTGTCTTACATCACATTTGATTTTATTTAATTTTTTTTATCATTTTTTTATATGATTTTATACTTATCATTTCTTTTATAAAAATAGTTTCCATACTGAAATATGGATGGATAATTTCACTCATACACTGAACTGAAATGTTTTTTTTTTTAATTTTTTTTGTTGTTTTTTGATTTTTATGTCGCATTTCTTAAACAGTTTAAGGCTGTTTGTAGAATTTAATAATGTTGTATGCTAACACACACACACACACACTTATACATTTAAAAATGATAATAATAAATCCTAACAAACCGCAAAAAGTCACGTATCCTGCTATTATGCTTTCATGTTTCTATACATTTTTTTTTTGCTCATCTTATTATTTTTAATAAATAAAAATCCTTGTGAAAATAAGGACAAGTAATATTGTCATACGTACAAAATGGATCTAATAGAGAGGAATCTGATTTAAGCAGAGAAAGATTTAAAGGCAAAAAATCTTTAAAAAAAAATTAAGGATACAAAGTCAACAAACAATTACACGAATTTTAGTTTAAAAAAGCAAACTAGTGGCTGTGGCAGCAGCATTAGAAAAAAAAGGCTTAAAAACAGAAGCAAGATAAAGTTAATTTTAGGAAATATAAAATACGAAATTAAAAAAAAAATTAAAGACTTCATTGGGTGATTGACCGTCTTTAAGTAACAAAAACGAGTGCAAATTAAACAATTAAAGTGACACAATATGTATTCTACTGCGTCTTCGTCTTCGAGACAATGCGAATTTTTAACTGAATCAGGCCTAGCAAGTCATGATATCTTTTGAAGCTACTGGAAACACGTTTTCTCCTGAGTTCGTCTACCCCTAGTTGCTTGTATATTCACTATGTGTCTGTTATTAGTGTCTCTTTCAAAATCTTCTCAGGCAGAGCTTGATAGCATCTATGGGATGTCCCAGTAAGAGAGCACTTTTTTATTTCATAATACAATAAATCAATTGTTGCACTTGCTGTGTAGCAGGTGATGCTTTCTTGCCTAAACCACCATCCAGTTGAGGCCACAAGAACTGCGCTATCATGTTGCTTGTAAAGAATGCCGTTCACAGTCAACGCAATTTCGTCGACATTTTTTAAAAAGTAGAGTCTGACCAGAATTCGCAAGACAAATGCTTGTTGCTGTGGGTTCATTTGATTCTCATGAGCTTCAAATTCGATAATTTTGGGAATTCACAAGATAAATTTTATGGAAATGCACTTTATCGTGGATGATGACTTTTTTCAAAAAAAATTTGGGATTGACTTCAGTTTGCTCCATGTCTTCCTTACAATCTTAAAAAAAAAAAAAAAAAAAAAAAAAAAAAAACCCAAAACTCTTAAAAAAATACGTGATTTTATTTTAAAAAAAGTGGACTCTTATAATGGGATTTTATGAAGAAATTTGTTCATATACATACATATTTTTGAGTTATGTCACTATTTAAGTAAAGGAGCGACTTGTTAACATCTAATTAATGCTATTGTCGTCTAAGAAAATCCCTTAATTTCTTCTTTTTTTACAATTTCCTTAGGTTTATTTTCAAAAATTCAGTTGCACATCGCTCACAGTGTCAAAAATCAAAAAAAAATTTTTTTTATTTTTAATTAATATTGAAAAAAAATATATATATTTTTAACGTACTGCTTTTCACAATAAAATATTCAAAAAATATTTGAAAGAAGAGTCCCAACAAAGCACAGAATTTTAATAGCTCTTCTGAAAAATCATGTTTCCCGAGTTATGATGCTATTGCAGTAAATGAGCACATGTAGTGTTTTAGTTTTGATATACCAATTTACCTTTAAATTAATGTTGATAATTTTCTTTATTTTCCTTTTCAGTAAAAGCCAACTACTTTGACGTAAAAAATTCTAATTGTTGCAGCCGCATTAATTAAAAATTCATTAAGTTGATTTTTATAAAATTTTCTTCTACAGTTTGCGATAATGTTTTTAGTCATGGTAAATATTTTTCATATTTATTTATTTATTATATTTATGAAATACACATTTTTTCTTACTAGACTATTTATTTGTTTATTTACCTATTTTGCTTTTCTTTATCGTTCCATTGGAAATTTGGCAACATTGTAATAAATATTGTGCCAAAAATCACAATACATCTCTAAAAATATCAAGAAATAAAAAAGAAAAACAACGACAACAAGATATTATAAAAATGAACAACTGAATTTTATAATAATAAACTTACGTGCATACATTCATAGATTCATGGGTATGTATGTGCAAAACCCCCTACTACTGCAGTCATATTGAAGTTTAAAATACCCTACATTAAAAAAAGGTTGTCACCTTTTAAGCAGAAAAACGAAAATGTTTTAAAGTGAAATTAAAAAATTATGTTTAAAAAAAACACACATTTCTTCTTGGATACACTAGGAAACAAAACTCTGGTGTTTTGACTCTATTTTTTTTTTTTTTTTTTAGTTTACAAAACCTTAACTTTTTTGCTAAAAAAAATATTTAATGAAAATTGTCCACGCAACTTTTATTTTTTTAAATAGTCTAAAGCAAACAAGTAGATACAACAAATTAAAAGAAGTATTGCATTCACTACCCATCTCTTCAACCTATTGGTTATAAAATACTTCAGTTTTTTTTGTCTAAGTTGTGGGCAAACAATTTACCTTGTCATTTTCGACTCGATTTAACCTGGTGAATAGATAATAGATTTGATTTTTGCCCTTGTTTCTTTAATAAACTAAAGCAATTGCAATCAAGATCAATTTGAGCAAATGATGTCAATGACGATGTACATTAGTAGCATAAGCCACCTTAGCAGAAAGCATGAAAACATCTTTCTTTTAATTTAAGAAATCCTCAGAAACTCCAAGTTCCTTTTACTGTATGAAAATTAAACAGCCTGTCAGACAAGATTTTTTTTTAAAGAAACAGTTGAAAGTGAGGTCTTTAGTCAGCGTCGTTAAAAACCAAAAAAAGTTTTTTTGTTTTCTTCAAAATAACATAAAAAATAAAATTACGCACAAATTTTGTGGAAAGAAAAGCACTAATTTGAAAATTGTAAGTTTCAAGAATTCTAAAAAGCACTAAAAACTGTGCTAAAAGCACTGAGTTGACATCTCTATGTTTCCCATTTCTCTTTTACAGTTTTTCTCTCTGAAGTTGGAATTACGCTTTCAGCAAGTTATTTCTCTGTTTACAAAATGCAGGTGTTGACTGTGACGACACTATAGACCAAGAACTATAGAAAAGAGCTTTTGCTCTCTTTTTTCTCAGTTATTCTTGATATTCTAGATGCGACGTAATTGTCGATATAAAATTTTGTTAACAGAAATAAACTTGCTGAAGGTGTCATCTTCTTTTCTATCATTCTTGTCAATTTATATTCAAACATCGTGCGGATTTCGTACGCTGGAGCATATGTTAGATTAGATTTTAATTAAATTCACTCACTTTGTCCGAATAAAATTTGTGTCTGCACAAAATTCATTTTATATGTAGTTCCGTTTCTCTTTGTGTAACAGATCAAATTATATATAAAGAAAACGGAAGAAGTGGGTTCTTCAGTTTAAAGCATATTTTATTCTTTCTCTCTCTTTCCTTTTCTTTATAGCTTCCTCCCTTTCTAACACTTTTTCTTTTTCCCTCACTCTCACTATGTCTTTACTCACTCTCTCTCTCTTTCTTTAATTTTTCTTCTTTCTCTCACTCTCTTTTTCCCTCACTCTTTATTTTTTTTAACACTCTCACTGAGTCTCTCTCTCTCTCTATCTCTAAGAAACCCAAGAGAATTTATGTGCAACTGTCTGTATAACCTGATCTAATCTAAAACTGTGCATGAAAAAAATTTTTTTTTAATGAAAAAACAAAAACCAAAGAAAACCGATTATGCTTTGCGAGGACATTTTTTTAAACTATTTTCTAATAAATCTTCATTTCTTCTTTTTAGTTAAAATAGTTTACACAAGCTTTCAAGTCACTTTTACTTGCTGTAGAGTGATGTTGCTGTGATACTGTGCATCCCATTCATAAAATTCTTATGCATGTCATACATTTTCTTTCTTCTTTTCTTTTTGAATTTTTCCCCTTTTTCCATTTCTACTTTAATTTTTTATTTCAGTTCATTCTGTCATATTGAAAATTATGAAAACTGTGACACACATACATAATTTAGCAAACTTTTAATTTTAATAAAAAATTTATAATTGCAAACTAAAATATGAAAAATGTGCAAAAAAAACAACAACAAAATAAAGTATTTAAACCTTGGTTCCACTGCTGTTATAGTTCACATTTTGTTGATTTTTCTAATTGAATCAATAATTTTTCTTTATGTAAAAACGAAAAAAAAGAAACGCTTTTATAAAAACATCTTTGACTGCTCTTAAAGTGTCAAAGATTTTTTTTGTTAGAAATAATTACAAATACATGAACCAGAACAGCAACAACAATATCTATGAATGTATGTAGATAGAAAATGATTTTGACATGCATTTAGTAAACAACAACATGAAAAAACTGTATTAGGGTGGCGTTAATTGAAAACAAATTGAATATTCAATAGAATTTTTAATGATTACAAAACAAAAAACTTTTAAATAAAAAACAAAAAAGATTTTTTACATCTGAAATTTGTTATTGAAAATTAAATTTTTTCTGGAGGCAACTAGTTAACTAAACTCACGAAACCATAAGGTAGATAACCTGACAAAAGACTGGTAGAGAATATCGACATGTTTCGCAGCATCCCACGCTGGGTCTGCAAACAGCAGATCAAAAGAATTTTTTTACCTAAAGCACAGTGCAGATGGATCGACAAAAGGGAGCCTAGTTAAGGAATGTGGTAGCGGCAATAATGGGCCACTGTAGGAAATAGGTTTGTTATAAAATGACAACTGCAGAAGTTGTCAGAACAATAAGGCGCAAGAAACTGTGAAACAGCTGGCACTGGCTGTGTCTGCACACAGAAATTTTGTTTCGGCAATTTTAGCATTCTTATTCACTCATTCATTCAACCTTCAAGCTACTTGTCTCTTTTTTTTACATCTTTATTAAAGATGCGAAAAGAGAACAAAAGGAAATTGCGGAGTACGAGCAAGTTTGAACTCCTTTCCATTCTTCTTCCCTCTCTCTCCTACGAAACCAAGAATTGGCCCAACTAAACATGCCGTGTGTGGTCTTGGTGTTACGGCTATGGTTTACCTTTTTTTCTTTATTTTTAATTAGTTTTTTTTTTTTAATTTTTCTTTTATTTTCAATTTTTTTTTTTTTATAATTTTTTTTTATTTTTAATTTTTTCTATTTTTAATTTTTTTATTTTTAATTTTTTTATTTTTAATTTTTTTATTTTTAATTTTTTTATTTTTAATTTTTTTATTTTTAATTTTTTTATTTTTAGTTTTTTTATTTTTAATTTTTAATTTTTTTATTTTTAATTTTTTTATTTTTAATTTTTTTATTTTTAATTTTTTTTTGTTTTTAAATTTTTTTTATTTAAAACTTCATTTTTTATTTGTCGAAAGTACTTAATGTTCCCCATTTATTTTATTTAAATTATTTCCTTTGAAATAAAAGGAGAATTTTCAATAGTTTTTATTAGTTTTAAATTTAAATTGTTAATCAGTTTGTTTGGCCCATAATTCTGTAACCAGGCCAACTGCACTTTGTGTATGCCAGTGTTGTACGTATGTATGTGTCAGCATAGTGTTTGCTTAATAGAAAATTGCTTGCATACATTTAAATAATTAAATTAAAAAAAAAAAACACGCACACACGCAAAACTTTTGCACTAGCGCATTGTAAAATAAAATAACAAAATCATTTGCATTGTAAACTCGTTTTGTTGCTATTGTAGTTGTTATTGTAATTGTAAAAAAGGCCAGAGACCAGCACAAGAGCCATAATTACAAATGTAATTGTTGTAATAATACGACTCGTAATATGTAAAAATAATTTACAAAAAAAAAAAAAGGATTAAAACTCCAAGGATTTATAATGCATGATGATAGGAAGAAAAATTATACTAGAGGTTATTAAACATAAAATAAAATGGTTTTAAATAGCAAAACTGTGTCTACTTTAGTTGGATTCAGAGTGAAAATTTTTTAAATTCGGCAGTGCCTGCTCCCACACATTACTCACATGTACAGCTTAAAAATTTTCATAAAAAGCTAATCGAAGCACTCAAGGAAATAAATTTCTGATTTTGTTTTTGTTCATTTGTTATGGTAAATTAAAACAAAAAATTGAGTATAAAGTAAATTGTTTTGTTTTTGCTCATTATTGATGTAAAGTTTATGATTTTACAGCAAACGTTTGTGAAAAGTTTAGTTTGTTTTCATAAACTGACTAAAAATGTGCACAGAACCCAGTGAACACTATTTGCTCACTTGTTTGTAAACAGACAAAATAGTTCTGTAAAATCTTTCACAAGATACATACGACTCATTTCAGACTAGTCTGTACTTTTTCATAAGAAATTATCCTAAACGAGAAGTTCGCTCAATGTCTAAAATGAATTTTTATGAATGGTTTTTTAATTTGTTTCTGGAAACAAAATATTGTAAATGGTTTTCTAATAACCTTCCGTTTTTTTCTCAAGCACTAGATATATGGAAATGAAAATTAAGTGTTTTTATGTTAAAGATCAAAAAAACCAAAACAAAAATACAGGCCCGAATAGCTCTACTCAGTATCAAATAAAATTGTCAGAAATTTCACACGTGTTGTATGAAATTAATTTGAAATTGGTTGATATGGAAGCAGAAGAATTTGTCCAAATACTTTTGTCAACCAGTCGTTTCATACACCTCTCATTAGGAATGTTTACTAGATTGTAATGCAAAGACGTCAATTTATGCTGACCGAATAATCAAAGTTATTCAATTTAAATACTGCAAGAATTTTGTTCATTAATCCCATGAACCAAGCAACCATTAGACTTTTATTGAATTAATTAAATATATTGGAAAATAATGAATTATTCTTTTAGTGTATTTAGCACAAATATTGACTGAGCCAGCAACAGTTCTTCAGTTCCAAATAGCGAACCCCTTTTTTTGTGTATTAAGAAGTTGTAGACAAAATCTGGTGCAGTAATTAGCACTTCAAAATTTAATTTTTTTTATAGTTATCACTTTTCTTTTTAATAAGTTTCGCTTTCACCAATTTATTGCAGTGAAAACACAATCTTTGATCTTTATAACTCTTTTATTAATCCAGAGATCATAATTTATTTAACACCAAATTTTAAATTGCTTTTCAAAGCTCTTATAATTAATAAACTCTGTATGTGCATGTCCAGTAAATTAATTTATAAATTCATTTTTAAATTTCTTTTAATTAGCAGAGAAAATTAATTCGAAAAAAATGCTCTAGTTTAAAGTATCTATTTTGGGAAGACCATAACTATGGGCCAAGGCTTCTCACAAATCATATAATAGCTGGGTCCTTCTTCTGAAGCCAGTATCCCAGAACTGCTTTAATTTTTTTTTTTAATTTTACTACTTGCTTACACAAATACAACTTTCCTTTTCCCTAATTTCTGTTTCATTCCATCTCTCAATAACTTTAATTTGCTCTTAATTATTTTTAACAATTTCCACTAAAAAGATTAACAACTAACTGCATGACTATGCTTTAGTATATGTAACTACAACTACAAGTACATACCTATAATGACTAAGTGTAATAATGTAGTGAATGAGTAATTAAATTTCATAGCACTAACTGTTTATCACTTAAAACTAGAACTAAAACATGTAGTGGAATAAATACTTACATACATATGTACGTCTGTACTCGTATGTGAGCACTATTATCAGTATGTTTGTGTGTGTGTGTGTGGGTACTCGTTCAGTTTTGTTTATGCACGCTTTCCATTTTCTCTCTCTTTCTCTCTATACACAACATAAATGCAATTTTCAAAATTATATTTTGTTGTTTAGAAGAATTGTTTGCAAACAGTGAGAACAACAACAACAACAAATAATAATAAACGAACAACAGAATAATAAAAACAAAATGGTTGAAGCAGACAAGCACTCTGCACAATGGCAGTACGTACATGTGTCCATTTTCAAAGGAATTCCACCCGCTGGGCTTATTACGATTTTCAATTAGCAAAATTACTTTAAAAAAAGTAATAATAAAAAAAAACTTTAACACACACATGCACATACACTTCCAGTCAACGAGCAGCTACTACTACAGCAACAGCTGTAGAATAGAAGGAGCAGCAGCAATTTACAAAAGTGTTTTAACCCTTTTGATTACTTAAAGCAGTTTAGTGGGATTTTTTGTTATTGTTGATATGAATCATGCTGTGCACACATACCCACACACACACTTACTTTATTTTTAATGATTTGCAGACTTCTAAGAGCAAATAAATATTTTTTTTTTGTACAATTTTTATAAGCTTAAATTTGCATAGAATTTGTCGCTGTTTTTAGTTTTGTACGTGGGTGCCAAAGGGTTAAAGGAGCTCGAGGGATTGAGCAGTGTTTATATATTTAATATCAACTACAATCACGTGTAAATGATAGTTTTTAACAATACATACGAATATGCGAATTAATAGCAGAAGATTTCAAAATGTTAGGGACAAACCGCAACAACACTGGCTTTAGTAAGTATTTATATCGCTTCTAAACATTTGTGATGCACAATGATTTTATTTTAAAATCAAACCACCCAGCAATAAATAGAAACATAAAAACAGTTAATAGTGAAAGTTGGGTATACGTTTGTGTGGTCAAGGATTTGATTTGTGTCTTAAGTTTCCTAGTTTAAGACTTAACAATTTCTATACCGTAGGCGTTATTATGTATTTACATTCAAAAGAAAACATTTTCAATTTGCAAATAACACAAATGCAAACCATTTTCTTTTATAATGAAACCCCCAAGAATTCACAAGTCAAAGCAGGATGTAAGGAAGTCTTTATGGGCAGGGAATTAATTCATGCCATAACAATTTTTTTTTTGTAAGCTGCGTAAATTAGTTATGCTTTAATTCATTACAAATTGGCTATCAACTCGTCAAACTCAGCGTATGTTTTTCACTTGCATTAAAATAATTAAAATGTTCATGTACTTAAATTTTATTCAATACTAAAATGTTTTTGCCCGGTCTCGCCCCGTCCGGTAATTCATTACATGAGTATGTACCAATTTTTAGAGAAATCTGTTTACAAAAAAAAATTTTAATAGTTAAAAAACCCATCCAAATATATAAAGTAATTGCTACTTTTAAGCGGCTGTTAGACGATCATGAGCGGCATGTCAACACGGTATGATGAAATGCCAACAGGCGAAAATTGCTGTTTGCTTTGCCGCGCATGATATTTTCACTCCTCTCATCGTACCGTGCTGAAATACTGCGTTCTAATAGTCCCTTTAAAGTGGCTCATGTTTTTGCTAGCATTATTATCAGAGAAGCCAACCAAAGTGCTAAATAAAATATTTCAGAGCATAATTTCAGGTTTAAATTAAGTACGGCCACACATCTTCTTCAATAGTGGTTAGTGAAAATAATTAAAAAGTGGGCGTGGTCGCGAACTTCCCTCGAGTATAGAGACTATATGTAAAAAATTTCAGACAAATCCGTTGGAAACTCAAACAAACAGAAAATGAATTTCATTTACATAAATCTAATGCTCAACTCTTTGCCATCAAGAGCGAAAATATGTGTGGCTAAATGGCAATGGTCAGATTTAATACTTTTTGACTTGCTTGTGCAGTCAACTTGAGGGCAAATTTAAGCACTCATTAACAATCCAAATTTGCATTTATGTCATGAAAAGTAAGGAGCTCTTTTATTCTCTAAAAATTTAAATTTTTTTTTTCAAAAACTTTAGCTCAAAAATTGCAATAATGAAAATCACCCCAGTAAGGTTTCTCAAGAATAATAGAAAATAGAAAAACTATTTCTCCGTTTAATTCAGCTGTCACATCTAAAATAAAGTATACGCGTATGTTTAGGCCATTAAGCAAAAATTCTTCTTGGTCTAGGTGTTACGTAAAACTGTCTAGCTGAATTTTGTAATTTTGTTTTCTATTATTCTTGGGGCTTCTGAATATCCAAGAATGATTTTTGATAACTTTTTATGTGCTAAAAGTGTTGTTGTGTGGTGCACTATGTAGTATATAAATTATTTAAGTTTTCAATTATTATTTTTTAAACAGGAGAAAACTGTAATAGGCTCTCTTGACATCATCTAAAATAAATTACATTGTTGGGAGAACAGGTTTATTAATTCAAAAATATGGAACAACTTATTGCTTTGGACATTAATTCCAACTTTTGGCAACATATTTATAGTGCTCCCTTTTAAACATCTTTTAATTCCAAATAAATATAAACAAACATACAAATTAAGCAACTAAACTGCAAGAGAATAGAAAAATAATTAAAAAATGTAATTTTTGTTAAAAAAGAGTTTTTATTTTAAAACAAAAAAATATATATTCTTGTACAATAAAAATGTTTTAATAAATTCAGTACAACTGAAATACACTAAAAATTATTTAGATAAAACTATGTCTCAGCCCTGGATTAGGAACCTTGTAAGTGTTGCATGCGCCAGGCAAAATAAGTTTTATATAAAATATAAAACCAGCTGTTGCTGCATCAGTAGCTACATCATCGGGCATTCTAGTTTACAGTTGTAGTTGTCACATATAAAACTGGCTCACTTGAAAAAAACTTTAAAATATTTTTTTTTCTTTTTAATAAAAGATTTTTTCGTTTAATTACAAAATACATATCACAACCGAGCGCAAATTTTACGAATGTGAAAATATATTTTCAAAACAATTTGAAAAGCAAATAAATAAATAAATCAAAAGCCAATTCGATTAAAACAAATGGAGTGGAACAGAGTCAAGAAAGACAAATTACAAAAAGTAAACCTGCTTTTAAAAGCTTTTCTACGCACTCATCTTCTTCTTCAAGCAACATCAGTACCTCATACATAACGCCAAGCCTTAGAATACACACACATAAATAATAAAGCAGTTGCCTAAGAAGATTTTGTTTCAAGTACAACAAGCATTTTTAGGCACTTTTATTCTTAAGGAAGCATTTTTTTGTTTTTCAAATTAGCACAATTTTACACACAACTTAGCATTATAAAATCATTTTTGTAATTTTAGCGTTTTATTTTATAAAATAATTTTAGCCAACTTTTTTTAAGCTTTTTTTTCTGTATTGCATTTTCCACACAAACAGCTATTTACCTTAACCCTTTTTTATAGACTTAAACGAGCTTTAATAACCTGCAAAAGCTTTAAAGCTCTTGGCAAAAGCAATTTATGTAATTTTTGATTTCAAATATTTTTAAAATTCAATTTAAGCATAAATTTCAATTAAATTTAACAAAATGTATCGTTAAGGTTTATTTATATTTCCTAGTTTTTCACGACTTTAAAACTTGGTTTATACAAACCCATTATTTATTAGTCAATAAATTAAAAAAAACGGTGTTTTAAAAATCCAATATTTATAAAAAAAAACCGGGTTTGTATAATCACTGGTCCTCTTAACGTTATGAAAATTTGAGAATGTCAATGTTTTTTTTTTATAAAACCCGGATTCGAAAAAACCTAATATTCATAAAAACCGGTTTTTGAAGACCAAAAATTTATAAAAATGGTTTTTTAAATCGGCGGCCAAATTTTTATATGTTTTTTGTTTATTAAATAAATTTATCATAAGGTTTTTTTACGAATTTAGCCACGAGTATTTATAAAAACCGAGTACTAAAAAACCCCATTTTAAAAACCAATTTGCAAAAACCAATTTGTAAAAACCAGTTTTTAAAAACAGAGTTTTTTTTTAAACCGGTTCTAACAACCGGTTCAATAAACCGGTTATTTAGAAAAATTTTAAATGTCGAATTTTTTTAATTTTTAACCTGCTTTTTTAATTAGAACGGGTGGTTTCATCAATCTTACGGTCGGATTTTAAATTATTTTTATATCAATAGCTCCCTACAACTTCCTTCATGATGTATTTTAAATTTATTTTGCATTGACTACTATCAAGTAAGCTTGCTTAGCAGCATATAGAACTCCGCAAGCTGTTTTTCTAAATTAAATAAAAAATATTTTACAAACCATAACGATACATTTTCTAGGCTTACAAACTAAAATTTCATACACATGCATTTATTAATTAATGAATTTCTTTTTTAAAGGATTTTTTTAAAGCCAAACAACAACTACTAACCTTAATGCTATCATAACAAGCGGTGACTTTGCCATTTTGAACTTCAACATTTGCTGGCGGATGGGCAAATTTACATTCAGTATCTTGGCGGGAACATTTATTTCTTTGAAATTCCCGACATACTTCTAGCTGGAGCCAACGTGAATCTTTGCCATTTAAAAGGCTGGTCATATTAACCATAGCAGCCATTTTATATATTAATTATTATTATTTTTTTGCAATTTTATTTTAATTAATTAATTTTACACTAGCGTATTTGTATTGTGTTAAAAACAACTAAATAGATTTTTTTAACCTTTTCTTTTTTTTTTTTTTCTTTAAAATGGATACAAAATTATGACACCAAAAACAAAGCTGCCAAATGACAGAGGCTGCAGGGCGTAGGCGAATTTAAAATTTAATTACCAGATTAATGCGTACAAATTTTCATATGCAATTTGCCGTTACTCTAGACACATACACGCACTCGCACTGAGCTTAAGGGGAAAATAGTAAATGGTGGTGGTGATGGATGGTTTATGGGGGACTGACTTTCTTTTTGATTTGGTGAGTAGGGTTTGTGGGAAGGAAATTTTATTTATTTTTCTTTGTTTAAAACTGTTTTTTTTTTCTTTTTATTGGAAAGTTCTATTTTCAGTTTGACAAGTTTTAATAAATTAATTTAATTTTTTTCTCTCTTTTTTTGAAATTCTTTTCTTTTAGCTAGTATTTGTTTACTTGCAGGGCTGTACGCAAGAGTAATAATTTGAATAACAATTCAAATTAAAAATTAAAAATTGATTTTTCTGATTGTAAAACTTCCAAAAAATGACTAGATCTTTTTTTTTTGCTATTCAAAATGTAGTAGGCGAAACCTTTTCTTTTGCTTTTTGTTGTTATTACTGGGATTTTTGGACTTTTATGATTGATTTGATATTCCGTGCGAGGGTAGCATTAATAGGGGGAGAGCGCTTTTTAACTTAAAAATTTACTTTAAGGAGGAATTTCTATTTTAGCATTTCAAGCAGCAGCTTTAAAATATTATTTTAAAAAACTTTATTTTTTTAGGTTTTTCTTTAATAAATCAAAACTTATAGAAAAAGCAGCAGGTTTAATTTTCAAACTAATTATCGGCACGGTTTTTTTAATTAAATTTATTCAAGTATTCACTCAGCGGTTGGTTGTAGCATTTGCTTAAACAAATTTAGAAATTACAGGCATTGTTGTGTACAAAGTCGGGGTTTCTAGCTGAAATGTAAGATCTGGAAAGAGAAGAAAAGTTTGGAAATAATTTTGTTAAATAGAAATACATATATAATTCAGTTTTCAAAGTAATTTTGGTCCTAAAATCACACAAAAAAATAAATAAAAAAAAAAACATTAATTGATTTTATTTTTATAGCACTTAAGTGGTATTATTTTTAAGTTGTAGTTTTGAGAATTTAATTTTAATAATTTTTTTAATTTTATTTATAAAATGATTTTTTTAAGATTAAATTTTTGGTTTCAATTTTTTATTTTAACGAAATGGTGAATTTATTGAGCTGAATCGAAAAAAAAAACAATTGATTTCAAACGGGTTTTGAAAAAAATGTTTATGAAAAACACTCAATATTTTGAGTACTTTTCATATAAAATTTCCAGACGAGTTGATCGCTTGTGTTATAAAAACAGCACATAAACATAAAACTGATTTGAAAATTATTAATTAATATTATTCACGCTTAAGATCTCAATAAAAAAAAATTTAAAATTATTTAAAATTTTCATTTTAAATAATTTTCAAATCATTTTTATGTTTAATAAAGATGACAGGCAGGTCAGTTTTTATGTCTGAATTTTGTTAAATGATTTTAAGCATTTGATTTTCATACAATAAAACTAAAATTTCGAACGATATCGAATACCAAAAAATTGGCTCTGCTTAATATTGTCACACACCAAAATGAATAAATTTTTTTTTTTTACAAAAAATCTAATAGAAAAAAAAATATTGTGGGCTAAATATAAAATAATTAAGTAAAAACAAATTTAATTTTAATGTGGCAGCAAAAAAGTTTGTAAATAAGCAAACACAAAACAACTGTATGAATAATTATGAACAACATGTGACAAGTGACTAAAAAAAAAATATAATAGAAAACAAAATTCTTATTTAAGTTTAATATTTAACGTTCAAATGAGTTTATGAGCTCTAAAAAGCGCTGAAAATATTTTTAAAAATATTTTTTTTAAATTATATTTCTTCGTGTATAAAAAAAATTTTTTTTTGTTTTATATTTGAAGCGATAAATATTCATTTTTATGCGGTCACAGCGTTAGTATGACACATTGTGACGCAATTAAAAAATACAAATTTGTTAGAGATTTAAATAATTAAAGAAATATTTTGGGTATGTAAAGCATAAGCAGCTGTGTGTGTATGTGTGTGTATAACAAATTAATTAATGTTCACATGTTATTAAAATAATTGACACATTTTCTTTTTTTTATAAGAAAATTTTTGTTTGATGGCCACAGTTCTGATAGCTCTAACTGAAAATCAAGACATCGAAATGATAATAATGAAATAACATTTTAGGAAGCCAATTAATTAAATGTATAAACTTTAAAATAGTCAACTTAATGAAAGTGATAAAAGCGACCTTGAAGTAGACCGGTCTAAGCTAATACGTCCGCATTGTTAATAGTTTATAGTTTAACTTGTATTAATTGAGTTAATTTTTGCTGTATGAAATATATTCTTATAAAAAACAAAAATCTCATAAATCTTTAAAAAAATATATTTTTATGAGTTTGACCTTAACTGTTTAAAAAATCATACAAAGAAAAAATCGTTTAAAAAATCTTAATGAAAAACATTTAGTTCTTGTAAACGAATTGATTAAAACAAAATGTTTTACACAAACGAGGTGTGTTCAATAATAAAAAAAGGCAACTTGTAAAGAAATCGCCAGCAAAAGTAGCTTAAGGGTTTTTTAAGCAATTGAGACACCTTGAATTATTTAGGGCTTGTTCAGCTAAATGCGAACGAAAGGTTCGTTCGTATAATTCTATTGAAAACAAAAACAATACACGAAAATTTGTTGTCGTTTTCAATACAATTATTCGAATGAAGCTTCGAATTTAGCTGACCAGCCCTTTAATTTTCTTTTTGGATACACCGAATAGATCTGTGCTTCAATTAAGCATTTCAATTAAAACAGTTGTTGTATTCATTAAATTTTTAAATGCTTCAATTAAATGTTTACCTCTTTAGGTAAATAAATTAATTAATCTACTGAACACTGCAATTTTTGCAGCTACTTGAGCCTAAAATGCTTGTCAGTTTTTTTCCAATATTTTTGAAAAATGTTCTGGACAATTAAACTGTTTGTAATACAAAAAAAAAATCATAAACTTCCAAAGAGAAAAAGCGCTCAGACTTTCAAAATAGTAAAAATAATGACATTTTTAATATTTTAGGTCAAACATCAGAGATGGAAAATTGTAATTTTAAGTAGCAAAAAAATACTAACGCTTGACGTAGACTTTAAAGTAAAATATATGAAAAAATTATATGCAAAATTTCGATAATGTTGAATTTAATTTTTTTGGATAAGGGGGTAAAAATTTAAAGCGAAATTCATAAAAAAAAATATATTTGTTTAATAAGTGAAGCGCTTATTAAACAAAAATGTTTTTTTATAATTTTGGCTATTAAAATTTTTTAAAATGGCAACTTTTTTTAAACAGTTTAAGGAAAAGTAGGTGAAGGATTTTTGTTATCATTTTCTATTTTAATTTTTTTATAAAAAAAAAAAATATTTTTATTGCAGCGAAAAATTATTTTTAAAATTTTTAGTAATGAATTTTCCATACCTGCAAAACACCACTATGTTTGTTGTAAACAGTTTACATAAAACCAATCCAACAAACAATTTTATGTTATTTTTTGGCCCATTGAAAAACCATATTTTTTTATCTTTTTATTTCAATCAATTTACTAATTAAAATATCCAAATGTTGTTTTGATCAAAATAAAAACGCACACATGTCAATTTTCTAAAAACATTTTAAAAGCATCTGCAACGCTCAGACACACACACATAAAAAATTTGAAAATCTTAGAATTTTAAAATTTGTGGTGTTCAGTCCACACATTGGCCCCATCATTACACTCATCATCTATAAATTTAGCATTTGGTTTTTATTAAAAAAAAAAATGTTTTTTCTAACAAAATATTATTTTTAGCCTGCACATGCTTTGAAAATATCAAAAGCTGCCAGCATTATAAAAACGAAAAGAAAAAACCATTTCAAAAAAATTAAATTCATAAATTTGTGGGTTAAAAAATAAATCGAAAGCAAAATTTTTTAAACAAAAATTATATAATAAAATTGCAGTAAGAAAGAAGAGTTTTATTGAAACACAACAAATAAAAAAAATTTTTTTTCGTTTAACTTTAATAACTTAAGGAAGCAGATGCAGCAGAAATCTAAAAAAAAAAAACAGACACACACAAAATGAAATGAAATTATACTGGTTTGGAAGGTGTTTTTAATGGGAAAACCTGCTAAAAACTTAAAACAAGTTTAACAAACAAACAGCCAAACCGCATATCCAACTCTTCAACAAACGTCTTGCTAGCAGTTACAGTAGTGAGTGACCTTAATCTACATTTTTATAGTCAAATATAAATTATAATTAAGAAATAAAAAATGTTTTCAAAATTTCCAATATTGTCTGTCTGTATCTTCTTTTGCATAACCCCTGCTCTTAGCTTGTTGTGCCCAATTTTTATCAACCTCCCCCCCCCCCCCCCCCCTTCTTTCTTTATAGTTGAAAAATGCTTTTTAGTTGATATGAATTTGCTTTGCCAACTAAATATGAGTGTTTTGTTCATTTCAAATTCAATTGTGTGAAGGTCTTATCTCTAACACACACACACACTTGAAAATATAAATTTCATACACAAGAAACTTAATTTTTATTATAATTTTTGTTAAATACAAAAATCAAAAAACAAAAACGAAAAGTCAACAACAATAACAAATTCATAAAGTGAAAATAAACACACACACATACACAGTTGAGATACAAATTTATAAAACAAAAATTAATGTCTAGTTTTTTTATGTATATTTTATGGCAAAAACACCCTTTTAATAAAATACACCGCGTCCCAAAGAAAAAAATTAAATAAGTTCTAGCAGAATAGGTCGCCCAAAGCAGACATGGGTTTTCTATTACTATTCCATAGAATTAATGAAATATTTCATTAGTATAATGACACGTAATATTTGATTTTCCATTAGATTAACAACAAAATTGAGAGGATATGGGAACAAAATTCTTTCAATGTAATGGTTTATCCTATCACTCTTCAGTGTTTCCAAGACTTTATTAATGATCTTTTGGTTTCATCTTACAAACGATTGAGGCATTCGTAGTCGAATTTCGAATCATTATTTAGATTTTGATTTCTCAGTCTATAACAGTCTTACTACGACGCAGACAATTTGATATTTTTGGCATTCCATTCAGAGTTAGTTGATTTTGTTTTGAATTATTTTTGTGCCAAAATTTTTTTCGATTACAATTCAAATTTGAATTCAAGCGATGAAGAAAGAAAAGAAAACTTATCAGAAATATTCTCGATATATTCAAGTCAAAATTAAATTTATTTTATTTTTTAATAACAAAAAATGGTCAGACCTTATTTCTTCTTATTTCTTAGAAAACAAAAAAAATTGAAATGGTGTAAAATGTTTAGCTTTCCAGAAGATCTTTTGAACAAACAAGAGTTCTTTGCCTTTAAAACCCCTGCTCACATAAAAATTATGTGCGATTGTTCTGCCAACGCAGAAATTCTTTAACACAAACGAGTGTTTCTACAAAAAAAAAAAAAAACAAAAAAAAAAAAAAAAAAAACTTTGAAAAAGTAGAAAACTTATCAATTGTTGCGATTAGATAACTTAGCTTTTTTTTTTGTTATTTCAAGTTGAAATAAATTGCAATAACAAAAAGTGTTATTAAGGCGCTGCTGGTAAAGAGAGTTAACAGCAAAGCAACAAAATAGCTTTTCTTTTATTAATTTTTACAATAAATAAATTATTCTCTTTTTAAAGAAAAGTCAAACAAACCTCCACAAATTTTTGTTTTATTTTGGAAATATTCCAGAAACTTCTGCAGAATTATTTTTAAATCTGTCTGATTTTTAAATGAATTTTGTTGCTCAATTTAAATAACAAAAATTATTTTTTAACAATTTTTTGTTTATTTTCATATGCGAGTAATAATGAAATGACCTACATTGTTCAATAGCTCAAAATAAATGGAAACGTTTTAGGTGAAATGTACGGAGCTTGAAGAATAAACAAGCGATCGTGTAAGTATTGGATGGGTCTATAAATACAATTTTGTAAAAAATTTTTAGTAGCAACATTCAGTTGAAAAAAATTAAATAATTTATATACAAATTGTTTTTTTATGATCGATTGTAATACAGCAGTTTTTCATAAAAATTTTCAGCCAGATGTTTTTGTTGATTTACTGCTGCAGGCGCTAAGATTGAAATATTTTTTTTATCGTTATAATTCAATTAAATGTTTTTTCTTTTTTTTGTTTCATTTCATTCTGTTCTTGACTTGTGCGCTCTTTTGAAATAAATAAAATAGCTTTAAGCACGTAAAAAAAATCCACAAATATTTTAAATTTTCTTTAAAAAAAAGTTTTATTAATCGGCAAGCCATTCAAATCGACTAGATTTTTAATTAAAATTTTATTTAACAGACCAACCTAAATTAGCGTAGCAGGCGTAGCGTTTTTTAGCGCCCAATATTTATGTTGAAATGGCAAACGTAAGCAAGGGCGATGAAGTTGCGTTATAAAAAAAATATTAAAAATAATCCGCCTTATTCCATTTGGTGTCATCGACACAAAACGACATCAAATTTTATCGTTTCTAATAAGTCTGTATTAAAATTCTCAATTTTGATAAATATTGATGACTATTGACACTTATTTGGTTTGCTTTCAATATTGTTTTCATAAAATAAACTTCAAACTATGACAGTTGTTACGAAATACCAAAACTTCTTTTAATCAAATATTTTTAAATGATTTTACTTCGGTTAAATTTTTCATTAAATTTTTGGAATACGAGTAGTCTTGCTCAATCGCAGAAGTTTTTTATTCATTTGCTTGACGTCCAAATAATTCGATTTTATTTTATTGGAATAGTGCTGCTCAATCGCAATTCTTGTATCCAATTAATTTTATTCGTTTGGCTTAAGTCCGAATAATGTTATCTAATTGAGTATTTCTTAATTTGATTTTACTTTAATCTCATAGTGATGCTCAAACGCAGAATCGAATATTTTTAGAGAAGTTTACTTTATTCTATTAAAGAAGTTTAAATATTATTTTATATAAGGACGAAGGCCACAGCAGCCAGTTCCTATAATGTTATTAATACGTAAATTTATTTACTATTAATAAATAAATAAAATAATTATTTTATATTAGAATAATTAAACAGACTAAATTTTTTATTCGAATATATTTCAACAGTGATGCTCTATCTCCAAAGATTTTTATCCATATATTTAATCGTTTGGTTTACCTCCGAATAACAGGTGCTGCAAGCGCTTTTTATCTGTCAAAAATGTTTATGCGCATACAAAATGTATGACGCATACCGAAATAGAATTGAATTGGTAAATAAAATTTTTACTGCGTGTTTTGTATTGAAGTTGGCTGCAAAACATGTTAGCTAGTCTTTTTTGAATGCAATGTTTTTACCTCTATTTTTCTTTGTCTTTAGAGGGTTTTATTAAGCAAGATGATTAACACTACTGTAGAGAATACGCACTGTCAATACTCTTATTTAGGGATGACGCTTTAATTTAAGGTGAAAGTACACAGCACGCGTTCACGGGCAATCTTTAAATTGAACTGTAATGTTGTCAATGTTGTATTTTTTAATCGATATTACTTTATTGAATAATGCGCCACCTAAACCGATATTTTGTTGTCAAATATTTTTCTTTGCTTTATTCGAATATTTTTTTTTATCAAGAAAAAAAAAACATTTCTTCTAAAGATGTGTTTACATTATATGTACAAGTCATACGGAATGTAAAAATTTTTTCATTTAAGGATTTTCACATGTAAATCAAATATGAATTTTTTTTATATGAATTCACTTTTAAATTTATTTAATTTTTTTTTTTTTTGACACTCTTCAAAACTGCGTTTACACAACAAATAGGACGAGTTTTAAATCAAAAATATTAGAAAAACACATATGCTATATTTCAAAGGGATCACATTATGAGTATACTTTTATGTATGTTAAATTTCGACACATAATGTGAACACAGCTTAAATAAATATTATTTTGTTAATGTAAAAATTTTATTATTTTAATGCTGTTTCATTAATTTTTGTATGAGTAATAAGAACAATAAATTCATTCCATTTAATTCTATATATTTCAGTTTATTGACTATAGATTTTTTTTTTAATTAATTCAATTTTTTAATAAAAAAAATTGAGAATTTTTTCATTTGACGAATATTATGTTTATCTAAAAAAAATATTTCTATTCGAATAAATTTATTTGGAGTCGAAAAAAGTTTTTTATTTCACTAAAGTTTTTTAATTTTTTTTAAATGGCGAATTAAAACTTTCGAAATCAGATTAGAAGCCATTGTAATCTATATTTTATAGATTTCCTATTTTTGAAAATTTTGTTAATTAAGATAAGAAATCAATTAGATGGGCATTCAATATCGCTTGAAATTTTTATTTAAATTATATTGAAATTTGGATTGATATATACTGCGCCAAGCTTAACATGCCAATTTAACCAAAACAATTAAACAAAAATATATTTTTTTTTTAAATAAAATTTTATGAATTTAAAATTTTGAAATAATTGGCAGTCCACATACAGACTTTATATGTTATGTCATTCATATTCGCTTTTATTTGTTTGTACTCAAAATATTGAGTGTTTTTCATACAAATTTTTTAGACGAGTTGTGTATAAAAATATTGAATTCATTTTTGGCTCTTTTTTTCCCAACAAACAAACTGATTTTGTTTTAAAATGAGAGAATAATTGGAAACACAACACTTTTGTTTAACATAAAATTAATTTCAAAGTTATTTGATACAATCAAAACCAACAGCAACACTCCCAAAAAATATACTAAATTAATTTAAAAATAATTTGATAACAATTTTATTATTAAAGCTTGATTAAAAAGTAATTTAAAACGCAAATCTTTAACAAAAATGTGTGCAATAGAAACAATTTAATTTCCTAAAAAAAATAATCTCATAAAGAGAACTTCCCGCTACAACAAATTATTTTTTAAAGCAGGTGCGCCTTTCGCCTCAGTATGTAGAGGGGTAAAATAATGCAAAACCAGTTGCTAATTGTGTTAAAAGAAAAAATTTTCAAACATGAAACGGACAACAAATACTTTTATCTAGACTTGAGTTCAACTCGTTCAGCCCATCTCAAAATCGGTCACAATTTTTTTTTTTTTTAGTAATGATATTTAAACATAGAGATCGTCCCTAATATGTTTGAGCCCTAGTTGGATCCAAATGTAATTTCAGCCCTTCTTCCTGGCTGTATTAAATAAATTTTATTTAAGTGGTGATTGCCTTTTTATTTAATTTTCATATTTAAATTAAGCCTTCCATTCTCTTTCGTCCCCCACTCCTTCCTTGTGTTTATCAAGGCTGGATGAAAAGATCTCGATTGGAGATTTTCTTTGATAACAATTAATCATTAACATCACATCAAGTCATTACATTTCCAACGTTTGACTTTGTGTTTGCTGGTTTGGTTTATTGTGTTGCTGGTTTTTTTGTTTTTTTTTTTTTTGTATTTATTAAGTAAGATCAATCATCTCCGTATTTGGTTGTATTACTTTTTTTATTTAAAGTGTTATTCATTGTTGTTGTTCGTGTTGCTGTTGCTGTTCATATTACTGTGGATTTGTGTGATGCTTCTTTTAACCTTTATGTGTGTATCTTTTCTTTTCTTTTGGTCTTTATATATTTTTTTCTTTTTATATCTTTATATTTAGACACACACTAAAAAAAAATTTGTTTCTGGTATTTGGGAGATCTTTGACATTTCTTTATTATAAATAATTTTTTTTTTGCATTTTGTTGTTGTGGCTGTGACTTTGCTTCCTATGTTAAAAACTAAACATGAAGTCATGCTTTAAAGATAGAAATTAAAATCTTTTATGGTTCATTTTTTTTATTTTCATTTTTCTTTTAAGAGAAAAAAAAATATCATAAATATAATTCATTAAAATCAAATTAGGCTTAAAAATTTCATTTATTTTTAATACAAGTCACAAGCAAAATATTTTAAGAAAACACTGGTGATTCATGTTACTGGACTTAAAAAAAATTATTAAGAATTTTTGCTTTAATTTAAATTTATTAAAAAAAAATTATTTAAAATAAAATATATCTTTTTAAAATTGGTTTTAAGTTTATAAAATGCTTTAACAAAAGTCAGCAGGCAGCACAAAGCTGTCAAGTTGTAGACAAAAATCTAAACCATGATCTCTTGACTAGCAAGTTATTGATTAGCCTACGGCTTTGCTTTTTACATTAAACAAGTTACTGTTTAGCTATATTATTAAAAAAAATAGGTAAAAAATTCAGTTACAAAGCAAGACATTTTATTTTAATTAACTTTACAAAAACCAGACTGCGTTGTTATTTTTAAATTTGGTACAAGCCCACTTAAAAAAATGGGTTAGCTGTAATTTCAATAAGATGATGTATATTTTACTAAAACTATCGCTGATAATTTTTTTTTAAGTAGAGTTATATCACTTTCAAAAATCAATTATTAAAGGCAAATAAGATAAAGAGTTTATTGCTATCACTGTAATTAGTACAATTTAAAGTTTTTCATTTAAAAATTGTTGCAAAATTTACTTTATTTGACTAAAAACAAGGGGGGTTATTATAATATATATTTCAAAACCAATCGAAATGGCTTTCGAAAAGAATTTTCAATTCGAAAGAAAAAGCTTTTTTTTTAAAACTTTTGAAAATCCAGCAGGGTTGTATTAACAATTTTGAGGGTAATTTTAAAAGTTTTAATTTTTTTTTTCGAATTTTCTACATAATTAGTTTTTTTTTTTTTTTTAATTCTCTTCGAAAGCCTTTTCGATTCGAATCGAAATACATAATAACCCCCAAGATCTATTACTCTAACAAATATTAAAAATGCTATTCAAATAACCAATTATTTTTAAGATTTTGATATAAAGCAAATTTTTTTTGATATAAAAAAATTTTGATATAAAAAAAAACTAATGAAATTTAGAAAAAAATTAACGATAAAAAAATTTTTTCAAATAATGGGTCGTATTATTCTCAGAAAGAAATATCGATCGATTGTTATTATTAATTCCTGCGGAATGATCTTATTATTTTGAATTGTTTTATTTAATTGTGAATTAAAAAGCTGTCTATTGTGAATGAATTGTTGATAAGAAAAAACTTGCATTTTTTAACAACAAAATAAATTTTAAATAAAAAGAATATTAATTTTCTTATATCAAACGAAATTATTTTCGAATAATAAAACAAATTAAGCTAAAACACATTTTATTTTTGCTAAATTTTGTATTTTTCTTACATTTTTTATCTTTCCGTTTGCTTTCCGTGAGAAAATGTAAGCAAAAGCAAAATGTAAAAATTTATTTATATTGCGCAATCAATAATATGGTAATAGCGCCATGGTAAAGATGATACGGCAACTACGTAAGAATACCGAAACAAAAAAAAACACCATACAGAACAAATTAAGTGTGTGAAGTTAAATACATCAAGTTAAATTTGCAAAAACGTAACTGCTTACGTTTTTTCAAATTTTCCTTCCAAACGAAATATTGTAACCATTCGGGTAAACATTTTGCTTAGCAAATAGCTACTTTAAGACACAAAAATTCTCTAAAGGAAATTCTGCATAAATACAAGATTTGAAATTACGGAAATCAACTCTACTTGTAGGGTTATTGCTCCCCCCCCCCCCCCCCCCCCCTATATGAATGGCAGCCCCTTTACACCCCATCCCAGAGCACAATATCTCAATCACCATCATTCACTAAAATATAAAAGTCAAAAGACCAAAAAATAAACAAACAAAATAAATAAAAAAATTAACAACAACAAAAAAAGCCTTACAAAAAGACCACAAGACTTTCGTAACTACAACAAAGTCACAAATCTATAGAAATATGATCACATATTGAATAAATATTTGAAATGTTAAGTTAAACAAAGCTGTAAATCACTCTGCTACAGTTAAAGACAGTACAGCAGCAGCAGCAGCAGCATCACTGTTATTAACAGATACTCTACACTAATAGAATGTACAGATGGATGGATGGTCGGTCCCATCAATATAAAACTATATGGTTTGTTGAAATTAAGAGGATAATAAATTATGATACACAAGCTGTAATTAATAAATTAGTTACATTTGCTTTTACAAACATGACTGTGTGTGTGTGTGTGTGTGAGTGTACAGAAGTATACTTTCAAATGAACTTTATTTATTAACAACGAAAGAAATTTATAGAGAATTTTGTAAATTCATAAAATAGAAAGCAAGGAAATCAAATAAAGGTAATTAAATTCAACTGAAACTTTTTTCTTACTTATAGGCATCTGTAGAGGATTCTTTTTTATTTTGTTCAGAACAGGTAATCGGTACATTAAGCCCATAAATAATTATGTTAATTAACAAATTATTTTTGATTATTGTGTGGCCTTGGTATCAAGTTTAAGGTTAAGAAAAACAAGGAATACAAATTAAAACTAGCACAAAATCTTGTTCGATGCTCTCTAAACCGAATTCATATACATAATTTTATTCGTTTTAACAGCCGAGTTAACAAATTTGAATGTGTTATCATAGTAAAAAAAAATTATTTCTCAGTTTCTTTGGCCTGTTTGAAACGATTAGTTTATTAAGCTTGAATTTGGATTACAAATATTTATTTTTATATTGATATTTGTAATTCGAGCTCAAGCTTAATAAGCTAGCCGTTTCAATAGTAATAAATCACTAAAAAAAAAAACATGAAAAAAGCGATTAACACATAAAATATGAATAATTTTTGATTTGTTTTATTAAAATTACTTGCCCTTTAATACATTTAACTGAAATAAAATTAATTTAAAAAACACAATTTTCGCTACAAGTATGAAGTTTATTTCGATAATTAGAAGCAAATTTTTGGGCTTTAAAGTCTATTAATTTTATAACACAAATACTTGACTTTGAAGTTTAAATAAAAACTCACTCTAGTGATATGAAAAAGAAGGATTTGCAGCACACCAAATAGCCAAATTTTAGGTTTTAAAAATTTCTTCTTTTTCAACGAGATTCGACTTCAGAATAAATCGCATATTAAAAAAATATAATAAATTATTTACATTTGAGTTACTACACCTTAGTTAGTTAAAGTTAGGATTTTATAGGGCAAATAACCGGTTTTTGGCTAAAACTTTAGAACTAAATTGCGAACGATAGTTAAGGATACACTATCCAATAGATAACTTATCAATATTTTTAATTTAATGTCGAGTGAAAAGCTTGATATTTGCCTTATATTAAATCGTAACTTTAACGATTAGGATTTTGTTTGGCAAATAACACACTATTAATAGTTATAGCATGATATTTGACTTATAAAATTTCAACTTTAATGGCCCTAAAAGTACCAAATTTTTTAATTTCTTTCTTCCTTCTTTAAAACAGAATAAATTCACATAATAAAAATAGTAAGTACCAACATACATGTATTTGTTTAAATACATTTACTTTAATACTTTTTTCTTTCTTCACAACCATTTAAAACAAGAATTTTCTTGTGTATGAAGTACCTACAAGTCTAACATTTTTTTTCTTATTTGCTTTGAATAGTTTTCTTGCTTAATAGGTACATTTTCAAAAGTCTGTACCTACTTCATTAGCCAGCCACTGTGTTAAAACAAGAGTTAAATTAAAAAAAATAAAATAAAATAAACAGCACCAACCAACACTAGAGGCTTAAACAACAACATCATCGTCTTCATCATCACATGAACAGCATCATCAGCAGCCCAACAAATAATTAACACACTCATCTTAAGTTGAAAAAAAAATGTGTTTTTTTATATACTGGTATAGAGGGTGGGTGTGAGGGGAGTGCGTATATAAGTGTTGGCATGTGTACACAAGTATGTACAAACGATTGTGTGCTGTGAATTGGTCTGACGAGTTAGTAGACTGAAGTTTTATTTCGTTTTTGCTTTTTTAAGAATTAAAAACAGCAAATTACTCGTACCTTTTTTTTTTTTTTTTTTTTTTTTTTTTTTCTTTTTTTTTTTTTGTTTTTAATTTTCAGTAGTAGTTTGTAGCAGATTTTTGAATGTTTTAAATGGAAATTGTGTTTTTCATATGCTTGTTTGGTTTGTAATTTTTCATTTAAAATTTTCTGCTTGTGTTTAATTTTTCATCAAACACTTTGCTTTAATGGATTAATTTCCCTGCTTTTTGTTTTTGTTTCAGTTGTTGTTGTTGCTGTTGTTATAATACATAATAAATAAATAGTGGAGATTTACAGTTATATAGAACAACAAACACGCTTTTAGCTAAGCTCTCTTATTAGAGATGAGAGTATCGAGTGAGCATTATAACGTTTTATGTAGCTGATTGTGAGTGTGTATGTTTTAACCAAATGACGTCATTAAATGCCGGTTTTTATTGTTGTCGTTGAGCTGTTATAATAATATTGTTTTTTTTTTGCGTATCTTGATTGTTTTGTTGACAATTGTTATAGAAATAAAAAGTGGTTTTGTTTGTTAATATTTTTTTTGTAATATTGTTGTTGTTTTTTAACACTCACTTTATTTACTTATTGTTTTGTTCAGAGTATATTTTTTCATGTTATCGTGAAAATTTTAAAACAATTAAAATGAAATAGAAATTTTAATTTTCTTAACTGAAACAAACTGGCTGGAAAAAAGTGAAACTAAAACAAAAATTTTAACCTTCTCGCTGTCATAGCTGTTAATGATTCTCATGGCCCTACAAAACATATGTAGCATACCGATACAGAGCGGCGGCAATGCTAAGCACTTGAAAAATCCAGTTTTGACAGCGCGTTTTATAGCGAAGCTGGCTGCAAAATAATTGTTTTGTTACTCTTGGCTATTTTTTTTTTAAATTTTTAATTTAGCGTTTTTAACTCTATTTTTGGGTTTTATTAAACAAAATGATTAACACTACTGTAGAGAATACGCACCCCCAACTCTCTTATTTAGGGATGACGTTTTAATATAAATAGAGGGCGCTAAAAAACACTCCGCTTGCCGCTTTAATTTAGGTTGGATTGGTTGATATCATTCGACGTTAAGTTCGAACGTTAAAGACAAGTTTTTGTGTTATAAAATTAACAGTTATTGTTGGCTATTATCGGACAGTGGTTCTGGTTGTGAAGACAGTTGTTTTTATTCATTGAACTAAAATTCTTCATACCTACTGCGAGCGAAAGTTGGAAGTAATTTCAGAGGGTTTTTTAAATCAATTTTTTCAACTCAACTGAAATGTATAAGAGAGCAAAAAATTTTACTAAAATGAATAAAAAAGGCTTCAAATTTTATGTATTGAAGGCTTTCTTTGTACTTTTTAGTCATTTATACATTACTATGATAAGCCATTCGATTTATTTTTGTCAAATTTGTTTACGCGGTTTTAAAATGAATAAAATTTTGTGAATTCGGGCCGTTTCTTAACTATCAGCTGATTTGAGTTGCACAGCTGATTCGGTGGTCGCATTCGATCGACAGCTGTTATTTTGAGAATATTCAAAATTTATATTTACAATTTATCCATTTAAAAAAATTAATTTAATACAATCACAAATCCTGCACCAATAAATAAAAATGAAAAAGTGTTCTGCTCCAAAATAATTTAAAAAAAGTTTGCTTTAAAAATTTTTACAATTTGAAAGAAACTGATGAACAAACTGCTAATGTATAGATTCGCTTTGAATGGTTCTTTTTATTTCAAAAAAACTGAATTCTCTTATAAAAACCAATAATTTTATGCTTGGAAACAGTCAAAGAGGATTTTACAAGGAACCGTAAGAAGTTAGTGTTTTTTTTTTAATTTTGGTTTATGAAACATTTAATTTTAATCAATTGTATTTTTTATATTTATTTTCGTTTTTGATTTTTAAATTCAGTTTCTTGTTTTTTTTATTTCTTAAGCTGTGGTCATATTAGGCAAATATTTGTCAAATAAGCATTACCAGTATGTCATCTCATATACGTTTATTATAGATTAATTTAATATTTTTTATTAAAATACAACATACTGGCAGTATTATATTATTTGAATTAATTTTATGTAATACAAGTCATGTAAAACTATAAAAATATTTACCAAAAAGTAGTGGTCCCACTTATTTAGACAAATATTTATGAAATGTGACCGTTATTTGAACTTTTCTTTTTTTATTAAGCTTGAGGTCGTATTATATAAATTTATTTCAATTAAATTTATTTTGTTTTGCTTAAAAATATTCTTAACTAGTAAAGGTAATTATTTCTATGAATTTAAAAAATATATTTTTAAAACAACAAAATTTAATCTTTATTTGTTTTTAATTCCAATTTATGTTGGTTTGCAAAAAGCATTATTTTCCAAAATTATTTACATGGAATATAATGCATTTTGAAAAACCAACATAAATTGGAATTAAGCACGAATTAAGATTGGATTTTGTTAAACTTAATGATTCCAAATAATTTAATGTGTTGAATATTTTTACAGTACATTTAATGTTTTCATCTATTCTTAATTTGATAGTTTAAATTTTAAATAATTTTCTTTAGGCTATAATCATAGTCACAATTAAGTAGGCATCTTTTTAAAAACGACTTTAAATTCGTATAATTCTTATGAACAAAAGTCAGCTCTTAATAAAAGCCTACTTCTTTGTTCCTACTGCATTATTTACATTAAAAAAAATTATTAAACAGATTCTTATTGAAATTTAAAAATTTATTTCAAGCTGTAATTTTGGACCGGTAAGGTGGTACTTATTTCGCAGAAAATTATTTCTTGTTTAATCGACTTGAAAATCTTCTTATTTCTTGTTGCTTTCAACACTTATTTAATGAACAACAAATAAATTATTTTTTTACAAAAATGAATTTTTATATTTACAAAATCGTGGGTCCAGTATTTGCAATAAATTGAAAATTTCCTTTAACAGATGTTGCTTTTATTTTTAATCCATTTTTGTTTGCCACAACTTTTCTTTAACATAAACAATTTTTTTTTTATTTTAATTTTCTTATTTCTTTTTTCAATATGCTTGTGAAATTTATTTCATATGTTACTGATTGTAAATTTATTTTTATTAATTTTCTGTTAAGTTTTTTTTGAAAAAATTATTTCATTCAAATTCAACACATTTTTATTTCGTGTTAAAACATCATTTTCTGTGTTTTATTATGATTAAGTTTTTTCTTTTTTTAATTTCTAAACTTTTTTTTATGATTTTTTTTACCAGAAAAAAATAAACAAAACTCGCTTAGGCATAATATCTTACACTCGCACCAACGCCGCTTATACACAGTTATAAAAACCTACACGCTCATAAAAAAACAGTCTCAAAGCTTTTTAACAAATTGTAGTAAATTAAACAAATATTAAAGTAATACATATAAATAAAATAAATATATACCCGCACAAAGTTGATTTTCACCAAACAATTTATGGATGTTTTAAATAAAACTTTATTTTTTTTTTACTTTCTTCAAAATTTCTTGATTTTTTCTTTCTTTAGGTAATTTTTCTTATTTGTTTTTTCTTTACTTATTTTTTATTTCTTTAAAAAATCAAACTTTAACGTTGCTTTAGCGTTTTCAAGCAAAAAAGTAAAAAGGCTGTGCAGTGCTCAGCGCCTGTTCACAGACTGAATTTGTACATTTGCTCTGTAGCTCTCAATTACCAAAAACCATTTCTTGTGTTAAGATAACGTCATCTGTAAAGAAACAGCACACTCACATACACCCATTCGTGCTCAAACAAAAACAAACAGAAAAAAAAGCACAGCAATAAACAGACTTCAAAACAAAAAAAAAAGGGAAATAAAAAGCACTCACTTTTAATACAACACACACTTAAACCTACAATAAAAACACTACAATAGCAAAAGCAATGAAAATTTTCTGTAAACTCTAGGGTTGTCAGCCACACTATTTGTAAAATCATTGAAGTGAACAATATATTAATTTTTGTTCCAAAATTAACTCTTACTGTTTGTTTTCATGAAAACCATATTTAGTATAATAATTTCTCAAGAAGGAAAAAAGCTATTAATAAATAAATAAAAACAAAATATTTTAAAAAAGAGCAAAGTATAGGTAGCCATAATCATAGTCACAAAAAAGTAGGCTTTCATTAAGAGCTGAATTTTCTTCAAAAGAATTTTATTAATTTAAAATCGCTTTTAAAAAGATACTGAGTTTAGCGTGACTATGTTTTTAGGCGCTTATTAATTTCGCTCATTTCTACAAAAATTGATAACTAAATATATTCGACCCTAGTATGTAGAAACGACAGTGACGTCATAAAAATGGTTTTAACGAAGTCTTTGCTGAAAGTAATCTACTACAGTTTGTATTGTATTTAGTATTATATGAGAAGCTTTAAAGTTGCCGTTGAGTTGAAATAGCGACAATTATTTTTAGAGCGACTCAAAGCCTGCCAAAAGTTTGATAGAGACACAAATTCCAGCAAATTTTAAAACCAACTGGAAAAAATATCACTATAAAATTAATTTTGAGGGATGTTAATGGATTGAAAAAAGTAAATTTCAAAAAAGTTAGTGAATAATATAATATACGGGTATAATTATATACCGGTATTTTTTAAGAACTTACTATCCTTAAGACATTCTTTGCGAGCTACCACTTTTTTGATAGTCTTCATCATTAGAATTTTCACTTTCCTACATAAAAATATATTTTATTTTAAATTTAAAACAAAATTAGAAAACATTCTCAAGATATACAGGAATGGTATATAGAGATGACACTAATTTCTTTTAAATTATTAATAATGTAATTTAAGCGTCGGGAGGACAGTATTATCACTTTAATACGACAGTAATAATATAGTCAACAGAAAGTCGCCGGCGACTTACAAAACAGTGAGCAATATTTCCGATGGACATTGTCTTTTTGTACTAATGGTAGGTATTTTTCAAATAATTATTTTAAAAGTTCTAGGTTTTTCAAAAATAAAATTTATCTAGCTTAGAAAAAAAACTAACTTTTTGAGTTTTTCTTGATAAAAAAAAATATTCAACAAAATAACGTACTGATATAAATAGGATATGTAACAAAATTTATTAAATTAAAGGATATTAATAGAAGTTACCGATAGTTAAAATTAGGATTTTATAAATCGAATAGCAAGTTTAGGGTTGGAAGTTTAGTTAAATATCCAATAGTGTCCTAGCCACCCAAAATCCTAACTATCGAAAGTTTTAATAACGGGCCTAAAGGCATAAAATGGTTAAATTGGCAACCTTGCAGTCAGAAACAAATAAACTAAATTTTTCTCTTTAAAAAGAGAAAAAAAAACCAAAGCAAGTTTAAAAAGAACAAGCACATGGAAGAAAAAAAATTCACAACCAGTTTTTTACAGCAATAGTGTTGATGTGGTGGCCCCCTTAAGACACAATGCTAAAAACCAACAACAACAGCAGTGGAGCACTCACTATAAAATAAAAAAAAAGTAAGATACTTTGCAGCCAACAATTTGTTGGATTTGTGTATTTTGTTTTAATTTTATTTGCTTTTGCTGAAGCATATGTATGTTCATGTGTGTATGTGCGCTTGTGTTTCTATTCAAAGAATTACTGAAGTTTAGGCATTTTGTGTGTCTCTTTTTGCTTTTCAACCACAAAATTTCATTACCAGTTAACAAACTCATGTTAAAATATGAAGCAAAATAAAAAGAGCACAATAGTTTATCTAAGAGCACGAAGAAATTTATCTCAGATTAAATAAAAGAGAATGTTATTAAAGTAAGGGAATGTTAGAAACATGAAAAGAGCAATTAAATCTAATTGGATTTAATGTGAAGTTGAAATTTATAGTAAAATTTATCATATGTGCTTGGTTTTTTTGTAGATAATGTTTTTTTTTGTTTGTTGAACGGGAAATAGGTACATAAATTTATTTTTTAATTCTATTAATAGGTATTATCACAGGAAAATGGGTAATTGTGATCATTAAAAATTATCAATTATGATGGCTTACATTTTTATGTATATTAAATTACATACAAACATGGATATCCATGTGTAGTTATAAATTTATGTGTGTGTGTATTCGCAGTTACTAGATTAAATTCAATTTTTGCTTGAACTTTTGTCTATTGCGTTTGATTTCTTTCTTGCTTTTTTTGGCTACTTCAAATAACCATGTGTTTTTAATCTGCAACACGTCCAAAGAGAAATATGTTTTTTCTTAGGTCTCTTAAAAATATAGAGCAAATTATAACATTGTTCAGAAGCAACACTAGTCCACAGAATTATTTTTTATTTAGAATAATAAAGCAGAGTATTTCAATCATACGAATAGATATTAGATTGACATAAAATTCGTTGTAAAATTAAGGTAAAAAAAACGAGTTAGCAACATATCACTATGCAAGTCCTAAAAACTTTTTCTTAATTCTACTCAAGCACTTTACTTTTATGGAACTGTCGCTAATTCTATCATAACGTAGGTGGCCTAATAATTAACATTCAAACTATAGATTTACTTTCCATTTATTAGGCCTGCTGTCGTTGTGAAATATGCCTACATACCTACAAACATGTGGAATGATCATGAATCATTTGTGTATTCCATTAGAACTAAGTCTAGATAATTTATAAAGTTTTAACTAACATTCACTCAATCTTTGCTCTCCTAACCATTTGTTTAAAAATCTTATTAGAAATTTTGTTAGCAAAACAGAAAACTGTAGACAGAGTGGGAATAAAATTTAAGAGAAATTATTTGTATCTAGTTGTGGGCAAAATAGAATGTGAATTTGCTAATGCATTTCTAATATTAAAAAGATGCTGACGCAATTTTATAAACCGTTTTTTGTGTGCATGTGGGAGGCCGGGGGAGACAACTTGCCATGCCAAAAACATTTTAAGCAAATTTTATTAACTACATAAAATTTGGCCTGAAATTAGATACTTCTTTGTGGGAAATAATTGGAATTTAAAAAAAAGCACTAAGTTAACAACGCTGTTTTTTCTTTATTATCATCACGGCCTATAATCGCACCATCGCTATTAAAAGAAAATAAAAAGTTTCTGTAAAAAACTTTTTGTTTTCGTATATAAAAAAAAATTATATGAAAATATTACCGATAGATAAACACGATAACATTCAAATATTTTTTATTTTTAAAAAACTTTTTAAATAAAAATATTATTTAATAAATTTCTTAGTAGAAAATTCTGGTTACAAAATTTTTATGGATTAAGTAAAAAATTGCTATAAAAATTTTATGCTAAAATATAGTATGTTATATATAAAGTTTATCGATAACGATTTTTATGTCATCGATTTTGATATATTTATCGATAATTAAATTCTTTTAATAAAAATTTCTGTAGATACCTACTTTTATAGATAACAATAATTTCGATAACAAAAATTATGTAGTACACTTTTAAAATAGACAATTTATAGGGCATATGTAGATATTACATGATTGTTTTTGTACGTAATGACATTTCTTCAGATTCTTTACATCAGAATAAAAACTAGGGCAAAGATTTGTAAAACACTGCAATTTAAAGTCATGATATTTCATAAAATAAAATTTATAAAAAGCCAATTTATGAGAGTTTTTTAATTGCTTTTGGATTTAACTAAATTGCTATCAATTATTGTATTATAAGCTTTTACACTGTAACATTGAGTAATTTGAGAAAGTGTGATGGTGTGAATACAGTTAGCATTTTTGCCAGTCGTACGGTTCTTATTATTTTTAAAAAATTTTTCAAACGTTTACACTTTTCATTGTATAATTTTTGCATACGAATTAAAAAATAACAAAAAGAGCTGACAAAAGGTAAAGAAAATCTTAGCTCTTGTATTACAGTGTAGAAGCCCCATAATATTAACTAATATTCTGTCAAAATACCATGAAAATCTTAACACTTATATTACAGTACAAAGTTTAGAAAACTAGTATGAAAATTAAAAAAAGTGTTTTCTTTTAAAAATTTCTAAATACGATTTGATCACTTAAGTAACACAAACAGTTTTTTTTGACTGTAGACACATTTAAAATTTATAAATATTTTTTTGAAACTCACGATTTCAAATCTCAACGTTTTAAATGTTTTTTTTTTTTTTTTTTTTTTTTTTTTTTTTTCAAAAATATATATTTTTGTGCTTTAATTTTAATGTTTATAATGAAAATTTGTTTGCTCCAAATTTTGTTTTATACATGCAGCATGAAACTTGGCAAATCTTTAAATGATATTTGTGAGTTTGTTTATCTACAAGTTATTCCAGTATCTTCTCAACAAAAAAAGAAAAGGAAATTTGAAAAATACCTACTTTGTGAAAGAGAAAAGAAGAAAAGAACAATGTAAATCAATCTATTATTAGAAAAATTGGAAAGCAACAACAAGAGCATGAGTATTGAAAATTATACTGTCGACTGCGGGGGCGTGAGAAGTAGTTAGTTGACGTTTTAATTGTTGGTTTTATTTTTTTTTTTTTTGTATTACTGCGTCTTGCACATCAAGTTATTCTATAAACTCACACACACATGTCTGCTAAAATGCGCTTAACAGTGAACATTTAATAGAAAAATCAAGAATGTCTGTTTGCCCGTCCATTGTAGACACATTTTTATGGATGCGGTACACAGATCCAGATATACCTACAAGCACTGGCGAGTGAATATTCTAATATACAAAAAACACTAAAAATCAATTTAAATTTTTTGTTGTTTTAGATTTTATTCATAAATATGCATGTGTGTATGTAAATACCTAGATTTTCTTCTATTGCTATATTTATCGCACTGTCTGTTTTTCAAAAACAATTCTTAAAAGTTTATTCGAAAATAAATTTATATTTTTATTTTGGTGTTTTCCTGCCCGTTTATTTAGTTTTAAGAGTTTCTGGTAGGTATTTGATAAAAATTAAAATTTATAGTCTGTAAGCATTTTAATACTTGGTGGGGGTGGATTTTCCTTATCTAAAATTAATTTTATATTGTCACATTAATGTTGCGTTTCTTAAATTTAAATTTTAAGAATTGGAAAAAAAAACTGCCTCTAAAAATTTTGTTTGTGTCTAAAAATAGTCGGAAATTTTTATAATGACAAGGCAGCTTTAGTTGTAAAAAGAGGGCATTTCATACCAAAATTTTTTCTGTATATCTTTTTATGATGATTTTTAAGTAACGGCATAGAGATTCGAAAAGAAGAAGTAAAAGCATTTCTTTTATCATTTTTTTGTGAGTAAATTTTTTATAGCAATTTTTTAAAACCTTAACTTTTTCGATAAATTTCCTAAAGATAACTTTAGCAATGCACAAATATGTACCGCAAAAAATATTTTCTTTTTAAAATCATAAACATAGATAAATTTTCGATAGAAAATTACTCAAATAAAATTTTTTATCGATGACGATAAATTTTTTCAACAAAATTATTAACATCGATACATTTTTTGTAGAAAACTTTAGATGTTCGGCAAAAAATTTATTTTTATCGACAAATTGTACTACAAATTTGGCTGTACTCTAATATAAACATTAATAAACTTGCCATGGAAAACTTCATCTATAGAGAAATTAAAAAAAAAAATGGTTTATCGATAAATTGTACATACATTTTTTTAGTTATCGATAAATTTAAAAAAAAAAAATCAATAAATTTGCCGTGAATGACTTCATTTATAGCCAAATTAAAAAAATTTGTTATCAATAAATCGTAC
This sequence comes from Thelaira solivaga, assembly GCA_947397855.1. Classification (NCBI taxonomy): domain Eukaryota; kingdom Metazoa; phylum Arthropoda; class Insecta; order Diptera; family Tachinidae; genus Thelaira; species Thelaira solivaga. Next base: position 53,022,307 of record OX377614.1, read on the forward strand.
ATACATTTTTTAGTTATCGATATTTTTTTCAAATTATCGATAAATTTTCAAAAATTCGATAAAATTATAATAACAAATTTGTGTAACTGAGTTAATTATTAAAGAAATAATTTTTTAATACAGAGACGTGCAAACATACATACTAAAAAGCTGCACAAATGTACTTGAAATGGCTTAAAAGCATTTTCAAGCATAAAATATTACACATGTCTGCAATGTTGTGTGTTTTTTCAAGTATGCTTGTACATTGATTTAATCCATACATAAATATAACTAAGTGAAATGTATTTTAAAATACATTTTTATTCTTAACTTTCATTGATATGTTAAGAATAAGAAATGTTAATAGAAAAATTTGAAAACAAAATTTTTATCGATACATTTTTCAGAAAAAATTGTTATCGGTAGAATTTCAGATTTTTTTTCTTATGGAATTTATTTTCTAAAATTTTTATTATTGATAAATATTTGCTAGCATATTTTTGCTATCGATAAATATATTTTTTTTTGTGTTTTCGAGAACTTCAGTTAAAAAAAAATGTAGTTATTAATAAATCATATTTAGCAACAAATTTTTTCTAGAATATATTCGTTATTAATAAGTTTGCATATAAAGTGATTATATAACATCCGCTCTATGAATTGTCAATAATACTTAACGCAAATTTATTGCATTTGCTGTTCTATAATATGAATTAAAAAAATTTTCCTTGCGATTGTATAAATAGCTGCATTTTTTAATGCGAATAAAATTTTGGTTTTATTCTTGATTAAACTGCCATAAAAATAGTCATTTTGTATGAACTTTTATACTGACAGCAATAAGTCAAAAAGAAATAAATTTCAATATGCATTTGTTTTATTTTATACATTCAAAAGAAGGAAAAAAACACTAATCCTATAATACGAAAAGACCTGACTTTATATAATTAGACTTTCCGGCGTCCACTGTAATATGCATTTCGTTCATTGGATACAGATTTTATGTATAATTTTTACTATCAATAATTTTAAACATTTAATCGGAAAAATACGGAAAAATTTTTTGTTATCAATAAATTTTTTATGGAAAACATATATGAATGACATTGTTGGTGATACTTCATAAATGTAAATAAATTAACAGTCAAAAAGCAAAACTATGCTAATAAGATGGTAGTGTTAATTATAATTAACAATTATAATTAATTTGCAAGTCTTCTTTTTTAAGCAACACATAGAGAACAAAATATGACAAGTAAATAAATCTCTCAACAAACAGCTGAAAAAAGCGAATTTATTTTAAACTTATTTTTTGCTTTTTAGTCTAGATCATTAACACAGACAAAAACAGATCACAAGTTGAGGGAAACTTGTTTAAGCGGACAAAGAAAAAAAATACGTTAAGAAAAACACACTCGTACACTAACAAACCTTTTTTAAATGTGCTTAAGACTTGTTGTTGAAGCGGTATTTTTTTATTTCAACTTGGCTGTATGCTGCACGCATGCGCAGAGTTTAAAAATGTTGACTATTCAGACATTTAAAGCGACAGAGAAACAACGACATGGGTTAAGTTAAAAAGCTTAAGTTCATATAATATGGGCACCTAGAGAACTTAGAGAAAAACATGCAGGCAGAGGGATAGACAGACAGATAGACCCTGCACAGCATCTTATTAAAAAAGGCGCAGCAAACTTGCTGATATACTTATGGACGGACAATGGGCATAAAATGTATACAACAACTTTTGATTTTTGTGGCAACCGGTTTAAAGAACTACTTTTAGTTTTTCTTTATATCAATTCGATATTTTTTTTTTTTTAATACTCACTCTCCACTCTTGCTTGTATCTGTCGGTTAAATTGTTTCTGGCCGCTTTGTTCTCTGTATCTGTATCTCATTTTTTGTCTTGTTGTAAAATGAAATGTTGTGGCTTTTAGCAGGCACAGTTTAGTAAATGGACAGACTTAAAATAATGTTTTTTGTATGCTTTTTAGGGTCTTATATTTTCAGTTTCCCTTTTTTTTTTTGTTTGTTTTTTCTTTTAATGTTTTTGCAATTGGTTTTTATGATGATTTTAATAATAATAAAAACTGTAATAAAAATACATTCATGTGAGTACACATTCACACTTCTTAGCACACGGGCCTGTATTTACTTATTGAATTTGTGAAAGTCGATTTTTAAAATTTTGCTTCAGTTATAATTTCTTAAGGTTAGTTGCTGTATTAAGTATTTTTTGTTTGTTTGTTAATTTGTAGTTAAAAGTTATTTAGAGCCGGTTTATTTAAAACTCCACAGCATGCATACTGTGTTGTCTACAAACTAGTATGACTAATTTAAGTTAAGAGAGCGAGCAAGATACTCGTATGCATAAGCATTTGACCAATGTTCTTTATTAAATAATAAAAAAAATTTTAAATGTTAAATGTGCAGTTATATGTATCTAAGTACTTCCAGTTGTGTTTAGTTAAATATAACAATTTTATATAAAAAAAAACAAAGCAAATTTAGATTAAAATGCCGAATTAAAAAAACAAACAATAAACAAAAGTAAAAAATGAAAATGTTTTTTTGATACTAAGCGAGTACAAGTAGAATAGTATTTGCAGCGCTAAAGGTTAAAGGATTATTGTTTTTTTAAGAAATTGTTTTTGTTACCGATAAATTGAAATTATTTTAATGAATAAAATGTTATTATGTTGTGTCTAAAATATTGTTATTTTATAATCGATAACAATAAAAAGGTGATCAAAATTATCGATAATTGTTATCGATAAGTTTTTATCGAAAAATTTTCTAGTTTCATTTTTTAATAAAAAAAAAAAATTTATTTCATATACTTGAATTTCATTTAGTGTACTACTGAACAGGGAGCATTAATTTTCTATAGAAACTTTTTTTCAAGGTTTTTGTTTGAAATTTTCTGTACAAATTAGTTTTAAAATAAATTTAAAAAAAAAGTAATTGTTGTTTATTGGTTTCTGTTTGTTTATGTGTTTGATTTATCGTTTTTCATTCACTAACAAAAATTTTATGTAATGAAATTTTCTAATCACATTTGTTGTTATCGTGCTCCAACATAAACAATAGTTTCTGTATCTATTTTTTATCTTTACCTTGTAAATGAATCAAAAAAGGTGTTAAATTGTTCGTTTTTTTTTTGCAAAAATTAACTGCAAATTGCACATAATGTGCGAAATATTTGCACATATTAAGAAATGTTTACATAAGCGTAGGCAATATCGAAAAAAAAACCACAAAAACAAAATAAAAATAAACATTAGAGAAAATAACTCAAAAATTTTGTTTATTTTTAATTAATTTATTTTTTTTATTTGTGTTTTGTGGGACCTTTTAACCCTCAAACTCTGCAATCCAGCTTTTTATTACTAGATATTATATCTTAGGCTTTTGTCTGGAAGCTGCAAAATATATATTTTGTATAAACATCCACTTGGAATCTAGTTATCTACAACATTTCCTCCCATCTCTAAGTAGTAACGCATTAACCCTTAAACATATTTGAATTATTTCAGACTTTTAGGTTAAATTTTTAACATTCAAAGACTTATACATGCCAATTATGAATATTCTCAAGGATTTTTTCACTGGGAGAATTTTGGTTTTTGGGAAATAACTTGCCATGTTAAAAAAGGGAGAAATTTTTGCTTTATAATAAGAAGAAAGGCAAAAGTGAAAAAAAAATTCCGGGGAATTTTTTTCCTAATTGGGCTGATAGTAAAATTTTACAAGGAATATTTTTGTAGAGCATTTTTAGCTTCTAGGTCTTAAGCTTATGGATCTACTTTACTTCAGAGTTAAAAAAAGTGCCAATAATTGAAGAGTTAGAGGGTTAAGGGGTTCCACAAAATTATTCCTCGTAGTGTTTTACATAAGTTTGCTGAACATTTCATGTACCTACAATGCAGGATGCGCATTCTTATCTGCTCTGATTAATTAAAATTAAAAAAGGGGGAAACTTTAAACTCCATTTTGTTGTTTTATTAGTATCGAATTATACTTTGATCTGTGTCGAATAAGCAAAACACCGCTTACAATTTTTAACGAATAGTATTTTTTTCTTCCAATTTTCAATTGGGTGTCAAATGCAAGTAAATAAAAAAGAATTCTTGATGATATGGAAGAACAATTATTTCTTCTGACATTAATTTCCTCAAATTCAAAAAATGAAAATTTTTTAAAAATTTTAGTAACTAATTGTTTTAACATTAAACTTAAATTTTTTATAAACTTTTTATTGAACGTGCTCGTTAAAAAAAAGTCTATTTGCTATCGAACGACATTTACTAAGATTATTATCGATTGAGGACCCGCTACCGTATGCTAACATGTCAAATTACAGTACATTTTACTCGATATCGGGTGCCATGATACCAAAATGAAAAATTTCAATCAATTTCACTGGATATCGAATGCGGTGATCAGACTCTTGATGTTAAGTTTCAAAACTCTGATACACGTGTAGGTTCTTTTGGTCTCCCCTACCATTATCAGTGGTTGTTTTGGTTTTTTTATATTTAATAACATAAAAAGAATTTAATAAAATATTTTTAACTTAATAGGCATATTGAATTTCGTTAACTGAAATGTATCCAAGCTGCAAGTCATTCAGTTTGTCTCTCTTTGGTTCAAATTGTTCGAACTGTTTGTTACTGCAGCATGATTAAAACTTCCCTTTCAAAAACAGGTTTATTTTAGCACCAAATAAAACAACCAAAATAAATTTACAATCGTTTATTTTTTTTGTTTGTTTTGTTTTTGCATTAACAAGTATTAAATATATTTTGAACATGAAGACACTACAAATAACAACTACAACATTTACTACTATAAAAAGAGAAGAAAAAAATTCATATTAAATATCAACTATTGCCACCAAAAAAAATAAAAAAAACAACAGTTAAACAACAACAGACCCTACAATGAATACACAAGACAACACAAACACTCCATTAATGTTCGTGATCTTTGGCAAAAAAAAAACTTAAAAAAATAAATAAACAGAAGAACAACATGAAAAAAAAAACAAAAATTTTAAACTTGTTTTCTTTAAAACGTAGCAACAGCCAGCAGAACTCTGCTGATGTGCCGCCAAATACAAAAAAAATAAAGCAGAGAAAAAAAATTGCCAAAAAACCAGTCAAACAAAGAAGTAAGCAATAAAAAAGCATTATGCCAGTAATTAACATAAACACATGATTCATGCATTTTAACAGCAGCAAACGCTGTTAAAATTTAACACTAGCAAGACCGAGGACAAACTATTACGTAACACAACATTCATTTCGAAATTCTTAATTAAATTCAATAATTTTAAAAGCCAGAGATTTTCTAGAGTTACGGACTTCCTTAATAAATTTAGAAAAACTCACAAAACTTTGTCATTAAAATGTAAATTTTTTTATCTTCTTTGTTATTTTACAAGGACTTGAATGTAAATATAAAATTTATAGCATTTAAATTGTTTCTTAATCATCTGTCAAAGCCAACTCTCCAAATCCTATTTAACATTTTCTCTTTGTAGTGGTTGGTGGTGGATGTCTTTAATGCGACAACATTTGGAGTCAATTATTCAGCTGACATGAAAGAAGGTGCTTGCTTGCACACACACAGGCTCTTTTATTACTGTCTGCTTACATTTGCACTGATGAATGCAATTGACTTGTATATGTAACTTTAAATTTATCTTACGCTTTTCTATTCAAATTTTTCTTTCATCATATAAGAATTTTTTTTCTTTTAGTCTTATTTTCTTAACATTTTCTTGCAGTTTTTCTTATTTCCTTTTTTTTTTGATGGCATTTTTTATGTCATTCAATGGTGAAAATTACATGGCAGCTAAAATTCATATTTGATGACTTTTTGATTGTGATGCAGTCATTCAGTCAAACAGTTCGGTTTTTTTTTTTTTTTTTTTTTTTTTTTTTTTTTTTTTTTTTTTTTTTTTGTACTAACGTTTGTCTCTCAGTGGTAGTTGAGTTTTACGACTACCGGCATTGGTGTTACATTTTTAAAAAGGTTGTTCTTCTTGTTAGTTTTTGCTCTCTTATTTTCAAACATGCTTGCTTCTTTCTATCTTGATACACTTTTACTTGTACTCCAAAAAAAAAAAAAACAGTTACGCTGCATAGACACATAGATACTCGTGCATATTAAACACACAATATCATTTTGTTAGTGTGGCTTCGTTTTAACGTTACAGTCTAAGAAAAGCCAGGTAAGGTAAAAAAAGGTAGTAAAAAAACTACTGATGAGTACTTTATAACGGTAACGGTATTTTAATGCCACACCATGACATGCCAATTCAATATGTTGCTGCATTAAGAAGCATAAAGTAAAAATGAAAGGAAGCAGCTTTTTTTTTTCTTAAATAAATTTACTTTAAGTTTATTGATATTTAGTTTAAGGAGTAAAAATAGTAGATTGAAAATGGTTTAAGAATATTTTTTAAAAGGAAAAGAAAAATCCTAGTAAAATAGTAGTTTGTGCCTGAAAGTAGACTACTGCCTTAATATAATTTTTTTTTCTTTTTTTCATGGATAATGAGAGTTAGTAATTTTTGGTACGCGAGGCCCATTAAATAAAAATTTAGTGTTTTACTGAAGAAAAAAAAAATTAATTAATTTTGTGGAAGCAAATATCCGAAGGATATTACAGTCCTTAAGCTTGAAAAATATTTATTAAACGGTAGTAGAAACATTTTTTTTTAAATTTGAAATAAAACTGTTTTTTTAATTGTTGTTGCTTAACAAAAATTCTCATAAAAAATTTTTTTGGGGTAATTAAATTTTTAATTGATCCAATTAAGTATTACTCATTATTTTAATCATATTTTGTGTGCATTTAATTATTTTTAATTTAAAAATTTATTATTAAAACAAATAATTAAAATGGCTTGAGGTCTTATTGTACAAATTTATTTGAGTTGTTGCAAGCACCTCTCTTCTGACGGAACCAGAGAGTAATTATTCTCTAAAGAAATGTAGTCTTCAGGTTTCTGTTTGACAATTTTTGTTGCAATTTTGTGTTTTAAAAATAAAACAAAAATAAATTAAATTTAGCAGGAAACTTAACCCATTTTTGTAGGGAATCAGTTGTAAAGCAAGATATGATATATAGAAACCAACCCATAGTATTTTCTAAAATTGCTTAAACAAAGTTGAACATGACTTATTAATCGCTAATTCTATATACTCGTAGTATGTGTTGAAGTGTTCACCACTTTGTTTTTCAATGTGTTCATGAATTGCATTCAAGCCTTACTACAGCTAATACAACACACACACATACGCAAGAGAAAATTGCAAAATGTGTGTACGTTTGTAATTATGCCGCATGTATGTTTGTTTGTAAAATTGTTTTGTAATTTATATCGCAGCATCTCTTAATTACCGCGATTATTTTGTCAAATTGAATTTATTACGCAACACAAAACATTATTTAACATGTGTATAAAATGTTAAAGTCGGCATTGTTGTATGTGTGTGTGTGTGTTTATATCTATTTTTTGCTGTTTATTTCAAATAATTTCGTTTGTTGGTAAAGCTGTTTGTTATTTGAATAACAACATACACACACACATACACACAAAACACAACTCAAACTAAATTCAACATAAAATTTTCACATGCACATCATGTCATCCAAAAATTTTGTAGGTTTTTAGCTTGAAACATTGGATTCGAGGTTTGTCAGTGAGTTTTAAATGTTGTAAATTTTCTCTACAAAATTCCCTTGCTTACATAAATAGATGGTTGGTTGTTAAAGCTTGTTGTATAAAAATTAATGCAAAATTTTATTCAATCGTTTGCAAGTTTTTTTTTTTTATTTATTTTTGCTAGTTTTCAACACATCGTAGTGCATGATTTATTTTAATTCAAATAATATCAATCATACGTAAGCAATTGTGTACTTTGAAGGCCTAAAAGGATGCAATGACGCATAGTTAAAAAAAAAAACAAATAAATAAAGGAAAATTAAATTTTATTTCGCTTTAGGATTTTTAAGAGCGTTTTTATTTAGCTGGCCAGGTTTAGATTGCATTGAGAACCATTCAAAACAGTATTCAGCTTTGGCTTGTTTTAAATTTTGTTTAAAAAAAAAAATAAAAATTTTGATTTTGATTATTTTTTTTTTTGCCAAAACTCACTGTTATGCTACAAATGTTATTTAAATTGAATTTATTGAAGTCTTGGCTAAATTATGTAGGAATAAAAAACAGCGCTTTTACACCATAAATACATATAAAATTGTCATAAAGTTTAGTAAAAGACTTTACTTGCTTTGAATTCTGTGCATTTATTTTTCAGAAAAGTTCTGTGCATAAGTTTCTATACATAGTGAAAGTTATTATTTACTTTTTTACTTTTACTATGAAATGTCATTGTCATTGTCATTTTACTTTTAAAATAAAATAAAAAATCCCCACTTTCAAGCCTTAAAGCCTAAGCCCTAAGGGATTTCGAATTAACTGCAAACACAAAGCAATTTATTTTCTACACAACACATTCGTAGGCATTGTTTTCTAACTTTTATAAATAAAAGTTAGCATTTTTAGCATTTTTTGCGCTGTTAATGAAAACCGTATGCAAAAAAAATTCGAATAAATAAACATGAATGTAAAAAAAAGCATAAATGCATTTACCGATATCATATTTTGTTGTGAGACCAGGCAGTCTAATATTGTTTTGTTTATTACAAAATAAAATAAAATATAAATGGTTGGTTGACTTGAAACACTTAATTTAGAGAGGCTTACATACAAAGCTACTTCAAAACTGTTTTTACAGCAGTTTTGTTTCAATAGTTAACTTGATGTCTAGTGGTGTAAAAAATTAGTGAATGAGTGCAATAACTAATCTAAGCCGATTAGTTAAAACTAAACAATTCAACGAATTTTCATCTAAAATGATTGATAAAAACGTACTGTTTAAGCACTTTAATTTTGCAGCCCTGATAAGACCTCTATTCAAATAACTATTTTGAAACTCATACTTCTACAGCGAATAATTCTTTTAGTGATATAATTTAAACTTCAACAATTATAGTATTTTTTAGTCGACTAAATTTTTTGTTACTTGAATAAAATTTTTTTCTAAAAAAAAATTTACACTAACGAATTATTCTTTATACGAAAAACAGTTTTGTTCACGTAAATTTAGTGAAGTTTTTTTTTACTGGAAACGAATAATTTTTAAATCGAATAATTTATTTATTTGAATAATTTTTGAAACGAATAAATTTTTTTGCGAATAAATTTTTTATTCGAATAATTTTTTTATTTGAAAAATTTATTTTTTCTAATATTTTATTTATTTAATTATCATAATTTTACTTTGGATAAAAAAAATAATTTATTTCAACAATTTATTTATTCGTATAAATTTTGTATTAGAAAAGTTCTTTATTTTAATTAAAATGGCTATTTTGTTAAGCTTGAGGTCTTATTTTTCAAAAATTTATTTTTATATCGATATTTCGCTCCAATTTTTGTAACTTCTTCAGGCCATTTTAATTAAAAAGAAAAAGGTCAAATAAAACTAACTAATAAATAATTAAGGAGAGCACACCAAATAATATTAAGTGATGTTCTTTATTTTAATAATTTTTTATTCGAATAACTTTTTATCTGAATAAGTTTTTTATTCGAAAAATGTTTTTATTCGAATAATTAATTTATTTATTAAAATAAATAAATTTATTCGAATAATTTTTCTTTGGAATATTAATATTAAATTATTTCAATAATTTACTTATACGTAATAATTTTTTCTTATAATATTTTTTTTATTTGAATAATTTGTTATTCAAATACATTTTTATTTGAATAATATTTTTATTCGAATATTTTTTTATTCGAATAATGTTTTTTATTTTTTTATTCTAATAATTTTCTTATTGGAATATATTTTTTATTCGATTAATTTTTTTATTCGATTAATTTCTTTATTCGAATAATTTTTTTATTCGAATAATTTTTTTATTCGAATCATTTTTTTTTTTCGAATAATTTTTTAATCCGAATAATTTTTTTATTCGAATAATTTTTCTTTGGAATATTAATATTAATTTATTTCAATAATTTACTTATACGTAATAATTTTTTCTTATATTTTTTTATTTGAATAATAAATTATTACATTTTAATTTGAATAATTTTTTTATTCGAATAATGTTTTTATTTTTTTTATTCTAATAATTTTCTTATTGGAATATTTTTTTTATTCGAATTATTTTTTTATTCGATTAATTTTTTTATTCAAATGATTTTTAAGTTGAATAATTTATTTATTGTAATAATTTATTTATTAAAAAAAAATTATTTATTCGTATTAATTTTTTTTTTTAATAATAAAGTTAATTTATTATTAGTAAATATTATTCAAGCTTAAGATCTCAATAAAAAAATTGTTTTTATTTTAATTTTAAAATATTTCGAGTTTCTTCTGAAGGTCTTTTTCAAGGAAATTTACTTTTATCGTATATTTAATATCCTTTTTCGACTTCTTTGTGCCGTTTAAACTTTTACTAAAACATTCACAGAAATTTAAGTTTGTTTAATTTCCAGCAAAATTTTATCTTAAAGCCTTAAACCAACTTTAAACTCCTTCCAGCTTTAACTAGTTCCAAAACTCGTCATCAATTATTACTCACTAATAACATATAAAATTTTAAAAATGTTTGCTACACATTTCTTACTGTTGGTACAAAAATAAGAATCTCTTGACACGTTTGATCTCTAAAAAATAAAAGAAAAAAAAAACAACTTTATGCCTGCAGTGCAATTAAATCTTTTTAAATTGAATTTCCTGCCAAACAAATTCAACAGAAAAACGAAACAAACAAAAAAACAGAAACAGAAAACAAAATTTAATCTACCAACCCAGAATAGACTCTTAAACAAAATACTTACAAAACATTTACAAAACTGCTCGTAAATGGGTTTTAATTTTTACACTTTTTGTATTATTGTTGCTGTGTGTTACTGCTGCTACAACAACAACAAGAACTTTCAACTCGTTGACAGTCATTGTATGCTACTTTTATTATTTCAAGTTGCTACTGCTGCTTTAGTTATTTCACTGCTTTTTTCTCATTCTCATTCCTCTGTGTTAGCTGCTCTACAAAATATATTTTTTTTATTTTTATTTAATTTTGTTTCAAATTTTTCTGTTATCCTTATTAAGTATGAAAATGCAAAGCTTTTTTTTTTGGAGTCTTTCAAAATGGAAAACAAAGTTTAAAATGAAAAAATATTTTGAAACTTTTCTGAAGAAGCCGTATTGTGATGTCATACGAGAGCAGTGACAAAAAAGCAAAAGTAATTAGTCAAGAAAGGCTGGAAGTGTTAAGTAGGAATTTAAGCAGTGAAAGAGTTAAATTGTTTTTTTTGTTTGTTGTTCGTTTAATATTGGCATCAACGCAACAACAAAAATTATTAATTAAAAATTAACTTTTGAGTTGCGAATCTTTTTTTTTTTTTTTTAATAAAAGTTACAAATTTATGGCACGTCAAAAGAAGACTTGCTAGTCAGATATTTAAATTGGAAAATGGAAATTCAGACAGCAGCCGCTTAAATTTAGGTGAAATATGGTTTAATACTCGTAATAATGATAGACTAAGTAAAACTTTTTATGCCGTACAAATAGATAGAATATGTTAAGAATAATATTACATAATGGCATGTGTATAAAGTGACAGTCAATCCATCAATACACAAGTTAATTTAATTTTAATTCCATAATCATAGATCGTGTCTATATTTGTGTGAATTAAATGAATTAAAATTAAAATGAGGAGCGCAACAAGTCACCTGAGCACTACAGCTAAAGTAGACCTATTGTGACAAAACTAGACAGCTGATATTTCAATATCAAAGTCATATCAATGACTGAATTATCTAGTAGTCGTGCAGTTGTCATAACTGTCTTTTAAAGGGTATGCTGATGCAATGTTGATGTCATGTATGTAAGTTTTATCAACATTTTATTAATGTCATTTCTCTGCCTTATTAACAGAGATAACAATCACAAAGAGACCAAATTAGAGAACCTTCGCAATCTTAATCTGTTTAACCTAAAAGAATGGTAATTTTGTTAAAATGTCTACATGAAAGTTAATGTAATTCTTAATAATAATTACAATATATTACTGTCAATACATATTAAGAACGGTAAGAATGTTAAAGTCAAAGTTAATGTTTATGTTTATTTTCATGTCTCTTTACGGCGTTAAATACAAAGTGTATCAAAGTCAATGTTAACGTCAAAATTAATGTAAAAATCAATGTTGATGTTAAACTCAAAGTTAATCTTAATTGAAATATTAATGTCAGTTTTAACAATATTGTTAATGTTTGTGTTCATAATCATATTCATGTTCATAATCATGTTTATGTTCATAATCATGTTTATGTTAGTCTTTATGTTCATAATCATATTCATGTTAGTGTTCATGTCCATATCCATATTCATGTTCATGTTCGTGTTCATGTTCATGTTCATGTTAGTCTTCATGTTCCTAAGCATATTCATGTTAGTTTTCATGTTCATGTTCATATTCATATTGATGTTCATGTTTATGTTTATGTTTATGTTTATGTTCTTGTTATTGTCATTTATCAAAAATTTCTAAAAATGTGACAACAGCTGTTAATGTTATTAAATTAAATACAAAAATAAAAATTTAATTAAAAAAATTATTTGGGAAGCAAAAATGAAGGCGCTGGCAGCAACAATAAAAGTTTTTGAACGAAGGGCAACGAAATATGTTCCTCGTAAGTATATTTACAAAAGACAAACCAGAACGTGGGTTGTTCTACAGTTGATAAAATAAGTATTGTAGTATAAAGTAAAGAATCAAATGGATTTCTATGTTAAATTCAGGATTTAATTTTAGGTCTTTCCAAATTGTGTCAATAAAACTTAAAATATGTAACTGTTTCAGTATATATTTTTTAATTAAAAGTTTCCTTATTTCAATAATATATTTCTTCGAATTAAATTAATTAATTTTTAATCTATTCAATTAAATTTTTGGCAGATATTTTTAAGCCGTGAACAAGTGCCAAGTCTAAACAAATGTTTCATCCGTTTCAATTCAAAAAACATGTAAGATGATATTAATTTTAAAATTTACTATTTTAGCAACAATTAAAAAGTTAAGAATTATTTAATTTATTTTCAATTCCATTTTAACTTCACTTCAATCAACATTATCCTACTTTTCCTCTAAATATTAAAACTTTGTAAATGTAAAACTAAAAGTTAACTGCAACATTTATTTTTATTATCAAAAGTACCAAAAAAACTAGATTTTTTTTTTAATAAAAATCATATCATAAAAAAGTCTAAAAAAAATTAAATAAAATCCTAGTTAACTGACTTGTGCACAACTTATACAACCAAACACAACAAACGAAATGAAAACTTTTGTAAAAAAAAAAGAGAGTTGACAGTAAAAGTAAAGAGTAACTGTACAATAATTCCACAGATGCAAAATGTTTATTCATAAATGTGAGTGTGTGCATATAGACATTTTAGGTACTACAAAAAGGAACTAAATAATATTTTTTTTATGTATTGAAGGGCTGCACAAGCATACTTTAAATGCCTTACAAGCACTTTTTATTATAAAATATTACACATGTTTGTGTAGTGATATGTGGCTTGTGCAGTCCTTTAGTATGTATTTGCATATGTGAATGATATGAAAAATGTTTAAAAGTCTTTAATTGATATTGTAGAACACATAAAAAGTAACAATTAAATATAAAAAAGCCTTTCAAAAACAGTGGAAAAAATTTAAATTTCAATGTAAAGTCCGTTTGCCTCAATTTGTTAAAGGTGGTTCATCAGTTTTTTTGACTGGTATTACAATATAGTGAGAGCGCATAAGTAAATAAGGGTGGGTCGAGTAAGATCGATTACAGTGCATCAACGAAAAACAATTCCTCTCTCGGGAGTCAAGGAAAAATTACTCAAGACTGTAATTATTTTATTAATAACATGAAATTATTTCAGTGATTCATTCACAGAATTTATGAATCAATTAAACAATTTTATTAAAATCATTTTATTGGGTTTAGGAAACGTTTTCTTTTAAGTGTATGTATTTGATTTGAGTTATTTTCGGCTGTACGTTCCACTGTGCCACATTCAGTTTCAATGAAAGCCTTTGTGTATTTTTATTTTGTTCATTTTTTACAAGTTTGTTTAATTTAAAACTAAAAAGTTGCCTTTTCATTTGTATAAAATGAGTTAAGCAATCAAAGAAAGCATGTTGTTGAGGAATTAATATTTAAATTATATTTTTTTTATTTTGTTTTATAATAAAAAACAAAGAAAAATATTTTTTTTTAAATGAGAACACACAAGATTATGTTCTTTGATACAAGCAAGTTATTCCTTTTTGAAGAGCCAACTAGCAAAATGATTTTTTTTATCACTTAAAAATTTTCAAAAAAATAAAATTCATTTTCTGTTTGTTTGTTTGTTTGCTATACAAATTTTAAATTTGTCTGAGTCCGGGGAAGGTTGCCATATAGTTTGAACCTGCCACGCCCACTTTTCAACAATTTTCACTAGCCACTGTTAAAGAACATATGTGCCTGCACTTAATTTAAGCTTGAAATTATGCTTTGAAATATTTTATTTAACAATTTTCTTTGCCTTCTCTGATAATAATGCTAGCAAAAACATGAGCCACTTTAAAAGTAGTAATTGGCTGTATTTATTTGTCTGGGTTTTTTAACAATTAAAATTCTATTTGTAAACTGATTTCTCTAAAAATTGATACATACCCTTTCTAAGGATACCGACTCATGTAATAAAGGCCCGAGACGGATGAGAGCGGGCAAAAAAATTCAGTATAAATATATAAAATAACGTAAGATAATTGTGTTTATTAAACTAAATAATATTGGAACGAGAGGGTGTTGGCAGAAAAAGTATTTTAATCACGAGTTTTTGAAATTCATTTAATTAATATAATCGAGGAAAGAATCAAGTTGCCCTAAAATATATTGAAGATCGACATAATCTTTTTTAGTAAGTTATCTGTCTCTTGCATTGGCTTTTCCGAAAAAATAAATATTTAAACAGGGATTTGAAAAAATTATTTGCTTTTTAAACACACACATTTACTCTTGATTTAAATAGCGTGTTAATCTATTAATCTGGGGGTCACACAATCGACTCCTGGCCAGAGTCTGGGAGTCAATCTTCAGGGTTACCAATGGTCGTTAATAAATTTAATTTTAATAGGAATTTTTAGTATTTTATTATAATAATGAGAAGTTAAAAAATATTTTTTACTATTTTCAGATTTATTATAGAAGCTTCTAGATCACAGTCGTCCTTAACTACGTTTAAGAATTCATTAGAAGGCTACCTCAGCTAAAGACAGTAATTTGAACACCACAGTACGACATTGAGTAACCACACTGAGAAAACAACTTCGGTTGTGAAAACTAAATTTGTTTTCAATCAAAAATTCAGTTCTGACCGTCGAATTTTTTAAACCTGACAAGAAAAAATAACGATCTTACGGTTAAAAATATTTTCAAGAGAACTAAATTTTGGTCTATATTATGGAATTCTTGTTACTGAAACTAAAAAAAGTTATTATCACAACTAAATTTTTGTTTGGACACAAATTTAGTTCTCATAACCGAAGTTGTTTTCTGTGTGCAGAAAAAAAGCCGCAAAAGCTACTTGTCTATCTATGAAGATGCTTGCAGTTGCTTTAAGTATCTCCAACTGAAACTCACACTAGACTTAACAAGAAAACGATACGAGAGTCGTGTGAAAACTGAAATAAACTCGAAAGGCTACACCGCAGACCATTTTTCTAGTATTATTCAAACCATCAGTTTTTAACCGTTTTTAATGCTATTCGAATCGTAGACCGAATGTGAAATTTCAAACCAAAATTTATGGCCTGTTCAGCGATGTCACAAGAAAACCAAAGCGAACGAAAACAACGCTCATTTGTATTAAAAGCAAAAACAATGAACGAAAATTTGTTTTTGTTTTCAATACAAATTTGTTTTGCTTTCTTTCGCTTCGGTTTTCTTGTGACATCGCTGAACAGGCCATTATTCTAATGCAATTGGCAGAGTTTTGTTAGCGTTCTGGTAGACCATCAAGGGACCGTTACTATTTTTAAAAAGATTAGTCAGGTACCAAGTTTTGTTGATGTTCTGGCAGACCATCAGGAGACCTTTACTCTTGATTTAAATTTTTTTTTTAGGAGACCTTTACTGTTTCAAAAATGTTCAGTCAAAATTGTTGAGTGTCTTTTGATTTATATTTTTTTTTTTCCAAATAATTTTAAGATTTTACTTAGTTTTTTTCCCAATAAATCGCAATTAAATTTTTTTTTTTTCATATTCTATCTCTTCTAGTGTAATAGCAGGGGTGCACTGCTAGTAAAATTTCAAACTGGGCCTTTAACCACCGCATTCGTGTTCTAAATGAAAGCTAATTTTGAAGTTTTCTGTTCAAGCAAGTCTTTAATAGATCTTTAATCATTTAAAACGTATTACATTTGTATCCATTTTTTCCTGATAATTAAGACTTAAAAAATAAACTTTTTTTATTTAACAATTTTTTATTGTTCCCTTTTATTGTAAAACTATATTTTAACCTTCCTAATTTGGAAAATTATTAAATGTGGTTGCTTGTTATTATTGGAAAGAACAAGAAATGACAGAAACTTAAAAAACTTATGGTAATTTCCTTACCAAACTATGTAACTACTTCAACAACAGCTTTATTTATATTTTTCATACTTCTTACATAACTTTTTCTATAAAATAATTCTTTTATTTATTATTATTATTTTTTTTGTTTGGTTTTTATTGGTTGATTTTATAACTATTGAATTTAACAAGAAGAAGCAAGAAGAATATATAAATAACCTACACCACTACAAATTGTAGTAGTTTTCATGCAAACTGTGTGCGAGCAAGGACATGCAAACAAAGAAAAACTTTTATTTTAATATGTCTACCAAGTACTCGTACATGCTAGTAACGTATGAATAACTCGGGTTATCTACTCTAAGAAAAACTTGAAAGAATTAAATGATTTCAAAATGAAATGTTTAACATTAGAAAATTTTAGAGTTTTTCGTTCCTCTTGCTTTGAAAATAAATTTCAGTTTTTTTTGTAATTTTTTCTCTCACTACTCGTGCTAAAAAGTGGCATGAAAGGTTTTTACAAAATTATGTGAACGTGTTTAAATATGGGGTTTCAATACTTGTTATTTTTCTCTAGAAATTTTATTTTCTTCTGTTCGCTTCTCTTATAGATTTTTTCCCTTGTTATTGTTGTTGTATTATTATTATTATTTTTATTACTACAACTGTGTTGTGTGTTTAGTTTCTTGTTCTGCACTGCAGTCATTTTGACGACTTTTATTTGCCATTTCAACGATTTTATAACTTTGCTGGCGCCGTGTGTAATCCCAAAAAACCGCCCTGTTAATACAACTACTAGTACCAGTTACAAACATTTATGGATAACACTGCCAGTAGGGTGAACTGAAATACTATTACAATTGCAAAAGTCAAAGAGAAGAGAGAGGAACTACTCGCACTAATACCAACATTTTTTTCTTTCCTTAAATAAGGAAATAGACGTTGTTAGGGAAATACTGGTGAGTAAACTAATAAACTGATTCAAAAACTAGAAAAAAGGGTAAAAAAACTGTAAATAACAAAAAAAATTTATTTTAATTATTTTTCTAAAGTACTTTTAAGAAAAAAAATTCTGAAATAAATAAATTGAAAAACGTTTTTAAAAAATGTCTTCAAAAAGTAATTTAAGAAATTACATTTAAATGCTTTTATTTTAAAAAAGTATCTTTTAAAAGTCCAGTAGACAAGAATTACCTTTCCAAAATGTATCTTCTGGTAGCTGGTTGGCTGACAAGGCGCCCTTGAAAAATACACTTAAAAATATATCTCTTCAAAAAATATTTTAAGAAATAATAGTCAGAAAATTTTTTAAAGGGTCCAATAAAATATCTGTTTTTAAAAAGTTGCCCTTAAAACCGTACCTTTTGAAAAAATTCAAAAAGCATACACGGAATATTTTTACAAGAAACTTTTACTGCAAAAAAAACCTTTTAAAAAGTACCTTTTTAAAAAGTACTATTTATAAAAAAAACAAATACAAGTTTTTAACTAGATAAAATATTTTTATAGGTATTTTCTGAAAAAGTACCTTCTGGTAGCAGAACTTTTAAAAAAGATATTTTTTTAATAAATACATTTTCAAAAAAGTGCTTTAAGAAATAAATTTTAACATTTTTTAAGAACGTGAAATAAAACTGTGTTTTAAAAAAAGTACCTTTTATAAAATTATTTTTTTAAAAAGTACTTTTATAAAAGTAATTTTAAGAAAAGTACCTTTTAAAAAAGCACTTTTTATTAAAAAAAACAAATTAACAAATGCTTTTGACTAGAGAAAATATTTTTATAAAAAACATCTTCTGAAAACGTACCTTGTGCTAAGTAGTTGGGTTAGATGTAGATCAACGACCATAAATTACATTTTTAACCACGCACTCTTGGTGATTGGCCGTATTGAGAATGTTAAAAAGGTCCCCTAAACTAATCCCTGATAACTTATCCATAAAAAGTAAATTAAGATATCCTAGTCAATAGAGCACTTGAAGATAAACTAAGAAACTGTCTTGTTTCCAAAGTCAATTAAATGGCAATTAAATGAACTGAAGGTCTTAATCTGATGGCTTATGTACCGATTGTCCACTGACTGAAAGGTCAAACTTTTTGCTTAGCCTTTCGCTTCTGGAGCAAAAATTTCTTTGGACAAATTTGCATTAAAAGGTATGTAATAAATAATAGTAATAATGTAATGAAGCTGCAAATATTACTTTGGGGCTTATAATAACACCACAATTTGACTGATCTATTCTGAAAATTATGTGCTTTGGAACTTAAACTTTTTAAAACAAATTTTTCAAAAATCAAATAGAACCGAAAAAAGCTAAAACCAAACCAACTTGCTTCGACTTCATAATTTTATTTAAAAAAAAAAAATACAATTCATAAAATAAATTTCAAGAATTTTTATATTGAGACATTTTCACAACTTCAAAATATTTTTTTGTATGAATAATTTTCCTTTAAGAGTTTTTTTTCTTATGAGAAAAGGAAAATCTTATTCTTTCAATTGTCACAAGTAAACACCTTTACTTCTGCAGCCACGTTCCTGGCCAATATTTGTGCTTCACACACATACTTGTCGTCGTACAATTTTCTTTTTCTTTTTCTTTTCATTTATTTCATTTTTATTTTCTTAACTCGCATGTTCATTTCATTATTTCAACTCATACATGAACTGAATTGAAATGAATGAGTGACTGACTGGCAGAGCGGTATGCAGTCTCATACTGCTGCAATAAAACAAAGTAATTGTGCTCGTTCGTATCTATTTGCCAAATATTTGGCATTCTGTGTTGTTAAGCTTGTGCTCACATTATTTACCACTGACTCGAAAAAAAAGGTTTGCACAATGTGTACATATTTATTTCTTCTTTGCTTTTCTTTTCTTTTCCTTTCCTTTTTTTCTAAGTAGAATTTCATGACATTTGTCGCCGAAATGGCGTTGCGTGTCTTAACAAATGGCATCAGGACTATAAAAATTATAATAGTTGTACGCTAGTATAGAACCGTATAAATACTTATTTTGCTCAATGTTTTATTTCCTAAGTACTCGTCTTTTACTATTTATTTTTGCACATTAAAGTTGCTACAATATATTCATGATTTTATGTTTTTGTTTTTCGTTCTCTTCTACAGCAGTTTAAAAACGGAAATGTTGCCAGGCAAAATCACATAACAAAAATAAAAATAAAAAAAAGATGAAGATGGTGTAGGGTTAAGAAAGATTTTTTTTGGGACATAATTTGTGTATTTGCAATAAGCACACAAGGTTACATTTTCCTTTTCTTTTTTGGTTATAATTTAAGGCAATAGTTGTTTAATGGTTTCTCAAGCTATAACAAAGTTTATACTCCAGATTTCAAAGTTTTGTTAAATAATAAATGAAACTCACAAAGCAAAAGCAAAATTTACCTACGAATTAAAAAGAAGTAGAAAAATTATAGAAGAAAATTGCATACAAGAAAAAAGAAACGAAAAATCAAATCACAAAAAAAAAACGGTTTATAAAAGATTTGTAAAGCCAGCATTTTAAAATTGTGAAACCTGTTCTTAATTGATTCAGTAAACAAATTTTTAATAGGACACTTTTATGTGAATTTCACAGGATTAAACCTGAAGTTTAACCACATGTTGCTAACAAAGCAATTGTGTATTTTAAACTAAAGTGTCTCTTAGAAGACTAACAAGCAAGCAGAAGGATAGAGAAGTAGAGCGAAATAATAAAAGAAGACGTGTGTGTCAAATACACCAATTGCTACTTCTAAAGAAGTTAGATAGCAAGCCTACCCTGCCGTCAACGCTCTCCTAAGTAAGCCTCTGAGACCCAACATTCATTATTTGGGCTCTCTGTAGCCTTAGCAAATCCTTCCAACGATTTCTATCTAGTCTAGCTTAAATTCTACTCACTATATTGCATATGACTTTGTTCATGCATCTGCCAGATGCCGTAAAACATGTTGATATTCTGCTCTAAGAACAAGTTGTGAAACCAATTGGTTGTTTAAAGCAAAATGCTTCTTTCTGATCTTTAGGTGCGTCCCAGTAAGATTGTAGTTTTCCATTTCATGCTGCAATCGATTGCTTCGTTCGCTCTGTACTAGGTAGGCAAACATGTCGTGTAAATTCTTTCCATCCAGCTGAGGCCATAACAACTCTGTTATCAAGTTCTTGTAACGAATGCTATTCACAGTCACCGCAATTTTGGCCTCATCTAAAAAAAGTAAGGCCTGAGGAAAACCACCACCAGACAATGGCTTGTTGTGGCTGCATATGTTTCTCAGGGATAGGGTGAATATTTTCTGAGCCCAAATTTAGAAAATATTGTGTATTTACAAAATTTGCTCTTCACATGGAAATGCACTTCATTGTAGAAAATGACTATTTGGATAGCTGGCTTGACTCTCTTTGCTCCACCAGCGATTAAACGAATTGGCGGTACGGATATTTTATTCCATATTTAATCGGAATGTGTTTTCTTTACAACCGAATAAAAAAATTACAACTCTCTCAAAAAATATGGGGTATTATTTTAATATAAAAAAGTGCACTCTTACTGAGATATAACCTTTATAAAATAATTTAAAACTTTGAATAGGAACAGTTCGATATCAAATCTGCAACGAAAAGAAATAAATATGGCAACGCTATCTATAAGTTTTGAACTATTGACAACAGCAATAAGACCTAATCAAAATTGTTACAGATTTTTAAAAGACTTTTTGTTTGATTTGTAAAAATGTTAAGAAACTTTTTCGTAGGCCGGCTTGCATAAATTTTATAAATAGTAAAATTAAATATACACACAAAGTCCTGTTATTATTGCACAATATTATTTCCAGAGTTGGTATATTATTTAGACATTCATTTAAATAAATATTGCAAATATATTTTGTTGGATTCGTATGAGTTTTGTGTATGCAAATAATTTCTCATGCATTTATGTATACAAAACTGATGCAACTAAGTGTGTATGTGTGTTTATGTGTCTGTGTGTTTATGTGTTTATCCACTCATACACTTTGAAACCTGACTTGTGTGTGATTGTGGTTTTATTGGTTAAAGTTAAAGTGACAGCAATATTTTTGGTTAAAATTTAATTATGTTTTGTTAAATTTGCAATACCCAAACACATACACACACACCTGCCGATACAATCCTCTACTACCACACAATGCAAATATAAATACAATAAATACACAAATGAATAGTTTTAAATTCAGTGATACATTTAAAATAGTAGAGTTCAAAATGTCAAAAATACATTGAGGTTAAAACAAATGATTATTGTTGACCTGATGTTGCCAAAAACGAAATGATTTGTTACAAATTTGCTTTTTGTTAAAGAGGAAAATATAAAAAATTTATTATTATTTTTATGATTATAAATACGAGACAAAATTCTAGTTGTTAGTTTACTGAATGGCTTAGAAATTAAATAGACAACAACCAAAAAAAATTTATTTTTTAATTAAAATAAAGTCGTCAGTTAATGATGAAAATAATGAAAGTGTTGAAGATACAAGTAATCATTTTAAAATGAAAAATAAAACAAATTAAATTTAATTTTTATTTTTGTTTTGTTCTGTGAATTTTATCATTAATCCAATGAAAAATTCATTATTTTTCCAAAAAAAAAAAAAAAAAACTACACTAGCAAAATATTATTTCATTAATTCACAAAATTTATGAAGTATTTCAATGAATCCATGAAAAATTTGTAAAGAAATCGAAACAATTCCCTTTAAATTGTTACCCTCTGTAATAAAGTCACGATTCTTTGTTTTTAAGCTGCGGTTAATTAAGAGTAAAATAAAGTTGAAAAGTAATTTACTTGATCTAGGCTTCTCTATACTGAGCATATGCTTCTGTACAAACTTGTACTTTCATACTTTCTTCTTTGCTGTTTATTAAAATAATTTGAATTTTTTATTTACTATTTTTTAAACCAGAAAAGTTTTGTTAATTGAAAGTAATGGCTTCCATTAAGTCACAAAAAAAAAAAAACCCTCACAAAAGCAGACACTATAAACGACGGTTTTGTTTTGCAGTTTATTAAAATTTATGTAAAAATTCAACGAAAGCCATTAAGACAATTCCAAAAAAAAAAAAAAAAAAAAAGGATAAGAAATACGAAAAAAAAATACAACAGGTTGAAAGAAACTGCGAAAAATTATAATTTAAATAAATAAATTTCATTTCATATATTTCTTTTCTAGAATTCAGGCATTCATTAAGTTTTCTATACGTTCATGGCAAATCATTATGATTAATAGAATTTGCCAAAAAAAAAAAAAAAAATTAAATCTTAAAGGAAGTCAGTCAATATTTTATTTTCTTATTAATTTCAAAAAAATAAAAAAGGCTTTGACCCCCTTTTTGGTTGAATACGTTAAGAAGAATGTTGATGGTTTTATAAAAATTATCATCATCATCATCATCGTCATTATGGTGGAAAAAATTCAATAATCACTTATATTAACGCATCAATAATCTTATAATGTATTTCCGTACAAAATGCAGCGAACATTATTTTACAATAAGGAAATACAAGCAGCGATATAAAAATCCTTACTGCTGCACAGATCCTTGAAAAAATTTTGTGCTGAAAAAAAAACCAAGAACTTGTGACCAAAGAATGAAAGTTAAACAATTAAATGGAAAAACCGTAAAGAAAGTAGAAAAATGTTAAAAAATTTATAGAAGAAAAAAAAATTTAATGGAAATTAAAAATTTATTTAGAATTTCATTATAACGAAAACGAAGCGAGGAAAAGAAAGCAAGATATAGATATTAAAATTGAAACTGGAGAGAGATTTAACAATTTTTCTGATAAAACTAACTTTCCTACTGAACAGTGTTTAAGAAAGATATTGGGAAAAAATTAAAAATAAAAAAGGTTCACCAAGACTATGTAGTAATAAAGTGACAGATAGTATATCGATAGTATATCGCAGAGAAGCTGAAAGACTGTCTGCTTAATCTCAGGTGCCGGGCAGCTGCAGCAATTTTCGATGAAGGCCAGTCCCAGCCTGCTGGCGTGCTTACCGATCGTCCAGTGACCAGTCACTGTTTGTAAATATCTTTTCTATACCAGCTCATTAGCTGAGCAGAAAGTTTACCATCATAGTGAGGCCAGATTGGATAACACAGCCTTATATTTTCGCACTAGAATAAAGGATATAATATTCGTTTGAAGTGCCAAAAGAGCCGTTTGGCTATTTACGAAGATGCTTATAGTTCTTCTTATCCTCTTATTGTACATAATTAAAAAGGTCTAAAATTATTACTAAAAGCAGTGCAATCTGTCACCAACTTCAATCAAAAGTTTAAAATTATTTAATAAAAAAGCGATCAAAATCGTTTAAAAAATTTTTATGAAAAAACCGAAAAAATTGTCATCCATTCTTTTTTTGTAGCTTCATTAGTAACAACATACTCTTTATGGCTATTTTTTATAATTCTTTTCTGTGTATCAATAAATAAAAAATATAATTTAAATATTAAAAACTTTCTTGTATTTATTTTTCTCTTATCATTTTTCTGACCAAATAATATTAGTCACAGAGGGTGCATAAATTTACTGGTAAGTATTTGCAAAAAAAAAAAAATTTAATTTTTGATTAGAAACTAAAGCAAAAACAGCCAAACAAGAAGAAAAAGGAAAAACAAACGAACTTTACTCAAACAAAGGACTTTCTAGTTTGAATTTATATTTCAGTTATAAAAGACATGAAAAAAAATCCTCGTACTTTTGTGCTCTAACAATTGTCTGTTACTATTTACCATTTCAAATGAATTGAGAATGAGTGGTTAGAAGAGAAAATAAATAAAAAAAAATCCAAAGAAAATTATATTAAAAAATAAGAAAAATGTGCAGTAACAAAAAAGGAAAATATATCGCATGAAAACCCCTAGAGATTGTTGCTTATATTACACAAACACACAAAGGCAAATACACTGCAGTTTTCCAAACAAACACAGACAGACATACAGTTCGACCCGACTCGTATTAAAAGTGATTGGTAAATAAAAACAGTGGGTTACACAACAACAAAATTAATCAAATTTATCTAAATATAGATCGCAAGTAGAACATATAGTTGCCGGCAAGCAACCAAAATTTTCTAACTATTTTATTTAAAAATTGTAAATTACTTACTGAAAATGATACCGATCAATAATATTATGTGGTGAAGTAAATTTAACGATAATTTTTGTTTAAATAATTTTTTTTAAGAAAGTTATAATAATATATTTTTTAATTTAAAAGTGGATCATCTTTTGATTAATATTTAAATAAAATTTAACGATAATTAAAATTTTTTTAAAGGGCTTGTTATCTGTAATAATTTCTATTTGGAATTTAAAAGTTTAACAAAATATTAATCTTTATTTGTGCTTAATTCCAGAAATTGTGTTGGTTTTAAAATTTATTCTTTTACTCATGATATTCTCATGAGTTATTTATTCAGTACAATAAGTACTGAAGGGGAGAGCATACCTATATGGACCATTTCATCAGACGCTACTCCGAATCCTCAGTAGGTTACTCCCAACGTTTCTTGCAAACATTAGAACCTTTATATTGTAAAAGCAATTGACTAAATAAGAATTATTAATCAAAAGTCACAAAAAGATTCAAATATTCAAACAAAAAACTCAGTAAGCATTGAACTGAATAAATAAATAAATTTCCCAACCAACATTTTTAATATTGAAAACTATATATTCTATTTTTATTCTTCTCTTCGATAAAATTATTAACATACTCTTTTGCAAGAAAACATTTGCAATTTATTATTTTATATTGGAGTAATAAAAAATTGTCGATAACTTTCAACACATAAATATGATATCGATAACTTTAAAAAAACGATTATTTCTGTTTAAAAATAAAAAGTTATCGATAAGATTTTAAATTAATTTTTTGTTAGCGATGGTCTGAGTTCATAATAAAATATACTAAATAAGTACACGTACTCGTACCTATTAAAATCCTTTGGTTGAATGATGTCTTTAAAGTCTTTTACACAAAAAAAATTTTTTTACATAATTTATTTAAGCCAAAGTTCTGAAACCAAGCAGTGCAGTAAAGTTAACGATAAATTTTGTTTAAAGGCAGTGGTAAGACACATAATTTCACTTTAAAGAAGCAAAATCATTGTTTATTTTTTTTAAATAAAATTTACAAAATATTTATCGATAACTTAAGTTATCGATAATTTTTTTATAGAAAAATTACGTTATCGATAACTTAATTTTTATAGAAAAATTAATTTATAAATAAGTTGTGAGTGATAAAAACTTTAAGTAACTATCTCATATATATAACAAAGTTATCGATAGCTTTTATTGTAACTTTATTTTTAAATTATATCTGAAAATACTGTGGCACATTTTCTAAAAGCAAGTAGTACAGTAAAGTTAACGATAACTTTTGTTTAAAGGAAGTGGTAAGACACATATTTTCACTTTTTTTAAGTTATCGATAAATTTTTTTATAGAAAAATTAATTTATAAATAAATTGTGAGTAATAAAAACATTCCTTAACTATCTTATATATAACAAAGTTATCGATAGCTATCGGTAGATTTATTTATAAATTATATATGAAAAAACTGTGGCACATTTTTTTCAAAAAAGTTTTTTATATGTTAAAATTTTTTAAAAAACATTTTTTTTTTAATTTATTGTAAGGTTTTTTTTTTATTTAATAAAAAAGTTAAATAATTTTTTTCTTTTTACAATTAGTTCTACTGTTTCTCTGGCATCAATAGAATTTCTGTTTATTTTTAGTTTATTTTTGGTTCATTTAGTTTTAACTCAAAAGTATTTGAACCAAATAAAGTGTAGAAAAACTCATGTTACGAAAAGGGTCTCAATGTTAACAATTACTTGAGCGTTGTAAAAGATTTGTTACTTAAGTTTGTACCTTTATTTGGTTTTGCGCTTATTTAAAAGCAGAGAGAAAAAAAGAAGAAATCTGGTTAAAACAAATTTAAGCTTTAAATTTTTTAAAGACATTTAGGATTTAGATAACTAAATTAGAGCTGATCAAAGCGGTGTTTTTAATATTTAAATCAAAAACTAAAATATGAGGAAGGAAAAAAGTTTTTCTTTTAAGAAAATATTTGCAAACGCTAACCAAAGTGAGTTGACTAAACCTTTTCGTTCACTAGAAATAAAATTTAACACGATTTTCATTAAAACGTTTTGGCTAATTTATAACGTTGAGTATGTGTGTGGTGTCGGTGTATTTGTTATTAAATGTTTTTAGTTTGGTGTGTGTAAGTGTGCTGGCATTACTATTTTGTTTGTTTAACCAAAAACAGCACATCATATAATTTGAACTTTTCTTGAACTTCCGGTCAAATGTTAGGGCCAATTGTATTTCTTGCTTTAAATAATGCTTGTGTTGTTGTACTCCAATTTTTACCCTACAGGCAATTCAAGTGCTGGAATAAATTTTAAAACAGCCAACTGACTGCTTTAACCCAGAGTTGTCTTAGGCAGTCCATCAATAGTTTTTGACTTTCCGTGACATTTGAGTTGACTTAAAATTAGCTGATTAGTTATTACAACGGAGTAGAATGATAAAATTTATATTAATTTACTAAATAATGAGCAGTGACTGCAATTCGAATCGAAAACGCTTTCGAAGAGAATTTTCATATGAAAAAAAAAAAAAAAAAAAAAAAAAATTACCTCTAAAATTGTTAATATAACTCTGCTGGATTTTCGCAAGTTCTACATATTAGATTTTCCTTTCGAAAAGGAATCGGTTTTTTATTTAAACGCCATTTTGTTTAAAGAAATTTCGTTCATAATTTTTATATACAAACTCAAGTAATTACTTGGCAACTTCAGCCAAGTTTGACACTCACTTTTTCTGTTAAGTTTAAATTTGAGAGTTACTTTACTGCATAAAAATTTTAGTTATTTTGCATTAACTATAAGTTTGTCAATTTTTAATCGACTACAAGATTGTTTGCAGGGTAGTGCTTCTTCGTTTTGTATTTCATAGATTTTTTTGTATCTCAAATTAACTAAAGAAAATTGTTTTCTAAAGAAAGGTGAAGAAATAAAGTTGGTTAAACTTCAAATATTTTTAAAGCAAAAACTATGCTGGAAAGCTTGAGATACAAATCTAAAAAAAAAAAACAGAAACGCCTCTTTCCCTGCTCCTTTCTCTCTCTCTTTCTCATGTATCTCTTTATTTAAATATTATAATTTAGCACATTTTATTTTTCCATTATTCCCCCAAAATGTTCTTTACTAAATTTCTTAATACAATCGATTTTATTAACAAGCACACACCCATAATTTTTTTTTTCTGAATTTTGTTCACATAAGGAAATATTCAAAATATATAAGAGACTTGAGAATTGCTGCTGTTACATTAAATTATTAGACGTACCTGCACTTAAATCAACAAAATAAATAAAACGTAAGCACTCCCTAGGGAAAATTATTCACTTAAACAATTGTTACATTAAACAAAAATAATATGAAAGTCAATGAAATGAAGAAATAAAATACAAATACAAAGCACACACATTCACATTTAGAAAAGGAAAAACTGGAATATTCTAACAACCCATAAATAAAGGAGTGTCTTTAACTAAAAGTCATTTCATAAAAAAAAAAATAAAACTTTTTATTAATGACCCTTAAAAATAGCGAAAAAAGAAACATTTAAGATGTTTGTGTGACTTTGAGAGAAAAAAAGGGTGTTTAATAAGAAAATTACACAAAATTGTTGATTATGCAAACAGTGAGGCTAAAACTGATCTGAAATAATTAAGAGTTTCGCTTAGTGGTGAAACGCTGCTACTGAATAAATTATTAAAGCGAACTCCCCCTGAAGAACCCGGATTTTAAATGGAAGCTCAAAAGCCAGGGAAATCAAGAATACAAATAATCCGATTAATTGTAGAAAATACCCCTGAAAGGGGTATCAGCGATAGGCAGGAAGTAACTATTTATCAGGAACGACAATGCTCTGAAAAAGCGTGAGTAACAGAGATAGAATGTGCATTTTCTGATTACTCTCCAAGCATGGAATAACGAAAGCGTGAGTTACAGGACAAAAAATATTATGAAAGTAAATTTTCTTGTTAGCCAAGCAAAGCCTTACGCAAGGAAAATAACTAAGCCCAAAATGCTTAAAAATCTCAGCAGAGAAATGAGCTAATTGTTGTTCATTAATATAATGAAAAATTTAATTATTTTTCAACAAACAACAACTAATGAAATATTTCAATGATTCATTCACTTCATGAAATATTTCATTAAATTCAATGAAAGATTTTAATAAGTCACTTACTTTAAACAGTTTTAAAATCAGTTTTAAATTTATTTATTTTTCAGTTAATTTTTCATAATGACTTTTAACTTCATTTAAATACCATTAAACTCAAATGTGTTTCTCTCTGTGTGTGTGTGCAAACATATACAGATTTTTTTAAACTTATTCCATAAATTAATGACATTTTTTAATACTTAAAGTTTACATATGAGAGGAGTATGTATGTATGAGCTTTTATATCAAAACAATTTAAAGACCTGTAGAAAATGTCAACTGCATTGAATAAAATATAAAATGAATTTTAATAAAAAATCAATGTAGCCGTGTGTGGGTATGTGTGTGCAGAAATATTTACATATCAAACACACATGCACAATTAATGTAAATGAATTAATAGTAGACTCCCATAAAAGAGAACACACACAGACACACCGATATGCTTTCATAGTCATGCATTTATATTTAATTGCCAGAGACTGCAGCTGTATTTGTGTAAATGTTTCGTACACACACACACACACACACACACTCCTTTTTGCTATTTGCGTAAAATACATACATAATTTACAAGTACCGATTAAACAACTGATACTGTGCGCTGTGCTGTGTTCACTTCACACAACAATACAAATTGATTGCCTTTGAAAATGAGAGCCGGGAGGGAGTATGCACGAGTACGGCAAGCAAAAATTAAAAAAAAAAAGAAAGATGAAAATGATGAATAAGAATGCAAACAAAAACAACAAGAAGGTGTTAATTTCATTTGCATAGACAACAAATTAATACAGCTAAAACAACAACAACAAATATAATAGCAACTGCTAAAAAATGCGTTTTTTTTTTGGTTTTGTTGTTGTTGCACAATAGTGGCAAATACATCCATACAACAAAACAAATAATAAAATGAGGAGAAAGTGCACAAAAACAAAAACAACAACAAGAACATAGTATAATAACAAGATTTTATGCAACAAATAAATTGTCATTGTACAAGCACCAAAATGTACCATTTGCATGCAAAGTGATGCAATGACACAAGCGTACACACACACACAATTACTTGGTCAAATATAGATACTAGAGCCAAATACACGCCAGCACACGTATACACTTGACACTGTTGACTTTCGCTGCATGAGTATTTTGTGTCTTTGCACATAAATATTGTGAGAGTAGAACTTAAAAAAAAAAAAGTGAAAATAAAAACAACAACATCCAACAAACATGAACTTCATCATTGAGTGCATCAGTCACACGGCACAATAACATTGTAGTAGCTTGTACTCGTAGTAAAATATTCACAAAAATCTGTTTTAAGCTGAATAGCAGACATTTAAAGGACTGGAAAATACAGAAACGAAAAGCTTTAAAAATTATTCAAATGGAACATCAAATTTAGCCCTGGATTTTCCATAAATTAAAAAAAATTTCATCAAATAATTTTTTGAAAGAACTAATTCTGTTAACAAAACTTTCTTACTATCTGCTAATTCAAGAATTATTTTATTCCAGATTCTTGTGTGTTTTTCTAAATAGAATTGAAAAACTAGTTCTCTATATCTGGCAAATTATGGCCGGTGCCTCTTTCCTCTTGTTGCTATATCACAGTAAATCTCGACAGTTCAAGAACAAAATTTTGGATTTGAAACTCAATTTTTCAAAATATTTTAAACGTTTTAAAAAAAATTATTTTCACTCCTTTTCAGTACTGAGTCTTGTGCCTAGAACACTATCTTACGTGTCGCCGTGTGGATGATGTATTATAGTTTGTGTTGCTTTAATAGTATAAAACAACGAGTGGCTGAGTCGAAAATCAGTATGAGAATCATGATGAACAATGACATGATGATGATGACGATGATAATTATGATGCTGATTGTTGAAGAGATACTAATGTATATGACATGGAAAAACATATACGAGTGAGTATGCGAATAAAAGTAACAACAAATCATAGTGCGAGCAGCAACAGCAACAGCATGTATATTTTCAAATGCAACTCCAACCATCATGAGAATGAATTATTAGTTACACACACAAACATAGCCAAACTCCAAAAATGAAGAAAAATTAAAGACTGGCAGTCAACAATAAAATGCTGTTCATAATTTATGAACATGAAGTGTAATATGAAGTCAAGATTTAACACAAATATGTACCACCTCATTCACTCACTCACTCATTCATTCATTTGCTTACTCACTTATGAAAAGTAAACTTAAATTGTAGATTTAATAAATTATTTGATTATGAGACCCAACTAAAATGAATAAATGCTTGTAAAAGTTTTTTTTTTCTTTTTGCGGCCAAGCAAACAAACAAAATTATTGCTTTGGGTTTTACAAGAAAAGCTTTTGATGGTGTTGATGAATAAAAAAAAGAGATAAAATATAAATAAAATAAATGCTTAATTGTGTGTGTGTGGTTTTACCACACCTTCCCACAACACCGAATGTAATCGTTTATTTTTATTTAAAGCAACAAATTGTAACAGTTAAGGCAAAAAAGATGCAGAGATAATTTCTTTATTATTTAAAGTTGAATTCAAAGTAAGCCTTTCTTATAGAGGGTTGCGTTCTTAATAAATAAACAATTCAAGGAAAATTGATAGAAGGTGAACGCATTACAGTATTCGATCATCAGCTGTTTGAATTCGCTCATAACCTGGCTGTCAAAAGTTTAAATTTATTTGTGAAAAAATGTTGAATTCAATCAGAAATTAAAAGAAAACGTGATAAAAAAAAGTGAAAATAATGAGAAATTTATTAGTTTAAAAAAGGTTTTATATGTGTGTATAGTGTTTTTGACAATTCGGATAGGAAAAATTTCGCTATTTTCGCTTTGCGTCTACCTGGTATGAATTTGCCTTGAGAAAATTTATAGCATAAAATATATGAAATCAATTTCTCAGCGTCCGAAGCTCCCCTGGAAAGATTAGATCTGAAAGTCCCAAATTGGAGAATATGCGCAGAAGGTCGAAGCAAATAGAGAGCCATTCTAACCTAGACTGAAGACCTAAATAAGTTGTAAGAAGCCAGTTAAGGAGAAGAATTTCTCAGGCTATGATTAAAAAAAATCAAAAACCGAGTAAAAATAGCAGAGCGTAACAATTTTTCAAGAATTAGCGAATTCGTTCAACAGCTGTTTTATTCCCAATTGTCAAAATTTGCTTAAATTTTATAATTTGAAGGAGAAAAATTTAAAAAAATAACGTTTTTGGTACCAATAAATGAAAATGTACAAATTTCATATATAAAAAAATTAATTTTTTTTTTTGCAATTTAAAAGAAAATGAATTCGCCTTTGTTATGATTTTCGGAATGCAAGCACTTTGCATAGATTCGCTTTGTAATTTTCTAACCAACATTTACAAACAAATTTATATAAAAACTTTTTCTTCACTATGGAAAGTTTGTAAGACAATTTTTCTCTTTTACGGAACAACCTAAATAAGATCAGCAAGAGTAGCGTTTTTTTTTACCGCCCAGCTAAATAAGAGCCCTTACGTTAGATATTCAAAAATTAAATCATCTTGTTTAAGAAAACGCATAAATAAAAATAAAAACGCTAGATTCGTCAAAAATAACAAAACGAAAATAAAGAAAAGAAAAAAAAAACGGATTTCAATTTAATGCTTACAATTCGTATGAAGATGAGAATTTTTGGCAAAAAAAAATCATTGTCGCTTTAATTTAGATTTGTCTGTTGTTATTTTTTAAGAAAAAAAATTTTATTTTATAAATTTATATTTTATAATTCATTTCATAAAAAAATAATTAATTTTTCAATCACTTACAATTACATTGTTTCAATCAAATCAAGATCATACCTGCAAAGAAAAAATATTTAGATAAAATTAATTAACATTTATGCAAAAGAGAAGAGAAAAATAATAATAGAATATATTTATTTCATAATAAAATGTTGGCTGGGAATTTTGTTTCGTTGGTTCAGTGTGTATTGGGATTATAACCAGACGATAAAAACTCTTAACAGAATTAGTCGCAATATGTAGCGTACACTTTGTATGATTCCAGTCATACAGTAGTCCTCCTTTACTAAATCTTAAAACCTCATATAAAAAACGTCCCAGTAAGAGTGCACTTTTTTTATTTTTAAATAAAAACTCCTACTTTTAGAGAAATTTGTAATTTTTTATTGGATTTTAAAGAAGACAGGTTATTTGAGGCGAATTTTGGTTAGCCCTTACTTTTTTGAATAATGAGGCCGAAATGGCAGTGACTGTGACAAACATTCGTGACAGAAACATGATAATGAATGCCTTAATTTGATGGCATGAATCTGGACGACATATGGATTTAGCAAGATGGTACCATCTGTTTAAAGCGTATGAAACAACTGATATATTGTGGTATGAAATGAAAAAGTGTAATCTTACTGGGACACCCTATAGCATCAAAGTTTGGTAATGAAAAAATTAATGAGTCTGTATTGTACGCAGTTGAAATTGTTTCTAAGTATTTTTTTGGCTTTTCTGCAGAAAACACCTAGAGTTTAGACAGGAATCGAACCTGCGACCTCCCAATTGATGGGTTAGTATGCTACCTGCAAATCTATGGGGGATCCACAAGTTAGTAGTTTATAACGATCTCGAATTTACTCTATGTTCGTTATGTAGCATAAGCCTTAGATATTGTTGAATACAAAGACTTTATATATTCATATTCGTGCCTAGTAGTAACCAAATTATAACATTTGTTTAAAGGTCTTTAGTACCTTGTACTCATACCGTAATAGAGTCGAGTGTTGGTGAAGCAACACTTGTTCATGAGTACTAGCCAACTGAATAACCGAATGAGAAGGTATTGTCCAACAAATAATTAATTTATTTTAATAAATCCTATAAAACAGCATTGTATTTACAGTGTTTATAGTAAGACGCTGGTAAGATCTTTGATTGACTGTGTCATACCAAAGCTGAAAAAGAAACCGAGTCACAGAATGACAGTTTCTTCTTTGAACATTTGACTCTTTGATTTAAATTTAGTCAATTAGGTTTCAAATATTCTCTTGTTTCCCCAAAATCTATAGAAATAAAATTCACTGAAGATCAAAACTAACTTAAGTGAAACGGTCCATACGGTTAAACCATCATCTGTCTACTTATTGTGTATTGACGACACCTTACATTTTCCGTGGGAATGTAATAAAATATAATACATTTTTAAGCCCGACATAATTGGATTTGCGCACCAAAAAAGCTAATAATTTTCAATTCAAACATAAATTTGAAAAATGTGTGTGAATGAAGCAATTATCTTCATAATTAAGATAAACGAAGTAAAGAAAATACAAAAGAAATTATTTATTTTTATTTCCCGACTTCTTTAAATGAACCAACAACAGCTGCTTGCATTTTAATACACTTTTAAATAATTTTCAATTTATTAAAAAATAAAAAAATTAAAGAAAGCAAGAAAGAAAAAATTATTAACACACGAAGAAGCCAATAAACATCAGGAAGATAGAAAAACTAATTGCTTTTAAATGTTGGTAATAAATTTTTCTGCTGTAATTGTTGCTTTCAGTCAGTTAAAAATATAAAACTGAATACTGATTCGTTGATTTCTAAGCAGTTTTCTTTTTGTTAGTTTTACTCAAGCGTACTTGGTGGTCACTTAAAAAAAAATACCAACCAAAATAAATATTTCCTAAACGTAAATTAATATAAAAAAGGGTGTTTCAAAAATTATAAATTAAAAGATTTAAGCAGAAAGTAAAAAAATTAAATGGCCGCTTAGGATAGAAACACATAGGGCAATTTTAAAGTTGGATTTGAGTACACACAGAACAACTTTCTTGCGGCAATTTTAGTAAAGTGAGTGAAGATAAATATGCTAAGTTAAATATGTTTTAACGTAACCTGTTACGTTTTTTAGTATTTTTAAGTACCTTTTCATGGTATATTTATCATATACGGCTTTACGTCATTAAATATTTCTAAATATGCTCAGAAGAAATATGAGCGCATAGATGCAAATACATTGATTTCTCTGAGAGATTTTAGCAACTTCCCAACCAACCTATAAAGATTGTGGGATGGGACATATATCATTTCAAAGGGGAGATCGTCTAGATTTGTAGTCTACCGCTCAAATACTCAGAATATACTTTGGACTACTTTAAAAAAAAATTTTAAATTTCCATATACCCCAGTGCTGCTACTTTGAGGGATTTTAATGACTTCTGAATGAACCATAGAAGGTTACGGAATGGGACGTATATTATTCTAAAGGGGAGGTCGTCTAGATTTGTAATCTACCAAAGAAATACTCAGAAGTTACTTTGGATTATTTAAAAAAAATTTTTTTTTAAATTTTCATATACCCCAGTGCTCTTGCACTGAGGGATTTTTATTATACCCCACTTTGCCGAGGTACCATTCCCGATTTTGACCATGAAAATTACCAAAATCAAAAAGGAATTTAATCTGTAGATTCTAAACTTTCTGGAAATGTTTTAAAATTTTCGAAAAATTTCGTAATTTTTATTTTATGATGCAAAACAGAAACTGCCAAAATCCTTGAGAACAACAGTAGTGGGGTATATGGAAATTTAAAAAATTTTTTTAAAAATAGTTCGAAGTAACTTCTGACTATTTGGCCGGTAGATTAGAAATCTAGACGACCTAATCTTTAAAATGATATGTGTCCTATCCCGTAATCTTTTTGAGAAGTCAACGTATTTATTAATATTACATTTCTCCTAATCATATTTATAAATATGTCATATATACTGAAAAGATATTTACTTACAAATACTAAAAAACGTAACGGGTTACGTTAAAACATATTTAACTTCAATCACTTATTTTAGTATTCTTTTACAGAAGCAACTTAAAAGTCTTCCTACTTGTAACAGTTTGAAAAGTTACGGATTGAGTACCAGCAAGTCTGTACTCCTTCTTTCCTCTCTCTCCTATAAAGTCAAGAGTTAAGCAACTACAATTAACATGTGTGCCACCGGACTTATTGAGGTCATAGTGGAAGAGAAAGGTAAAAAATGCTCATTTCTAGAGGAATGATATGTGAGACAGAGCTTTATTAAGTTTTTGACAACGGCTGCCCACAATGGTTTTTACCATTAGCACTGCTTAGCGCCACTGCTTAAGGCTGACATTGCTAAAATCACTCCAGTTTCCTCAAGTGGATGCCACTAGACTCGCTATAGCAGTATAGCGACCATTTAGTTTTATTTTTTAACGAAACGAAACAAATGCAAACGTTTCGTTTTGTAGTTTTAGTATTGTGAAAAACTACGAAACGTTTGCATTCGTTTCGTTTCTTGGCGAACTCTGGCTAAAACTATAATAGAGTTCTTATTGTTGTGGGCTGAATTTCTCTTAGTTTTTTTTTGAGTACGCAACCCACAGCCTGGGTACCTCATTCTGCGTCTGCCCACCGCTGCCCAAATTTTCAGAACTTATTCTAACCTTTTCTGTCTTTCTTGACAAATATGAAAGGATTCATGTGATACCACACTTATTTAACTAATTAAGTATAGCATATTAGCAAGAGTTTAGTGCCACACAAAATTTCGTGTTAATACCTTCATGATCTTTTTGACTGCAGCTTGCTCACTTGGGCTCTTCTGTAGTGACTCACAGTTAATGTTTATTTCTTGTATTATTTTCTTTTAAATTAATGTAATTAATATTCTACATTTTCCTTTCAAAAGGTACAAAACAAAAAAACAAAGCTTCAATGAATAGTATTGAGTTAATTTAATTAATTTCTTTGACCGTTTGGAGAGCACTAGCGTACAATTTTTTTTTTATAAATATTTTTAAATAAAATCATTAAGTAAATAAAATAGAGACTCTTGAATAGTCAACCATTTAATATTTCTGACACTTAATCGATCAATTTATTTAGTCATTTCAACATGAATTCAACACATTTCTGTTTCATATCAATCATTTGGTTTGGATGCTTGGCACATTACGTAGAGGTTGCTAAATAATGGGATTTGGCATTATGTCATTGCAATGCACTGCATTTCATTTTATTTCATTTTTTTTTTGCTCCACTTTCTTGCAACCAACACTATTACTTGCAATACCCTACAGCAGCTTTATAAAACATGGGCTGAAGAATGGTTTTCTAAGAATCAAGCTAGGATCCTGCATTGTGGCTACTTAGTTTTCAGCTGTGAATTTAATGCTTTCCACAAAATATTCCTAGATGAAAAAAAAAAAAAAAAAAAAAAAAAAAAAAAAAAAATATCGTTGACTTTTTTTATATAATTTTTTCATAAATTTTACTTTAAAGTTTAAGTCAAATTTTAAGCTTAAACCAAAATTGTCTGAAGAAATTTGGATTCTGTTTTTTTTTTTGTCATATTTCGACTTTTTATAAAATTTTTCTTAACGTAGCGTGTATGTGTGTGCCTTGTATACCATGAGTTAGTTTTCACTGATTTATAATTTATATTTTGCAATTAGAAAAATTGTTATTTAAACAATTAATATAACAAGGAGTACCAACAACAAACACCAAATTCAGCAACAATGTATACAAAACAAAAATAAAAACAAAGTAGTAATAACAACAACAACAAAAAACCCCATAATTCATACTGTTATATGTCGTTACGCCTGTTTAAACAACAATAACATGATGCAAGTTGCTTTGCTTTAAATAAATATTGCATGTTGCGTTCACTCACTATATTGAAGTGGCTTGACTAATAGAGTTAGACACACCGACAGACACACAGGCAAAAATGCACACCAACAATACACATTTTTGCTTTAACTGCCATAAGTTTTCGTTTTTTCTTTCGGTTTCATCTGTCTATTTCTAAAGCATTTCTATGTTTTCCTTAAGATCGTGGAAGTGGTGTGAAAAGAATGGCATACAACCATATAAATGTTTTGAAAATATAGTGGAGCGGCGAGGCAGAGGCCTAGGGAGGGAGCGGCTTAAGCCAGAAATTGTTATTAGAAATATTGCATTGCATGTTGGTTAAAACGATTAGAGACACTCACATGGGCGCCTTTGATGTTGTTAACCAGGTTGCTGTTTTCCTTATTTCTTTTCTTAATGAGTCATATTTAGTGTGCAGAAGTGGCAAATTATCTAGAGTCTAGCAAATATATTATATGATGTTTATATGAAATAACTGCGACTGACTTATAATGTTTGATATGCTGTTTTTGCACTACGAGTTAGGGGAAGTATCACTTATTAGCGAAAATAATTATTAATGGGAGTTTTACATTGTAATAAACAAGATTTTCATTTCATTTTGTCAGTTTTTTTTTTTAATTTTTTTGTTCGTATGATACAATGAAAAGTAAAAACATTTAGAAAATTTAGTAAAAATAAGGAGAGCCGTATGACTGTCACATTTCTATACGTCTTTTTTAACATATTCTGTTCACACTATGCTATTTTGATATTCTAGAAAGAATTTGATATATAAGTTTCATTCAAAATTCGATTTACGTTAAATACCTCGAAAATTCGAATTTCAAATGGAATTTAATTTTAATTTAATTTTAACTTTAACTTAACTTGATTTTCAAGATCCATGTTCGAAAATTTTAAGTTTATATGCAAATTTTTTTTGGAAAATGCAAAATTAATTTCTAAAATTTGTATCAAAATTTTAACTTAAAATTAAAAATTTTCATCTCATTATCAAAAATTCAATTATAATATCGAATCTTGGATATATTTAATTAGGGTTTGCTTTACGTGGCAGCCTAAACGGCCCTCAATTAGAGTCGCAAGATTTCGTTTTGAACATATTTAATTAAAGTTACAAAACTTTTTTTTTTGAAGATATTTTTGTCTGTAATTTTTAACATGCTTAAAAATTCAATTCTGATTATTAAAACTTCTAGTTGAATTTTAATTAAAGTTGAAAACAATTTTAATTTAGTTTTGAAAACTCGTAAAAAAAAATTTGAGAATTTAAACTTATTTCGAAAATTAGTGAATTGCGAAAACTGTTATTTAATTGTAAAAACTTAAACGAGGAATTTTAATATTTTATTTTATATTGTTTTTAGTTATAAGATAAATAACGTAGTTTATTTTTCAGCTAAGGTACGTTCAGTCTGTCCAAGGTCCTAGTCTTTTGTCTTTATGCCACCACAGTCGTCTACTACGCCTCAGCTCTTGGATGAAGATATACGAATCAAATACTTCGTCGAGTTAAATGCTACCATTTGGTAAAAATAAAGTTAAATAAATAGATTTGAAAGCGGGTAACTGCTCCGATTCCCCATCGGCTAATTACAATAATAAAATACTCTTGCTTCGGCCTCGACTAATTAACTACAGTATAAAATGATCACATCTTTTGCAGCAAAATTCGTCTGGAAACAAGAACTCTGCTCTCCGACTTGTTGTTAAACTCGATGCTTTATGAATATTTTAATTTTTACTT
The DNA here is from genome assembly GCA_947397855.1 of Thelaira solivaga. Classification (NCBI taxonomy): domain Eukaryota; kingdom Metazoa; phylum Arthropoda; class Insecta; order Diptera; family Tachinidae; genus Thelaira; species Thelaira solivaga. The sequence continues at coordinate 53,061,737 of OX377614.1, forward strand.
AATGAGAATTATATTTTTTACTAATATCATACAAGTTGTACGCTACTTATTCCAGGTTGGTCTGTTAAGTACAAATAAAACAAAAAATTCCAAATTAATTTAGAATTTATTTTTAACAATCATGTCAATTTAAAAATAAATTATAAATAACAAAATTCTATTATTATACTTTTCTAATGTTATAAAGAAGCAGCGAACCTTTAAGAAAATTTAAAAACCATTTCCGGAAGAAAGTGTATTAAAATTTTCCAAGAAGAAAATTTTGTGATAAACAATTAAAGAAAAATTTGGGATGACAAGTAGGTACTTGTATGTAAACCGAGTAATTTTAAAATTTGTTTCCTTTGAAAACGCCTCAGTACTCTATTCCAAATCCGAATATTTTATTTATTTAGCGTCTGTGTTTTAATCAGCAGATTATTTAAAATTTCTTTTTGCTTTATTTTGGGTTTAAAATTATTGGTTAAACTAGAAAAACAAGTAATATTTTCATTTATTAAAAAAAAATTTAATTCCATTTTTTTTTTTTTTTTTTTTTCGGAGTGCAGCAGAGGCTTAAACAAATTGCTTGGTGTGCCTTATGATTTCCAAGATTTGATTACTCATTGTCAACTATTTGATTTATGAAGAAAGAGAAAAAACTAAATTTGAGTTTTTCATTTTCTTGCTTTTTATTTAGTGCAATTAAATTTAGAAATTCAATAAAGAAATTTTACTATTAAAAAAAAACTATTTTAAAGAACAGCAACTGAAAGGAAGTTGTTTTTTCTTTCTTTTTTTTATAAAATTTCAATTTTTGCTTATCCTCTTGAATGAAAATCCAATATCCAGGGATTTTATTTTATTTTTTTAAATTAAATTGCTTAAAACACACTTAAATAAAATTTCCCATTTTTCCTTTCTGCTTTAAATATTCACAATAAACTTTCAAGTATTTATTTAGTTTTCCTTTTCAAATCATTAATTTAGCATTTTATGTTTAAGAAAAGAGAATGAAAAAAAAAAAAAGAAAACAAACTGAAATATAAAAATCCTTAGAAATTAAAATTGTCTAAGGGAAACCATGTGAGTGAGTGTGTGCGTTGGAATTGTAAATAATTCATAAATCTTTTAAACACAAACACTGTGGCACTTTAAGTTGCTTTAGAGATGTAAAAGAAACAAAGATTTTCTTCTTGTTTAGTATTTCAAATTCTTGCAATTTGTTCATTCATTCTGTCATTCATTCATTTGTGATTTCTCATCTTTTATTGTTTTGTGCATGAAAATGCTTTAAACTTAATCTTGCAACAATTTTGAATCTTTAGTTATTTTCTTTCATTTTATTGTTGTTGCTTTTTTTTTTTTTTGTTAATGTTGCCATTATTGTTAGTATTCTTGTTGTTGTTAACTTATTGTTTACTTGTGTTACAGCAAACGCATCAAAATGATACTTTTGTTAATGCTGTGTGCAGTTGGATTGTTGTTGTTACAAACATAATGTTGTATGCTCGTTGCTTGTTGGTATAGAAAAAATTTTAAGCGAAAGTGTAAGATGTTAAGCGTTTCTTGTTTTTAGAATTGTTGTAAATACGTTTTCAAGGCATAATAATGTGAGTATCAACTGTCTTTATCACATTCTGCCACATCACACCATGTTGCACATAATAAGGTGTGGTAAAGTACAAATATTATAAGCAAGAGCATCTATATAAGTCAGTGAGCAGCAAAAATATTAAGATTTGCTTACAATTTATAATAAATAAATTTAAAAAATGCCAACTTAATTAAAAATTTTAAATTTTTATGGCTTAATGAAAATTCAAAGTTAAATTTCGTATTTATGGTGAATCCATCTAGTTCATAGAATTATGCAATTTTTTTTTTTTAATTTCGAATTTTCGAAATTAATTTAAAAAAAAATTATTTCTAACCAAAATAAATTTTAGTTAACTTCGAATTTTCCAAGTTAAGTTCGAACATTTAAAACTTGTAAATTTTTAAGATAATTAAAAACAAAATCATAAAAAATTCCTGGTAAAATAAATTTTGTTGATTTTCGAAAATTCGAAAATTCAAACTTTGCAAAAAAAAGTCTCAAGAAATTTCATTTTTAATGCCAAATTATTATTAAAATTATTCTGGCAAATTTCTTTTAATAAAATAATTACAAACAACATTAGTTTTGTGCTACACTGTTAGTGATACTACATGGATTTCATGTTTTGTCTGACATAACATTTCTGAGTTATAGAAAAGTCAAAAGACTTCATTCTACAGTTCAGTTTAGTTTGTATACGATACAGTTTTCCTACAACTACAGCACAGCGTAGTACATTAAATACATACTCTGGTAGAAGTTAGATTTTTATTTATCATACGACACACGCACACACATGCACACTTTTGATGCTGTAACTTAAGATTTTATTTCGTATACAATATTGTGTTTAGGATTGAAAATGGTTTATAATGTACAACTTATTAGACATGTGCTGTCATATAAACCTAAAATGAAAACTTGACACACCGAAACTTTAACAGCAACAGCAAAAGGAACGAATAGGCAGGCAGCCAGGCAGCCAGACAAGAAGAAAAGTAAAATGGTGAAAATGAAGAAAATTAAATGGAATAAAATTTATTGTGCTCATATACCAATGTGAAAGATTTCAATTTAAAAAAGATTTTACTTTTGCTGATTCTCAAAAGATGAACAACTACACGCACGCACAATTGATACAACAACCGTGAAGCCAAACAACCGCGCAATTGGAATTTTTTGGTGGATTTGCTTGTAAAACAAATAATTAAAGGGAAAAAGTTTAAATATATAAGTACAAGTAGTTGTTTTAAATATGGGTTTGATTTCAAGTCAAGTTATTCAAGGTTGATTTGTTTGATATTGAAAAAGAATCTACAGGGGTATGTTTAACCCTCAAACGTTAAGTGGTGACTTCAGTAAGAAAACTTGGGACATAACTCAAATCCCCAGAATGTCGTATCTTCGTTTTGTCAGCTCTAACAGAGTGATTACAACACTGAACTTTACCGGTTTCTTTAAGATAGCCAATGAACGGCTTGAGGTTGGTTAATTGATTAGTTTGATTGACGGCCTTTTCGAAAGTTATTCTCATATGAAAACCGTGATAAAAACGACATAGTAATGAAATTCAAGTAGCAGCAGCAAAGACTTTTTGATTTTGAATGTTTTAAAGACACGTCTATTATAAATTTTGGCAAACGATATTAGATTCCATAGTGCCTTGTTAACTGAACATGAATAGATTAGTTGTGATAAGGAATGATTCTTTTGACAAGACAAAAAACTGCGAAACACATTTTCTAAACTACATCGACACTGGGATATTAGCCTAGAATTGTTTTATTAGGTTATGGTACAATTGGCGGCGCTACACCTGAATACTATTATTATCATTATTATTATTATCATTATGAGCTACAATCGCAACGCGACTTTTATGATCGAATCGTTTTGCCCAGTTAGTAACTACAATCCGAGACTAATTACGAATCTCGTAATTATTCCGTTGGGACCTAAACACTGACTAAACACCTCTGTGTCTTCTTACCGCTGGGAACACTAACAATAATAATAATAATCCATAAGAGCAGAATTATTCTTAAGATACTAATTGAGGGGCGTCAGGTCGAAGAGCAAGCCCAGACCCAAATGCCTTTTGTAGGAACGCAGGGAATCGAACCTGTGACTACCCACTAATTTACTGCACACCGATAATAATTCCTAATGTGAAAAATGAAAAATTCTGTACAGAAATGTCATCGTTTTGCATTAATGACCTCCACAGGATAATAAATATAAAAAAATCTTAAAATGAGAATAGTTTTTAGAGACTTGATTAAATGATGCAGCAATTTAATAGTTCTTTTTTTTAATTCTATAGTATGCCGCTACTTCGGTCATGAGAACTAAATTTGTTTCCCATTAAAGATTTAATTATTTAGTTGCAGTAACTAGAATTCGATAATACAGCCCAAAAATTAGTTCTGTTAAAAATATTTCGAGTTCTCACAGCTGAAAGTTGTTTTCTGTGTGTATACTTCCCCTTTTTGAGATTGAAAAAAAAGATAACATTTACCACAAAGCTAATCTTATCGTAATTATAAGCTCAATGGACAATAAACACAAAAGAAATTAAACAACAAAAAATATTTTTCTTTAAATAAAAGAAAATACTAAAAAGCTGTCATTACTTTGACGTTTGGTCTAAAAACTAAACTGATGCAATAGTAATTATCTATGACTACCACTAGATTAAAGCCACAAATCAAAGCAATACCAGCATGTGTATTTAATGAAAGCAAAAACGAAAGAAAAAGTGAAATTAAACATCATCAGCACAAAAGAAAATTTATGAAGAAAAAAAACACAGTTTTCTTTGCCTGCGTTTTGCTGTCGTTACCTAATCAAATTATAAAAGCCCCAGTTATGACGAAAACGTCATGTTGTTTGTATGCAACTAACACTAAAACAGTAAACAGGAAAAGTTATGAAGAAAAAAAAAAAAAATACCAAAGAAGAAGCAAAAAATTATAAAAATTACAGTGGTTAATAATGTTGTGCGGTTAATTATTTGAATTCTTTAAGTTTAACTTATTTTCTTTTCTTATTTCTTGTTTAATAACATAAAAACTAAGTTACTAGGAAACCAAGAGCAGGTGAAAAATAAAATACTTAATGAAACTACTTTTCATTTTCATTAAAAAAAACGTTTTATTTTTTACTTTTTCTTGTTGCTGTTGTTGTTTTTTGCACTTATTTACACTACAAGCTTATGTTTTTACATCATACTTTATACTTGTCTAACAACTAAAACAAAACAAATGTTTTCATTTATTTCTGTGTAAAATTATATTTAATCTGTGCTTCTATCTGAAAGCATTTCTAGTAGTTCGCAAATGAAATTATCAACAGTTTATTTTTTGTACACTTTTACAGCAAAACTAAGAAGTTACAGGTTAGTAAAGCAGAAAGAAATTGTGAAAACAAGACTGTTTTAATGACAAGATTTGTGAAAAACGGAGAAGGAAAGTGGTAAGCAAATATTTAAGAAAACTTTGTTTTTTTTTAAACCAAAAACCTCTACATTTTTTAGCACTTAAATACTATTTCTTATAGAATTACTTTGACTAAAAATTCAATGTGAAACCGCCCCTCATAGCAAACTAAGTTCTAACAAATTGTATTTTAACATTTACAAAACTTTCGAAAAGTGAAATACACAAGTCGACAATTCGAACTTAATTTTAAATTTTCGAAATAAATTTTAAGCTTCGGAAACTAATTTCGAATTTTCGAATTTAATTTCGAAATTTCGAACTTAATTTAAAAGTTTCGAAATAAATTTTAAGCTTCGGAAACTAATTGCGAATTTAATTTCGAATTTTCCAAATTAATTTACAATTTTCTAAACAAATTTTAAGCTTCGGAAACTAATTTCGAATTTTCGAATTTAATTTCGAAATTAATTTCAAATTTTAGAAATAAATTTTAAACTTCGGAAACTAATTTCGAATTTTCGAATTTAATTTTAAATTTTCGAAATAAATTTTAAGCTTCGGAAACTAATTTCGAATTTAATTTCGAATTTTCGAAATTAATTTACAATTTTCGAAACAAATTTTAAGCTTCGGAAACTAATTTCGAATTTAATTTAAAATTTCGAACTTAATTTCAAATTTTCGAAATAAATTTTAAGCTTCGGAAAATAATTTCGAATTTTCGAAATTAATTTACAATTTTCGAAATAAATTTTAAGCTTCGGAAACTAATTTCGAATTTTCAAATTTAATTTCGAATTTTAAAACTTAATTATAAATTTTCGATCTGAATTTAATTTAAACAGTCGAACAGAGTGCGAGTTTCGAATTTATGAATTTAATCTCAAATGTTAGAAACTAATTTTTAATTTTCGAAATTAATTTTAAACCTTCAAAGTTAGTTTCGAATTTGCTAAAATTTCGAAAACTTGGAATTAACTTTGAATTTCTGAAATTATTTCTGAATTTTAGTTTTAGAAGTTTGTTCAAAGTAGACTAAAAAAATCTCACTTTTAAGGTCACTTTTCAATAATTCAACAATAAACATTAAATTTTAGAACTTTTCTGTACTTTGCACAGTAAATTGTTTTTCCAAATGATTGTGCCAGCCATAAATTACACAGACAACAACATACATACAATCAACATTCTGTATAAATAAAACACCTTGAATAATTACAATGAAACTCCTACCTGAGCAAACAAATCATTGTTATAGTATTAATACGCTTTTTATACTTAACAATTTCGCAACGTGTTTCCCACCAAACACAAACTTTGTAAAAACTCAAAACTTAACTGAAACCCATGCACGTACACATACTCAGAAATAATAACAACAACAATAATATTAACTTTCTTTAATGATCAAATAAATTTTGAAGAAATTTAAATGCCGGCTTCCCTAATTTGCAACGATTTACTACAATAAGAGCAAAATTTAAATTTCTTAGTGCAATCAAATTTCATAGAAAATTTTCTACGAATTTTGCATAATACAACCAACAACAACAACTACAACAATTTACAATATCTGAAAAGAAACCGAAAACTACTTACATTCTACCAAGAAATTTTTAAGAGGCAAAATAAGAAAGCAGAAAATAGTTAAACCGAAAAGAAGAAAAAATAAATAGATGAGCTTGAAAGAAAAAACCTCAACAAACTTTTATTTTAAACTAATAGACATCGGTATCATAGAAAAATATTCAACGACGGTTTTGTACCACATGCATTTGCAATCATAGAATATGTATGTGTTTGTATTTCAGTATATGGGTAAGTGATTTTAGAATATACGATACATCTGCATGTATTTGTGAAAATATAACGAGCACATACAGCCCTAAGTAGGATCTTGTATTTACAGCGACATTGCAATAACAACAAAGACGAGTATGTTGCTGATGAATGGAATGAATAGTTTTTAAATTCTACAAGAAAATTAAAGAAAACGTAAAATTTTGAAGCAAATTAATCAGACTATGCTTTTGGAACTAAAAGATAATAGGCTACATTAAAAGTAGTGTGTTATTACAACCACATTGACTGCTAGAAAATGTAAATTTTTTCGATAACTGGGAAAACTTTAAGTCAATTTTAAATACGTTAATTTAGCTATTTTTAGAGGATTTAGAAATTAACAAAATATTTTCCATCAATAAACAAAAATTTAATATCAGAGATAATCCAATCAAGGCTTTGAGTAAGAGATCAATTTTAAAAGTAGCCGGTTGTTGCTAGTTAATTGAAATTATTTTATTATTTTTTTTACAAAACAATATTTCCGTTTTTTGAACGAAATTGAACAACTAATGTCGAAATTAGGTAATATTTTATCAAATATCAGAGATGGAAACATTATCTTTATATAGGAAAAATACAATTTAATTAAAAATAACCGGTTTTTTATATAAAAAAAGGGTTTTTAACCACCGGTTTTTTATAGTTAAAAAATTAATTGGTTTTTAAAAGCAGGGTTATAAAACATGTTATTATAATTGATAGGTTTTCAAAAACCATCTTTTAAATTGTGTAGTTTTTAAAAACCGAGTAATTAAACACCAGTTTCTTATAATTACTTGGTTTTTAAATCCAGTTTTTAAAATTCCCTTTTCAAAAATATGTTTTGGCAGATTTTCAAAGTGTTTTTTTAATAATTGGTTTTCAAAACCCGATTTCTTATTATTACTAAAATTTAAAAACCGGTTTTATATAAATAATTGCAGTTATTTATTTATTTTATATTGAGTTTCATAATAACTTCAATTGGTTTTGAAAAAAATATTATCGGTTTTTAAAAACCGGTTTAAAAAACCGGTTTCTTTTTTGCAAAAACCTTATTTTCATTCTAAAAAAATTTTAATTTTTTATCAAATTTAACAAAATTTAATCTTTATTCGTGCTTACTTCTAATTTTTGTTGGTGTGAAAAATGCATTATTTTCCATGATATTCTCATGGAATAAAAAAAAATAAAAAAATTTTGTTAATCTTTATGATTAATATGTTTAACTAAAAAAATTAATTTTTATTCCCAAAAATGGGATACTTTTTTTTAAACCAGAGGCCAAATTATGGCATTCCATATCGAGTAACTCTAATCGACATTTTTTGTATATTTCATATGAAAAACTTAATTTTTCGATGGCTTTCATTAGTTATCGAATGCAATAGTTTGGCTCTTGTTATTCTTTCTTTCACTTTATTTATTAAAAAAATTTTCATTAATTTTTTATTCAAGATAAAGTGAAAAAAAAAGAGTAACGAGTAGATTTTATATTTAAGCCTTTAAACACAAAACCAGTCGATTAAGCAACGACGAGTTTATTTGTCTAACCTAGTAAGCATTTTACATTCTGTAAAATTTGAAACTTAAATATTTGTTTGTTTTAAAAGCGACTTAAAATGAAATAGAAATTAAGTATCTTTCGAAAGCGAGTTTCATTTATTTTTCTTGCTTACACATTAGCCACAAATATGTTCCAACAGTGACTTAAAGAATTTCTAAAATTTCAATACCTAAATTAATTTATTTTTTCAATTTGACAGTTTTTTTTTTTATTTTACTTTTAAGTAAATTAAATAAATTCTGTTGTAAGTCGTTTCACTTTTCCCAATCATTTTAATGAAAAAGTTTTGTATCGGCAAAACTTTAAATATGATGGCATACCCATGCATTTCTATAAGAATTTCCACTATTTAAGTATGTGTAAGTGCAGCTGTATGTGTTTATGTTTGTGTGCGCCTAAATGCAGTATAAATGTTGGAAGTAATTTATATCTGCTGCTAAACTTTTGCCGTCATATTTTGTTTTTTTTTTATTTATTTCTTTGTAAAGAAACTCAGCCAAGTTTAGATATGTGATTAACAAAACCGTATATAGACTGACTTCCATGAAGATGTGCATGAGTATTTTTGAATAAATTCAATTAAAGACATGCTTTCTTAAAATGCAAATACAAATAAATAAATAGAGAAATGTAGCTGGAAATGATTAAATCAAAAAGTTTTCATTTTCTTCTTTTTAAATTTATTTTCTCCTTCTCTTTATTATTTTTTTTTTGGTTGAGATTTAAAGTTAAGAAATGAAAGCATTTTAGTTTAATTCAATTGTGATAAAGGCTTTTTAAGAAATTTATAAAATTAAATTTGGTTTTTGGGAATTTGTAAATTAACTTGATTTGAAATTTTTATCAGGTTAGGGCTTTAGCACTGCCGTTAATTAATTTAAGATTTTGAGGTGTTTACTTTGCTAAGTTAACTTTAAAGTCACAAAGAGTAGTTTGTGTTTTGTAGCATCAAAATCATAATTATTACTGTTGGCTTAAGCAGCTCAGCCAGCATTAACCACTCGTAGTTGTGCGCTGCTCAATGTTATTAAAAGTTTTGTTTTATTCCTGAAAAAAAAAAAAAAAAATTAACAAAATTATGTTTCAACACCAGAACACCTAAGACTGCTGTTGTTATAAATTAAACGAAAAACAAAACGGTTACAACCAAGATTTTTCCACAACATTTGAAAGTAATATTGTTGCATTCCCACTAGTTTGGCTGGTTGGCTGTTTAATAAACTAAACTAAAACTGTAACCAAAAACTAAATTTGTTGTTTAGTTTATTTGAATTTTTTAATATAAAAAGAATTAAAGAAAGAACAACAAGTTGAACAGCAGAACTAAAAAACAAAACGAAACCAAATTGTTTCAAACCAAAGCAGCCACTCAGTCCGTTCAATGTGCAGCAAACAACCAGCCAGCCAACCTAACAGTCAGTCATCAGCATCTCGTCTGGAACCAACCAACCAACAACCATCATTATTTCAATCTTTAAGGCTAAAAGAAACTTTCCACCCATCATGTACTGTTTGCGTCATTTACTTCCGCCACAGAAAGCTGCCCTAACAAATGCGACATCCAGTTTTATGCTGAAAATACTACACAATTGTAGTGTCTGTTTCGGCTTGAGGTTGTTTTTCCCAACCACCCACAACCAAGTTTCACATTGACATGGCCAAGAGAAGAAAAAGTTCTAAAAAAAAATTAAAAAAAAAAAGGAAAATATGCTTGGCTAATGCTAAACTTGGATAAGAAATTATAAGGTACAACACCAATTCCTGTTTTAAAAAATTAATGTTTTGCTTTTTAAAGCCATTTAAAGGCTTTAGAAAAAGATTTTAAGTGAAGCTCCTTGAAAATATTGCCAACTATCATATAACGCTTAGAGTTTTTAAAACTTGTAAACCATTTCCCCTTTTAAATTTTAAGCTAATTAATTAATTAAGGGAAACAACTTACACAGAAAGAATTTTTTCCCCACTATCTAATAACAAGTTGTGAAACCAATAGGCTGCGTAAAGAGAAATTCTTCTTTATGGTTTTTAGTCGTGTTTTTTATTACTATTTTACCTGCCGAACTTTGTCATTAATTTAATTGAAAACTTATTATTTTTCAGTGTAATGACATAATTCATTAATTTAATGTAATAATTTCGTTAATAAAATGAAAATATTTCATTAATTCATATAATTTATGAAATATTTTATTCAATCACTGAAACAATTTTAATGAAATGGAGTTATGCCACATTTTTCTTTTAGTGTAAAGTTAATAAGCAACTGTTGACTTGGCTGAGTTGGCTCAGAGCTGATCAATTTATTCAATAAAAAAGTTTAAAAGAGAAAGGTTTGGCTGTTGAATGAGAAAACAAGATTAGCTTTTCCGAAATAATTTTTTTTGTTTAAAAAATTCAGCTGTTCAGAAAAAGTGCACTTTTTCAGTTTAATATAAAAACACGTATTTTTTTAATGGTTGGTTTACATGGCGGACTAACGGCCTTGAATTAGAGTTGCAAGACTCTGTCTTTTTTTTATCGGATTGTAAAGAAATGATCCGATTAAATATCGAATACAATATTGGCGCCTCCAATTCATTCATTGAGTAATAATGGAGCAAAATGAAGTCAATGCCAAACTGAAGCGTTTCGAGACTTTAAAAAATTGTCCAATTTAGGGCTCAGAATTTACTCCTGCAGTTCTTGAAAAATAAATGCACCCACAACAAGGAACTGCCTGGTGCAACTTTTAGCCACGCCTTACTTTTTTTTAAGACTCTGAGAACGGCATTCTTATTGATTCAACGGCTGGGATCTGAACGACTAAGACACCTGCCTCAACAGCTCGTTAAACAATGAATTTATTGAAGCACAAAATGAACAAGTTTACTCTAATTAAACGCCCTTTACAAAAGTCTAAATGTGAAAACTGAATTTTGTAAACAGAAATATAATTTGCCGAAGGCTTTCTTGTTTTCTAACGTTATTAAAGCGTTTAATTGTTGTTCAGCTTCAACTGAATTGCTTTAATAATTAGTGATTATATAAAGAACTCCTCCGAAAACTGTTTGAAAAACATATTAGAAATATTTATTCATCCTTTAGTTATTGAAGACGCAGCATATGTCTTTGCATTTTACATATCACCGTTGTAAGTTATTTATGTTCGAAAAACGAAAAATCAAAACATGTATTTTAAGACTGTTCGGCTTGGAGCAAGACTTGTGAAAGACTTTTTGTTGACTTACAGAGAAATGGACTAACTCCAGACTAAGAATTAGTAGGTTGTACAAAAGATCCTCTAGAACGCTGTGCATATGGTCTAATTTACTATTGTTATATGACGGTTTCAAAAATTTTAAATAATTTCTTTTTTAAATTAGGAAAAGTTCTAAATTTTATGGTTTTTTATTTAGACACAGAAATATAAAAATATTTATTATGAAAGTAGCATTTAATGTTGCAGTAAAATGGAATTGGGAAAATAACAAATTATTCATTCGTTCAGTCATATTTTTATGAAATCCATTTGGAATTGGTTTAAATTAGTTACCTCAGTTTTATTTAATTCTTGCATATTTGATACAGTCACATTACAGGCAGAATGTGAAGAAAGAGAAATCAGTGTAGAATCAAGTAAAACCAAATCTGAATGTGAAAAAATATTTTGTTTTCTTTTCTTTTTTTTATATAGATTTTTTCCTAATTTTAGTTCTTTTTTTTTAAAAATAAATTCTAAGAAAGTACTTTATTGTTGTATAAAACATTTTTATTTTTCTCTTTTTTTTTCTTTCTTGCAAGTTTTCTTACCTCTAGAAAATATTTCGGGTATTGAGTATAAATTTTTAAGCAGACATGCAGTAACATTTAATGTCATGTTTGAAAAAGTTTTGAGACGCCAACATGTTACAATTCTTGAATGTATTTGTAGCGTTCGTATGTAAGCAAGTATAACTAAGTAAGAGGATGTAGGTATTTTGTTTCTTTAACATCAAATAAACATGCAAAGAGACCAGCATTAACTTGCAACTGTAACCGGTAGTTCATTGGCTAATTCCTTTTTAAAGAAAAGCATATCAAGTGGCTTTTAGTAGATCACCAATAAGCATCTAAAATATGGCATATAAATCAAAATTTCCCCTCACAAAAAGGTAGTAAATATCCAGGGGTAAAACTGAAAAGGGGTTGTCGTTGTATACTCTTTAAAAAAAACTTGTTTGTCATTATTGTTGTCGGGGGCCATAATCTTAAAAAATACTGCCACAACTTTGTGTGGTATTTCCTTAGAAAATTAAAATTAATTATCTAAGGAAAAACTAGTGCAATTTTGTAAGGTATACAACGATAGAGAATCACTTACAATAATTCATCTAGAAGCAAAAGCAGTAATGCTTATTTTACTCATTCTACGATGCATTAAGCTGATGTGCTTTAGAAGAAAAAAAAATACTTGATCTAATCCTGCTTCACTACCCGCTTGCCTACGAGGCAACTTAGTTATTTAATTGCAATTATAATTGAAAAAATTTACGATTTTAATTATAAACAAATCAAAAAGAATAAAAACTAAAAATTCCTTTAGTTTATAAATTTTTGTTAATAAAAAAAATAACCGTCTTCTGTCAAAGCCATATTCTAAAGCCTTGTAGACAGCGATGTCTATTTGTTCATCTATCCAAGCCAACCTGCCCGTTAAAGCTGTTATTAGTTCAATTGGTATATAAATGGATTTACACTAGATAACAACTAGATTTCTATACAATTTAAATGGAAATTTCGAGCTTTCTGGAGACTTTTAATGCCTACATCATTAGTAAAGTAATTCTGTAATTTTTTCTATTCTGTCACTTTATAAAGCAGACTAAATTAATTCTCTAGTTCTTTCCCCAGCCAAGTACTATTAAGTAACTACTAGCACACCCTTTGCACTACAGGGTGTGTATCTGTATATCTTATTTTTGAAAATTATTTATGCATATGTGTTTGTTTTAGTACAATATGTACTATATTCTTCTTAAAAAAGAAAAAAAATTAAATATTTTTGCTGCTTTTGTCTTGGGGTTTAATCTTCCAATGAGTTTGAGTGTGTTTTATTCATACTGCTGCAGTCTGATGGCATTTTTATTTATATTTTGCAATATTCTTTCTTAATGTTGTTGTTCTTTTCTATTTTAATTTTTTTTTGTTCATTTTTGAAGAAAACATTTTGTTGTTTTATTTTTTTTTTATTACAGCAAAATTAAGGTTAGAAAAAATATTTACAAATTGTGTGCATGTTTGCCAACCTAAGAAGGTATTTATATTTGTGTGTGTGTGTGTGTGTGTGTCTGTGTGTTTAGTGGTTGAAGTTTTAAATTTTAGTTTTTCCTTCTGCTTTCTTGATTGAGTAAGCGGGAGTGTGTGTGTGTTTAGTGCTTGTTTTTTAAACAAGAAAGCTTAAAAAAGAAAAAAAACTTGATTGAATAATTTTTTTTTTTTTAATTTAAACTGCAACATTATATGGGATACATACTGACAAAATTAATAAGACTGCACAGTGGGAAAACATGTGAATATAATTTAAATGCAAGTCAAGTTCAAAGCTCAGGTTTATCAACCCTGATTATTAGTCAGGGTCTGCCAACTAATCTGATTTGACATATTAGTTGTTAAAATGTTTAAAAAAGCTTTAAGGACTAATTAAATTGCTTTAGAGATTTTATAAATATTTTTTTAGTTTTATGCTAAAAATTGCTGTGGAGCCCTTTTACCGTATTTGCTTAAAAACATTTATTCAAATCTTTAAGCAATTGCTTTTCTCTTTATATTTTTGTTTATTGTTTTTTTGTTGTTGTTATTATAGCGGTGAATACTTTTAGTATGACCATGCTGCTACACTCTGCAGCTTCTTTCAAATGTTTCAATCTTAAGCCATCAAAAACACTCGATTATATTCATTGAACTGGTTTATTGTTGGTGTTGCAAAATCTCATATTACAACACTGCAATTTTTTTTACAGAGATTTGTACAAATGCATGTGTGCTCTCCTACATACGCACGCATGTAGTTTGCAAAACCCCAAAAGTTATGTTACGCTAGTTTGCTTTTGAGGAATTTTTACCATCTTTCTTTTTGCTTTTTATTTAAGCCTTGGTTTTTCTATTTTTTTAATTTGAATTTCTCTTGCTGTTGTTAATGTTATTTCTTGCTTTTATATTTATTTTTTTTTTATTATTTTTTTGCAAGTACCGGTAGTATCAGCCAGATCTACAAGGTGTTGTTAGAAAATTTGTTTCATTTTTATCAAAAAAAAAAAAAAAAAAAAAAAAAAAAAAAAAAAAAAAAAAAAAAAAAAAAATAACAAAAACCCCAACAAAATCTTTTAAAATTGTTTAACAACAATACGAAGTAAGAAAAATATTGTTGTTACGGTCTGACTACAACTAATACTTTTTCTACTTTTGTGTTTTGAGAATTCTTAATGCATTGGAGTTGGTCTATCACACAAAAAAAAAAAAAAAAAAAAAAAAAAAAAAAAAAAAAAAAAAAAAAAAAAAAAAAAAAAAAAAAAAAAAAAAATTAAATAAAATTCTATGTAAAGAAGGTACAATTTAAGTTACAAAAAATTAAAAAAAAGGAAAAAAGTTTAAAAGTACAAAAGCCACCAGGATTTTAACACAAAAGAAAAGAAAAAGTAGTTTGAGCTACAAAACATAATAAATTGATTGAAATGCACTTTAATAATTTAAAAGCACTTCAAGTAAAGAAAGAGCACACATTCAGTTGGACAGTTTAAAAAGGAAAAAAACGCTTATTAATTAAAATTAAAATTTGACATTTGATTTGATGCAAAAACGCTTTTATATAATAAAATTCAAGCAACAACGACTCTCAGAGAAAACAGGCTTATAATTGAAACAACGACTGCAGCTTCACGAATTGTTATTTAATGTTTTTATATTTCCACAAGTCTTGCTTTGAATAAAAGGTTTTGTAGAACTTCGACTGGAATCATGCTCCGCTGACAAATTATTGTCATTATCATTATGGGATATGATCGCATCGCAAGCTTTAAGATCTACTGTGAGACTCCTTACGAATCTCGTAATTGTTGTAGGACTAATCTTGCCTAGATCTTTTGGGACCAATGCCCCACTACCTAAACAGCTTATTCTGCGTCTTGCCATCGCTGGGCACTAGCAGAGAATATGTTCCGATGTTTCCTATCCTTCCCGACATCGCTGACAAATTTTCAGCAGCGAGTTTTATATATCAATTTGTATCGAAAATATCGTTAAGCTCCAGTTCTGTTTCATTATTAACTCACAAATCGAGAAACAATGGAATTTTTCATTTCACTATATGAAAAGTTCTGACTAATAGTTACAGAAACGAAGTACAGAATGGGTGGGTTTCATTAATAATAAAATTTAAATTTTTATTTTAGTAGGATTTTTATAATAATTTTAGTAAATTATTCGATCTGATAAATTTATTATTAATTAATATTTTTATAAAAATAAATTTCCCTGAAGAAGACCTTCAAAAGAAAGTCGAAATATCGGATAATTAAAAATAAAAACAATTTTTTTTATTGAGATCTTCAGCGTAAATAATATTAATTAATTTTAGTAGGACTTAACCCTTTACCGACAAAGAATTTTTAGCTTTAAAAATATTATTTTTTTTTTGGAGATTCTTATTCCGAACTAAAATTTTCCCTGCTACTAGAGGAACAAAGAAATTAAAAAGTTTTACGCAAAAACAAAATAAAAATCTACATCAAGTTTTTAACAAAAGAATTAATTTTTCTTTTTTATTACAAACAAACTAAACGAGTGTCTAATGCATTTCCACTTTTATTTTAGTTCATTTATTTGCTTTATCCAATTATAAATTTAATGCTAAACAAACAATTTTCTAACAAACTTTAAAATTCTATTGATACTGTAAGCAAACAATGTGAGCGCAGAGAATTTGTTGGTAAAATTAAAGAAAAACAAAAGAAAATATGTAAGCCCACACAAATTGGTGAAAATTTATTCAAGTTTTTCTTTCTTTAAACTTAATTTTGTTTTGTTTGTTTTAGTCTTAAACATAATTTTTAATATTTCTGTTTTTTTTTATTCTTTTCCCAACATTTTGAGTTTATCTTCTTAATTAGTGGCAAATCTTTGATTGTTTGATGAATGTGTTTAGCTAGAGCAGGCTGTCGGAAAAGAATGAAAGCCAAAGCCAACAATAAAATGGGATATTGTTCTTTCTTACAGTTGTTGGCAATTAAAATATTAAAAAAAAAAGAAAAGAAAAAATATGAAATGAAGATTTACTAAGTAAATAAATGAATAGAGAACGAAAAATTAAAGGAAACAAATTTTATTGCTTTAATCACAAAAAAGGGATTTAATTTGAAATATTTAATTGTGAAGAAATTAATGTTGTTCAAAAAGAGAGTCTCCCAGCAGTCTTACACTTTACGAAATCCTAAGGCTTGACCGTAATAAACATTCTACTTATAACAGTCCAAAATAAATTGGAGCGGCAAGCAAGGCGTTTTTAAGCACCATCTCTAAATAACAGGCGCTGGCGGTGCGTTAATCTTCTTGTTTAATAAAACTCACTTAAGACAAACAGAAATAGTGTTAAAAACGATAAATTACAAAAAAAAAAAAAAAAATAGCTAACATGTCATTACTGGCCAAAAATAAAATAAAGATTGTTTTGCAGCCAACTTCACTACAAAACGCGTTGTCAAAATTGAATTTCCAATGGCTCAGCTTTGCCGCCGCATACATTTCTATATGGGCATGAGAATTTTTGTCAGATAACAAGTGTTTGCTGCGACAATTTAGGTATGACTGTAAGACCCATTTATGGTTACCCAAGACTGCCGACTAAGGCTTAAGTCCAAAACGTTTAACTAACAACTAACTATGGCTTCAGCAAAGATGAAAGGTATTAGCTCTTATTGGGCCTAAACTCCTAAAACTGGAAGGAAAGTTGTATACAGGGTCTGGTTAGTAACTTTATAGCTGCTACCAGCAGCAATGGCAGCCCTCAAATCTTGAGCTCGTTATGAATTTAGTTCGTTTTCTCTGAGTTTTAAGGTTATGCTCACCTTAGAGCGGCCTTTCATTCTGAGGAATTTTAAAGTTTTTTCATTAAAAAAAAAACTAAATTTTATATTGTCTTCATTCGATATCGAAAGCGAGGATTTGGCCTACGATTTTTTGATACCTGGGTATTGATTCGGTAGTTTATTGGAAAATCTAAAGGCACAATACATAGAAAAACAATTGCTTATGAAAATTGTTTCTAAGTACATGGACTGTCTGGTATCTTTGTGTTGTATGCCTGAACATAAGGGCCATGCTGGCAAAAAGCGCACAGGCTACTTGGCCAACAACGGCATTCTAGGCGTTTGTCAGGGCTATTTTAGAAGGAAAACTGTTTCCTAAGTTAAATCACAATTTTGAAGAGATTCAAAATCACTAACTGGCTTCAGTCAAACGCAATGATTTATCACACTATCACGAAGATGGTTTACCAAACATAAATAAATGATAATCGGCCTATTATTAAAAAGGATGTCCCAGTAAGGGTGTACTTTTTCATTTCATACTGCAATAAATCGATTGTTTCATTGCCCTGTGAAGCAAGGTCGCCGTCCATTCAGTTGAAGCCACTGTTATCACAGTTTTGTCTTTAAAAAAAAGTAAGACCTGACCAAAATTAGCACCCCATACTTGCTCATTGTGGATTGCATGAAGATTTTCTAGGCCCCAAATTCGACAATTTTGTGTATTCACTAAGCCATTCAGTTGAAAATGCTCTTCTTAGATGATTTTTTTTTTTAAATTGTCATTGATCACACTTTGCTCCATTGAAGGAATTACCATGGCAAATATTTCATTCCGGAACATGTTGGCTATACAATTCAATAAAAAAAATCACAACTTTCTTAAAAAATATATGTGTTTTTCAAATGAAAAAGTGCAGTCTTATTGGGACACAATAGAGATATATTTTAAATCAAACTTAAATCTTTTTTAAGTATTAGGACACGCTTTTATTATTACTATTTCCTTTATCGCTTTTCACTCCCTTTTCGTCCACACATACACAGATTTAATTTTTAAAATAATATTGGTCTACCTAAATTGCTTACAAGAGTGAATTTTTTCCTTCATTATCTCTTCATTTGCAACTTCATTTATTCAGTGTCAGTCAGCTGAACAGCAACTATCAACAGTAGCATCAGCATCAGCATCATCATCACTCTTATGAGTTTGATTATCATTAGTATTCTTATTCTTCTAAAAGCATTGTCAGCAGCAGCATAAAAGTAGCAAAGCTGTAGTAGGACCAACCAAACAGCCAACTTAATGACAATTGCTGGAAATGTTTATTTTCCCAACAATGAAATTTGTAGCTGCTGTTACTCATTTATGTTTAAGTTAGCGTCGACGTCTTGATAAATGGTTTGTTTAATTTGTACTCCTACAATTGCAGTGCTTAAATACACACACACACACACTCACACCATTAATTGTTTTTTTTTTTTTTTTTTTTTTTTTTAATTTCAACGGTACAATATTTATTTAAAATATTATGATTATCTTGCAATTAAACGTTTGTCTTTTTACTTATGAAATCATTTAATAATTTCAGGCAAAATAAAAAACAAAACTACCATTCTTGTAAAGAATGAAAAGTTAAATGACAAACACTGGGACCTAATCGCACACAAACACTCCAGCAAAATCTGACACTTGTAGGAAAATCAAAAGATAGAAAGCAGCTTTTGCATGGCAAACACGTTTTCCTTTAATATTTTATAATCATGCAACAGATAAATGTATTAAGTCGTGTTAGATAATTTTAAAAGATGGTGTAAATCAAGTGTAAGCAAGCAGTCGGAAGCCTACATTTTCATTTATATGTTACGAGCGACCAGTTCGCAACCAAATAATTTGCAATTTCTTTTCTACGCTGCCAATTTTTCATTAGCTGAAAAATACTTCTAAGATTAAACAAGTCGAATACAGGCCATTTAAAATTGCTGCTCTGATCGTAAATTTAATTTGCCCGCTTGTTAAAGGAATCATAGACAACGACTCACAAATTATGTAAAAACTGTTTCAAGAAAGTAAAGACTTTAGTGAAAAACAGAGTTCGCAAAGAAAAAAAAACGAAATGAATGCAAACGTTTCGCTTTATAGTTTTCCATAACAAGCATGCCAATTATGAATATATCCAAGGATTTTTTCCTTGACAATTTTGATTTTTAGGAGAAATTTCCCTAAAACAGATAACTTGCCAAGTAGAAAAAGAGAGAAATTTTGTTTATAATATGGAGAAACTCTCGGGGAATTTTTATTCATAATTGATCTGAATATCTACTCTTAAAAACTACAAAACGAAACGTTTGCATTTGTTTCGTTTCGTTTCTTTCCGAACTCTGCTGAAAAAGGGTAAAAGACCGGACCTCGTAAAAGAAAAACGGGGAATTTTTATTCATAATTAGTCTGAATATCTACTCTGAAAAACTGCAAAACGAAACGTTTGCATTTGTTTCGTTTCTTTGAGAATTCTGCTGAAAAAGGGTAAAAGACAGGACCTCGTAAAGGAAAAACGTTAAATAACAAACTTCTTTTATCCTGTATTTGACTCTCTGCACTCTGATAATCCAACTTGTATTGAAAGATCACACATTGCTTGAAAGTTATGAATGAATAAAATGGCGAGAATAATCTGCCGCAAATGGGAACACAATTGCAAAAGTGTTTTGCTGTAGCTGCATAGAAATCACAATTAAGGAACAACAATAACCATGTAAGAAGAATGGGTCTGGCAGCAAATGACCACTGTAGAAGTTGTCAGGATGAGGGTGCAGAGGAAATTGTGTAACATCTGCTATGCCTCTGCCCTTTACTGGGAGATCAACGTGAAGTCCACTTTGGGAATATTTTTGTGCCCTCGCCTAAAGAAGTCATTTGTTCTGACGCGTTCTTCTTTATTTTTTGCATTTCTTCTTAGTTTTCTAACTATATTCTGTTTTTACATTCTTGTGTTTTATATCTTTCTATCACTTTGTTGTCTTTTTTTCCAATTCCACAGGTATTACAAAGGGACTACATGAGACGACTCATGTTGGCCTTTTTAATTCCCTAAGTCTTCATTAAAAATGATAGCCAAGTCCACCCGACAAATAAAAACTCTTGAAGCTTGAAATTCCTTTTGAGTTTTTAATTCTGGTGAAAGCCTTTCTTTTTGATTTAAATCACTCAATTATATTGTTTTTGATTTGTGACATTTTGCTTACCAACGGCATTGTTTAACTTTCAATTAATTTTGCATAAAATTGTACTATAATTATCACTCTGTTTTTTTTAAGGTTTATTTAGTTTGTGATAAATTTACTTTAGTGTATACACACCCATACACACGCACGTACACTCACCTACATACACACACACACTTAATGCAATATTATTTACTTATGTAAATCTTCTCTGCAAAGAATACCAATGTGCTATTGCATTATACAAATACAAAGATAACCCAGCAAACATTTTGTTAAATTCTTAAGGTAAAACGTAAAAATATTTTAGAGAAAAGAAAGTTTGTTGGGAGTATAATGTGTATTGCTAACATACACTGAAAGAAAAATCTTTCAGAAATCAATCATAAAAATGTATTAATTGATTCAAAGATATATTACACAAATTGTGGGAATTAAAGAAATATTTTCATTATAATAACAAAATTAATTAATTAAATTTTACATTGAATTTATGAAGTATTTCATTTGTCTAATTTGTTACTAATGTTGTCTAGTTTGGTTACTAACAAAAATTCCAAGGATTTATGAACAAAATTCTGGCAGTATAGTTGCACAGTGGAACCTTTAAGAAGTTGTAATAGTTTTTTAAAATGAACTAAAATGAGATTTTCTATTTAGAAGTTTCGTAAAATAATTAAATTTAATATTTTATAGATCCAACATCCCTCAAGGAAGTGGCAAACTAAAGAAAAAAAAAGGAATTGGTTTTTAATTGTCTTCTTTTTATACTTTCCATTACTATTTCACTACTTCTCTATTGCTATCCATCTTTCTTCTTATACAGGTATCACAAAGGAACCACTTCAGAAGACTGAAATGAGCCGACCTCTGTTTCTCCTTATTCGGGGCGCCGTGTGCAACCTAATCTGTAGAAGTCGTTTTGACTCATCGTCATATTAGACAAGTGTTTCAATACTCTGCAAAGTGCCTAGTCAAAATTTTTCTTGTGACAATTTCTCTTGCGAGAAACAAAGCGATGGAGGCTTTCGTTATTCTCATGTGCTTTATCTCCAACCATTTCACTCTTCTATCTCTAGTGCTATCCTTCTTCACTTCCTCCTATAGAGGTATCACAAAGGGACCACATCAGCGGGCCCAGCTTCTGTTTTCTTATTTAGAAGCCCTGTATAACCTAACCTAACTCCAACCATTATTGTTGCCATTCCTTTTCCAGCCACTCCTTTCGCAAAGTGATAAGTTACTCACATTATGATAAGTTGTGGGGCCTATAGCTTTTGCTTGAAGACTAAAAACAAATGCTGGCTGGTTTCACTGGGGATAAAGTATTCAACAACACAAATTGTTTTGCTAACCACTGTCTAATGCTGTTCATAAAACTAGTTAAAGTAAACACACATAATTTGCTTTGAATGTTTTCAATTGCAGGCGTATTGATGTATTTTAATGATTCTCTGTATATCAAGCTATCCATCCAACCATCTTTCCCACTACTATTTGTCTATTTATTGTATAAATGTAAGCGTGCAAGTGTGCATTTGCGTTTGCGTATGATTGATTGTAAGTGTGTTTACACACTTTTGTTTGTGAGTGTATACAAATGAATTTACTCATAGTATAGCAGGGAGTATGTTTACTTATATTGAGTATAATTTACTTGTATTTTTGCTTTGTTTGTTGTTGTTGTTAGTAGTTAGTTTACATAGATTAGTTATCATTGCTCATATCATACTGTTATTTACACACATATCTATGCATACATATGCCCACACACACACATAGGGCGTACAAACTAACTGCTCTACTCGACTGTACTCTACTCTACTCTATATGAGTATTTCTACAAACAATTGCTCATCATTTAATAGCAATAACGATATGATATGAATGTAAGTAAACACTTTCTGTAATACGTTTCTTTAGTTACACAATATTCAAATAAATAAATAAATAATTTTGCAAGTGAGAGTAATTTTGTGCAGTTAATACTATTTACAGTCAAACAATAAATTTGTTTTTATTTTAAATAAAAGTGTTGCCTAAAAGGTAAGACTTTAGGTTACTAAATATCTCAAAGAAACAAATGATTCAAGAGTTAAAAAAAATTGTTTTAAATATTTTATAACGAATTAAAAGAAAATTTCCTTAAAAATTATTTTCTACGTACTAAAAAATGTGCTGAATTAAAGTCAATTTTTAAATTAAATAAGCTGCAATTTTTAACAATAATTTATCAGCATCTCTTATGTGTTTTTGTATTGTTTATGGTAGAAAAAAAAAATAAGTCATCATCGTTGCTTATAACTGCAGAGAAGAGCGGTAGAATTCAATTTTCGGGTCAAAATTTTAACTCTAGCGAATCTATTTAAAGCAGTGTATGAAAACAAGCGAAATGTTTCAGAAAGGTTGGCTGCAAACAAAACAAAAGCTTTAAAGCATTTTCTACAGACCCGATTGGACACAACTCTTTCGATTATGAACACATTTGATTGATTATGCTGACCAAAAAAATTACAAAATGCACGAAATGCTTTGAACGCCAATTTTCAGAAAACGCTCCAACATTCTCAACAATACAATTTTAACAATTTAGCAGCGCAATTGTGTCGAACACTGAAACAAAAAAAAAAAAAAAGGCAAATTAAGTTGGGCAAAATAAAGGGTGTTTTTTTATAGACGTATAGAACTTTAAGTTGGCATTACTGTTCAAGATGACAACCAATTTAACAGCTGTCAAGTGATTTATTATCAGTTTGGTTTGGCAATTCATCATGAATAGACTCACGCCTGAACAACGCTTGCAAATAGTGCAAAACGGCCCAAAACGAGATTGCCGTTGTTCTCGATTTTCATAAGCGAATTTTGTTTAGCGATGAAGCGCACTTCTGGTTGAATGGCTACGGCAACAAACAAAACTGCCGCATTTGGAGTAAAGCTAATCCTCAAGTGTATGTCGAAACACCGTTACATCCAGGAAAACTGACCGTTTGGTGCGCTTTATGGGCTGGTGGAATCATTGGTCCGTATTTCTTCAAAAACGATGTTGGCCAGAACGTTACAGTCAATGGTGATCGGTATGGAGCCATGATTGCTAACTTTTTCATTAATGAATTGAACAACCATGATGTCCAGGAGCTGTGGTTCCAACAAGACTACTTTCTGTGGGGCTATGTAAAGTCATTGGTCTATGCGGATAAGCCACAAAGGCTTGACCATTTGGAAGACAACATTCGCCGTGTTATTGCCGATATACGGCCACAAATGTTGGAAAAAGTCATCGAAAATTGGACGTCCAGATTGGACTACATTCGAGCCAGCCGTGGCGGTCATATGCCAGAAATCATAATTAAAATGTAATGCCACAAGATTATCTTTCGGATAAATAAAATTCATGTCAATCGAATAATCCATCGTTATTTTATTGCAATTTAAAGTTCTATACGTCTATAAAAAAAACACCCTTTATTTACGTTAAGGTGTCACTCACAATTAACAACGTGCATTATGATTTTACCACCCTTTAGATTCACCTTGAGTGACATTTTATAGCAGTAATACTTACTGCTTTAAAGCTTTTGTTTTTTTTTTTACTGAAATAAGAGCCAGATATAAATCTTGCACATCTTCATGAATTTTTGCACAAAAGATTTGTAGTGTGTTAGAAAACACTTTAAAAAAAAAAAGAAAATTTAGGCTTTTTTAAGAGCACGTGCAGTATAAAATCAACATTTTGAAAAAAAAAGCCAGTCTTGTTACAGAAAATGTTGCTTTTAAGTTTTACATCATCGTAAATGTCATTGTTCAAATTATTTGCGTGCAATGTAATGTCAGATTAAAACCATTATTCTATTGCGTATGTTTGTCTGGGTGTGTTCATTCATTATTGATTTGCAGTTTCAAGTTACAAATCCTTTTAACGAGTTAGTTTTTCTTTTATACTTCTTGTATTTGTAAATCATTGACAAGAAAAGCATCTGCTAAATGTTTACCACACTACAAAATAAAACAAAACAATTTACACACACACATACACATGTATACCATACGCACACATTTATATTTATCAAGTTCTTTTACCATCTAATTATTTATATTGACAATAGTATTCCTCTATCATTGTCCTGAGGCCATCTTGTTAAACTGATAATGACAGTTAAACAATAAAATGCTTATTAATTACTTATTATTATCCTTATTATTATTAGAACTTTTGTCATATTAAATTTCTTATCATGTTTTACTCATAGACAAATAATAAGAATGGCTGGTGTGGGGAAACACAACTTTAAGAGTTGAATTAAAATTGGAAGCGGAACGGAAAATATTTTTTCTTTAAAAAAAAGAAATCAAAGAAAAACATTTATAAAAATTATTAAACCTTAAAATAGACTCAATTTTGACTCTTATATTTAAACATTTAAAGAACTCCAACGTATTTAAAATTAATCTCGATTAATAACCCTGCACATTTGGCCCATTTCATACAAATTTTTAAAATTTTGTACCACCATCACATTTGATGTATTTTTAATATAAACATTTTAAGGTGGCTCAAATTTTATTCAATAGAATATTTAAAATAGGGCTACAAAGAAAATACGTTATTAAAATTATCCAGGCAATTTTTGTGTCATTTCTGGCGAATTTACGTTAATCGATCTACGACTTCGTATAATCTGCGTACTTCCACTACAATGGAGTGAATATTTGCAATATATAGAAGTCATGGGTGCCTAATTATTTGCATCAAAATTGTGTTGCCTCTTTGCGACAATGGATAAAAGTGGAAAAAGCTCTGAGGCCAAATTGCGTCATGCGATATCGATCGAAATTTGCATTTAAATTATATTGAAATTTGTATCCCTAAAAAGTGTCGTACTTCGGAGGGCTGATAATCATCATTACTCATCGTCACAAAGTCTGCATGTGCGACATTTTTTTCGGCAAAGAGACCTGTAACCTACACTCATCAGCCACCAGTGCCTGTACTATCTACATCATTAACCTGTTTTGAAGCTGACAACTTGAAAATTTAAGAGGAAAGACCTGAGTTACATTCTCAACAAATGCAATTAAGCGACTGACTAAGTGATTTGAATCTATAGAAACAGCATTCTGAAATTTTGGCATTTCGTCTCAAAGATCAAAATTTATAAAAACAACTTTTTAGTTTTGATAATCATAAATCAGGACACTATTTACAATTAGTTAACGATATTTTGTCTAATATGACATTCTCATTTTAATATATATTTCCTGAAGACCTTAGAGATTACAAAGAAGAACAAGGTTAAAGGTTTCATCAAAATATACGTACAATGGAAGAATGTTATCAATAGATGTAGGCTGAAACTTAGTCGATATCAAAAACAGGCTTCTCATTCAAGAATATTTTGTAAAAACATTTTCAGCCAGGCTCCCTTTGAAGAAAACTATCGTTTGCTTTAACTTCTTAAGACAAACAGCTAATTTGTGGCTCTCTAAACATTTTTTACAGGATAATTCTCATGAAAAGAACATTGAATAATAGCGTTAGCTCTCATTAAAATAATTTTTTTTTCTCCTTGAACTATTACAACTGTCAAAATCACTCACTTATTTGCTTGTTGCCGTCAGCATATTTTTTGTCTAATAAATTAGACTAAATTAATATTGATTTTTTAACAATCAGCGTTCAATTTTCTTTTTAATTAAAAAATTTTATTTAAAGCATTTTGAAACACAATTTGTTTTTTCTAAACGAGTGTGTGTGTTTTATGTTTCTTTTAGCTCTCTTTCCCTGAGAGTAAATAGTGTGTCATGTTGTTTTTTTTTAGGACATTTACGGTTTACAGCGGGTTTTCTTTGAAACTGGGGTTTAATTTTTAATGAAACTGTTTTTGTAACAACATCGTATATATTGACAAGGCTGACGTTAAAAAATGTAAAGCGAAGCAAGCCCTGTTTTCAGTTAAAAATTAATGACTGGTTTTCTGTCACTTCGCTTTTCATCGAAATAAGAAGCCTGGCAGTTTCTTCTTCAAACACAGTAAATGCATGTTTGTATTTTTATTCGATATTGAGTGCCCCGATGTTATTTACGTAATCAGCATACTTTCTTTAATCGGAAACTTTGGAAAATTTTTCATTGTTAACCAGTGTAATATTTTAACAAAATATGAAGATTCAAATACTCCTCAAATTTGTCAAGCATAATGTATTGCTGGTATTATATTGTTCGAAAATGTTAACAATATGCTTTCGTAATGCTTTTTCTAACAATTAAATTTAATCTTTCTACGTACCCAATTATTATAAAACAAATAGATTCTCATGAAATGTCTCGTTCACATGGCAAATTATTACACACAATAATTCCTTTTATACCCTTAAATATTTAAAATAAAGTAAAGTAAATGAAGTAGATAAATATTTTATGACAATTTCAATTTCATAATATGACATGACAATTTTTAGAAAAATGTTCCCTTTTTTCCAAACACAACAATTTCATTTATTTGTAAATATTTTATAAGGAAAAAAAAAAACAAAAAATATGATTGTAATAATCATATAAATCTTCTTATTATCCTTTTCAAATAATATGTTCACAAGTATCATGGAGAAATATGTATGTATATTCGATAACTTTTATTTTGTAAAGTAAAATGTATCCATCAGTTCAAATAATTTTGTTTAGAATATTTTATACTTGACTTATCTCTCATCAAAAAAAAAAAAAAAAAAAAAAAAAAAAAAAAAAAAAAAAAAAAAAAAAAAAAAAAAAAAAAAAAAAAAAAAAAAAAAAATTTGACGTGACTTTAAAGTGATATTTATGAAAAAATTATATGAATAATATCGATAAATTTCGATAAGAGGCTTAAAATTAACATATACATCCTATATAGAAAATTTAGAAAGCATGCAACAATAAATGGGTCTGTGTGCTGCGAATTTCTGCTCAGTCAAATTGACTTTACTGTACCAGTAAGAATAACCCGAAATTATACACCGCTTCACCTCAGATGTCTTCAAACGAATTATGCTAACGCTGATCCATTAAGAAGATTATGTAAAAATTATAATGACCTGTATGATTTTATCGATTTTTCTGTAAATATTAATGTATTAAAACGTAATATTATTTTATTTTTAAATACTTGTAATTTGGGTGTGAAGCCTTATAAGATACAACTGGTGCAAGAATTGAAGCCAAACGACCTACCACAACGCCAAATTTTTGGTGAATGGGCTCTTGAAAAGTTAGATGAAGATCCACTTTTTTATCGAAGAATTGTGTTCAGCGACGAGGCTCATTTCTGGTTGAATGGATACGTGAACAAGCAAAACTGCCGTATTTGGAGTGAAGAGCAGCCAGAAGCATTGCAAGAGCTACCAATGCATCCACAAAAAACAACCGTTTGGTGCGGATTATGGGCTGGCGGCATCATTGGGCCGTATTTCTTCAAAGATGATGCGAATCACAACGTTACTGTGAATGGTGAGCGCTACCGTGCGATGATAACAAACTTTTTTTTGCCCAAAATGGAAGAGCTTGACTTGCATGACATGTGGTTTCAACAAGACGGTGCCACATGCCACACAGCACGCGAAACAATGGACCAATTGAGAGGCGAGTTCGGTGAACAGTTTATTTCACGCTTGGGACCAGTCAATTGGCCGCCCAGATCGTGCGATTTAACGCCTCTAGACTATTTTTTGTGGGGCTATGTTAAGGCTAATGTCTATTGGGACAAGCCCGCTTCGATTGACGCACTGGAAGCCAACATTGCCAACATTATTCGTGAGATACCGGCCGAAATGTTGGAAAGAGTATGCCAAAATTGGACTAAGCGGATGGACCATTTGAGGCGCAGCCGCGGCCAACATTTGCATGAAATAATCTTCAAACATTAAATTATATCGACCCAACTATCGATCCAAATAAATATTTCATGCATTTTTCTGAATTTTATGTGTTTTTTTTTTTTAATTTCCGATAGTTCTTATAAAATCACCTTTTATTTACAATATTTTATTTGAGGCAAAAAATTTTTCAAAAAATCTATTTGAAAATTTGTATTTTATTTTATTTAAAACCACTTAACAAGATCTCAATAAAAAAATTATTTTTATTTTAATTATCCGATATTTTGACTTTCTTTTGAAGGTCTTTTTCAGGGAAATTTATTTTTATAATAAATATATAAATAAATATCAGAAATCGGAATTTAAGTATCGGATAATTAAAATAAAAACAATTTTTTTATTGAGATCTTAAGCTTGAACAATATTAACTAAATAATATTATTTAATATTAGAAATTAATTCTAAGATTAAATTTGTTAACGAGCACTGGTAACTTTGACCATCAACTCCCAGGGTCTGGGAATGAATCGAACCTGCAAAACCTTTAGATTGATAGACTAGCACGATACCCAACAATCTATAGAGCACTATATTTTTGTTTAACTGCTTATTAAGCTTTTAATAAAAGAAATGGTTTTTTTTACGAATTTGGCTGTAATTATTTATTTATTTCGGAAAAGTTTTATCGATAATATTATAGTGTTTAAAAAAAGTTTTAAATTTTTTCTCAACGAAATTTGTTAACAGAAAATATTTATTTATATAATATTTATCAATAATGAATATTTTTTTTTCAATTATATTCAAATTTATATAATTTTGATTAAAAATTTTTAGCGAATTTTTTTATGAATGTTGTTGTCGTTACTTATATTTATATTTCAAATTCGATTACAACAATAAAACTAAAAATTTATTTTCTCAATTAAATAATTCAACTTTTTATAATGATTCATTAATAAAAACTTACAATTAGGTGGTTTATGTACGAGTATTTACCTGAAAATAAAAGAAAAAGAAAATTTTATTAGAAAAAGGAAATTTTATTAGTTTAAATCTAAAAGTTCTAAAAGATAATAACAATTGAGGTTATTTTTTAATTAATAATTTTTTTGTTGCTGTTTATTTTCATGTCGCTCAGACTTTACTGTGCTGGCAATCCTTTTTCCAATAAAAAAAATCATTTTCAACAATTTGCATTCACGCGATGATACTCAACGTTGAAATATAAAAAATAATGCCAACAAAATATTAAAAAAATTCATTACTTGTCCGAGTAGAAAAATGGTTACATGATTTTTTTTGTTTGTAACGAAAAAAATCTTGGTAATATTTCAAATTTTGATTGACATTTTCTGTTATACTTCAATGATCTATAACAAAATGTAAAAAGCATAAAAATTTAACTAAAAAGATGACGAGGATAAAATGTAATGAACAAAAAAAATGTGTTTCAAAGTTGGGTCAGGGGAGTAGAAAATGTAAAAGTTTAGTTTCTTTTTAAATGGGCTAGAGTTCAATAATTTTTTTTTTTGTAATTGACGGTCAACAGTGCTGACTGTCAAATAAAGTTTTCATTAGAATGATTTTATGATTACTTTAAAAAGTGTTAAATTAATTGTAAAAAAAGCCAAGCATTATTGTAAACATAAGAAGTCTTTAATTTGTTGTTATTGGTATTCCTTAAGTAAATAATATTCTGCTAAAATGAATAAGTTTCCTGTATCTACTTTTCTCTTTTTCTTTACCTCTCTCTGTCTCCCTCTCTCACCAGTTCTTTTATTTTTCAAGTATGACTCTTGAAAAGAATGCTTTTTAAGTTTATTTTTCTCCACAAATCAGTGTTTCTGCTTGTTTTATTAACATTTTTTTTCTTTCTGTGTAAAAAAGAATATTTGTGTTTATGTTTTTGTTGTTGCTGGTTTCAATATTTTCCTGTCGTTTTTGCTGCTGCTGCTTTTGTTGTAGTTAAAATGTATTTGTGTATAGAAAGGGATTTTACTCAATTTGTTAAAGATAATGTAACATGTTGGATAAATTTGCTCAATCGAGTGCATGTAAAAACCAAGTAAATTGATTGCAATTGATAGTTGACATTTTCATGTTGTTCTTGTTTTATTTATTTATTTTTTTTTGCTTGTTGTAGTTGTTGTGTATCTTCTTCGTGTTCTTGTTATTTATATAAAAAATTTATTTTATTTTAACTTTTCTGTTTTGTGTTTCGTTTTGCCAACAGAGAATTGTCACTTAATATAAATAATTGAAATAAATCAGAAGATGATTTCTGTTGCCTTAACATAAAGAAAACATCAACAAAAATAAATGAATTCGTTGGTTAAAATTCCACACAAATATTTAACAAAATTAATGTTAAAACGGGAAAAAAATAAATGAATGGACCTTCATTAATTAAGAAAATTAATTGCGGCATACAAATCATGCTGAATGATTAAAATAAATTAATAAGAAATGAAATTAAGTAAGTTTAATTGTGGTGACAAGCTAAAACCAGCTTTGGCTAAACAAACTTTTAACAATAATTTTATTAGAAGAAATTATTTAAAAAGTGATTTAAAAGCAAATTTTTTTTTAATTGTCACTTTGTAATTAATGTGTGACACACAAAAGTGTTATTTTACCTTACGAGTATCAGTAACGAAGAGAAATAAACACGACACAAAGAATGAGCAAAAAATAAAAATAAATTCGTCGTTTTTGCTTTTATTTTTGTAGCTTGAAAATCATTTTCTACATTTTTTAAGGCAACGATTTTATCTCCAGCACTCTGTCTATCTCGTCGACATCAACAACATCGTTTCGATTTTACTCTTTGTTGCAATGATTATTATGGATTATGGCTGTCGTTTTATGTACACACACACACACACACACACACACACACACATGTGAAACAGGAGAGTTTTTATTATCCTGCTTCTTGTGTTGCTTCATGTATGACAATATTGACACAAAAGATTCACAAGTTATTAATGCGGTGGATATTGAGGTAAAAGACAACACACAAAATGATTTGTTATACCCAATGAAGATGATGTTGTCGTAGATGATAATGATGTTATCATGGATGATGATGGTAATCTCAGCTATGACAATAATGTTAGAATATACAAAAGGAAAAAGGACGAGAAAGAGAGAGTGACAGAGAGAGAGAGAGAGAGAGAAATAAAAAATTAACACAAACAAAAATACTAAAAATCAAAATGATTGATGGATAATAGTCAAAAATCGCAACACTAAAAAGCAAAATCTTTGATACTTCCAAACCAGATATTAAGCTGGATGGATTTATATTCAAGTGAAAAACTAAAAAGTGAGCAACTGTAAAGCATCATCAAATTGTACTAAATTTTCAAACAAATCGCAGGTCAGCCCTTTAAAAAAAAAGAAGTTTCTATAGAAATTGTTCATTATTGACTGAAGAATACATTTGGAATCTCTGAAACAAATTAGTTTGGCGGTTAATTTTCTTTATAAAAAATTTTTTTTAATATTTTTACTATTGAAAAATTCTCTAAATAATTACTTTTTAACAAGTAAGGTTAAAAATATTAGGCCTAATTACGAGTGTCACTGTCGTAGTCGAATTTACAACAAGCTAATGTAAAATATATGGCTGGCGTTGCCACATATCACTGTTTTTGTTACGACAACGACACTCATAATCGGGTAATTTATTATTATTTTATACATAAAAGCTTGCAAAGTTTAGGATAATTATGAAAAAATTACACAAGTCATGGTATGAGTCTTATAACGAGATCCCTGATCTAGAGTTCCACTAATATTCTGGAACGATTCTGACTTGGTTGCTATTTCTTGATGGCCCCACCAACTGTCTATTATAGTCGAACGGGTATGCAAAGTTTCAAGTCTGTGATGCTGAACGTTTAGAAGTTCCCTGGCTTGGAGCCAATCCTGGAGGTGGCAGCAATTTCATGGTAAACACACTAACTGTCATCCATACCTTAATAGGTGTGCAAAATTTCAAGTTCCTACCGTTAACCGTTGAGGAGTTCCCTCGTCCGGACATTATTCTGGCAGCAGCATCAGGTCATGCTTATCATCACCAGTATGTAAAATTTCACTCTATCGGTCACCAGGAAATGGGTCAAATTTAATTTGCAAAATTCCACCGTCACATGCATACAAATCAATATAAATAAAATGTTTTAAAAACTATATCAATTTTTAATTTTTGTGATACATTTTCAGTCTCCAATACCGATCTTCAAAAAAATTTTTTTTTGGAAAATTATTTATTTAATTTTTTTAATTATTTATTTATTTTCAATATGCTCGTGATTACTTTTTAAATTTCAATAGAATGCTGTAGCGCACACACACGTTATTTTTATTGATTTATAACTCCCAACTTAAATTTTTCATTCAACTTAATTGATTTTGTTTGTTCATTAAATTTTTTGAAACAAAATTGCTCCTCCACACACTCATGCGAGTGTCTTGCAGCCTCATTAACACTTTTCTGACTCTCGCCCATTATTATTATTATGCCTGGATATTGAACATTTATTTACAAATAGATAAATACTCGTATTTCATTTTTCCATATAAATATTGAGACTCATCTCTATCTCTCATACACTTACAAAAGTCAATTAAGCATATTAAGTGTGTATAAGTGCATTTTTATGTACATTTTATTGCTAAAAATTTTTGTAAAAGTTGGTGTGTGTTCTGTTTGCTTGCCTTTATGTGAGATAAAATGTTTGCTTGTATTTGTGTTGAAATACGAGTGCAGAAAATTAAATGCAAAAAAAAATTAAGTGGAAGGATGGATGCAAATATTGAAAAAAAAAGGTGGAAAAAGTATAAAAAGATTTTGTTTGAAAATCCCCTCACTTTTGCTTAAAAACTGAATAAAAAGAAGACAAACATTTTTCGGTCTGTTTGTTTGATTGTGTACTCGTATCTTGTGTAAAAAAAATATTCTATTTGTTTATAGAAATGTCCTTGTATGACTCTGGTTCAAGTAGACCAAAATTGTGTATGTGTGTGGTGTATTGCACAACGAATGGAATAGATATGATTGACGGCACATTGTGTGCCAATATGAATGTGTATGAGGTCCCTCTCCACATACACTCACTTTTGTGCATACAAATTTGTGTCGTTGCATGTGTTACCATTGTATTGAGCATATGCCACAAGCTGTTTTTCTGGAATGTGCAACCCTACCGTAATGTAGATAGAGTAACAAATTACAAATATTTACAGAATGGTTTATTATATTTGATTGAAAAATAACCGATTTTATAAAAATTATAAGGCTATATGCTTGTGGAGAACAATTGTTTTCATGTAAATCCGTTTGAAACTTCCATATTGCTGTGTGGTTTAAAAAAATTTATCGATAATAAAATATATTTCTTTATTAATTGTGTAAACAATTATTTTTATAAGTAAATCAAAAAATAAAAATGTTTTTGCATTATTTATCGATAACTTATTACATTTTATTAAAATAAAATTACAGAAAAATATTGATAAATTTTTTTAATGTATCGATAATTCTCCAACTGAAAGCTGATATGCTTTACGAAAAATTTATCGATATATTTTAAATTTATCGATTTTTTTTAATTATCGATACAAATTTTTTTTTGGCTAATATTTCAATTAATGTTTTTAAGACGATAACATAATTAAAAAACATTACAAAATATATATCGATATTATTTTGACGAAAATTTTCATCGTTATTGAAAAGTTGTAATAGCAAAATAAAGTTTAATAAATAAAATTGTGAAAAAAAATTTTCTTTAGGGTTTTTTAAAAATTCTATCCATAATTTTTTTTTAGCAAAAATTTATCGATAGTAAATTCTTTTTGCAAAAAGTTTTTTAATGATATTTAATTTAAAACTAGTTAAGCGTTAAAATTAAAAAGAAAATTAGAAAATAGTACATCAATATTATTTTGCTTAAAAATTTTATGGTTATCGGAAAATTAAACATTAATAAATAAAATTAAAAAAAAATATCGTTAATTTTTTTTTGAAAATATTTATCGATAGCAAAATTTTTATTTGTAAAAATGTTTTGATTAATATTTCAATTAAAATTTTGTAAAAAGTTAACATTATTAAAAAATATATCGATATTTTGATAATAAATATTTAATAAATTATTTTCTGAAAACAATATTTTTCATAAAGAATTTGTTTTTAATTAGAAAATTAAAATTTTGTTTTTGTTTTAATTACTGAGGCGTGCCTTGGTTTCCAGGTTACGTTTTATAACCTTTAAAAACAATTTTAGTAAAGTTGTGTACATTTTTTTGAAAGCAATCTTTTATTCCTGTTCTCTGCTGTGTACCTGTACTTTTTCGGTTTTTTAATAAAACAAATTACAAATATTTATTTAAGTTTGCACGTTTTTAATTCTTATTTGTATTTCCAGTTACAATTGTGAAGCAGCAAAGCAATGAACAGGTGTTTCAACATTTTAAAATTAAGAAAAAAAATATTCAGAATTTCATTTTATGGCTCATTTTATTTGCTTGATGATTTTTCTTTAAGCAAACACTTGTAAAATGTAAAAAAAGAATAATGCGGTCTTTATTTTTAATATTTAAAGTTGAAAAGAAGTTTTTTTTCGATTTTCCAAATTAAGAACTTTTCATCCTTACAGGTTTGTTTGTACTTGTTTAAATGTAACGCGGAAAGAAAAGTGAAATCAAAGTTTTAATGCGTTTTATTAATAACATTTGGTTGCTTTAATTTCTTTTTCATTTTCTTTCATTTTGTTGAACCTTTTAAAACAAAATTTTTGTTGTGTTTGTACTTTTTCTTTAAAGACTAATTAAAAGTTTTAA
Organism: Thelaira solivaga; assembly: GCA_947397855.1. NCBI lineage: Eukaryota > Metazoa > Arthropoda > Insecta > Diptera > Tachinidae > Thelaira > Thelaira solivaga. Next base: position 53,097,113 of record OX377614.1, read on the forward strand.
TTTGTCTTTATATAGTTGGGTTATTTTCTACTTTTTTCTTCTTATCTTAAGTGTGTTGTTGTGATGTTTTAAAGATTATTTTCATTTCAATTTTAAATTCATTTTACAATTCTTTGACTTTCTTTTTTCTATTTAGGTTTTTCTACAAATGCTGTGTTATAAACCAAACCATTACATACGAGGGTATGACCAGAAGTCTTCTAAATTTGTTTGCTAATTTTATTAAAGTTTTAAAATTTTTTTGTTAACAAAAGTTTTGTTCTCTATTTAATTCAACTTTAAAGTTAATTTTCTGTTGTATGTTGTTGTAGTGAGTGCTATAACATTTAATAATTTTCTGTAAGGCTCTCATAAAATTTTTGGTCTATGTATGCAAATAGAATTTAGTGTTTAGTGTTTGTTGTTTTACTTTTATTTTCCTTCTTTTTTTGTTTTGTAATAAAGCATGTGAGTTTATGTATGGAATGTTAATATCTTCCTAAGCCACACATAGAGCATCAAGCACACACACAGATACACACACCGACACGTTTACATTCATATAGACAGTAAAGTACTGCAATTATACCACAATTATTTTAATTATGACATGTAACGAGAGAGAACTTATACTCAAATACGTACATACATTCATATACTCATACATACTTGTTCATATTTGAAATTTCTATAATGTAATTACACTGTACATCATTGTTTTAATTCTTTTTTTTTTTTTGCTTAGAATTTATTGTTGAATTTTGTTACATGTGAAAAACACAACACAATTTTTTTGTGTATTTTTAATTTTACAGAAATAGAATAATATTTAATATGAAAGACTTATGCAGGTTAAAAATTTTATAGAAAGGACTTAAGGTGACATATAGTCATAAGTTTATTAAAAAAAAATATAAAATAATTCTTAACAGGAAATCATCAAGAATTTGAATGAAAACATTGTAAAGTTCTGCGAAATATAAATTTTTTACTAGCCGACGCTAATTTTTTTATGGAAATTGTTGTTTCCATTTACAGATTGTTGAATATTAAAAATTTTTTTCACAAGAAAAAATTTCCGTTGTTACAACACACAATTCTTTTTTAAGTCTACACAAAATTTATGGAAAAAAATAACTATTTTATTAAAATGTAATCACAATTTTCTGGAAAAAATTGTTGGAATGCAAAAAAAAAAAAAAGCAAAATTCAACAATAATTAACAGTTTTTATATAAAAAAAATATTTTAATAACAATAATTGAAAGAAAAAATATCTATAACCATAATACTATGGACTTATTAAAAAAAGGGTTAATGATAAACAAATATGCGTTAAGCACTATGAAAATATCAGCATTAAAAAATCAATAATAAAGAATTTATTCACACAACAGCAACAGAAATAATCACGATACGATAATACGACAATTCAAAGAGAAACAAAAATTTTATGCAATACATTTGTTTAAAAAAAATTATCGATAGTAACTATTTATTTAGTAATATTAAAAAAAAATCTAAAAACAGATTCCTGCAGAAAATTCAAAGAAAAACTATCCATAACCAAAATTTAATGCAATAAATTTGTTGAAAATAATAATTTATCTATGGCAAATATGTTCTGAAAAAGTTATCGATAATACAAAGCATTAAATAAAAATTTTGTATAACTAAATCTTTAAGAATATTATTTACAAAAAAAATATTTATCAAAAAGCAAAATAAAAGTAACGATATCACAAATCGATAGCAGAGAATGTATTTAGACAAAAAAAACAACAGTACCGTAAATAATACTTTGAAATTTTTAAAAATTAAAGCAGGTTGCTGCAAAAATGTTATCGATAACTTAATAATTTAAAGACAAATTATCGATAACAATATATATTAAAAGAATAATTTTTTTAAATAGACAAATTTACGGATAGCAAATATGTATTAAGCAATATAAAAATATCGATATTAGATAAATAATCGATAGCACAAAATTTCTTTCAAAAATTGATTTATTAAATTTTTGATATAATTTTTTTTCTAAAGGAAAACTAAAAAGTTTTCGAAAAAAAATATAATCGATAACAAAAGTTTTTATACACATTTATCGATAACAAACATAGATATTTTTTTTACTAAATTTATTACTTTAAAATAAATCAATTAATTGATAAAAATTTAAAAAAAAATATTTATCGATAACAATCGAACTTAAAGAAAATTATTAATAGAAAATTTTTTTTTTTAAATTTATCAAACGGCATACATAAATTTTTATATAGAAAATTCATTTTGTAGGTAAAATTTTCTATAAAAATAATAATGTTTTTATTATGAGATGAATAATTATATAGATAAATAATCAATAATAAATTTTTAATATTTTTTAAGGAAAATTTTTTGTAAGTAAATTTTTTTTCTTAAGATAACTTATCGATAAAACCAATCGGGTACTCGTAAGGGTATTTATTGCCAGAAAAATAATTCTGTGAAGAGTGATATTGAAACTTAAGCAATTTAAAAAGTTATCTTCTCAAGGCTTATCATGAGTCACAGATCATTTTCCATTTTTCAAATCTGTTATGTTATGGAATTGGTATTTTTTTTAAACAATTAAATTCTACATATGAGACTTTGAAAGCTATTGCTCCCACTAGATGGAGAGTGCAGTTGACGTATGCCTAACATTTGGCTCAAATATTACTAATACGTTTCCTTCACGCAACCCAAAAGTATGCAGGAATTTAAATCAATTATACATTTTGTTTGAATATGATATATTTGGCTGTCTAGTCAAACACCTTAAAACCAAAATAAAATCAAAAAGTTTTTATTACAATTACAACAGAATTTATCCTAAGACTAAATTATTAACGAGAATTGACAGCTATGATCATGGGCTTAAAACTTGACTTAAAGCTTTTAAATTTAACTTATTTTTTATTTGCAAATTACAATCATGTTTAACCGTGTTATTTACTTCAAATTTGTAAGCTGACACACACAAATAAAAAATTTGTTTCAACTGTTTTGTGAAAACGGCTTTTGGAGTAATGAAATCTGTAGTGTTTTGTATTCCTCTTTATGATGGCATTACAAAGTGGAATGACAACTAACTAAGGCATATAGCATCATAACTGAATAAGCGAATCTCTAAGAATAATCTGAGGTTTTCTTTTTCAACTTTTTTCGCACCATAAAAAACAATTTGCCAAAATTTAATTATTTTAATGAAAGAGTGTTTGAACACCAAAAAATATGTTATTTTTTCAAATTTTGAGTTTGGTTCTCAAACTTTTTGGCATTTTTTTGATTTTAAATCTCAATTTTTTTATTTTTCCAACAACGTTTGTTTGTTGTATCATTTATGTTTAACGTTGGTTTTGTGCTTCTCTCATTTGTACACACATCACTTTCATTAATTCAGTAAACAGAAACGAACGACATGTTGATGAGTAAACTTTTTATAAAAATTAAATTTAATCTGGTCTAATGGTGTTACAACTCGCTGAATAATTAACAGCACAATATGGAGTAGCCAGCATAAAAGAGGAGGGATTTTTTTCCTGACACAACGAAGGATTTAGAAATAGAGATTGAGGATAAGTGCTTGAAGAGATTACTTAAGGATTGAAAGCAGTAAATAATGCATTTGTTAAAGAAAACAAAAACAGGATTTGGGGCAAGTACATAAAAAACGAAATCCAATTAAAAAAAAAAGGTCAAAAAGCAAAAAATTAAACTTTTAAAAAGTCGCATCTTGTTTGGTTATATCGCCGTCGCATTGAACGTTTTTTTTTTGTTGGCTTTACTATTACAAATTCTATTTTTTATTTAATTAACTGTACGAATTGAATATAAAAAAAGAGGGATTTACTATGAAACAGCAGTCTCCTGCTGTAGTTCGTTGGCGTCAATTGAGAACGGCTGCACCGATTTGCAAGTTCTTTTTTAAGAAAATAAAAATTGACTACTTCTTTGTAATTAATATAAAATGGGATAACGGCGGGACCGATTCGTTTAATGTTTTTTAATGTAAGTTTTTATTAAGAAAAATTTACAACACCCATTTTTACGCCCACTTTTATAAAAAAAATTTTTAATAATTCATAAAAAATTTTACTCCCATTTTTTTTAAACGAATTTCCGTTGCTAATATTTTATTTCATACTTAATCAGAGCATGTCTTCTTTAGAAGCCAATACAAAAAATTTAAAACTTTCCAAGAGCCTGTATTTTTATTTTAAAATAAAAAGGTGTACTTTTGCCGAGACACCTTATAGAAGTATATCTTTCACATGCTTAATTAACTTAGCTTTAGCTATTACACACTGTAAGTAATTAGAATTAATGTGAGTGGCGTTCTCGTAGTGAAATTTCAGACAAGCAAATGGGCGGTGTTGCGACTCCTAATCAAACCTAATATGTTGAGAACAAGATAATATTTTAAATTGTTACACGCTTAACAATAAATTTATTTTTAGTTTTCAATTTTCTCTTCTCTTTTTTTACAGATATTGTTGCACTATGTGATGTGTTTTAATTCAAATTTAGTAAAGTCCCAGACATTAATGTTCATGCATTTAACACACAGCCGCCTATAGAGTAAAACACCGCCTTTGTCAGCTGATATTTATTCTAATGCTCTTTTATCATCTGTTTATTGCCGATTATGAAAATAGAATTGGGCAGTCGTGTGGCCATGTAGCTGTGAAGTCGACAAAATAATAGCTTCGATATGAGCGTGTCTATATTAATTTTGACAGTTTGTAGACTGTAGCCTGCTGTGTTTAATGGATAACAAGTAAAAAAATATTTGTATTGATATGACACTCCATCATGTAAAAATATAAAGCAGTTTTTAAAACTGCCCTTAAATGCTAGATCACATGATAGCCCAGGAACATTAAGAAGGTTAGGTTACTTGTGGACTAAAGCAAGTGAATTAACCAAACCAAGTAACTTGCATAAAGTGAGAATTGACTACAGCTCAGTGAAAAGCCACGATTTTCTGATGATCTGTATGAGTTTCAATGAAACGTACAGAAGTAACTCAACTCCCTTTATTCACGTTAAGTGCAAAAGACTTTTGTTTTATTTAACCAAAAACCAAGTATTCGTGACTTGAAATTTTGCTTAAATTAAAAAAAAAAATTAAATTTAAGACTTTTTTTGCATTAACAAACGAGTGACTTTAATGCTAAACCAAATTTGAAAGACTGTCTTCACTAAAAACAGATTTCTTTTTCATTTAATCGTATGTATAGCTAAAGTGCAGGACGTAAATCCACCTCTATTCTGTTTTTCCAAGAAAAAAAAAATTTATAAAAAAAATCCAAGACTTCACATCATGTGAAATAATAATATAATAACGATAAAGATAAAAAAAAGTTATACAGAAGTCATGAATGCATGTTTAACATGGTGATATAAAACAGCGGGATACCGGACAAGCAACAATCTCATTTTCATTTCAATTTTTTTTTTGCTTCAGTTTGTTGCTTAATGTGTCGTCGTCATTAAATACAGCAGCATCAGCCGTCTTCCCAAAAAGAGTAGTAGAAGAAAAAGAGTGGAAAAAAATTTAAACAGCAGCAAATAACAAAAGTGTAACAGACATTAAGGAAACAGCTACAAAAATCTAGCAGCCAAAGAGGCAGGCAACCAAGCAATATGGTTGGCTGACTTGCTGCCTGGCAAGCAACACAGTCAGGCTGGAAGCCAAAGTTTACAAAATTACACACACACACACATGTTCTGCAAATCCTTTTACACACTCAAATGCATAAATGTTGTTACAGAGCATGTGTGTGTGTACGTGTGTGTATTTATTACTTGGTTATTGCTGCTCTATTATCCTTATTATACCTTATGAAAACATTTTACTAAGGTTGTGCAATACAATATTTGAATACAAAATTATAGCTTTTGTTGCTCTCTCACTGCTTTGGTTGCTTTTGGTTGCAAGTGTTTGTATTTATAACAGACAATGGCACCAGAATAGTCTCCTGTCTCTATACACAAAAAGCCTTTTTTTATCATCTCTTTAGGCTTGTATTTTTGTGCAAAATCGTGGCAAAAGTTAACTTATTGTCATTGTCTTCCAGCATTTAAACATACGCATCCGCATACATTAAAGCGCAGACACACACACAAACAAGAATATGAACACTAAGAAAACAATTGTTTGCAAATGTGTTTTTTGGAATAGAACAACAAAGAAATAAATAAATAAAAAAAACCCACACACACACACACACACAAATGATATTATGAAAGTTTACATATGAGTTTTCTAAGGTTAATAGGAAATTAAGAGTTTGTGGCTTAAAAATATTCTTACTGCAGAAAGTGCAAGACTAATGAATTTTCCAACTTTGATGTGACTTTTTTCATTGCAAGAACAACCAATACAAGTCGGCAAAAGTTGTAGGTCCCGATGGTTAGATTACTACGCTATGCACCTTGTGAGGGTGCAAGAAGGGCTTGCCATCAAATGATTACCGTAGAAGGAGGACGAAGAAACGGTCAATCATATGTTCTGCCTTTACCTGGCATTTCAGGTTCATTGTAAGCTTTACCTAATTGAGTTCTACCTGGCCTTACTGGGCTGTTAACTTCAAATGTTTTCATGCTAAATAAATATCAGGCTTCATTAGAATTGATTTTTTTAACCTGTTCTATTTCTCTACTGCTCTTTATGCTTCTGTCACTATTTCTTTGACATCTTTCTTCTTTTACAGGCTTAACAAAGGTACCACATCAGAGAACCCAAGTAAGCCTGCTTCTTCTTTTCTTATTGGGGCGTCCTGTGCAAGCTAAACTAATGAAAAACACCATTTGCCTATTATCGAACACTTGGGGCGTTTTAAGAATTATCAGGAACTTACGTTTTGACATTTAATTTTACATCAGTAAGACATTAGACGAGACCTTAATAACAAATAAATAGTGATACTGGGGTCTAAAGGTAAGTTACGTTTTAATAGCGAGTGCCTTGAAATATTTGTTATTGTCATTTTTCCCAACAGTCCTTTTATAAGTTAATATTTTGTGGTGCCAGTATGCAAAGCAGAAATCTTTATGGCCAAAAAATATTAACGTTGAAACGACTACAAGTATTTTTCATTTAAATGTGCTTACAAGTAACACCGAACAAAAGTATTAGTGTGTGTATGAGTGCGCTTGTTTAAGTGTGTCTATCATTGCTGGCAAATGCGTAAACAAGTGTTTGTCACACATGTGTTTCAAAAAGTACAGAAACAATTTTTCTTTTTAGACAAAAAAAAAAAAACTTTTATCCTGCTGTTTGCTGGCAGTTGCTCTCAAAAAGTTCTTTTCCTTATTGTTTCTTGCATCTATTCAAAATAATTTCTTTTTAAATGTTGTGTTTTGTTGTTATTGTTTGAGTTTTTTATTTTTTTTTATTTAGTTGTTGTTAGACTAATTGAATTGCAGCCCTCGTATAAACAGCAGGTTGACACTGAATTCTAAATGACAATGTGACAATACTTGTACAATCAAAAACAACAACAGCAAGTTTTAAAAATCTTTAAAGTAATTTTTGCAATAAAAAATTATTTTGAAAAATAGACAAGAAATAATTTTTAAAGGCCTTTTGTTTTAAGACTGCAAGCATATTGTGTGAGTATTTCAAAAAGGCCTTAAGACTTTAAAGCATTCATAAACGAACTATGTACTTTAATAAAAGTTTTAAAATTATATCCCAAAAAGAGACGTTTTTATTAGTTTTCGAAGGCGCAGATTGGGGCCTTGGTTGTTTAAGGCCTTGTTTTAAAATAACAAAACAAAAGGTAAAAAAACAAATAAAATAAAAATATTTTAAAAACTGCTTGAACTTGTGTTTTAAAGTACCCCTGGTAGAATAATTGAAGAATTAAAAAAAGTACCACGAGCTGTAATTTGCTAAAAGTGGTGGTGATGCTGTCATTATGAAGGGGTTGACACAAACACTTTTTTTTATTTATTTAAGAATATTCCAATAGGAGTAGATGAGTGTAACAAAGAAATAAAGAAACAGGTTGGAGAGGTTGATTATAGACAAAAGCTTAAAGAGTTGAGATAAAAAGTCAAGTGTTTGTAATCACTAATGCGTGAATTGTTTTTATCTTTTAAAAATAATTTTCTAAAAATCAAAAAAAAAAATTTCTCAGGCCATTGAAAATTTTCAAATTATTTCATACATACACACAAAATATTCGATAGCTTTTATACGGTACGGAATGCAGGGATTTGGTTCCTGCCCTCCTCTTGTAAAAGATATTTTTAAATCTTCTACCGATTTTGTTAATTTTTGTTAATTTGTAATGAATATGGGAATCAATGACCAAGCGTTATGGCTGCTTTTATTTAAAAAAAAATTTACCAAAATATTTATTAAATAAAAGCGAGTTTTTTTATCTGTCAAAAATTGTCATAGTCATACAAAATTTATAACGCAAACCGTAATAAAGCGGCTGAAATGTTAAGATCTTGAAAGCGCTTTTTTTTTTGTTTTATTATTTTTAAAAATGTTGTTTTTTTTAAACAAATGTTTTTTGTTGACTTGCAAAGTCGACGTTTTTATTTAGGTTTGAACTTATCTATTAAATAAGTTAGTGAGTTGCTTTATTTTAAGTTGCTTTCTACATTTTATATGAGCATCAAAATTAAAAACGCTTGCCGTGCTTATTTAGGTTTGTCGGTAAAGAAATGTGCGATTATGAAAAAATTCAAACTTATAAATACTTGTTTGGTATCTTTTTTTCTAAATAATTTTGTTATTGAGTGTATCCTTTTAGAAAAATATAAAGTTTTTTAAATGCTTAAGTGGTAAGCAATTCATTTAAGTAATTTAATACAGATGTAGCAAGTGCGTTCAAACGAATTTTTCTTTTACAAGTTCTTTCATATAATTTTGTTTGTTAATTACAAAATGTGAGCAAAACTGTAGTAAATGTTACTTCATTGCACAAATTAAACTAATTAAAAGACATTGTTAAATAAATTTGGCATTTAAAGCAGGAGGATAGTAATTCTGTACAAAAATATTATTAATAGTGGCACTATAATATTTCACATATTCCTCAGTTGTTGGCTTTGCTTTAATAAAAAAAAAAAAAAACTGCTTACCCGCACATATTTCCACATGTTTGTAAATTTTTTTTGTGTGATTTTTAACACAAGCATGAGATGAAGTTTAAACAAGAAATTACCAGCTTCTATTAGTTGCTCTACACTAGGGACCTGCTTATTCAAGTGCACTTGAAGAAATTTTTTTTTCCATTTAAATTATTTTCAAATAAAAAACAAACCTTAAAGAAATCAGTATTTCTTTTCCATTTAAATTATTTTTAATTAAAAAGCAGAAGTTAAAAAATGTTTTTTTTTTTCATTAAAATTATTTTTAAATAAAAAAAAAACAAAAAATTTATTTTTTATTTTTTTAGACGTTTAGACTGGATAAATAAATAAATAAATAAGAAAAAGTATTAATAGCATAATATTAAGATGATGGCTTTTACAAATTGATAATATTTTTTCTGTTGAAATGAGGAGCTAGCAAGTTGTTACATTTTGTTTTATTTACGTTTATTAATTCAGGAATATAAATATTTTAATGCTCGTGCAGTGCATGACCAACTGAAACAACAGCAGTAGGTGTCATGATTTTGTCATGTACTCTTGTATGTGTGTGTGTGTGTGTTTGTTTGTATCTGTGAATGAGTATGTCATCGAAGAAGTGTTAATATGAATGGCCAATATGAATAAATTCATAAAAAAAAATAATAAAATTTTAACTGTCGTATCCTGCTGACTGCTGGATTGACTAAATCAGTAGCAACATTTTAGCGAGTGTATGTTTTTATATATATTTTTTATGGGTATAAGACCAGCTTTTGTTTATTATTTTTCGAGTTTTTAAAGTGTAAAAATATACATTTATTATTATCAATTGATGACGATGATAGTGAGTGAAAATGATGATGATGCCTGCTTGTGAATGTGAGAGATTTTGAATTGTGTCAAAAGTCAGGATTGAAAAATTTTTGTAGTACAAAGAAATTGTGTTGTGATTAAATTACTTTTCCAAAGAAGTTTTAATAGCATAAGATGTCAACCACCACACTCATGATCAAAGATCTTTATGCTGTCTAGCTGCGTTAGAATTAAGAATTGCCTTAAGTGGCTCGTTTTTCTTTTTGCCTACTTCTCTTTATGCTGCTGTTTACTATTTCTTGAACATTTTTCTAATGCTATTCTTCTTCATCAGAGGACGCAACAGGTGCAGCACCCTAGCAACCTAACCTAACTTAGCAGAAAACATAACAAGTTGCCTTGTTTTACCTAAAATTTTAGTTAAAATCTATAGATTTTTTTACAGTGCAAGTTTTTATTATTTAATATGGTAGCCAAAGACAAAGTTTAGAGATCGCTGTATTCTCTCTATATATTTTCCATGTCTGATGTATAAAAATTATATAGTCAGCCAAAATATTTTTTCAACATCCAACAATAATAAACTTATGCAAGTGTAAATGTCTATCTGTGCAGCCGTCTTTCTGTCTCTGTGCGTGAGTGCATATGAAATGAATTGCATTTGTTTGCCATGAAGCATTTTTCACTCATTCATATTGTTTATGTATGTGTCATAAAATCCCTTGCACGGACATGCGTTCATAACGGAAATGTTGAATACGGATGTGGTGCCTTCAAGATTTTGTTTATTGAAATGAAAATAAAATAATAAAGCCAACAAAAAAGAAACAGAAAAAGTGCTGCATTTAACTAATAAAATATGCACTTGACTTCTTTGGTATTGGTATTGGTATTAAACTTGTTAGTGCTGCTGCTGCTAAAACAATTTATTTACAGAAAAAAAGTAATTTTTTATTAATCTTTTTTGTTTAAATTTCAATAAACCCTTATTGGTTTAGCTTTTAAACTTACTGGATCCCTCAGAGCAATAGCACTGGGGTATATGGAAAAAATTAAAAATAATCCAAAGTAACTTCCGGACGCATGATAGAAGATTACGGGATAAGACACATAACATTTTAAAAGAAAGGTTGTCTAGATTAGTAATCTAATGCCCAAATACTTACAAATTACTTTGGATTATTTTTAACAATTTTTTCAAATTCCTTTAATCACCAGTACTCTTGCACTGGGTATACGGAAATTTCAAAAAAAAATTTAAAAATAGTCCAAAGTAGCTTCTGAGTATTTAAGCGGTAGATTACTAATCTAGACGACCTCCCCTTTAAAATGATGTGTGTTCCATTTCACAATCTCTAATAGTTCGTTGGGAAGTTGCTAAAATCACTTAGAGCAACAGTATGGAAATTTCAAAATAATCCAAAGTAACTTCCGAACGAACCATAGAACATTGCAAGATGGAACACATATCATTTTAAAGGGAAGGTCGTCTAGATTTGTAATCTAACGCCCAAATACTCAGAAGTTACTTTGAACTATTTTTAAACATTTTTTTTTAAATTTCCATATATCCCAGTACTGTTGCTTTGAAGGGTTTTTACCTTTGCCAATTTTGCCGGGTCACCATTCCCGATTTTGCAAATGAAAATTACCAAAATCAAAAAGGAATTTAATCTGTAGGCTCTAAACTTTCTGGAAATGTTTCCAAAATTTTCGGAAAACTTCATAGTTTTTATTTCATGATGCAAAACGGGTGTCTGGAAATTTAAAAAAAAAAATTTTTTAAATAATCCAAAAAGAATTCTAAATTTTTGGGGGTAGGTTACAAACCTAGATGACCTTTGCTTTAAAATTATATGTGTTCCAATCCGTAAGCTTCTATGCGTCCTTTGCAAATTGGTAAAATCAAAGTATTTATGCATATTGGATCTATGCACTTCTCCGAAACATATTTAGAAATATTTAATGACGTAAAAAGTATTTAATAAATATGTCGTAAATGCTAAAAAACGTAAAGGTTTATTTAACTCGGCATAATTATCTTCACCCACTTTAAAAAAAATATTGTTCAGCTGTCGTATCTAAAAGAATTACATACAAACACACACATAATCAATTTACAAATATTTGCCAGTTTTTACTGAAAAAAAAAAAAAAAACACCAATACTTTCGTTCAAACATAGCCCTACATATAATGTCATGCAGGATAATAATTTTTTTTTATGATTTCTTTTTTTTTATTGTTTTTGGTTTGTTTTTAAAATAAACAAATTAAAATTCATAACAATAGCACTTAATTAATGAATGTGTATCAATACTGCAATCAAAAAATCATTTAAATTTACTTGAAAAAAAAAAAAACAAATTTAAATAAACAAAAAGTGAGAACTTTATTTTATGTGTGGAGCTGGATATGAAACTTTGATGTAGAGATACGGCACTACGCGTGCAGTTAAAAACCTGCATGTTTTAAATTCACCTGCCAAACAATAATGGCTGGCAAAAATCTAAAAAAAAGGAGAAGCAGTTTTAAAATTACTTTGCCATGAATTTACATTGAGCTACACCAATAGGTTTTTTTTTATTTTAAGCCTTTCAGAAACTTAAAAAAAATATTTTTTGTAGGCATTTGGCCTGTTAAACTACTGTAACTAAGCAATAACTAAAAGCAAGAAGTTGTGGGACACATAAGTAGTTTTTGATTATTACAAGTAGACTTTAACCAAGAGTATGCGATAAGCAAAGGTCATGTTTGTCTGCAATAAGACCAGGACCACACACAGCAATTTTAGTTGGGCAATTCTTGATATTATAGGAGAGAGAGCAAAGAATTATGGAAAACGGACTGAATAAGAATGCTAAAATTTGTCGAAACAAAAAATTTGTGTGTGGACAAAACTATAATTTTAAAAGAGAATTGAGAAAGAATTCCTCAACTAAACTTGCCGTGTGTGGTGCTGGTCTAATGTTATTCTGTGTTTATTGCAAATTCAACAATACACATTATCAGACTGATAGACAGACATTCAGATAAGAGTTGAAGGCAGCTTTAAATACCACTCAGAAAGAGAGATATTTGTTTACGATCTGAGTGCTTTAAAAACAAAGTATCCATAGAACTTGATTTATCATTTTGCCAAGTTGTAGACTTTAACTTGTGATGTTTTTAAGAATATTTATGTCGGTAGGAACGTTATACTATTATGAGCAATTTTAATTATTATTAGACTTACGGCCCCTAGTGGATAATTAAAGTAAACTTGAAATTATGGGCATCCGTTTTAAAACAAAAATTTTTTTAAATTAATATGGCTATTTTATTAAGCTTGAGGTCTTATTTTATAAATTTATTTTTATATCCTGAAGAAGCTACGCAAGTTGGAGCGAAATATCGATATAAAAATAAATTAATAAAATAAGACCTCAAGCTTAATAAAATAGCCATTTTAATTAAAAACGAAAAAAGTCAAATAAACAATTTATTTTTTATTTTTTTAATTCTTTGCAACTTTTCTTTTTTTTTTTGGTTCTAACTTAAGCTCGAATTAAAATTATTTATTTTTTTATATTTCTTATTCTCTGAGGTATTTATAAGTACACGGTTCTAGTTAGTTGGTTTTAATGACCAACTGTAGTTGTCTTTTAAAATTTTAATGTACGAGTGTGTGCACAACATGAATTTTAGGCATTTTTATTATCACTTTAAAAACCAACCCCGTTACGTTGAATAACAAATTTGCATTTAAGACTTTTTTTTTGCCTTCGTTTTGCAAATAGAAACAACAAATTATATTAAATCCATAAAAACGCTTGTGGCGTGAATTATAACAATAAGCACTACAATACGAGTACAACAAATAAACATGGACACCACACATTCGCACGTACTCTTACATGTAAACGCATTATTTGCAATCACTCAGAGGTATTAACTACCCTGTGTATTCAGCAGTTACGAACTGGGAACCGGCTAGAAAAGGCCTTCTATAAAAGAAATAGAAGCCCAACAGTTTTGCCATTTCAATAAATAATGTAAAGTGTAAAAAATCTTAGCTGACCTCACTTTTTTCTTATAATATTGAAATGCTGAAGTCGCAGTTTCTTCGGAAAAGCTAGACTCTCTTTTTGCATTTCATTTTAAAAAGGCCTACTATGTAAGTGTCTTTCCTACAACTGCAGGCCTTCTTTACAACATGCACTTACGTGAATAAGTAACACTCGTGGCGTAAGTTTTTTTAAATTTAATGTTTAGCAGTAAAAACAGGAAACAAAAATTATTCCAACTCTTTGCAAGAGGGCTTATTGGGTGGGTTGCGTGTGCAATAAAAAGTGTAGCATTTGAAATTGCAATAATAACCACCACCACTGCAGCTCAATCTAAAATTTAAGAGAAAGTCCTTACCCTCGTGAAGCATGTTTTTAAAAATGACTCATTCTTTTAGGTTTTTTTTTCTGCTGTTGGCTTATTTGATTGAAGGGAGGGTGATTAATAGGATTTGTTACGAGCTGGTATGACACAATCCTTTCTTAATGAAGTCTTTTTTGAATTTAAATGCAAATAAATAAATAACGCTGCATTTTCATAGTAAAAAAAAACATGTCGCTAAGGCAGTAGAAATTTTATGTTTTTGGGCGTCTTAAAAAATTTATTTTTTTTTTAAAGAAAAATGTTTAAATGAATGTCAGGCGAGGCTTTGGAAAGTGGCATTAAAAAAAAAAATGTCTACTAATTAATAAGAAAAGAACTTTAATATTGTGATTCAGGCGATATAATGTGTCTGATAGAATCGCAATAATTTTATGAGAAAAGCTTTAGGGTTTTTAAAGTTGTAGTTCTTTAAAATATAATAACTAAGCGATTTTTCCTTACTGCCACAGAAAATTTTTGTTGGTTAAGGTTTTTTCTTAAAAAAAATTTATATTTTTTTTATTCAAAAAATTTTAGCAATTTTATGGGTGCTCTTCCTATCGATCTGGGTGTCGCAGATTCAATTACTACCCAGGCTCAGAGTATTTTCTGCAGACAAGCAATAAAGTTGGGTGAATTCTTACAGGTAAATTGAATATTTTGAACTTCATTTTTCTAAAGATTCATCAGCGGACTAAAATAAATTTTTCGCTTGCCAAAGCGATTAACTTAATAATTTAAAAATGGCATAATTGATTCGAATAATTTACAAATGTTTTTATATTTAAAATATTTTATATTAAAAGAAATATTTTTCAATTTCAATTCAAAGAGCTCCTTATGAACATAAAAATGCTGGCTAAAAATAAAAATAAATTTTAATTTTTTTTTTTTAAAAAGCTGTTTGTTGTTATTTAATAACAAAAATTAAACTAAATTGACTACAAAATATTAAACCTTTTTAGACATTTTTTTTTATATACTTAAATTGCTTGTGCTTCGTTTATTATTTAAAATTCCTGGTAAAACATTTCATCTCAATCTAGTGGAAAAATTCATTTTTGGTGGAAAAAATTAGCACCCTTCATTTATTGTCATAATAAATCGTGCCAGTGCCCCAAGGATCAATTCCCCAATATGCCTCCAGCACAACAATTTGTATTGACACTGATTCGCCATAAAATGCAAAAGTAACGGATGTGTGAGTTATTAAAGACAAAAAAGGCATAAGAGCAAGAGAGAGAGAGACAGAGAATGCTTGTTTGCATTTCTGTGTTTGTAAAATGTAAATTGTTTGTAACAACACAGAAAAAGTTGAGGGTTTTTGTTGTGCGGGTGGTGTTAGCTGATGTTTTGCGTGTGGCTGTATAAGTTTGTAAAATCATGTTGCAAAGGAAATCTTGCATGCATAAATTAATTAAAGGCTTTTGTTGTTTTGTCTATACATAGACGTTTGAAGTTGTGGTTGTTGTTGTTGTTGTTTGGCAACACTTGCAAAAATTTATAATAATCCCCCCATCGAAAAGAATGTGTAACGAAGAAATTAACAAAAAACTATCTGCCTGAATGTGTAAGCATGTTTGCATTAATAAGACTGGTTGTATATGAAGGCAATCTGAAAAGTTTTTAACAAGGAAAAAAAACAGGATACCCTTAGAATATCAATAATTTCTACAAGTCTCGAAATTTCTCTTTCGCACATAACAATTTCTATCGTACCGAATATTTTTGTTGAAAAGTTACTGAACAGCGAATTCGTTAAATTATCGTTATACTTGGTTTTTCAAAACGAATGTTCGTTATAAAAGTTACTTAAACGCACTAATGTTTTTTTTTCAGTGTAGTAAGATCTAAAATAAGTAACGGAAAATTTCTTTGGGAAATTAAAAATTTTGCTTAAAAAGCAAATAAGCCTGCCCAGAGAAAATAAATTTTATTTTTAAAGAGAGCAGGCGCAACTTAGCATGAATAACAATTTGTAATAGATTTAAAAAAAAAGACTTTTGTTTTGAAGGCTAATTCCGGCATTTACCACTGATCTATGACAACAGTTACAGAGTTATAATATTTTGCAATGTCAGTATGCAAATATAAAATTTGATAAAGTTCAGCTAAACCAGAAAAAAAATAAGACATTTAACAACATTTTATTTGTTGCTGTTTAAAAGCAGGAACAAAAAAATCCTTTTGATTTTTGAAGCGTACCATTTTATGCTGACACAACTCTATGTATATCAGCTCAAAAAAAACCCTTAATTCGTCTAGAATATAAAACAGCTAAGCTAAGGAAAATATTAAAAAAATATATATTTAACACACACTCACGCATATGCAATTCTTTTAACTTGGCTTGGCCCACAACATAAACATAAATAACAAAAAAAAATTTTTTTAAAAAATAATTGAAGGAAGAAGAAATCAACAGAAAAGGAATAACATTTGAGAAATTTTTGCCATTATAAAGTTTTTTACTGCAGTTAAACAAAATCAATTTGCCATAGATTTTGAAATATTGTGCTTCATACATCCGCACACACTCCCATTCAAACACAACCGCACACGGTGATAATCTCATAATAATATTTATGGCAACGTTGAGAGAAAGTTAAGAGAAACTCAAAAATATTTCATGATTTTCAATTCAATTTTTTTCCTGGGTTTGAGCGTTTGGTTTGTTAACTTTTTTTTCTTTTTTTTTTTTGCTATTCTTCATCTGCTGCTGCTATTTGTTATTTTGTCGGTTCTTTATAAAAATGTTTTCAGTTATTTTATAACATGCACACATAACCTCAATAAATCGATACAACAAAAGTTGAGAACTCATTTATCAATTCATGGCTGACCCTAGACAATCCCATAACAATGTTTTTATTCCTGTTGTTGTTTTTCTTTTCATTTTTTTTCGCATTCATGCACACAAAGATCGCTAAAACGATAGACAAAAAGACAGTTGAAAAAAAAAACCACAAGAAACTTTTGCCTTGCGGCCCAAATAACCAATACAATTGAACTGTAAGAGAGTTAAGGGAGAGAGAGTAGCCAATAGAAAATTAAAGCGAAAAAAATGAATAATAACTTTAGCGAAAAACATTAGTTGGCATGTAAATAAAACAAAATTAAAAAGAAATTATTATTTTTAAATTCAAGCTGGAAAATCTGCTCTGCATTAATTTATTTCTCTAGTTTCACAACTTCTTCACATTCGCTAACATAAATTAGCTTTCTTTATACAAAAAACAACTTCGGTTGGGAGAACTAAATTTGTTTCCAATCAAAAATTAATTTGTTGTAGCAACTACAATTAGATAATACGGGCCAAACATTAGTTCTGCTAAAAATATTTGGAGATGTAACAGCGAATTCGATTAGCACAACTGAATTTTTAATTGGAAACAAGTGGTTTTCTGTATGTACCTAAAATGGTCTGCTTATTCAAGTTTAACCAGCCAAAATATGATTAAAAGACTATCCCATGATGTCTATGTAACATGAACAATGAGGTCAATTTCAACTACTGCCCTTGAAATCTTGCTAAATCTTCCGACAATTCACCTGTACATCAAGAAAAACACATTGCATTTCATGGCAAGGCTCTCTTTGGGAGCTATATAGTCTTCTTATTGTGCATTCAGTAATCTTTCTATAGAAATTGTTAAAAAATGTGAGAAATTTGTAACCTTAAGCGATCATTGTCAGATCAAGTTTAGGTTTATATTCTTAGAGGCGATATAGCACGGTTATTTGGTCACAATCCCACGAAAAGTTTATTTAATAGTATGGGTTTGCAGAACGGGTTTTCAAGTCGAAAAACATGCCAATCACGAGGATAACTTGAAAGAGACACAAATAACAGTCAGTTTCATTTAGGCTTACAGCAAAGCGGCTTTACAAACACTCAATGCGCTTGAAGTAAGATCGAAACTGGTATGGAATTGTCTAAGGAGACTAGCATCTAACAATAGGATCCAGCAGATATGTAGGCAATGACGGGCAGACAAATTCGTGAGAAAAGTGACTTTTTGTCCTAGCACCATTTTGCCAATTGCCTTGAAGCTCTATTAAGCTCCAAATTAGTGAGTGACAGCAAACAGAATAGTAATAATATTAAACAGAGGAAAGAAATATAAGGCTAGGGAACAGATACATGTCAAATGAGAACAAATGACCAAATCAGTAGTGCAATTCAGTAACAAGTTTAAAGATATTTGACAGAATTCGCTATTCAGTAATAGAAATCGTTATTTGCGATGATTATTTATATGCTGTTAGCGTCGTTGCTTTTCTTTACTTTTTGCTAAGGAATTTAGTTTATCTAAAATTAGAGCGTCAAAAATATTTTTCTGTGGCATGTCCTTTTACAAATTGGCTATAAATAAGCTCCAAATAAATTACTTCGTTTCAAAGGAGGAAACTTTAACCAAATAACTGTCAATAGAATCAAAAATTACCTCCCAAGGTTGACATAAAATTTGAGGATTCTTGATTATCCCTAAAAAAGCGAAGATGATGCTGAAAAACTTAAAGTTTTAAGATAAATTTGAAAAAAACTGCTAACCTTAAAAGATTAAAAGACAATTTCAGCTAGAAATTCAATTCGTTACTACCTTATGGAGCGGCTCACCTACTATCCCCTACGAATATATTATACAATCTTCAATTTTAATTCTAACCTCCCAATTGTATTCTTTCACTAATCAAATTCTAAAGGAGTTCAGATTTTCTTCAAATCCAAAGTACTACATGTTCGATTCGAACATTTTGCTGATCTTAGCTTAATTTTTATTGTTTTCATTTTTATAATTTTAATTTTGTTATAAATATATTTTTGTTTTTTTGTAAAACAAAATCCTCTGCATTTATTTTCCTAGCGGCCATGATGCACCATAAAACATAACACGGAAATGTTTTTAAAGCAAAAGAAAAGAAAAGAAGTAGACGACTGCCTTAAATCATAAAGAAATATACGAACGCATACAGCTCATAAAATATGGTTCAACAAAAAGAACGAATAGAGGAATCATCACTTCAACACGTGCTTACATTCTTCCTGCAGATGTAACCACTGAACGCGTTTTTCTATTTAGCCGCATTGTAAGCGTTTTGGCTCTCCAACACTTTTTTTAAAGGTTTTAACTGTTGGTTGTAGTAGTAGCGCAGCAGTAGTTTTAGAATTTAGTTGTTGTTTTTATTATTACTATAGTTGTTGTTGCTCCATACTTTCTTTTGTTGGCTGTTACTCTTCATAAATCATAAATTCATGCTACCATGCACTTGCTCACTGCCTTGAGCTCAAGCTATGCAGCCATTGTGTGTTAAGTGCATAGACATCCACCAACACATGTACACTAAGTGTTTGTAGGTGGTTATGTATGGCTGAGTGTGTGTGTTAACCAAACATATAATCGAGAAACATGATGTCCTGGCATATTCTCCATATTGGACGGGGAAAAATTAGGAAACAAAAAAAAATTGCAGCTGTAACTGGAGTAGCTATGGCAATGAGAATAAAATATAATTGTGAGTATGAACAGCGTGAAGGAGTGCCATGCAAAAGAATGAATGAATAACAAAAAAGAAGAAAAAAAATGTATTAGCCTGGCAAAGGCATACAATGCAGCGAGTTAAAGTAGTAATAGTGGCAACAGCAACAAGAATATCACCCACAGCTATAGCAGAAAGAACAACAAAATTATGACCGCCAAGTACAATATCATCAACAATGGAAACACCAGCAGCAATGCCGTGAAAAAAAAAATAAAAAAGCTACCAAGAAAAAAAAATTTACTTTGGTCGACCTTTCAAGGCTTAACCGAAAAAAACAAAATTATTTCTTTTATAAAATTTTGATAAGAATTAAAAATCAACGGTAAATATTAATTTGAATGAAGTTGCATCAAACATGTTCTAAGCTCAATCTAGAAAATATGGGAAGTTGCATCAAACATGTTGCGTTCAGAGCTAACTTGTAGATTCCAATTTATAGCTTGTTTGGCAATAGCATACGTGGGCTTCCGCAAGATCTTTAATCACTTACTTTTTCGAATGTCAATATTTTTTTTGCTCTGAGCTGCCGTTGATTGTTGAATATTGTTGTAGGGCAGTAAATGAGTAATAGTTTAGGTAGATATTTAGTTGTTAAGATTGGCTGTGTTCCATAATTTAGGATAAATTACTATTAACTGGTCAAAGGATTTGTTTTGGAACAGGTTCGATAACCAATTGAAGGTCTACATGGCTGGCATCAAACCTAATGACTTGCAGATTTAAGACCCATCGTTAGAAATATTGAAATGTTAATACTTGACTTGGATCTCAAACTTGGTGTGAATTTAGAAATGAAAATACTCGTATATGAAATTTCTCTTGCGTGCTACTCATCCAACCACTGCTACCTGCTGTAGAGTGAATTCAAACATCAACCATATAATAATAATAATAAAAAAAAGAACAAGTCTGAAAAAGAAAGTATAAAACAACATGAATTGCTGGTAAAAATTGTGGTAGCAAAAAAAAGGAGCGCAACCAAAAACAACAACGCAACGAGTTAGTTCACTTTTAATAGCAATTTGTATTCGAGTAAGTGTGAAATAGCTTTTAAACGATAAAAGAATGCGAAAAAAATTTGCTAAATTAGTAAATGACTTTTTGAGTTATTCCTTTTTGAGTGCAAGTAAAAGAGTGAGCGAGGGTGTGTGCAAGTAGTAACATTCTTGGTTTTTTTTTTTTTTTTCATCTAAGAATGTTTTGAATTTTTGTTATACAATAATAATTTTGTTGTTGTTTGCTGTTTGTTTGTTTATTTATTTAATTTTTTTCTTTTAGCTCACACAGAGTGAATGACTAGAAGTGGAGATATTTAAACAACAATAAAATTGTATTAACAAATACAATATGAAATGCAACCAGGATAGAGAAATGGGAATTCAACAAAATGCAAAATGAAAAAAAAAAAACTGAATTAAAATGAAATGAAACAAAAGACTAGAAACGAAAATTGGTTTTTTATGCCACACACCCAAACAATTATTAGAAAAGGAGTGAAATAACTTTTTAGTCATCCAGGTGGAAACGAATATGGTTTGGTTGAACAGATTTTGGTAAACCAGTTTAAATGGAAATACTGTTTGTGAAAAATTTATTTAAAATTAAACTGATACGAGTTCATTATACAAAAGTTGTTTATTAAACTCATTTTGCTACATCATAATTTGTTTTTTTATTTTTTTTTTTTTGCAGCAGCAACAGCTTAAGTAGCAGGATATGATTCTGAGAAAAACTGTTAAATTAATTTTTGAGCTTAAAAATTTTGTAGAAAAAAAAAAAGGAAAAAGTCAGGCTAAAGAACACAAATCACTCATTCCTTGCTGGAAAAGGAGCGTCTTGAGGAAACAACTAGGTGTTTGCTTTGAGCTCCAAAAGTTTTCTGCGAGGAAAATAAATAGAAAAAAAAAAAGACTGGATACCTTTCTACCTACGACTGACATGGATTTCTTTTTTGTATTGGCATAGTCCAAAGTCCAGCAGGTTAGCAAGGACCACCTCTATATGGAGAGTCCCAGCCAGTGCATTCGCCAGCACCGCCAATAGTCGGACCTCTCTAATTGAAACAGAATTATTTTATTCATTTAACAACCACAACTGCCACAAAAAAAAAAAAAAAAAATTCAATGAAAATCTTAGCAATTGTTTAAGGGGAAAAAAAACAGAGAACAAGAGGCAAGGCACCAGTGTAGTCATAAGCCAATCGCTAATGCAATCGCCTTGGTACCAACAGACCGCATTAGCGAATTCGCTCAAATGCTGCTTCATTCCGAATTTTCAAAATTCGGGATGCAATCACCTTGTAAAGATTCGGCTTGGACAATACTTTTTTCGAAAAGTTTCCTTATGTTTCTATGTGGTATTTAATGCCGATTTTGGCTACATTATGAATCAATTTTCTAAAAACTTTTTATGAACTTTTACGAACTTGTTTCCTTTTTTTGTTTTTTTCTTTAATATAATTAAAATTTAGTATAAATAATAATAAAAATTAAATTAAATCTGTATTAAAAAAAAATATTATTTTCAACAGAATATGTTGGGCGGATGCGACAAAGAACGCAAAAAATTATAAAAACAAACTAGAATTTGTTTCAGAAATGCAGGGTATGTGTTATCCTTAGTTAGCAAACAAACTGTTCCACACAAACACACTTAGAATGTGATATTCTTTTGTCACAACCAGAAAATGCTGTTGTTGCTCATTCATCACCAAACCTCGCTGCTTGTTGTCTGTTTGATAATTTTCTACAAACTTTGTATTTATATTAGCCTACGTGTGCGTTTCTGTTTTTGTGTGAGTATGTCTTGTTAATAAAACATCAAGATCAAACATGGTTTTAACATGTTATCCGCCATAAGCTTGATGGAAGAGGATTTGAGAGGTGTCAGATTATCAATCAATACCAAACAATACAATTTTGATGCATAAGCCTCGCATAAACGGATACTAAAAATACAAAACACAAAATTCAGGCAACTTTTCAATTTCACCTAAAAAATGTATAACATTTTGATGGCAAAACAGTTGAAGCCAACCTTTAAGAGCCAATTGTTTTGCAAATACTTATCCTGCGACTGATTAAAACAAACCAGTGCAAAACATTTTAGGTAGAAGATGAAGGTAAGACTTGAATATTTGACTAGAATCAACACTTTTCACGTTTCAAATTTTTTAATGGAAAAAAAAAAAAAAAAAAAAAAAAAAAAAAATTAAGTTATTCAGGATACATTTTGTCTTTTAAATATTTAATTTAGAGTTAAATAACATTGTACGAGTACAACAAAAGGCCACTTCATTATTTATTGATGTAACCGGCAGGGCAAAAGTCCCGCTTTGCTCAAAGAAAACATAAATAAGTTTGATTTTCATAAAAACTTGATTTGGTC
Source organism: Thelaira solivaga (assembly GCA_947397855.1). NCBI lineage: Eukaryota > Metazoa > Arthropoda > Insecta > Diptera > Tachinidae > Thelaira > Thelaira solivaga. The sequence goes on from OX377614.1 coordinate 53,120,367, forward strand.
TTTATATTTTTTTTTCGTTTTGATTGGAGAATTATATCGGCGTTATATTGGCGTTCCGCTATGCAACTTTCGTCTCTTTTTAAGACATTTTTCATGACATCCTGCAACATCTCAAGCTGAAATTATTCATTGTCGTGCCGAACATTGTCTTTAAGTTGTTAAATCGTTTGGGGCTTATTCACATTATTATACGCTATGATCGCACTGCGAGCTTATTCACATAAACTTTTGAGTGTTAAAATCGTTATAAAAAAAAGTCTAGTGCTGTTAAATCCGGAGATCTCGCTGGTCAGATTAGCGAAATTAGTCTTAGTGGAAAAACGTAATTGAATTGTTGAACGAGCTGTGTGTGCTGTGGCCCTATTTTTGGACTAATTGAATTTTGTACGGGAACATTTTCAAATCAGTTTTCAAAATACGACTTAAACGTCTACCAATTGATGTTTCTGTAGACTTTGCAACACTATCATGCACTAGAGTCACATTTTTAACGTTACAAGACGTCCATTGTCTTCCAGAACGACACCTATTTACGGTCGAAAATTCGCATGTAAACTATAAATTGTGGTTTTGTGAGACATTGAACGATTGGGATATTTTTGATGCAATTTCATTAAATATCGTCTACACAACACAATGGTTAAAGCAAAACTCAGCTAAACACAACATAACCAAGAGGACCCAGCAATCAAAATGGTAGCGGAACTTTTGCCCCACCTTGTACATATTTGGTGTGATTATTTCAAACATCACACTGATGTTTGCTTAGCAGTTCTAGTTTTTCACATTTTTTTAATTTACACGCAAAAAATCTAGTAAAAATTAGGTGACAGATATCAGAAATGTGTTCTGACCTTTAAGATCTATTGGGCAGCCCAGTTCCTATTTACAATCGGAGACTCCTTAAGAATCTAGTAATTGCTGTAGGATTAATCATGCCTAAGTCTTCTGAGACCAATGCCCCACTACGCCTATAGATAAAAATATTTTCACTACATTTTCTAGCAGAATATTTTGTCACAAAAATTAGAAAAATTTTAGTATTAAAAATGTTTACCGGAAACGGCTTTATCAATATGGGAACAAGAAAAATTCCTTAAATTCTTCTTGATCGGCTAACAAACTTTTGTTTAATTTTTATTTTTGTTTTTTTGGGGTTTTTTTTTTTGTTAAAGTCTATAATTGTTGTCATATGATATTTTGCTTCTTTTCATGTTCGCGGTGAAAGTGATTTTTTTTATATTACGCAAATTATAATTGCCTGTTTGGTTTTAGGAATTCTGGGAAAGGTGCTTTCATAATTGAATATGATTTTTAGTTTTTTTTTTCTGTGTAGAGAAGGTCAATTGCTGTACTTTTGGCAAATGACCAAGTTGAAATGACTATTTGAAAACAATATATATAAATCAAGACTTTACTTTAAGCACTAGTGCATGATTATCATAGATTTCTTGTTCCTAAAATAAATTTCTTTTTCTATAAAACACTAGAACTGTGATGGTTCTTAGTAACACTCTGACTTAGGCATAACACAATCCATACAGTTAATCCGTATAAAACTGTTCAACAAATTGATTTGTGCTACAATATTACAGTTTGAAATTCAAAAGACAAATGCCCAAGGTATAACACTGTATTATGTCTTTGATTAGAAATTAGTAGAGAAAGCATGTAGCGCCCATATCAATTTGCATTTTCATAAAATTATTTACACTCATAATTTACATGCTTGCGAGTACATGGAAATGCTTTGAATATGACATTAAATAAATGCAGGAAGGTTGTGTGTTATAAGACAATGATGGAGACATTGGCTTCATTTCACAGTCTTTAGTTAATTACGATTTAGGCAATTGGCTAAACGATAAGAATTTGTTAACAAAACATGTACTGAATGTTAAGTAAATTTGGATTAAATAACATGACAGCTTTGATTTTTACATTATTAAATTAGAAAAAAAAATACCAGCTCTGTGGAATCTTAATTCAGCAGGCCTGAGGAATAAGACTTGTTAGGCTTAATTTCATAAGAACTAAATTCATACCTTTCATATAAGGCCAGGTAAAAAAGAAATTTCTTTTTCCAAACTAATACAAACACACTGAGCATACAACTTTGGTTGTGAGAATCGTATATGTTGACGATTCAGTTGGGATAATCAAATTTTTCAGTTGTGACAATAGAAATTCGGCGAAGCAAATAAAAATATGGTTTGAAAAACTAACTTTTACACAGAAATATCGATTATGGGAATCACATTTTTGACTTGCAACAAATTATGTTCTCACAACCAGAGTTGCTTTCTGTGTACACTCGATTTTAAGAGTAGCAAAACATATTTTATATAGACTTCATTTTAAAATGCTCAAACTGACTTTAAGCTGGATGGAACCCAGTGTTATGCAAAATTTATAAGTTTCCAATCAATTCTAATTCTATTTAAAACAAAGTTTATTTTGTTTATTTACTTTTGGGCCCAAGATTTTTAAATGTGATATCCAGTTTGGTTTGCTAAAGATGAACATCTCAGTTGTGTAAAATTGTTAAACTCATAACTGATATCATTAACTTAATTGACGACCCTACCCTTTCTTATTTATGGTAGCAAGCATGTCGTGTTTTATTATTAACAAGCACTTACAGGCTACAGAAGCAAGCAAAGCTTAGCTGCATGTGTTTGTGCATCTATCGAATAGAATACAAACATTATTTGCACATACACTCTCAGACTCCTACACTTATACCCCCTTAAGCTAACAGCCTTACACGCAAAATTACAACTGTGTGTATATATGTGTGTGTGTGCTTAGCTATTTGTGTATTTACAGTCATAAGGACACACATAATCAGATGCATGGCAAAAGGAAAAGGATATGCCGTTGTTGTCATTGTGTGTTGCAAAAGTGATAGGTAATTTGCATTTGACAGACACAAAGATGCATAAACAGGACAGACATTAGGTTCATTTGTTTTTCTTTGCTTCATGTTCTTTTTTTAGTTTTGAAATTTTTTTTTTTTTACTCCATTTGTTTCATTGATATTCTTGTTGCTCTTCTTGTGGAGCTGGTGATGTTTACTATTGAGCCTTTGGGTGAGGGTGCCAGGAAGAGGCTTATATGAATGGTCGCTGCTTTTCTGCATTTAAATGGCAACAGCATAATACCGGCATGTGATAATTTGAATAGTGGATGTTGGTAAAACGGTTGTTGATTTCCATCAAGATGATTAAAATCCTGTTACTCAACAGCAGACATAAGAAATTTTTTTTAAGGGAGAAATACAAATTATGCAGGCAATTGGTAGTTGCCTTAGTGCCTCACTTTATGCTAAAGTTTTCAAATAAATGCTTAATAATGTGTAACAACATTTTGCCAACAAAACTAAATTAACTTTATAGAATTTCCTTAGCAATATTTTAAGCCCTTTTAAACTTCTCCACAGACGTTATTTTTCTCTCTAGCAGCCACATGTTTTATGTTACTTGCAGCAAATTACAGCTAATTATGGAAAACTTTAAAAGTTTTCTCTGTTCTGCTAAAAGTTTTTGCAATAAAATTTATTTGAGACCATATAAACTGCTTATCGATTAAACAAAATGTACTTGCATTTATTTATTTATTCATGTGCAAACGAAAAAAAATAATAATAATAAAACACAGAAGTAACTTGCAAGTTTTAATTGCTACTGAATAGACATGGAAAATTTGAAATTGTAAAAAAAAAACCTGATGAACTCTTGCAAGTTAAGTTTAATTAAGTTAAGAAAAAATTTTGAAAATCAATTCAAATGCAGACACACAACAAAGTATGCATTAAAAGGACTACTAAAAGGCGGTGCATTTCACTGCAATGCCCGATGTCTAGAGGAAACTATTCCATAGACTAATATTTATTTTATTTATTAATTCTCTTAAATTATCTTAGGCCTCCAGCTCAATCAAAATAATTAATAAATAAAAAAATTATTTTTATTGATCATAATTAATATTAAAAGACAATTTATAAAAAGAGAGATAATAAAGAAACTTATAAATATTTTTATAATACGAGTAAAAAGGAAATCTTTTAAAATAATTTTTTTTTTCAAATAAACTTCCTCATCTGGACTTTTTGAAACCATAAGAAAACCGAGTATTGAACATTTTTTTACTACTTAAAATGGAAGCTCTTAATTTCCTAACAGTTGTTTTCTAATTAATTTCAAGTAAATCTTGTAGGAAGTAATTATTTTTGCTATAGAAAGTCAGAACCGATTATAAAATTTATTTTAAATACTTTAGACTAAGTTTAGGGTCCGCCAAATAACATTTTTTTTTTTTAAATGCTATAAAAACATCGAGTGTAGCTTCGGCTGTGTGGCACGTAGCGCCGTAATGTTGAAACCAAATGTTGACAATATCCTCCTCTTCAATTTTTGTGAAGAAAAATTCATTCAACATGGTCCGATAACGATCGCCATTGACTAACGGCCACTCCTTGCTCATTTTCGAAGAAAAATGGCCCAATTATGCCTCTGGACAAAAATCCGCACCAAACAGTGACTGGTTTTGGGTGCGTCGGCTTTTCAATGTATGCGTGCGGGTTTTCTGTGCCCCAAATGCGACAATTTAGCTTGTTTACATACCCGCCAAGATCAAAATGAGCTTCATCTAAAAAGATGATTTTTTTTTTGGCAAAATCGGCATCTTCTGTAAGTCGATCGCAGGCTTACTTAGAGAAGCGAAAGCACAACCATATTCTTTCAGCGGATGGATAAAACTAATTATCTGTCAAATCAGACATGAGCTAAGTGTTACCATTCACGAAATAAGCACCTTTACAAGGTGGGCCAAAAAAAGTCATCCGATGTTGTTTGGCTCTCATTTTCTTTTCTTAATGAAAATGAAATGTGGGCCGTTGCTCCGTCCTGTTGGAACCACATGTCCTCCAATCCTAATTTGTTCAATTCGGTTAACATGGCCCCATCGCGCACCGTCCACTGTTGTCGTTTGACCAGCCTGATGACTTATTTGAGCGGGTGTAATGGCTACTCGTGCATCACTTGAAGATTTTCGATGCCCCAGAAGCGATAGTTTTGCTTGGTGGAAATCAGCCTCGTCGCTCATTGTGATTTTGGTCGAAAAATCGTCCACTCCGATTATTCCGCGTTCTTGGGGAGTGTAACGCTAAATGGCTTGTTCACTTGTATTCTACATCTGTCTAGTTCACAAATATCAAAATAGATTGACATTGGCCGCCATTTGCAAAAATAAGAGAATCTTCCATCCAATAGGGTGATTTCTTTTAGCCCACCTTATACAATATATATATTTTGCTCTAACATTTCTGGCCGGGTTAGTGCGTTTTTTCAAATTACAGCAACTAAATTTATGTCTCTTTCCAAGAAATAAATTTTCATTTGATTTTTTAATTTCCCACAGCAAACTATTATAAAATTAGAGAATAGCAAAGTGTTAATAAAAGCAGGTGCGCTACCAGGTTTACATTTTAGGGTTGGAGGAAACTTTTAAGAAAATAGTGTTTTACTAGTGACGAAACGTCTACCAAACATGCGGTTCTCATTGTAAGCAACTTAATTGTAAACAAAAAGGAAACAGAAAAGACCATGTTAAATTATAGTTACTGCAAAATGTTCTCTAACATTATTGTTCCTATTGTTTTTGCTAATGTTAATGCTATTGTTGCAGACCACCTTCCTAGACACAGATATAAATTAACAATAACAACAAGTACACTAAAAAGAAAGCTTAAAGGAAAAAAAAAACTTTTTTTCAAGACTTCAAAACAATATGGCGGCAAATAAATTTCAACTTAATTGAATGCACTGCAGTCTAAGGAATAAAAACAAGTTGAATTCGGCTGTAACGATTCTTCTATACCCTTCACCATAGTAGCCTCTTTAATTTTATACATTCTTCTTAAATATTAAAAAAAAAAATTATGAAATTACGGCCTTAAGCTTAGCCATTTTAATTGAAAAGATTTTTAATGAAATAACATATATTGTTTAAATTAATTTTCTTTGAATGCATATTTTTATTTTTTTATTTTAAAATAAATAATTCTTTTTAAGTAACAGATATTCTAATTAAAGAAAATTGCGAAAAATTCGTTGTGAGATCCTTATTTTTAAAAGCAATAAAATTTCTGTAAAACCGCACTGAAAGCACTATAAAAAAACAAAGCAGAAATTAATGAAAAACTTAAATTTCGTTTGTATTTTTGATTTTTTTTCGGTTATTTTCATTTCTGACAAAACTGCATAGCAGGTTTTTTTATTCGTTTTGCAATTTAGACAAAATGCGCAAAAAAAAAACTTTAAAATTAACAAATATAGAGGTAGTCCTGGTTTCTTAGTAATAGCTGCGTTATTTATTAGTCGATCAGGCTGAATTTTAATAGCAGCCTGAAGACAACATCTACTGACAAATTGATATCCTAAACTTTACTGTACGTTGTTTAGGGCCTTCAGAAAGTTGATTTCAACTAATACGCAGACAGATGTTTATTGTTAAATCGACTCTGTTTTTTATAAGGATAAAATGGCAGATATACGGTGTAGAAATTACAAGCGGAACCACAAACTTATACTCTTCTTACTTACAATGCAGGGTATAACAAAAAGCAAAAACTTGTATTAAAAGGATTTTATGCTACTGCTGCTGTTGTTGTTGTTATAACAATTACTTTAAAGGAGTTAAAGTAGGAAGTAGGCATATTGTATGAAAAAGGTAAAACTTTTACTTGATTTTCCACAAAACTGCGGTTAAAAATCTACTAAAAATTACTCTAGACGGTAGGTGCTGCTTAAGTGGGACAGAATTGTTAGTTAAAATGAAAAGTATACCTGATAAGCGGTAGTATCAAGCACTAAAGGAAAGTTTGGATTAATCATGAGGAAACTGGAATAGATTCTGTTTTATTTTACGAACTTGAAAAATAAAATCTTTTTAGTTTTTAACGAATTAATATCTGTTTGCAGTCCAGTCCATACTCGAATTTAATGAAAATGAAAATTTTGATTGATATCGAGTGAAAAAAATTATGCAGCAATTAAAATTTTTAATTAAAAAAAATTGTTTTGATTAAATTTTTAATCGCTGTAACAACTTCTTGATTCAACTAAAGAAATAAATAAAAAAATAAAAATTTAATCAATTTACAAATTTTTGCTAAAGAAAATTTTAAATAATAAACCGATTTAAAATTTTCTTTAACAAAAATTTGTAAATTGTGAATTGAATTTGAAAAGAAAATTTCGTTACAAAACAAACTTGTTTTGTAGTGGAATTATCAAGATCATTCAACATCTGAATATTTGAATGTGAATCACAGCCAATCAAAAATAATGAAACCAAAGCCAAATATTTAAGTAACAAAAAGTAACAAAAGGATTTCAAGTGAAATGCTTGATATAGATAAATTATTTAATTTACATGAATTGGGATTCACGAAAAAAATAAAGGGTGTCCCAGTCCTCAATGAAAAAAAAAGAAAAACCTACGAAGTTAAATCGCTAAATCCTGTTCTGGCAATCGTTGCTACAATAAATCGATTGTTTCACGCTACTCTGTCTTACATAGATCCATGCTGTCTAGTTGAGGCCACAAGAACTCTGTTCTCATGTTCCTGTAAGGTCTGATAAAAACCTGTACCAGAAAAATGCCCGTTGCAGGTGTATTTCTTTATCATGGCATCATGCAGATTTTCTGAGTCTTTTTATGTATTCACAAAGATATTCAGATGGAAATACGTTTCGTAGATGATTTTTTTTTTCAAAAAATTGGCTTGACTTCTCTCTGCTCCATTAGATAATTGATCGAAACATGTTTTTATTACAATCTAATAAAAACCGCAACTTTAATAGAAATACGTGTTTTTATTTTAAAATTAAAAAAGTGCACTGCTACTGGGACACCCTTATGAGTCGCTAATTTTCCAACATCAAGAAAGAAATCAGGTGGAATTACAACTACTATTTTCAATGTAAAAAAAAAATTACCTTTTTTTTTTAATTTAATTCAAGATTCTTCTGAGCTGCTTAGAAGCAACAGCTGCCTTATTTTACTGCTTCCATGAAAACTACACTGAGAGAATAATTCATTATTTTCAATCAATGACACATTTTCTTGATTCAATTAAATATCTCATTAAATGAATGAATTTCTCATGGGATTCATTCTTGCAGTGATTATAAAAATAAAAATTTATTCTTAATTTATGGCATTTCTGGAAGATTTATGGTCAAACTAAAAAAAAAAAAATTTTAAATAAGGGTTTATTAAGCGTATTTTCTATTGGACATTTGTTGAATAACCCCTTTATCCAAAAAAATTAATGTAGACTTTAAAGTCGACGTTATCAAAATTTCTCATATAATTTTTTCAAAAATTTTACTTTAAAGTCTACTTCAAACTTTTTTGTATAAGAGCATAAGTCTTTATTAAATCTAAATATTTTTTATGAATTTCAGCAGGCAAGCAAAGCCATTGCTTTGAGTACTTTTAAAAATTAAGTTTTTCTGTACTGCCTAGCTGCCTTGGGATATAGGAAACAATCTAGGTGACATGTTAGAGTTGTAAAAAAAAACTGTTCGTTCTTGTTTGCGTGATTCTTCGTGTACCTAGCAGGTTCAGCCAATTCCTTGGACTGTTCTGGAGATGACTGCTTTAGCTCGAGAAGAAAGGCCTATTTAAATATTTAATTTCATTTAGCAATTTATCAGACTTTATTATTTAAAAAATTTCTGACAAAGTTTTCCAACACCCTTTCATGTCTTACAGTTTACTGTTTGACCAACTTCTTTCACCAACAGATAGACACATTTAAACACAGCGTGCGTGTAATGTCCTCATAAGTCAAGTAAAGTTTAAGCCTAAAATATAAAACGATTTTTCCTTTGCTGCCAGCAGAGCCTACAAAACGGAAGGAAATAAATTCTAGCCAACAGAAACATTAAAAAAAACAACAAGGAAAAATATCTATACAAGTTCTAGCAACTTTGTGAATACCTGCCTGCTGCTGCCATCTTACAAAAGCACGAGAGTAATTGCTAAAGGTAACAAAAAGTAATTAAAGAATAGAAAAAAGAAGTATAAATAATTTCCATTTAAAGGTATTTGTAATAACGTCAATTTGGTAGCTTAAGTTTTAATTCTCTCTCTCTCTCTCTCACACATACTATGCACATGTGTGCGAAAAAAAAGTTTTTTTAAGCTTAAAAATTTGTTTATTGCAAACAACAATGAAAACCAGAATATAAAAAAATAACAACCAAAAAAAAAAAAGAGTTATTTAAATACACATGCAAACACACACACTTAAAAACAAGCATGCATATTCAAATTTTATTACAGCAATATGTTTTCAGCAAAAGAAAAAAATTTCAAACGGAAGTAGTACTTTACTGTGTCACTTACTTCCGTTATTTAGTTTTTGCGGTTTTGTCGTTGTTAGCCGTCATACTACTTTTAAAAGATATCGTCCTTTTTTCCTCTGTTTTTTTTTTAAATAGATAAAGAAAAACCACAATTATTTTGTTGCTACCAGTATCTAGTTGAAAGTTTTTACCTAAATACGTAGAGCTGCTGGTATTTTGATTTAAAAAGATTTAAAACAGGAAATAAAAGGATTTTAAATGTTATTTTGCATATTTGTTTAAGCAAAAAGCAAATACATATTTTTAAAGTAAACAAATATGTTGAGCTAAATTTATGTTTCTTTTGTTTTTTTTTTTTTTTTTTTGGTGGAAAATAAACTGAAATAGAAATAAGTTACCCACATGACCACTATTTGACAAAAAAAAAATAATTCCACGAAAAATACTAGATGAAAAATAATTAGCTTAAAGAAATTAATGTTTAGTTTGTGAATAAAAAAAAGGTTTGTTTCTATTTTCATTCATTTGCTTTGTGGTTGGCTACGTTTTAGTTAATCGCAAAAACAAATACATGCAAAACATATCAGCTAAAATGTTTGTATTTCTTTTTATTTGTTTTTGTTTTATTTGCTGAAAACTATAAAACGAAACGAATGCAAAAGTTTCGTTTTGTTTTTTTTTTTTTTTGTTCTTTTTAACTGTTTAGGCTGTATGAAACCGTACCTTTTATACACATAGGCTGATATTCAAAGAGGCTAATAACGACTTCAAGTATACAACTGGTGCAAGAATTGAAGCCAAACGACCTACCACAACGCCAAATTTTTGGTGAATGGGCTCTTGAAAAGTTAGATGAAGATCCACTTTTTTATCGAAGAATTGTGTTCAGCGACGAGGCTCATTTCTGGTTGAATGGATACGTGAACAAGCAAAACTGCCGTATTTGGAGTGAAGAGCAGCCAGAAGCATTGCAAGAGCTACCAATGCATCCACAAAAAACAACCGTTTGGTGCGGATTATGGGCTGGCGGCATCATTGGGCCGTATTTCTTCAAAGATGATGCGAATCACAACGTTACTGTTAATGGTGAGCGCTACCGTGCGATGATAACAAACTTTTTTTTGCCCAAAATGGAAGAGCTTGACTTGCATGACATGTGGTTTCAACAAGACGGTGCCACATGCCACACAGCACGCGAAACAATGGACCAATTGAGAGGCGAGTTCGGTGAACAGTTTATTTCACGCTTGGGACCAGTCAATTGGCCGCCCAGATCGTGCGATTTAACGCCTCTAGACTATTTTTTGTGGGGCTATGTTAAGGCTAATGTCTATATGGACAAGCCCACTTCGATTGACGCACTGGAAGCCAACATTGCCAACATTATTCGTGAGATACCGGCCGAAATGTTGGAAAGAGTATGCCAAAATTGGACTAAGCGGATGGACCATTTGAGGCGCAGCCGCGGCCAACATTTGCATGAAATAATCTTCAAACATTAAATTATATCGACCCAACTATCGATCCAAATAAATATTTCATGCATTTTTCTGAATTTTATGTGTTTTTTTTTTTAAATTTCCGATAGTTCTTATAAAATCACCTTTTATTATGACAAATTTTTCATACAAATTTGTCATAATATCGATATCAATTCTACTTTAATTTTCTTTGAATACAAGCGATAGAAAACAACTTCGGTGGTGATAACTAAATTTGTTTCATTTAAGATAATCGAATATTTTAATCCTGACAATAGAGTCAGTCTTACAGCTGGAATTATTTTTAACAGAACTAATTTTAGGGCTGTATTATCGAATTCTCGTTGTTACAACTGAAAAATTTGATTATCACAAATGAATTTTTGATTAGAAACAAATTTACTTCTAACAACCGAAGTTGTTTTCTGTGTGTACTGTTTAAAAATTCTCTGTTAAAGATTTAAGTTTCGTAGGAAGTCAATTATCCTTTTTTTTTAGCAAAACTTTTACTATTTCTCTGGAAGGTAACAAGAAGTGAAGGCCGAACAGTCAAAAAGTACGTAAGCTAAGCTGTTACTAAATAAAAAGGTTGGAGCTGGCACTGTGAAGACCTTAGTTGTACAAAAGTTTGTTCGGGTGGTGTTACATATGGGCTAGATATAATAATAATGTAAGGTTTCGTCAGGCAGATTTTGCGTACTGGTATTCCAGTATATCCTATCATGAGCTAATGAAATCTAAAGCCATCTTGCTTATCAATTCTCTTGTTTAGTGCCAGTGACTTTTATTTAGTATGAGCTCTAAAATACCATTTTCATTCATTTTTAAAGCTAAAAACTTCCTCCTGACGGAAATTGTACTCATTGCTGCTGGCTACTAGTTTCTGATCGTCAGGGATTTTTTTTTTTAAGAAGTTATTAAAAAACAAATCTTTCTTATACCAAATTTTTTCACTTCTTGTTGTAAATGCCAAAAAAAAAGAAACAGCAATCACTTTTTCAACAGCAATAGCAAAAAAAAAACTTTTCAATAACCACTGGTTTTCAAAATAAAGATTTAATTAAATTACTTTGTTGCCAACAGTTTAAAGACATTATTAACATTAAGGCATGATTTCCATTCATTTTATTATGAAAAAAAAAATTCCATCAATTTAAGTGGCAGTTGCTGAAATATGAATTTTTTTGCTTTAATTTTTCTTGTTTACTTGCTGGCATTTAAATATTACACTCCTACGGTTAAAGTAGGCTTTCATTTGTTGCGCAAATATGTTTTACAATGTATCAAGCAAGTTACAAACTTTAAAATTGATTTCAAAAAAGGAAGAGAAAACAAATTAATTTAAGTGACTTAATAACAGCTTAGGTGTGTCTTTATTTTAAAATTAAAGACAACTAACTCAGTTGAATTCTCGACATAGACTGCCTTCCGTTTATTATTTCAAGCTTAGCCGAACTTAACAATATTAATATCGCTACGTGTGTGTGTGTATATAAATATATAATGTACAATAATGTCACTTACACAACGCTACTCGGTATACATATCATTTAAAGTACACACTGATTATATACTTAAGCTAACGTTAGGTCTGTAAAACGGGACTTATAAAATATACCGGTTGGACACAGAAGAGACTGCCTAATAGGGAGGTGCAAATTATAATAACAATAAGGTGTACCACATATATTTGACTACTACAACTCGGCCATCCTGGCAAACGAGATCACCTGATCTCGTGTAGGCATAACCTTTTTCCCACTTCCGAGCCACGGACGGATATTATCGACCGCCCACACACCCTCGTAAGGATTTCGTGACTGCTGAAAGCCTTCTACGTCCCTTAGCAAATACCTGTCGTGCCTAAGGACCTTAGCCACCTCGTAGGGTCCCTTGAACTTAGGAATTAACTTCTTGGATACACCTGCACTTGAGTCGAAATTCTTGATCATTACATAGTCACCTACCGAATATTCCGTAGCGGGCTTCCTACGTCTGTCGAAATACCTTTTATTATAATCCTGCACAACCTGTTGCTTCTTGAAAGCCTCCCTCCTTACGGTACAGTGGTCAGCCTGCGGCCTTTGTTGAAAATCGTCTAGTACGTTCTCCTTCAACGAATCTATTACGTCCCCCCTCTGATTAGAGCCGAATAGCATGATACTCGGATGCTGACCTATTGTCCTATGAACTGTGTTGTTCAGGACGTACTCAACCTTATCCAAAACTGAATCCCAATATACCCCATTTTCGGGACAAACTAGCTTTGCCAACATCGGACCTATGCTCCTATTGACTCTTTCCACCTGGCCGTTGGCCCGAGGAGAGCCAGTTGCAATCTTTACATGCTGAACACCGCACTCATTCAAAAAATCCTGAAACTCCGCAGACGTAAATGCCGTCCCTCTGTCGCTAACGATGCACCTCGGGCGGCTATAAGCCCTAAAATAATCTCTCAAATGTTTCACTACTTCCTTTGTTCTTGTGGTCTTTGTAGGGTACAGTCTCACAAATTTCGTACTTGCATCTATAACCACTAATATGTGCTTTAAAAGTCTTCCGTTGTCCACAGGTCCATAATGATCCACATGGACAACATCAAACGGAACCGTAGACTTCGAGATATTGTTTAAAAAGCCCTCTTCCTTTCCTTGTTTACCTGAATAAGCGATACATTTCAAACAGTTCCGGATATGTCTAGACGCCTTTTCCTTTACCTGGGGAAACCAATAGCTACCCGATATGATCTCTACCATTTTATCAACCCCTACATGCCCCATTTCATCGTGGTATCTATACAACACATGGCTTTCCATCTCCTCAGGTACACAAAACAGCACCAAATCGTCCTTGTTAGTCTTCCGATATAATATGCCATTTCTCATTTCAAACATTTTACTCTGTCCGTTTTGAAGCTTTTGCTTCAGTTCCAACAACTTAGAATCCCTATTCTGACATATTACCAAATTCTCTTCAAAACTATTCGTTTCAATGGCCATTATGTGTAGACTCCTACTCAAAGCATCTACATGTTGCATTCTCGAGCCCGTCCTATGTTCCAGATCAAAGTCATAGTTTTGAAACTCTAACCCCCACCTAGCTATCCTCGGGTTCATCTCCTTTCGGTTGAGGGTCATTGTCAGCGAATTGCAGTCTGTGACGACCTTAAATTTTCTCCCGTGTAAGTAGACCCTAAAACGTCTTAAAGCATAGAGAATAGCAAGAGTCTCCAATTCAAAGCTGTGGTACTTAGACTCGGCCTCACTTGTCCTCTTCGAAAAATAAAACACCGGGTGGATTTTTCCGTCACTTTTCCTTTGCAACAACACGGCGCCAAACCCCATGCTACTGGCATCGCAGTGCAATTCCGTTTCGTCTTTCGGGTCAAAAAGTGCCAATATCGGGGACTGTATCAACTTCTCCTTTAACGTTACAAAAGAATTCAATTCATCTGGCCCAAAACTAAAAACTTTATCCTTCTTTGTTAAATCCGTTAGTGGCCTAGCTATAGTAGAAAAATCTTTCACAAACCTCCTAAAGTATGAAGCAAGGCCCAGAAAACTCCTTACCGAATGTATGCTAGACGGAACAGGGAAATCCTTTACAGCCCGCACACCCGTAGGATCTGCCCTGACGCCCATACCATCAATTTCATACCCTAAATAGTTAATATTAGTCTTCAAAAACTCACATTTGTCCAATCGCAGCTCCAACTTATTCTCCACCAATCGTTTGAATACTTCCCTAATTATTTGAAAGTGTTCCTCAACTTGCCCAGTTGCTATCATGATGTCATCCAAGTACACTATTACCCTACCGTCCCTGACCATGTCAGCAAAAATTTTGTTAACATATCGTTGGAACACGGACGGGGCATTTTTCAGCCCGAAAGGCATCCTCAAAAATTCATATTGCCCCAGCGGAGTGACAAACGACGTATACTTCACCGAACTATCATCTACAAAAACGTGATAAAATCCGTTCCTTAAGTCTAGCTTTGTAAAATAACGTTTTCCTGACAACCGATCTAGCAACTCGTCAATTAGTGGAATAGGGTAATTGTCCTTCAAAGTCATCTTATTTAACGTTCTGTAATCTATACACATGCGAAGCTCACCTGTTTTTTTCTTCACAAGTACTATTGGTGACGCAAATTCCGACTCGCTTGGCCTTATAAAACCCTTTTCCAAATAGTCGTCCAGAATCACCTGTAACTTTTCCCTCTCATCATATGAGAGTCTCCTAGGAGTACAGCTAAAAGGCTTGGGATTTTCCAAACAAAGTTTTATCTCACTCCTTACATGAGGTATAGTCGGCCGTGCTGGCTTCACGTAATCACGCAAAAATGTCTGCTCAAGTCTTGTCCTAACACTTGTCCCAACCTGTTCACCTATTTTTAGGTCTACTGTCCCAGTGTCGTCACTATATTCAATAGACATAATAGCTCTCAGATGAATATCGTCGCCAATACGATCCCCCTCCCCAACCAGTTCATCATCAAACCTCAACGTTAGGCCTGCCATATCCAAAAAATCTCTCCCCAAAATGCAATCGAATACCATCACATCATCATTTACAACAAACACCTCAATTTCAATCATTTTATTTCGCAAACATAAACCGATTAATATTTTACCGATTGTTTCAAAACTATTATTATTTAAACAAAAAAAAGTTGAATTCATTTTTTCAAAGTTATTTAAATTTGACCCTCTTGGTATTAAAGAACTCTTCATAAAACAGGCTGGGCTCCCTGTGTCCATCAAGCATTCTATATAAATAAAATTATTAAAATTTTTATCTAATCTACACTTAAAATGTCTTAAATATTTATTATCCACCTTAGCTGCCGCCGACTTCCGACCTGGACAAGCTGCCACGAGATGACTCAGACTGCCGCAACCATAGCACGCACCCATCTCCCTCTTCGGCTTTTGACACTCGTTCGCATAATGACCCAAGCAATTGCAATTATAACAGCGTACCTCTATTTTTCTATTGTCCGCCTTGTAGAGTTGTTGTGGTCTTTTTAGGTGTATCTTCGCAAAAGCGGCTAGTAGTTGAGACTTGGTTCGAAAACATTGTAAGATTGCATGTACCCTAAGGTTTTCATCGGGGATTCCTTCAACAATGTAATCTATAAGCTCATCTTCAGGAACTAGGAGTCGCTCGGCTAAAGCAGTCTTGGCGTTGTAATAGCTAGCGAAGTCTTCATCAAACTTCCATTTTATTGATTCAAACTTTTTGCGTAACGAAAGTTTGTTATCTTTATCGCCAAATACCTCAATAATTTCTTCAAACAGTTCATTTAAATCTTCATTCAAAAAATTCGACTTAGAATGCAGCCAGACTTGCACTTTTCCCTTTACTTTAGACATGAGCAGCGCTTTTATTGTGGCCGTACTCACTGAGTATAATGTAAGGATATTTCTTACCTGTGCAACAAATACTGTCGGTGCAGCAGACCCATCGTATTCTGGCAACAGTTCTTTTAGGAGTGAAAAGGACACTGTGCCATCGACACCTTGAAATTCGTTAATTTTTCCACCAAAGCTCACACTCATTTTATTATTATCAACCTTGTCGGCTTCACCACAACAACTATCATTTACTACGCCACTGCAACTATCGTTTGTATCACCACTGTAACTTGCACCTACATCACAATTTTCACCACGTTGTTGAATACGCCTGCCATCATTTGTATCGCCGTTACTCTCATTTGTTTCGCCACAACCTTTATTACCAGGGTCATTTTTATTTCTATCATTTGCCTTTTCTTGGTTACTCTCGTCATTGTTTGTACTGACTTCATCGAAATTACGCACAGTAACACCTTTCTTCTGCTTTTCAAACTCTTCTTTTTTTTTATAAAGTTCATTTTCTCTTCTTAACAATTCTTTTTCTCGTTTAACAATGTTTAACTCACGCATCAACAGCTCATAATCTTTTCGTAAAACAACCTCAGTATTATCATCTGCGTTTTTATTCTCATCTTCTAATATTTTAGTTTCATCTTCGTTTATTTTATTTGCATTCGCGGTGACATTGTCATCAACAAACGGGCAAGTTCCTCTTACCTCTGCCGGCAGTTCGTTCAATCTTAATATAAGGGCATTTTTTGTGCCAGTCGTTGGCAAATTTAAATACTGAAGCCACCCTCGTAACTGCGGCACTGTATATTCGTTTACGTGAACTTCGCTCATTTTACTGTACAAATTTAAGTAGCTCTTTATAATGAAATGTTTATTATAGCCCCGTTACTTTAATACAATTTTACTTCTTATTGAGTGTTTTTTTTTTTGTTTTTTTTTTTTGTTACTTCTTTATTTATTTGTTTGTTTTTTTTTTTGCGATCCCACTTCTGAAGCTAAAGACAACTAACTCAGTTGAATTCTCGACATAGACTGCCTTCCGTTTATTATTTCAAGCTTAGCCGAACTTAACAATATTAATATCGCTACGTGTGTGTGTGTATATAAATATATAATGTACAATAATGTCACTTACACAACGCTACTCGGTATACATATCATTTAAAGTACACACTGATTATATACTTAAGCTAACGTTAGGTCTGTAAAACGGGACTTATAAAATATACCGGTTGGACACAGAAGAGACTGCCTAATAGGGAGGTGCAAATTATAATAACAATAAGGTGTACCACATATATTTGACTACTACAAAATTAAATTAAAAGCATTAAATTTCTAAGCCTCAAACTTTGTTTTTTTTTTTTTTAAGAATATTGTAAAAGAACAAATAAAAATAAAGGAAATAGAGTTTAGTAAATAAAAAATCATGGCATTCAAATACAATACAAAAGGACTACAATTGTGATCGATTTTATTCGATATCGACCCTGATTTGGACACTGAATTTTTCAAATACCAAATTTGGGCTAAAAAAGGCTAGAAAAAGCTAAGTCCCGAAAAGAAAAAAAAAAAAAAAAAAAAAAAAAAAAAATCAAACATTTCTTCATTGTTTCTTACAAGTATAATCAAGAAGATAACATAAGATATAAAAAAACTAAAGAAAATGAGGCTAAATCATAAATTCCGAAGCTAAATGCCAGAAAAAAAAAACTAAATCTAGCCTGAAATGGCAACGATTTCTTGATGTGTTAACTAAGTACCACCAGAGTAACAACCTGTGGTATTTCAAGTTGATTGTTTAGTGTAAAAGTTGACTAAAGTTTTGTTACTTAGTAAGCGATTCTAACTTGTAAATTTCTATGAGTGAAAATTTTTAATTTGATTCCTCATTTCTGTGAAAAGAAACTTAGTGAAACTGATTTAATTAATGGCTACTGTAAACTAAATTTAAAAGGCGAAATACAGTTACGAGCAGACCTCAGCCCAAATCAGTAAATTCGATAGTAATTTTACACTTTTTGTAAGAAGCAGAATTTAAATTTGGAATGAGGATCGGGAATAAGTCAAAATAGACCTACTGTGACACTACCTACTATCAAGTATTCATTAAGAATTAAGACTTTTTTGGGTGATGGGTCAGCCATACCCGACAGTTGTAGGTAATGATGTGATAAGTAGCGAAAAAGGGTCCAAACTAGACCATTAAAGTGTCACAATATGTGGTCTGCTGTCTCTTCATTTTCGTTACATAACCCGCAGAGGGCTTCTTTATCAACACTTCCATGTTTAACTATCTTTTTATTATATCTATTTTAGTATCAATTTGAGTTTTGTATTATGTGCTGAGAGCTGCCTACTCTCTACTTGTCTACCAGTTTTTATATAGCGTGACCCTGAGCCTATTTCGCATCAATTTAAAATTATTTATTTGCTAGTAAGGCTGCAGTTTGGCATTTACTATAAAACAAATTTAAGTTTTGTGAAAGTCTTGCAACACCCTGTTATGCATTTTACAATTTTGTATTTCATTTAAAAACAAACAAAAAAAATTCCAGTTTTACAAACCTACTTTTTGCTTAATCGATGAAATTTATCGTGCAATCTAATACAAAGTAACTTTAATACTGGTGCCTCAACACATGCACACCCACGCACTTAAATCAGCTTGCATTAATGTAAATTTTTATATACCAACTGGCAATTAAATTGCTGAAAACGTTTCTTCAAATGTGACACTAAAAGTTATTGTAGACAAAAAGTGGGTTAGAAAAAAAATAAAAACTAAAACACGAAATTTTATTGTAGCTGATTTTAATAAACCTTTAAAGCAGACTTGTAAAATAATGAATTCTTAAAAAAGACTAATTTTCATCAATAAGTAATTTCAATAAATTGAGCAAAATACAAGGGCCTCCCCACCATTGCATTTTATTTCAATTAATTTTGTTTTTATTTTATAACAACTAGCACAGTGGCAAAACAACTTTAGTTGTGGGAACTAAAATTTGGCTCCAGAAAACAAGCCGGTGCATTAGTTTCTCATGAATTGCATCATGATTTTCTAAGCCCCACAATCCACAATTTTGTGTATTCAAGTCATTCAAATAAAATTAATCCCTAAATTTTTAATAATCAGAATAAATATAATATATGTGACAGCTGTCAACTTTCAGAGTTGTCGTTTGTAAAAAAAAAATTTTTTTTGAAATACTTCCTTTAGAGTTTTTTTACTTAAAACAATTTTTTCGAGAAGCAGTTTTGCAGTTGATGACTTGCACTGTGTGATTAATAATTAAATTAAATTTTTTAATTCAAATCAAAATTGATTTAATTATTTGAAAATTCAAATTATGCAGTTTAAAACACTTTATCATATAAATTCATATTATTTATTGGTTTTTTCTATTTTTTTCTAAAACTTCTTCTAAATTTTTTTAAACATTCACTTAAGCACTTTGCTACTCACACTTATTTCAGCAACAATATAAGATTAAGCATTACAGACTTGTATGTATTCATTTATATGTGTGCGTGTGTGTGCTTTTAAATTCGTTTGTAGTAGTGATTACAATGAATTATGGCTTTTTGAAAAACTACACGTAATTGTGACATAATATGAAAAAGTCTACAAGTTTTATGTGCTTTTTTTTTGGTGTTGCAAATTATTCTTTCACATTTTTCATTCATGACTTGTAGTGCTGTTGTCTAGGCAGGCAGGCAAGCACAGACTTGAAGAAGAAACAGCAAGACTATTATTAAATTCGGGTATTAAAGCACGTTTTTGAAGCTCTAATATCATTTCTATGAAAAACGAAAAATAAAATACGAGACTTTAAAAAGAGTTTTTTTTACACGATTAATTATTGACTACAAATTCCAATTTCAGTGTATGCAGGCATTTGAGCGATTAAACCACAACAAAAAGAAGGAAATAGAT
Organism: Thelaira solivaga; assembly: GCA_947397855.1. Classification (NCBI taxonomy): domain Eukaryota; kingdom Metazoa; phylum Arthropoda; class Insecta; order Diptera; family Tachinidae; genus Thelaira; species Thelaira solivaga. Next base: position 53,140,543 of record OX377614.1, read on the forward strand.
CATGTATTAGATCTTTTATGTAAAAAAAAAAAAAAAAAAAAAAAAAAAAAAAAAAAAAAAAAAAAAAAAAAAAAAAAAAAAAACGTGCAAAAAGGGGAGGCAAGCCGTAATTTAAAATAAAATTATTTAACTACTAGTTGTGTGTTTGAACGGGCTCGCACGGACCGATTTGTAACCTAAGAGTCGGCATTGTTAAAGAATTTTTAGAGAAATCCGTTTACAAATAGAATTTTAATAGTTAAAAAACTCAAGACACATAAATACAGCCATTCACTATTTTATAAAGCGGCTCACTCAGAGGCGCTAACCAAAGTGCTTAATAAAATATTTTAAAGCACAATTTCAGGCTTAAATTAATGAAAAGTGGGCGTGGCCGTTCTTTAAAGTATAGATATTATATGTACTACATTTCCGAAAAACTTGCGTAGCAAACAAACAGAATTTGTATTTTATTTATATGGATAAATAACACGCTCTTTAAAGTTAATTTAAAAAAGATAAATAAAAGTCATTTAATTGAAAACAATTTAATGACTTTTTAATATATTGACAAACCAGAGCCTCAAAGCTTAAGAAGTTTGAATGCGACAATCTCAGGTTAGAGGATGGGAAAAAATTAAAAACAAAAAACTTATATGCCAATTAAATATTTTAATAAAAAAAATATAAATCTAATTGATTTAATCAAATGTTTTATCAATATGACAACAATTGGTTTAATTAAATTTTTTTTTTTAATTGATTAAATTTTTAAACGAATCAATATGATTTTTAATTACAATTAAATTAAAATTTTTATATGAAGCATAATTTTCAAGTTTTTGAGAAAGTGTTTGCCTAATCAAAGCTGCCTACAGATTTTCTTGTAGCTCTTCAAATCTCTACATGATTATCACATAAATCTTTTGACATTTTGAAATTAAATTGTTGTTTTTTTTTTCTTATGACCAGACACATTGCAAACAAAAGTGAAAAAATGACTGACATGTGGTAACATGAGTTATTCGATATTAATGAAGATCAACATAAGAAAAATATACGACACTAAATTAAATTGAATTGTAAGTGCTTTCTAATACATTTTTGGTATACGAGGTGCCTTCAAGAAATAAAATCAAATACTAGATTCCGGGTTTTTATCATGCAACATTTAAGGTGACAAGGTAGCAAAAATGTAATTTTTTTTAAAAAAACACAAATCCGCGAAGCTTCTTGGCTTGTCTGCAGAAAACACCCAAGGTCTAGACAGTCTATGTGGGCATTTAAGAGTAAAAAAAATTAAATTAAATTAATTGCACTATTTAGAGCAAATTATTCTAAGTTAGCCCCCCCCAATAACACACATATGCAAGTCATGCATAAAATGTAAATGAAGAAATTTGTGTCTCGAATTGAGAATATGTCTAGGCACTCACAGAGAAGTTAACTGTGAAGATTCCATGCATCGATATCTTTATCTAGTGAACTGATTATCTGGTAACCACAGTTACCAGTTTAAAAATATTTTTTCTGTTTCGATTTTCAATAGAAAAAGCTACAGCATATACCCGTAAGTGAAAAAAAACCTTTACAGACAATTTAAAAAAAATAAATAAACAAATTATATCCAGAAGAAGTCACGCAAGTAGGAGCGAAATATCGAAATTTTTTACAATACGAACTTAAACTTAATAAAATAGCCATTTTAATTATCGAAAAAAAAAATATAAAATATATAAAAAAAAATATGTAATAATTTCTATTTGGAATTTAAAAGTTTAACAAAATATTAATCTTTATTTGTAGGTTACTCCTACTGAGGATTCGGAGTAGCGTCTGATGAAATGGTCCATATAGGTATGCTCTCCCCTTCAGTACTTATTGTACTGAATAAATAACTCATGAGAATATCATGAGTAAAAGAATAAATTTTAAAACCAACACAATTTCTGGAATTAAGCACAAATAAAGATTAATATATAAAAAAAATATTAAATAATATTAAAAAAAATATTAAATAATATTAAATGATATAAAAAAAAAAATTTATAATTATATCTTGAAGAAACTACAAATATTGGAGCGAAATATCGATATAAAAATAAATTTTTGAAAAATAAGACCTCAAGCTTAACAAAATAGCCATTTTAATTCAAAAAAAAAAGCAGAGATGAAAACTTTGAGCGAATGAAGAAAATCTTTAGAGAGGCTGCTAAGAAAGTCGGCAGGTCAGTTGATATTTTTTTGAGTGACAGAAAACTTCCTTTTGGAACTGCTAAATTACTCCCTGAAAACACTCTCACAGACTGAGACAGCTGAGAAAATTGAATCGTTTATGTAAACGACTTTTAAGTCGTTTGATGTCTTAACCTATAAAACACACCTCGTTTAAGTTTAGCATCAGCTTGTTTTGCTACTGATGCTACAGTTCAACTAGAAAACCAGTTGCTGTTTAAAAATCAAGAAAATAAATTAATGTTTTCAGTCATAAGAGGATCATAAATCATGTTAAACAGTAATTGAAATGGTTAATAGGATTTCTTTTAAATTGTTATGAATGAGATAATTTTGTTTTTAATTGGCTGTTAAATGTAACAATTGAAAGTAAAATTAAAGTTGATGAAAACAGTGAGTGAGGGTGCGGGATGGGGAGCAAATATTTTGTGATTATGGGAATAGTTTTTTTTTTTTTTAATTAAAAACGAGCTACAAATGCCTGTATTTGCTTGCATCAATGCAACCAGAAAACTATTCTCTTAATATTTACTGCATGAAACAGCTAATAAAAATATTTAAAAAAAATCATTTAATAAATGCCTTTAATGTATTTTTTTTTTTGCTAGCCAACGACAATTTTTTTAGATTTTTGTTGTTGTTGTCTGATTACTCTTTCAGTAGGTAAAATATATTTAAACCAATTAATTAAAACACTTAAAAATGTATAAAAAAAAAAGAAACAGCTTTTACGTTGCTAAAACAACAACCACCACTGTCTAGGAAGCCAAACATTTATCCTTAATCCCCGTTTGCAAGCATTTTAAGTCTGTGCACTGCTTGCGTAGTAAACCTTCGACGTGCATTCTGTCAATTTGCAACAGCAACAACAATAACGATGGCAAATACCTATTTAAAATGCGTGCGGCAACACTTAAAAATTTTATGTGACATCAATTTTCTCTGGCGCTTTTTTTTTATTTGTGCTGCCTGCCTCTGATCAATTGGTGTCCGCATGACGTTCAAATAAATTCATGCAATTCGTGCATGAAAAATTATTTACTGCAAGAAAAATTGCTTGTAACCTTTTCTATGTTGCACATTCAATAGTGCAGGGAATATGTTGCGTATTAACGTTTACATTAGAGAATTTCATTTTTTTTTTAAAGGTGTGAGGGAAAAGAAAATCAGTAGAGAGAAGTGTGAGAGTGAGAAAGTGTGTAAATACCAATGTAAACGGTAGTAACAAATTGAAATGGCCCAGGGCTATGAACAAGTGTACGGTTAAATGGGTGGCATGAAGGCCTTTTTTATTTTTCGTTCTAAACGTGGGTTGTTGGAGAATTTGTAAAAACACACAAATTCTGAAGAAAAACAAATTTTATGTTTTTTTCTCTCTCTTTTCAGTTTACCAAAGTCTAAGTTAGTGAAAAATAAAAACTCTTTGACCTTGATTTAGCAGAATTTTTATATTTTTAGAAACGCAAAAGCCATACCCACAAATCGAAGAGTTTCATTTCTAAAAGAAAAAGTCAAAAGCCAAAAGTTGATTTCACAGCATTTCAGTGTTCAGATAAAGTTATGAGTGTCCCCATAAAAGTGCCTTCGTTCATTTCATGCTGCCGTTAATCGATTGTTTCAGTCGCAGCTTGGCAGGTGTCGTCGTCTCCTTAAAAATACATGACGTCTAGTTTAAGCCACAGGAACTACGTTATCATGGTGTTTACAGCCTGACCAAAATCCGCACCAGGAAGTTTTATGTCGTGGCTGCATTTCTTTCTCATGGATTTCAGCAAACTTTCTGAACTTTAAATTCGAAAATTTTTTAGTATTCACATAGAAATTAGATATTGTTATTTGTTTTCCTTTTGCTGCATTGCTCATTAAACGAATTAACAAAGCGGATATTTTATTTCATATTTAATCGGATCAAGTGTTAACTCTCTCAAAAACTACTTGTTTTTATATTGAAATGAAAAAGTGCACTTTTACTGGGACAGCTTTTATAACAATAATCAAATAGTTTAGCAATACAGGGTGAAAAGAAAGAAAAACTTACGGTAATTAACTGATTAATTAATTTCCTTTTCTATAAATTTCATGCCAGCCTTTACGAATGATAGATAATGACTTTTCATATTTTAAGTTCAATTTTTTGCTGACTTTATTCACCAACCTCGCATTTATACTGTAACCCACTAGCCAGAATGACTAACTGGTTGGCTAGTTGATTGGATGGTTGAGTCTTGTTGACCAACAATCTGTTTGTTTGCATGTGAACTTTATTTGTTTATAACGTTGGTTTCTCTGTCCCTACAGAGTTTAAACAACTTTTGCAACTTGCAAGTTTATACACAAAAATAAAAAATAAAATTGCTCGTAGACGACACTATAATGCTATCATTAATCTTCAGGCACGACTGATTTGTTTGGCCTTTAAAAGACGAGTGTACAAAATAAAATAAAAAAAAAAACAAACTCAAACTCAAACCATTTTTACTTAAATATTTTATTTTCACAAGAACAAGTAAAGAAAAAGGGTCAGTTTTGATGCATAACTCTGGCTAAATATTTTTTTATTTTTTAATTTTATAAGTTTGAGTGCCTCTGTGTGTGTGTTTGCATGTGCAAAGGAACAAGTTTAAGGTAATAGGTATATATACTGCATTGCAGCATTGATTATGATTATAATCTTCTTCATCATCATGTAAATGATGTTGAGTAAAACACTAAAAAAATCAAAATGAAAAGTTTTTTTTTGTTGATAAATTGATGATGCTTCAAGTAATAACAACTTCAAAGATTCGTAGTCATCATCAGCATCATCATCATTATCATGATTGAGCTTTTACTCCCTCTTGGCCGCTGGCTGTTACACAAATGCATTTTGCAACTTACTTAAAGGCTGGCACTCATTTACACGCTGCTTGCCTCTTTATGTTTAAACTTTTAAAGTTAAAGTTAAAAAAACGACAAATAGCAACAAAAAAAGTGAAAACATCAGTGCAACTACTAATGGCTTTTACTGGCATAAACTAATACTCCTTACAAAAAAATTTAAAAATATTTAATTTATTTATGATTTTATTTTAGTAAACTTTTCACAAAAAAATATTATTTTTTTTAAATAAACGAAGTAAAAAACACTCAGCATTTTTATTTAAAAAAAAATTTGCTCATAAAAGTACATGGACTTATTTGTCTAAACTCGCATGTAGACGTAAGTACGTTTTTTTTAGGTTTTTTTTTTTTTAATTTTTTTAATTACACCAAAGTCAATGCAATCAGTGGTTGCTGTTAAATTTTGTTTAACATACAAAAAAAAAATATGCTCGTAATGAAACAAATAATAATGATTTCCTACTTTTGCAATAGCAACATTTTAATGTTTGCAAGATTTTATGATCCCTCTTAGCGATTTGCAATTGATGGCTGTTGGTTTACGTACAACATTTCACTCATAAAATTAGTGTTTACTTTAAAGTAAATCTCTAAGTGATGCAACACATGCAATTTTCGCTTTTACTTCAAAATTTAATTAAGGAAATATTTGTGATTATTAGCAGTGATCTAATTTCTTTAAAAGTAAAATTCCAATCAAAAAATTTTAATTGAAAAAAAAAAAAATTGCAACAGTTTTATTCAACGAGTAAGCCTGAAAATTTATTGTTAAATGGATTAAATAATCATGGAAGCTAGTTATCTGATCCCTAAGGCCAAATAAAAACTTATTTTGAAACTACTCTCCTTCTGATATTCATTAAGAATTCAAATACTTGCTTGTGCAATTTGTCCGCCACTACAGTTTCATAGGACATTTTGTGCTGGCTCTTGGTCTTCGATACGTAGCCTGCAGAGGTCGTTTTTACTGATAAATACTTGTCTTCTTTAAGTGTTTCAATACTTAGCAATGTTTCAATACTTAGCATTCTCTCACTGACTGAGTCAGGGCCTAGCACCGTAAGTAAATATTTTGCTATGAATAGTAAAATATGCAACATTAGTAATAAATGTTGATTGTACAATAACAAAAATTTTATTCGTTCATATAGAAGTCCTTCAGTGCTCCTTTAAGTTTACGCACTGCATTTGGTTAACGTACGGAGCAAGATGCGCTTTTGTGAGAATAATTATTTCAGTCGAGAGCTTTAACATTTACTTCGACGGAGTATTTAGTTATATTGTACACTGAAAGAATTTTGTTCAGTTCCAAAAATATCAACTATTTATTAAAACGAATTCACAAAACACCCCACTACCGGCACTAGAGAAGAAAAGCAAACTTGAGCTGTTAATTTTGAAAGTGTTACACCATCTTACTAAAATTAAAGGCCTGTTCAGCTAAATGCGAACGAAAAGTTTGTTCAAATAATTGTATTGAAAACAAAAACAAATTTTCGTGTAGTGTTTTTGTTTTCAATACAATTATTCGTTCGCATTTAGCTGAATAGGCCCTAAGACTGACTTGTTCTTCTAAAGAGGCCTTACACCAGTTCCAAATTGAATCTAAGACCCCTCAAATTTAATTTCTAAAACCTTGAAAAAATTTTATTGGCCATAAACTCACACTGATTTTAGCCTAAGATTGAAAAAAGCCATACACTGAGAGAATTTTGTTGGTATATCTTCTTAATTTTTTAATCAATCTAATAAAAATTCACTAAATTTAACCAAAACTAACATTTCATTATACTAAGGAAAAATTTCATTAATTTAATGAATTAATTTCTTCAATTTAATGAAATAATTTTAGTAATTTAATGAATTAATTTCATTAATTTAATGAATTAATTTCACTAATTTAATAAATTAATTTCATTAATTTAATAAATTAATTTCATCAATTTAATAAATTAATTTCATTAATTTAATAAATTAATTTCATCAATTTAATAAATTAATTTCATTAATTTAATGAATTATAATAATTTCATTAAATCAATGTAATATTGTCATTAGTTTAGGTAAACGTTGGCATTGGTTGAAAATTAATGAATTATTATTTCAGTGTAGTTAATCGACTGAGACCCAAGAATAACTTTTTCCACGCTGTAAGCACTGAACCCAACTCAGCGGAAAAACATTTTTTTTTTTTTTTTTGGAAATAATGAAGTAAGAAAAAATTTCAAGCTAAAAAAGAAGTTCACAAACAACGAAATCATGTAAATGTTTGGATTCTAACTGAAATAAAATTTCCGTCAATTTATTTTTACTAGGGTTTTGTTTCAATTTGCCATTATTTTAAAGAAGCTTTAAGCGCCAATTTAAAATCTGAAGTTTTGCGACTCTACACTATAATTGTATGTGCTGTTTACAGGAAACAAATAATTCAATCGTCAAAAAAAAATTTTTTTTTTTTGTAAAACACTCGATTTTAAAAATATTTTCGTTTCCTGTAAACAGGGCAGTAATTATTTTAACGAGCTGTATTTTAAGAAAAAAAAAAAAAAAATAAATTAAAGGAAAATAAAGTATCTCTTGATATAGTGTATTTTTCACGGATGTCATCTTAGTAAGTCACGTTTTATAATTTGAAGTTGGGGTTTTCTGCAATTTATAATATGAACTGGTAAAGAGAATGTATTCGTGAAACAAACAGAAAATTCTAATCGTTCAGTGTAATTTATATATTCTGCTTTTAGCATGACAGCTTTCAAAATTATTTTTTGGGTTAAAACATTAAGTTCATTTCCACAACTGCAGGAACACACGGGCGTTTAATGAATGTGGATTTATAGCGATTTATAACTTATGGGGTAAAAAGCAAATACACGGAAAATTGCAAAACAGATTTTCTTTTGAAGAGTAAAAAATTCTTAATTAATCAAAAAAAAAAAAAAAAAAAAAAACAAACCAAATTTAAAACAAAAAATTGCTTAAAAATCAAGGTAAAAAATTTAGCTTTTAAAATAATATAAATTGATGTACGAGTTATCTTGCATTAAGATTGACATGAGAGGATATTGGCATGTCGTTGACAGGATATTAAATTGTTACCAACAAATGAAGTTAGCCTGACACCTTTTTTTGTTTGTTATTTATTTTATTTCAAACTCTTTAAAAAGTAAACAAAACATTTTGTGTTTAGATGGCCTGTTCAAATGGCTACACATTTGTAAACTTGAAAACAAAAAATCTATTAAAACAGTTAATTCTCTTGACAATAAAGAAATTCGATTACAAAAAACATGTATTTCAAAAGAGTTTATTAAAGTTTGATTGATTTACAGAAGACTTCTGGGGATCAAGAAAACAATAGAAAAGATATGGGCTGTATAAAAAAATTCTTAAGAATCGCGGTGTACTTAATCGAATATATACTAGCTTTTAATTGAAAAATCTTTAGATTTTTTTTTAAATAACAGAAAATTCGATTATCACAACTAAACTTTTACAACCAAACTTGTTTTCTCTCTGTGATAAAATGAAAAAAAAAAAAAAATTAAAAATAACAATAATAAGTTTTATTTACAACTAACCAGAGACAATAAAACTGACAATTCTAAAACATTTGTTTTTTACATTCGCAAGCAACTCTTAAATATTAACAAAATTGTACAAAAACAGTCGTAAACATAGACCTGAATATAAATTTTCCACACACTAAAAAGGCAAAAAACAAAAATTTATACTAAAAATATAATTTTCAAAGTATTTTATTTTTATAACCAGCTCAGACCCGGACAAGCAAGGATATGCAGCATAAAAACTTATGCACAGACACACGCAAAATGCACTCATACATAGAGGGAGGAGATATTTGTTATAAACTTACATGCTTTGAAAAAACATTTTTGTAGTAAATTTTCTAACCGCAATACTAACACATTGAGCAAACACACACACAGATATATAGGAGTGTATGTGTTTATCATTAGTTGGCCTCTTAGTTCTAGAGTTTGGTTACATAAGTGATCTAGATGCATGTAATTCTCAATAAACTATTTATGGTTGCTTAATAAGAGTGAGTGAGATATGAATGAGTGAGTTGTGAGGATTGAGCCTTAAGTACTTTTTTAAAATGTTCATTTAACTGTTAATAATTTGCTAATTATTTACATTTTCTGGACCTTAATTGCAAAAGAAGGTAAGCGGAATATGAAAAACAGGCTGTATTGAAATTTAAAACACAAATTTGACAGCTAGATTTCTTTATCCTTCTAATTATATTTGTCACATTTTCAAAACTACAGGGATTTACATGTTGCTGGAAAAACTATTTTTAGTTAAACTATTTGTAATCAATACAGAGTTAAAAATATTAAATGAATTACAGCACATATAAACCATAAGTAAACAAAGCAAGATAATAAATTTTTGATCAAATTTATATGTATTTTCATTACAATGGAATTTGAATAAACTTACACTGTTTAATTGCAAAAACTCGCTTAATTGAAACTAAATATTTTTAACTTATTAATTTAGAATTTAGTTACTAAACACGAAATCTTCAAATTTATTGCAACTAACAACGCTTCATAGCAAAAAAAATTTATTTACTGTGTAAAAATCTGTATTTAACGCCCACTAATTTTAAGTGCTTTTGTGTTGTATTTGTATTTTCAGTACAATAAAATTCGAAAAACCTTACATCGTTTAATTGCAAAAGTTCGTTTAATTGAAACTAAATATTTTTAAGTTGTATTAATTAAGAATTTAATTTCTAAAATCGAAATCTCCAACGCTTAATAGCAAAAAAAATGGCTATATAGGAATTTGAATAAACGCCCACTAATTTTAAGTGCTTTTGTGTTGTATTTTCAGTACAGAAATTTGAAAAACTTTACATCGTTTAATTGCAAAATACCACTTAAAGGAGACTAAATACGTTCAACTCGTAATAATACAGAAATTAATTTTCTAAGGAAATCTGATTTAATAAAAAATTGTTTAAGCCAAACATATTTCTTTTCAGCCACAAAACTTATTGCAACTAACAACGCTTAATAGAAAAAAAAATATAATTCACTGTGTAGGAATTTGCAATAAACGGCTACTAGCAAGTAAATAGTTTGAAACCCTTTTTAATTAAAAAAATTAACTTTCTAAAAAGGAAATCTGCTTTATGAGAAAAACGTTCAATTTTATGTCCCACGCTTCTGTATTAAGCGGTCGCTAAACTTAAATATTTTTTGTGTTATAAGTAAAACTGAAGTATTTGCTAAAGAATTTATTATTTTTAATTTGATATTTGACGTTTCTTTTGAAAATCACATTTTTCATTCGCACAAATTCACAAAATTTGCTGCACTCGCTTAATAGCAATGATTTAAAATTTAGTAAAATTTTTTTGTCGTTTTCTACTTTTTCTTATTCAAATTGGTTTCTATTCAATAGGTTTTTTAACTGAAAAAAAAAAACACTACTGTGAAATCTCATATTGCAACCGAATAATGAAAAAAAAAAATTAATTTTTTATATTTGTTACCCAAAAAAAAAAAAAAAAAAATAAAAAAAGTACTCACATGTGGCCAAAACTCTAACACATATTTGTGTTTTATGTTTTGCTGCACATGCTAGAAATATTTTAAGGTAAAAATTATTTTATTTTTTAAAAAACTAAAAGAACAAAAAAAAACTTAACTCATATTCAAATATATTTATTCAGAATTTAGTGAATGTTTGTTTATTTGTTACAGATTAAATGGTTTTATATTCAAATACCTGCAACAATAACAGAAAAAAAGGGAATGAAAAGAAAAACTAAAAAATTTATATAAAATATGTTTAAGCAATGAACTCTTGTTTAAAATTAAAAGTACAGGGTATTTAATTAAGGGCATAAGAGCAAAAAAAAAATATATTAAAGGAAAAGAAAAGATATTTTTTATGGAATAGCAGGAATGTTTTAAAAATTACTTGTTGTTTAGGCAAAGCTACAACCTCTAAGCTTTCAGACTCTTGAAATGTATTTGTATAGAAAACACTTTACGTTTTGATTAATTACAGTGCTCATTAGTGGAAAATTTTCAAAAGTGTTTCTGTTCGTTTTTGATGAAATAAAGTGTGCTGATTGCGAAAATAACACTGACCATCTCTAGTTTTTAGATTGTGCAATCTTTTCGCATTTAGAATGGCGGTGCATATAATTTGCAATAGCTCGAGAACTAGTTCTCTGATTTAACTTAAAAAGAAAAATTCGTAAGCATATTAAATAAAATAACTTTTAAATTATGTTACCATAAATTCTTAAATAATTTAAAATACGTACGAGTATGTACCTTGTATTATATATTTTTTTTTAATTCCTTTACCCTTTTTCAATTTTCTATTACTGCTGCAATCTTTGGCCTATAAATCAGAAAGTAATTACTTCATTCATACTATAACAATTGAAATGAAATTAGATGAAAATTTACCAGAAAAAAAAACATTTTTTTTTTTTAAAGAAAAATACAACAAATTTTGCACTCGTTTACACACACACACACACACACAGCTATAGTAAAAAGATATTTTACTAACTGTTGCTAACAAAATCCATATATTTTCTTTATTTCATTCTACTTGAATTTTATGGTTTTATTACACAACATGATTGGAAACAAACCAGCAGGATGCAAAAAGTATATTTTTTGCTTGTTGCCAAAAAAAAAAAAAAAATTCTAAAATGAATGCAAACATTTAAGGCAAAAAAAAGAAAAACAATCTAAAACGAAATCAACGCATAAATTTTAGGCCAAAGCTTATAAGTACAAATACTCGTATGTAGAAAACAAGAAAAAGGGAATAAGCAAATAGTATATAACGTATGTGAAATAATAAACGAGGATGGTAAGAGAAAATTTTTAAATCATAATAAAATTTTTGGGCACCCAAATAAAAGATCTAGCCTCGTAGCTTTCTAACAAACTATATGAATATAAAATTTCAAGAGGTTGAAAAAAGAAAAATTATTATTATTCATTGCATTTGCTACGAGTGCTTGTAAGGAAGTTGCAACATGATGTAAGAAAAGTAAGCTAGAGAAATGTTCCAGTACTTTCTTTCTCTCATAAAAATAGCCATACAAATACAACAACAATAATATTTAAAATTAACAATAACTTTCTACTAGAGGAATAAATAAGGTATTCATGCTCAATGCATTGCTGCTACATACGGTACGAGCACATGCCAAAAACACACACACGCTTCTTGCATATTTTCATAATTTTCTTTCTTCTTTTTGGTAAATTTTATGGAAATGCAGACAATAATATTTTAACTGGTTTTATTAGCAAACTGTGCGATTACATATAAACTAATTTTGTGAAATCCTCTTGACTTTTTTTTTTTTTTAATTAAAATTAATTTCAAATGAAATTATGTGCTGAAAAGCTGAACAATTGGCCAAATAAATTTAGGAGGGGCCTCACGATGGTGCAAAAATGCTCCGCTTTGCTTAATGCAACAAGAAAATTTAAAAATTTTATACCAAAAGCTGATATATTAACACACTTCATTCACAATAGACTACATTTTAATTCACAATTAAATGAAATCATTCAAAATAATAAGATATTTCTTTACGCTAAATTTTTCTTTCCGTGCGGCATCAATAACAGCAACCATTGAATTTAGGTGGCTAAAATATTTTTTAATAGAAAAACTGGCAGCAAACACTCAACTGTTAAGTTGAGTGGAATTGCTCAAATATGCGTTTCTAAGGGAAACACTAAATAAGTGCATAACAGTCACTTTTTATGAACGCACTAATTGATCACATTGAATCTACAACAATTTCTTTTGTTCTACTTGTCGGGTTTCAATTGTTTCATCATTGATTAGCTGCTATTAAACTTCTTACTTAGAAAAGTAAAACGACTATATATTTGAAGTAAAATTTAAAAACAACTAATACATTTGTATGTGATCATCAGGAAATCTTTCTTAATTTTTATGAAAAAAAAATATTTTATTAAGCTCGAGCTCGTATTGTATACATTTATTTTTATATCGATATTTCGCTCCAACTTGCGTAGCTTCTTCAGAGTATAGATATAGAAAAATTATATTAAATTATACCCTAAAGAAGCTACGCAAGTTGGAGCGTAATATCGATATAAAAATAAATTTATACAATACGACCTCGAGCTTAATAAAATAGCCATTTTAATTAAAAATAAAAAGATCAAATAAGGTAACAAATAAAAAAAAACTTGCTTTACAAAATTTTAAATGAATAATTGCTGTAAATACGAAAAGGTAAAAGGTAAGGCTTTGAAAATAACTAGACTCTCATATAAAATCGTAATCAAACCCCATTTTAGCTTTTTTAAGGCTAGATTTAGCCTTTTTTTCTCGCGTTTAGGCTCGATCATACATACAGAAACCAAGGTTGAAGAAAATTCCTGAACACAAATAAGTATGTTTTGTACACTTTCAATTAAATTTATAAAGAGTGATTTTTTTGCTATTATCTTTTTGGCAACACTAGTTTTGACAGCTCACGCACGTTTTGTATCTTGTGTCACTGTCAAACATCTTCAGTTTGGTCTATAATTTAATCATGAATCGTCTTACAAACGAACAACGCTTGCAAATTATTGAATTTTATTACCAAAATGCGTGCTCTGTTAAGAAAGTTCATCGCGCGCTTCTTCCATTTTATGGTCAGTTTAATCGACCTACTGAGGCTTCTATTCGGGCTATTGTAAGAAAATTTCGCACCAAATTTACATTGTTGGACATTAAACCACCAACACGCTTACGTAGAGTGCGAACTGAAGAAAATATCGCAGCCGTATCGGCCAGTGTTGGTGATGACCGTGAATTATCGATTCGGCGCCGTTCGCAGCAATTGGGCCTCTGTTACTCCACTACGTGGAAAATTTTGCGGAAGGATTTGGGTGTGAAGCCTTATAAGATACAACTGGTGCAAGAATTGAAGCCAAACGACCTACCACAACGCCAAATTTTTGGTGAATGGGCTCTTGAAAAGTTAGATGAAGATCCACTTTTTTATCGAAGAATTGTGTTCAGCGACGAGGCTCATTTCTGGTTGAATGGATACGTGAACAAGCAAAACTGCCGTATTTGGAGTGAAGAGCAGCCAGAAACATTGCAAGAGCTACCAATGCATCCACAAAAAACAACCGTTTGGTGCGGATTATGGGCTGGCGGCATCATTGGGCCGTATTTCTTCAAAGATGATGCGAATCACAACGTTACTGTGAATGGTGAGCGCTACCGTGCGATGATAACAAACTTTTTTTTGCCCAAAATGGAAGAGCTTGACTTGCATGACATGTGGTTTCAACAAGACGGTGCCACATGCCACACAGCACGCGAAACAATGGACCAATTGAGAGGCGAGTTCGGTGAACAGTTTATTTCACGCTTGGGACCAGTCAATTGGCCGCCCAGATCGTGCGATTTAACGCCTCTAGACTATTTTTTGTGGGGCTATGTTAAGGCTAATGTCTATAGGGACAAGCCCGCTTCGATTGACGCACTGGAAGCCAACATTGCCAACATTATTCGTGAGATACCGGCCGAAATGTTGGAACGAGTATGCCAAAATTGGACTAAGCGGATGGACCATTTGAGGCGCAGCCGCGGCCAACATTTGCATGAAATAATCTTCAAACATTAAATTATATCGACCCAACTATCGATCCAAATAAATATTTCATGCATTTTTCTGAATTTTATGTTTTTTTTTTTTTTTAATTTCCGATAGTTCTTTTAAAATCACCTTTTATTTTGTCTGCAAAATGCTTGTATAAAAAATTTTTTACATTTGCTTTTGAGGGTCGAAAAATTAGCTTAAGTTATATTTTCAATGAAACTTTTTCTTTTATCTTTAACAAAAACTGAGAAGGAACCCACCCATTTAAGAAATTATTTGGCTCGGAATAACCATACCCCATAACAAACTAAGAAACTTTGAAATGTAAATTGATAAATTGATCGAACGAAAGTAGTAAAGAGAAGCATTTAGCTTCTAACTTCATACTTCTTATCAAAGCTTTATTTTTCAAGACACATTTTTCGAAATGGCTTATTAATGCTGCAGAAAACTATCATGAATTGATCAATTTAGTATTTAGTTGTCTAGTACTATCGTTTAGTATTGCTAAGAATGCTCGCTTTTTCATAATATCAGAATAGAAATCGCATTGACTTCAAAAAACTAAAGTTAAAGTTAAAAAAATAATTGAATTCGCTTCTAAGCATTTAAAGGTATGTGGAAAACAAACTTATTTTCTTAAAATTTTGATTTTTTATGTTTTCTTCTTGGTTTCTTATAAAAATCATAATTACACTTCTTATAAAAAATAAAGAAAATTTTGAATTTTAAGCTGTAGCTTTTTTTAGCTTTTTTTTTTTTGTGTGATTTAGCTTTTTCTAGCCGTTTCTTTAGGGCTATTTAGCTTATTTCTCTTGCTAGCTTCTAGAAACGCTGCTCCTAACTGTAAAGAAACGTCTGATACTTTTACAGGTAATTAATTACGTTTTAAAAATATTATTAAAGTGCTGTTTTTATAACACAAGCGATTAATTTGTTTGAAAATTTTACATGAAAATGAACTCAAATATTGAGGGTTTTTCATAAAAAATTTTTAGACAAGTAGATCGCTTGTATTATAAAAACCGCACATAAAATAAGAAAATAATAGTTTGTTGGCATGACCACTTAACTCTGTCTCAGTTAAGCTGTAAACCGAAAACTTGTTAATATTCCCTAAACCTTCTTGAGCTGCTGCGTGTATTTGAAATAATTTCTTTAAGAGTTTAAATTGTAATTTTTAATAAAGAGAGTTAATCACTTGTTATGGCAAAATTAATTTAATCTGCTTAACTTCAAATGAACTGAATTTTCTTGTTGGTGTTTTTTTTTTAAGAAAGAAAACGTATTTCCATTAATAACTTATATTCGTACAAATATTTTCCAATTTAATCAAATTCATAAATAACACTAACATATTCAAAACGATAGTAAAACTTTAACAATTTTATAGAATTAAAAAACAAACAAAAAAGTATATGAAATGCAATCCAAATAACCCTTTTATGTAAATTGCTTCCCAAACCGAATTGGAAATGAAACACTCTTCCACACATACATGCACTTTCGCTAACTCAAACACAAACCTCTTGTCCTTTCTGCTTAATAAAATGAAAAAAGTTGTTAAAATTATGATGAAAAAATATAAAGAAGAAGTAGAATTTGAAAAAATATAAAGTTACAGACTCTTTTATTCATATTTGTGCAAAAGTATATTTATTCTAAATAAATATGGAAAGTAACCAAGAAGTAGTAAAGCTGTAGTAAAGAAATATTATTGAATTTTCCATTTCATTAAGTTAATGAATCAATGAATACAAAAAAAGGGGGGAAAAAAAGAAAATTGCATTGAGAATTTGAAAAACTAGTATTGAAAGGAATTAAAGGAAATTAAATATTTACTTTTGCATTGATGCACTTAAACTATGAAAGTGGCCCTCAAGTATGTTTTGCGTAAGAGCAAATATGTGGTCAACAAAAAAGAAAAGAAAAAAAGGTAAGTGAAATGCAAGACTATTTTGAATAAAGAATTTTATTTTATTGATTATAAAAAAAGCATAAAGTAATTCTGCTCATATTCTTTCATATTGCAAACAAGTTTTTGAGTTGAAGGTCGGGAAGTGTACCCAGAGAAAAAATTACACCGTCCATTATGAAAAAGACCTTAAACGGCTCACTTGGATAATTCATGGTGTCATTTTGACAGAATTGACAACGATGATAAATAGATACCATCTGGTAGCAAAAGGACACAATTTGATATCGAAATGATAGCATATGGTTGTTAAAACGACATTATGCGTTATCAATTTGACAATTTTTATTAATAATTTGGAATTGTGACAACATATTGTTGTCAATTCCACAACGTTCCTTATCAAAATGACAACTTGCGTTGTCAAAAGAATAAAATTGTGGCTTTTTTTCAATTGTTGTCGATTTGTAAACGCTTGTTCAAAAGGTGAAAAGAATCGTTGTCAATAAAATAGACAACGGGATGTTGTCAAAATGACCACATACCCTGTTGATATTACAAAGCGATTTTTAGCTCTGTGTATGAACAAACTGACAGTAAAGCTTTGTACTTGCTATTCTATAAATAGATTGATTGGTCAGCATATTTGATTATTTTGTAGAGACGATCAGATGCATAAGTACGTAAAATCCTTATGTTAATTTGGAAATCCAATAGGCCTTAATTACGAATGTGGTTGTCGTGACGAAATTAGTAATAGGTGGCAATGTCGACCATATATTTTACATCAGCTTGTCGCAAGTTCTAGTAATAAAGCCGGCGCCACATCAAAAACGAATTATAATTGATAAGCCTTATTATACCCATTTTTCCTGAAAACAGGTAAAGTTTAATTTAGGAAAGTCTGCGTTTTATGCTATAGAGAAAAGTCCTATCTTTACGACTTTTTATTTTGTAGCAATGAATTCTCAAAGAAGACAATCTTTCTTGTCGAAAAGAACTACTATTTTCAAAAATTTTAATATAACTTTTTGAGACTTCAAAAATTTAATAACCGACTTAAACAACCTACAGTGTTCCATGCTAGTGGCAGAAAATGGGTTTTATGAGGATTAGGAGATTTTGTAGAAATTCTTTGTTTCAACCAACCAAAGTTTTTTGAGATTAGGAATCAAAATTAAGAAAGCTAGTAAAAAAAAACCATTATGCCAGACATATCTGCATAATTATTTAGAAATTTATTTATAGCAGTGGTATAAAATGAATATCGTTTATATAAATAGAGTAGTTACGCCCACTTTGACGCCTACTTTAGAACAAGTTATGTGGGTTTCTTAGGCTGGAATTCAAAGAGACTAATAACGATTTCCAGTGTAAATTATAACAAAGTTGTCATAATATCGATTTCAAGTCTACTTTAATTTTCTTTGAACACAAGCTTTAATGATTAATGAAAGCAGACATTTACTTTCTGAAATTTAAATTTTAAAAAAGGACCATGCAAAAAAACTATTTATGAATAAAATCAAAAGGTTTTAAATAAGCGACGAAAAGAATGAATAATTTTCTACTGAAGCACTTTAAAATTTCTTAAAGTTACTACCAACCAAAGTAAAGTTTCAATTAATTATTAGAAGATGACTGCTTCCTCTCTGCGTCATCAGAATTAAACCATTTCAACCAGAAGCAACATTGTGTTTTTATTTTTGTGGGCCACAAAGTGTCAAAAGTAGCTTAATAATAAAATATTTATTTAATTTTTTTATAAACATTTTAACGTTATTTTAATGAGTCTGTGATATGAGCTGCAATTTTTAACAAATTTTTATTTTGCCCAATTATTCATAAATTTCAATCACTATTTAATAATCCTGCAACCAATAACAAATATTTATGGAAACGGCTTTCATTACCAACCAGACTAAAAATTTTGCCATAAATTTTAAATGTGAAATAACAATTATTAGTTTGCCCCCCTACTTTCTGCATAAATGGTTTATTGTTAAGCCATATTTATGTTTGTTAATAACTATAAGCTGTAAAGCTTAAAAAAATAAATAAATAAATAGAGAAAAAATAAACTGAAGGATAATCTAGGTGTAGTCGCATACAGATGAACGTTTAATATTGTGTTCCTGCTAAATGTTTGCTTGAGCTTTGAATGAATATTGATTTAATATTTTTTATATGGTTTTTTCTAATACTTTAATAACACACATACACGCACACACTCCCACATAAACACAAACTTCAAGCTAAATATTGTCTTGTTTGTCTAATATCAGAGATTTAATAGTTCCATTATTATTACTGGTGGTAGTCAATGTCCTTTAGTTTTCACAATCAACACTAATCTAGTGTAGAACATAAAAAAGCAGCAAAAATAAATGATCTACTACTAACGTTTAGCTGCTGTTACTTATGATATGCTATGGCCAGGACTAGTTTTAGCAACTGTGGCAGCGTATTTAACAGCCAGTAGCATGCAACAGCAATTGCTATCAATAACCATCAAAATACAAACATAATAACGGCTATAGAACCAACCAATATGCAACCAGCACACAATACTGATAAACATAATATGACAAAAACATACAAATACACACACACACACATATACTCCTGGCTACTCGCCTATGCAGCAGAGTTATTCATTTATCTATGTGTTTTACTTCCATTTTAAATGATGCTTTAGTTAGACTTACATACCTTCAAACATTTCTAGTTTTAAATGACATACTGTACGTATCAGTATTTATAGTCAATGAAGACATACATTTTAATTGTTTTCCGTATAGCCATCCCAGCCAGCTCAGGCTTTTCAGGCAGCTTGTGTGTCTGTCCATCAATTTATCTAGCATCGTTACACACACACACACACACATAATATTTATTTGTATGTTTATTTAGAGATGGCAAAAAAAAAAAAACAATATTCCCTATGGGGAATTTGATCAACTGCATTAAGCAAATAAGCCTAGAAATAGGCAGTAAATTTTATTGAAATTGCAAGCAGAATTAAGGCTTAAGGATTTTAAAAGAAAAAATTTTTTTAAAAGGCTTAAGAAAAAGAATTTTATGAAATTTTAAATTCTAAGCGCAAAGAAAAATTACACTGTGCTATAAAAAAGTTGAGAAAAAAATTATTTAGGGGTTCTTATGTACCAATTCCTTTTTGTTGGAGTCATCTGCATAATTTTGGTGTTATCTTTAGATTATAAAAGCTTTCAAAAATAGATATCCGCAGTGCGATTCAGTAACTTTTATAACGACTATTCGTATCGAAAAAACAAGTATAACGATATTTTAACGAATTGCGTATTCATTAACTTTAACATTAAAAATATTCGATACGATAGAAATCGTTATTTGCTGTTAACTTTATCGCAAACTTCCAATATTTTTGTCGGAAAATTAGTGAATACGGAATACGACTGTTCGTAATAAAAGTTACTAAAGAAAATTACGATATTCTATAGCAAGTAAAACTTAAATTTTAATTAAAATGAAATATGCCAGCTACACTGAAAGAAAAATCTTTTTTGAATCCCAAAAAACAATTTCATTAAAATTGTTTCATTGATTCAATGAAATAGATTATAAATTTTTGTGATTTTGTGGACTTTTCAGCCCATGTGTTAACAAATAAATAAAAAAAAATTAAGAATACTGAAAGTCCATTTTGTACAGTTGATTTAAATAAACTTTAAGCTAACTTAAGGCTTTAGAATAATTCCTTTTTTTTAACTAAAGCTTTATAGGCAGTTTTTTGTTTTTAACTCAAAACTAGATTCAAAATTAATTCCTGTTTGAGCTGTCAAATGTATCACGAAAATCTTTTAATTTGAAAAGAAAATTATAAACTTTTTCCTACAAGGATATGTAAATTATGTGTGGCTGTGTTTGCATTTAAAGTGAAAATAGCAATAAGAGCAGTAGTTAGTGCACAAAAAATAAAAAGCACTACACATGCAACACTCACTCCTTATAGATGGCTCGTGCTATGTGTGCATGTATTTATGTGGAAAATAAGCTATTATACAGATAATAGAAAATTTCCAACAAACTGTGGCATAGACAAAGTATATTGACTCATAGATTTACTGAGAAATTATTTCAGTCTGTACAATCAATATCGATGTATCTATCTGTATGAATATGGATAACTGACTAACTATGTATCTCCTTCATATATTAAAATAAAGTGCACAAGTAAATCTATTTGCAAATGTGTGTGTGTGCGTGTGTATGTGTTTGAATTTAAGTGTATTTATCATTGTATTTAAATGCTTGCCAGATGAGTGTGTATGCACATACAATATTTGAATGCTTTTATAATGTTTAAGTAAAGCGTGAATTTCATCAGTAGTGCCATTATTGGTAATTTTCGTGCGTTGGTGTCTGCTGCTCCTTTTGCTGGCTTTCTTTCTCATTTTTTTTCTTTTTTCTTCTCTATCCACTCTACTCTGTCTTTATTTTTATTTCAATCATTTTGTAACAGTTTTTTTTTTTAGATAATTTTTTTATCACGGATTTTTTTATTTTTTTTCCTGTTTTGTTTCATTCATTTTTTAATTTTTTTTTATGCATATAATCTATATCAAAAGTCAGTCAATATGGGTTTAAGTTTTGAAGTGAATGAGTGAATCGTTGTGAGTGTGTACTTTTAGTATTTTTTCTGCTTGAAGTGATTTAATGACTGTGCTCTTTTGCTTCACACACTCGTTTAGAGACAGACGTGCAGCATCCTTTTTTTTTTCTATATGATGCGATGCGCAGCACTTCATTTTTATGCTAATATTTAAACTATTGTGGTAAAGCTTTTTAATGAAGCACAAAATACTTTGTAATAGATTGGAATTCTTTTATTTTTATTATTATTATTAAACTCGTACACTCGTACACTCTTTTTTTTCTGTTGCTCAATATTTTATGAAGTGTGTATTTTAGAAAGAAAAAAAAAAAAAAGACAATGACTGCTGCACATACAGGAATAATTTAAATACATTAAAAAAAAAATAAGAAAAGAAAAGGAAAAATAGGAAAGAAATCTAAAGAAAAGAAAGTAAATCATAAAACATTGACTGAGTTGTTTGCTTCAGTGATTTAGCAAAATTTTAAGATTCATTGAGTTCAAGACATCAAACATTATTTAAAATGTAAATGCCACAAATCACTCATGATGTGTTTTTTTTCTTCTGCTCTTTATTGTTTATAAGTAGTTCAGCAGTTAAGAAAATTATTGATAAAATTGCACTTTAACAGCTATAAAAATGTTTCCTTTTTTTTATAGAAAAAAATTATAGCCTGCAGGAAATTTCTGTAAAGCAATAAGTGAAAACTTAAATTAAAACAAAAAAAAAATTTTAAACAGTTAGCTGCGACAATCCTAAAATTCTAGGGCCAATTTAATTTTTTTTAGAAATGAATGTAAATCACTTGTTAAAAACTCTTTCAAAATAAGTCATTTGAATTTATTGGAATTCTTTCTACTACAGAATTCTCTTTTTTTCTTCATCATTTGAATCTAAATTTAAATAACAATTAAAAAAATTGTATCGTTGAAATTTAAAACAAAATCAATCAGCTGAGTTAAAAGCTAAAGATGTGTTTTTGTTTTATTAAAAAAAAACACTAAACGCTCGTCGTTCGACGACAACTGCAATAGGGTTTAATAATAATAAATAATATAAGAATTAAATAATTAATTTCAATAAAATACCTTTATTGTAGGGATTTTAGCAAACAACATACCTGCAAAGAAAGAGAAAATTTTTAAATTAATAATAATAAAAAAAAAGTTTTAAAAAGCATATTTATGTGTCCTAGAATTAGCAGTAAGCTTTTTGTTTTATCATACAGTTTTTTTTTTTAAATAAATCATCATCCTACCAAATATTACTAAAAAAAAATTGGTTTTGGGTTAAAAATTTCCTAAAATCCAACAAAATTTGCGATGACGTCAAAGCCTGAATTGTTATTCATAAATGGGCTGATGTAAAGCATTTTTAGCAGAATTCAAAGGGAAGTTTTGATCGCTACTGAATCCCATAATTTGACCCTTTCTCTACTCTAATGTAACGACTCGTGTTTATTCAAGTTTAATTTTAGCGAAATTTTTATTCATAATAAACAAATTTTGATCGATACTGAATGTCTGACGCCTTCTCTAATATAACGACTCGTAATTATTCAGGTTTAATTTTGGCAATAGAAAATAAAAGAACTTTTTTATTGTTTATATGGAAAGCAGCTGACTAAATGTAAATAAAGGGTGTTTTTTATAGACGTATATAACTTTAAGTTGGCATTACTGTTCAAGATGGCAACCAATTTAACAGCTGTCAAGTGATTTATTATCAGTTTGGTTTGGCAATGCATCATGAATAGACTCACGCCTGAACAACGCTTGCAAATAGTGCAATTTTATTTCGAAAACGAGATTGCCGTTGTTCCCGATTTTCATAAGCGAATTTTGTTTAGTGATGAAGCGCACTTCTGGTTGAATGGCTACGTCAACAAACAAAACTGCCGCATTTGGAGTAAAGCTAATCCTCAAGTGTATGTCGAAACACCGTTACATCCAGAAAAACTGACTGGTGCGCTTTATGGGCTGGTGGAATCATTGGTCCGTACTTCTTTAAAAACGATGATGGCCAGAACGTTACCGATTATAGAGCCATGATTACTAACTTTTTTATTCCTGAATTGAGTAACCATGATGTCCAGGAGCTGTGGTTCCAACAAGACGGCGCAACATGTCACACAGCTCGTGCCACAATCGATTTATTGAAAGACACGTTTGGTGACTGCCTAATTTCACGTTTTGGACCTGTGAATTGGCCTCCAAGATCTTGTGATTTAACACCGCTAGACTACTTTCTGTGGGGCTATGTAAAGTCATTGGTCTATGCGGATAAGCCACAAACTCTTGACCATTTGCAAGACAACATTCGCCGTGTTATTGCCGACATACGGCCACAAATGTTGGAAAAAGTCATCGAAAATTGGACGTCCAGATTGGACTACATCCGAGCCAGCCGTGGCGGTCATATGGTCATATGCCAGAAATCATATTTAAAATGTAATGCCACAAGATTATCTTTCGGATAAATAAAATTCATGTCAATTGAATAATCCATCGTTGTTTTATTGCAATTTAAAGTTCTATACGTTTATAAAAAACACCCTTTACAATCTAAATTGATCTTAAATTGATATTAATGGAATGTTGCCTTTTGTTATTTTTACTTAATCCTTTTTCAAATTATTATTACTTTCACTGTTACTCAATTTTAAATTAGCCTACTGAAACACATTAACCAAACAAAATCAGATTATAAAAATAGCAAATTGAAATGATTACGGAGTTTAATCAGGAAGTCTTGTGTAAATATGTTTACATATCCACTCCCCAGTTCATTTTAATATTTATTTCACTGTTTTATATATTTTTTTTTATACTGAATTTCAATTTTATTTCTTTCTTTGTTTATTGCTTTTTTGCCTCAGGTTAACAGGTTTATGATTAACAACACAAATTACAGATGATGGGCATGATGAACCAATTTGAGGCTAAGCGAACAACAGCAATGAAATCCAACAAATCAATAAAAACAAAACAGTGGGAAAGAAGAGGGTAGAAGAATGGTAGAAAAAGCCTTAGGGCCCATAGTTAAGATTTTAAAAGTCAAATATCAAGCTTTTGATTGGGCATTAATTTAATTTAATTAAATAACAGATAGTGTGTCCTTAACTATCCCTATCAAATTTAGTTAAAAAGTTTTAGGAATAATCACAGGTAAAAAAAAAAAAAAAAAAAAAAAAAAATTTTAGCAAGAAAACAGCACCATCTCACTAGAATTACCACTGACTAATTTAAAAAAAAAGTGGACTTATACTTTCAAATATAAAAGCTCATTTATTGACATGCGCAACAATTTTTTTTTGGCGTGATTGAATTTTATTGAAAGAATTTAGACAACGAAGTTTTGTCTGTACGAAGCTGGGCGTGAGTGCTTCAGTTTTTTTTTTTGTAGTCACTTTTTTCTGTAACAATCAACTAAAACTTTAAAAAAGTTAAGATGGCTTAAGTTAAGAGCCGATAGCTTAGCTGTT
The DNA here is from genome assembly GCA_947397855.1 of Thelaira solivaga. NCBI lineage: Eukaryota > Metazoa > Arthropoda > Insecta > Diptera > Tachinidae > Thelaira > Thelaira solivaga. The sequence continues at coordinate 53,165,328 of OX377614.1, forward strand.
TATAAGCCGGTTGGATGGAATTTTACTAGCAAACAATGGCCAACAGCTCGATTTACTAAAATTTCTGCAGAGCTAGAGGCTTCAGCACCTGAATATGTTTTTCTTGCTATTGGCTCTACTGTTTAACTTAAAAAAAAAACACTTGAATTCAAACCATTACCATTAGGCCTTTAGCAACTAAACAAGACTTTCAAACGTTAAAAACTAAATATTTTATTGATTTTTTTAATATATTGATTTTCTTGTTAAATAAATCATTAAAACGAACGTTTTAGGGTTACACATGATGTAAGCATCACAAGTTTTTCAAATGTTAAAAGGAAAAAAAAAGCAAAAGCACACGTTTCGTAACACTTTCATAGAGATTTTCATTTTCATTTTCATTTGCAGTTTGTTTGTTTTTTTTTCTCTTTTCATGTTTATGTTGTCCATTAGCAAAACTTCATTGTTGTTGTTGTTATCGTAATTGTTACATTGTGAAATAACCTTGTATGATTTGAGCAGAAAATAAAAATAATAAATAATAATAATTACTGGGGACAAAAAACCACAGCAACACAGTATCGATAATGTTAAGTACAAGTACAGACAGAGGCCATATATGTATGGATACACTTTCTTTATAAATATAATTGGTATTCCATTCATTAGCTGTAAATTATAATGACAAGCTCGTCAACAACATTGTATTATTTCAGTTGAAGTTGCTGTTCACCATGTTTGCTTGCACATGACAAATGTGTCAGGTTAATACTCGTATTTGGCTTAAAGAATTTTAATTTTTTTGCTCTTTTTTTTCTGTAATTTGTAAGTAAAGAAATCAAGTTTTATTATCTAAAATCGAACACAATACAAAAGGTATTATGTCATGTTTGTTTTTCAGTTTTTTTTTTTTTTTTAATTTTGTAATTACAACGTGATAGCAAGAAAATGCAAGTAATTGATGCGTACAATGGTACCGCAAAATTGACTTAATCAACTCAGAGGGTGTAGAAATGAAATACAAATATTTGTAATGCAGTTAAGTTTTGTTGTTATTTCCTTAATTGCCATCACATCATGCAGTTAAAATTTATGACATCGGGTTTTACAATTGCTAGGGATTTACGTCAGCTCATCAGGAAACTCATAGAAACCTTATTGCTAGAGAATCACTGAATTAATTAACGTTTAAATCGTAAAGCAAGTCAACCGAATTTAGAAAACAGTATAGCAGCATGTATACGCAGTCAAAGGATTGTGCCAGTGGTTTAGTAGTGTATGAGCCTTTTGGTTGGTTGTGCTGTTTGCTATAAAGCTATCAAACAGACTTTGATACTTTGCTGATGTTACTAATTTTCTAGTGTTGTTTTTAGCGAAATTAGCTCAGTTAAGCAAAGTTCTTACTGCACGACATTCGCTGTAACACAGCACGTGAAACAATCGACTTATTGCAGCATGAAATGAAAAAGTGCTCTCTTAATGGTACATAATCTATATCTGATGGGAATTACTATGAAGAGAACGTATTCATATCAATTGATTCCAGCTTAGCCAAAGGTTTTATCATTTATAAAACCATATTCAAAAGTTTCACTTAAAATCATAAATTTGGGCCTTAGAAAATTATTCGCTGACGTTAGGTTAGGTTGTACAGGTCGCCCCAATGAGAAAAACAGAAAAGGTTGCCCTCTGATGTGGTTATTTTGTGAGGATTATGAAAAAAGATAGCAGTAGAGATAGGAGACGATTCTGTCATCGAAACCAATAGCTACTTCTAAAGAGGCCATACATCTTGCTGACCACTATAGTCCACCAGCAGATAGCAGGGCAGAGACAGATAAGATATTTCATGATTTTCTCCTCTTCTTCTTGATAACTTCTGCTCTTTTCATTTGATATTAAACCCATTCTCTTTGCATGCTTGAAAAAACTACAGTGGCCTGTTACTACAGCCACCACATTTCTTAACTGGGCTTTCTGGAGTCCCAGTAAATCTATACTGCGATTACTATCCAGCTTAGTGCAGATCATCTTTGCTGTATTGCACGTCCATTCGTTCCTCTATTATTTGTTTAATTCAAAATTCTTTTTATTCATTGAGCACCCGTCGCATGTTCTCTTTAAAAAAAATAAAACAATTTCATATTATTCATACACATAAAAAAAAATTGAAGCCAATTAAAATTTTAGATTTAAAGAATTCTCAGACTGATAAAAATTTAATTATGAATTTAATCAATTTGACAAATTTTTTTTCATTTAGATTTTTTTAAAATCTTAAAATTTCTTTTCTGTGTTTTCAGTTTTAATTTTCTTTACGTTAAACACAATTATGTGTTTTTATTTAATTTATTGTCATTTTTAATTTGCATCACATGCATGCTTTAGATACTCATAGGAAAATGTATCTAACAAACGAATAAATTTCAAAACGCTTTTAAAGTGTTTAGTAACTAAATAAAGATTTGTTGTAGAGAAAAGTGTAAGTGTAAATACGGAGCGGAATAGACTGGAGCACATCAACGATGCCGCAGAGGTGTGTGTTGTCTACAGCTATGATTGTCTTTTTACACAAGACGAATTTTAAAACTCAACTGAAATAAACTAAAATCTTAGCAAGATAAAAAAAGCACAATAATAACAGGAAAACAACAGCATCACACAATGATAACATTTTGTAAAGCATTCAAAGATGTAGCTAATGGTTGATTAGGAGAGCTCAAAAAAAAAAAACGAAAAAAAAAGACTGGCTGACTTAGGATTCACTGACAGTTAGTTAAAGTTTACACTTTATAAGTCAAATAGCAAGCCTTTAGTTGAACATTAAATTAAAAATAACGAATAGTGTGTCCTGAATTATCCATCCAAGATTGATTGCTACCCTGCAGGTAGCGCTCTCCCAATTGGATCTTGCGCTACTCCTTCAAGGCAGGACACTGGCAGAGAAGGTGTTCTACAGTCTCCTCTTCCTCCTCGTCTTGACAACTTCTATAGCAGTCATTTGATGGCAAACCCATTCTCCTAGCCTGATTGCGAAAAATGCATTTCTTACCTGGGCTTTCTGGAGTCCCAGTAAATCTCTGCTGCGATTGCTATCTAGCCTAGGCCAGATCACCCTAGCCGTATTGCACGTCCGTTCGTCTCTCCATGTGTTATTCGCAAAAATATGCTCTCTATCTGCTGTTTGCAGACCGAGAGAAGTATACCGCAGGGTGTATCGGTATTCTGCTCTAGCAGCCCCGACCCTTCTATTGCCAGGTTATACACCCTACAGTCCCCTACTGTGGTCTCATGTCCACGCACCCAGATTAGGGTGACCACCGAATGTTCCGCCATCCGATTTAAGAATGTCCGG